>OY856411.1:494810204-495551871 GCA_963693085.1 Alisma plantago-aquatica
TCTAGATCTCACCCCTCCATCCAACCCTTTGATTTTCATCACCCTCCATCAACTTCTACCATCAGCCACCTTTAAACCATATCCATATGTGTTCCACCTCCATCCATCCATCCAAGCTATTGTTTGGGGCAGAATTAAGGAGAAAGGAGACATAAGAGACTAAAATATAAACGAGGATGTCCCCTAGGACAAGATCCATCCCATCTGGAAGTTAAGGAGCAAGATACACCATTCCTTCTGTAAAGAGGCGAGATCACCTCCTTACTAAAATTTAAAGGAAATACAAAACATCCACACTTTTCACAAAAAGTGAGAGATTTTGTATGCTTGCATAATAATCCAAATAAATATGAATGATTCTAGATACATTATAAAATTTCAATAGCAGCAGAAATAAAAATACTAAGCATATTAAATGTCTTTCATTATTCACTACATGATTGTTCCCAAAAGATAAAGATAAGAGAAAAAGGAACTAGCTATGTCAACCTAGACATCCTTCCAAAAAGCTTGAGTTCTACTCCTGAGATGACTTCCTTCAAACTTGTCCTTCTCCTCGCTCAGCACCAACACCTGGGTGGTTGGGAAGACACCCAACAAAAAGGGAAAGAGAAGAAAAAGTATGTGTCACAAAACTAGTCTAGGATAACAAGATAAGTTAAGCAAATAAAAATAAGCTAGGGTTCATTATAATATGAAGATAACAAGAGTATGAGGCTATATCAAAAGAGAATTGCCATTAAAAATTAAATTAAAAGGGATTTGCATGTAAGATAATTATGTCTACCTAACTAAGTAAGGTTGAGGCACCTACCAGACCTATAACCTATAGGTGAGGGGAGAATAAGACATTCCCAATCACCTACAAAAATATGGGGAGAATAAAACATTCCTCGGGGTGAATAAATACATGCCCTCCATGGGTGGTTGTACATAAGTACCGCTACTTTAAATTAAGTAGAACATAAATCTACATGCTAGAAAAGTAGTCATGGTGAGAATAATCATATGAATCAATAAGCATGGCAGTGGGGTATAAGACCCAAACAATATGAAACAATAATCTGAATTGAGGCACAAGTAATTAGGGTTTCAAGAAAAGAGAATTAGATTAAATTAAGCCTCGTTAGGGAAAAGTAGGTTAAGGTATAAAAATTCCCAATTAAGGTGTTAGATGAACATACCTCTTCCTTAAAGCCCTAGAAACCACTTTTCAAAACCTTTAAATGAGATTAGGGTCCACTTGTCCTAATATCATAACCATGTTCATGTATTAGAACTATGTACATTCATTAAAGACTTAAAAACCCTAAAGTTACCAATTTTTTCACAAACCATCGATTTAGGTCCTAGAACCATCACCATTTTCTTAGTTAGGGTTTTCTAACCAAAATAACATATAATTTTAGGTATTTTAGAGGTATGGACTTTTAGGGGTATTTTTTGTGATTTTTAATCATTTTAATACTTCCCAAAAATACTTTCCTAAAAAATTAGAATTAAGCATCAAAATTATTTTTATTAGATAGAGGGGATTCTTTCAAGTTTAGAACATATTTTTTTTTTATTTTTGGACCTAGGAATTAATTTTTATGAATTATTTAAGTTGGACCAATAAGAAATTTAGAAAATTCGATTTTCATTTTAAAAAGATAGAGAGAGCGAGAGGGAGGGGCCAGGCCCACTGCTTGTCCCAATCACAGTCAGCCAAGTCAACAGCCCGCCTGACTGGCGGCCGAGGTAGCCCTCAGTCAAGGCCGAATCAACATGTGGTAAAAGTCCATCATGCCCCGAGCGCGAGACAGAAGAGAAAGAAGAAAATAGCAAGGGTAAATCAGTAAAATCACATGAAGGTTTCTTCCTCCTTCACCCGCATGCAATGGAGCTGAGAGCAAGCTACTGCTTGCATGGGATTTTGGGCAAAACCGAAAAATGCGACCAAATACAAAAATAAAAGATGCAAAAGAATGAAGAGAGGAAACTAAAGTCAATGATACCTTTGATTTCACCGAAGACGAAGAGAGGAGTGAGGGAGAAGCACCATGACATGCTAAAACCGTGCACATGAATGCAAGTGCATACATTTTTGGTCATAGTGTTGAAACTTGTCATCTCCCTGGCAACGACGCAAAAAACTTGACACACTAAAACTGTGTGTATGAACGCAAGTGCACGCGTTGAGTAATATAGGCCTATGTGAGGCCCGAGTCAAACTCAGGAAGACGTAGTCTCAATGACTACTACTAACTACATTGCGACCAACTAAGCCGATTAAAATTTTGGATTTGAGTTTAAATAAAAATAAAAAGAAATTAAAAGTTGTTAATTCGAATGAGATGGATTCCTTAGGATTACCGATTTCACCACGGGGTCTCGTTATATCTTATTTCTACCGCATTAATATAAATTTTACTCCTACCATGGATAGAAAGCCTATAGTCAGAATTGACCGCTTCCATAGTGCAATTCACTATCTAGATCTAAGCCAATTCCACATTTGTAGTAATTTATATCTTAGTCTAGGTGCATTATCAAAAACTCTGGGTTTCTTTCCACTAACTATATGTTACCTTTCCCAAGGAACGCATACAAAAGTGTATAAATTATGGTGTTCTAACCTTTAATCCTCCTTCCAGAGAAATTATCAGTCTATAATCCTACCGATGGTGATCAAGCATAGATAGGTCATGCAATTCCACAATTATATATCCAGGAATAAAGAGAATTATGTATTAAGACATGTAAAAAGTTGATACAACGATTCCCCGGGCTACTCCCGGGTCCTAAGGAAAGGAGGGGTTTAGCCTCGCATGGTTTTCAGTTGAGAATACATAGAGAGAGAAGAAAAACATGGGAAACATGAAGGAAATTTGTGTAACCCCTAGAGAGAAGGTGTTCCGGATGATCCTCCTCAAGAAACACATGTTATGTAGTCTTCCGACAGCAAAATTGTCCGTCAAAGGTGCTCAGATCTCCCGATTGACTTCCTTCGACTTCGTGCTTCTCTCTCTCTTCTCTAGCCTTCGTCCAGTGCAACGTGATGTCCCCCCTCAGGTCTGGCCGTCCCTTTTTTAGGTCATAGGCCAACTTACGGTACCACATAACGTGGACCGTTGGATCTGGGCAATCTAATTGAGTGTTGATTCTGAAAAAGTTGATGACACCGACTCTGCTCTCTTGGATTGGTTACTGATGTAATCTCGGTGGCACCAACTTGAAAGGTCAGTGGCACTGACTCTGCATTGTACATAAAGTACCTAAAATGTAGAAAAATACATATAAGTCTTGGGAATATATGTAATTATATAAATATGATAAAATAAGCATAATTTGATGCAAAAAGAGTGTACTGGACAACAATAGTGATTTATACAAATATAATCAAGAAAATGACAAATGAATTCAAAAAATAGGTATAAAATAGGCCTGTAAAAGTGAATCAAAACCCATGCATCACGCCACAAGCCTTACACCTTCGACCACTTGTCGGGGGGTCGAACAACAATGAATCTAGAAATTGAGAGTTATGTTGAGTTGCAAAGACTCCCAGGAAGCCAATGGCAGGGATATTTATAGGTGAGGAAAAGCCGACTAGGGTTTATGAGTTTGGGATGAGAGAAGAGTTTTGGGATATTTAGGGCTTTCTCGAATATTCATCAAAACCCCAAATCTTAGGATAATCTGGTGCAGAATCATGAGAGGAATCCAACGAGCCAAAAAGTTCTCGATTTGGTTGAGTATTTAGAGAGAGAATGCAATTTGAAAAATCGAAAATCCTTTCCCTATTTCCTAATCCAGACTGAGGTAGGAGACGAACTCCCAATAGTCTGATGGATCTGTGGGACTCTCCTAGTCATCTGATCATGCACGTATATATTAGCCGCGGGGCAATTATTTTTCCTAGTTGTATTATAATTTGAACAAAGTGACAATATATTATTTAATGAATTTCTCTTTCTTCTTTTGAGGGCTCAAACAAATTCCAAATTTAATAAAAATTGACACCCTGACTGATTTTGAGGTATCAAATCTGAATATGGAATTAATTTTTTCTTTTGGGGACCTTTAATGGGTTAAATAATTCAACACTCATTTTCTCTTTCCTCCTTCATTTATGGCTCTAAGATTATCCAAATATGATGAAATTTCACCCACGTATCCCGATTAATGTCTTAGATATTATTTTGCCATTAGTTGATCATGTTTGTGCCATAATTTAATTAATCATCAAAATGAAGGTTCTACACACTTTCTCTCTCCTACTTCTTCACATTATCCAAATATCATCCAAATTAGTTGAAAACTTGTCCAAAGGCTTATTTTTATTTCTAGATTACGAGTTTGGGATTCATTTTCCAATTTGAGAACATTAGATATTTTATTTCTCTTTCTTAGCTTATTTCCTATTTTCCTTTAATAAAGGATTTTATATATATTTATATTTTTTCCACATTGTGTGATACTTGGCCCTTAAGTAACTTTTTGTTCAAGAAAATGAAATTGGGTATCCAATTATCTCATGGATTTTCTATTTGTGGTTTTTGGAAATAATATATTCCACATTATCTCCTTTTATCCATTTATAGAATTTATCATATATTTTAGGGATTTCTTTTCTTTTTCACATTCTAAAAAGTCCTAGAAAGTTCTAGCACGAATTCCTTTATTATTATTTTTTTACTTAAGTGGACAATTGCACTACATGCCCATTACATAGGTTTATATTGAGGTATTTGTGCATAAAACTCTTTATTAAGAATATATGGGCAATATTTATCCAATAACCATCATAGTTCCACTAATTCAACTCCAAAGACATATGGTATGAAATTGAAGAACAAATCTTATTGAAAAAGGGTACAAAGAGATACATGGTAGATTTCAGTATGTTACAACACTCCACCCCTTAAAAGGATTTCATCCCCAAAATCTCAGACAAAAAGGGAAGGGTGAGTACATAACATCTCATCTCTCAACTCCCAAGTGGTTTCTTCCAAACCATGATATCTCCATAAAACCTTCACCGGCTCTATCTCCTCCTTCTTTAGTTGCTTTACTCAGGAGTCTAGGATCTTCACCGGTAGCTCTTCATATGTTAGATTCTCATGAATCTCAATAGGCTCAATCATGAGTACATGAGAAGGGTCTTTCACATACTTCCTCATCACATAGACATGGAACACATTATGAATCTTATCATAAACAGGAGGTAAGGAAAAGCGGTATGCACATTCTCCAACTTTATCTAAGATTTCAAATGGTCCAACATAGCGGGGACTCATCTTGCCTTTTACTTTAGATCTCGCAATAGAACATATAGGCTTGATCTTCTAAAACGCATAGTCTCCCACTAAGAAGCTCACATCATACCTCCTTTTATCAACATATATCTTTTGTCGATCTTAAGAAGATTTCATCTGTTTCTTTATCAGTTGTACCTTCTCGAGCATCATCTGCATATCACCCGTCTTCACCAGGGACCGTTCACTAACATCATCCCAATGCAAAGGTGAATGACAGGGTCTACACTAGAGAGCTTCAAATGGTGGCATACCAATACTGGCTTGGTAGCTGTTATTGTAAGCAAACTCTGCTAGTGGCATATATTGATCCCATGCACCACCCCAATCCATCACATAAGCACGTAGTAAGTCATCTAGAATCTGAACCGTTCTCTCAAACTGTCCATCGGTTTGCGGGTGGTAAGCAGTACTGAAGCGCAAGTCAGTACCCATCTCTTCCTAAATTTGACCCCATACACGAGAAGTGAATTTTGAGTCTCGATCAGAAGCTATCACAGTAGGCACACCATGCAGATGAGCAACCCAATCCACATATAACTGAGCCATCTCGGCAACTTTGTATGTGGTTTTGAAAGGCAAGAAATGAGAAGATTTTGTAAGCCGATCAATAACCACCTAAACAACATCATAACCTTTATTGGACTTAGGGAAACTAGTAACGAAGTCCATTGTGATCTTCTCCCATTTCCATTATAGAATTTCAAGAGGATGAAGAAGACCACCAGGTAATTGATGTTCAATCTTGACTTGGTGACATGTCAAGCACTTCTTGACGAATAGAACTATATCATTCTTCATGTTCTTCCACCAAATGCTTTGGTGTAAGTCCTTGTACATTTTTGTTGTGCCAGGATGAATAGTATACTTAGACCCATGAGCATCACTTAGAAACTTCTATCTTAGATCACCCATGTCAGAAATCGAAAACCTTTTTCTGAAGCGGACAGTACCATCCACTCTGACAGAGAAGTCATATTGTGATTTCTTAGTTGAGGCCTTCATCTCCTCTAGCTCAGAACTTTCCATCTATGCCGCAATGATTTCCAAAATCCAGGTCAGTGTAATAGTCAAATTAACCATATGAACACAGAACTTGTCTTCATCCACTGAATCAATAGGTTGAGGTTGCCAACTAGTCACATGTCTCATAACAGCACAAACGACATCCTTCTTGTGACTTAAAGCATCAGCTACGATGTTTGCTTTACCAGGATGATAGGCGATGGTGAAGTCACAATCTTTGAGATATTCCATCCACCTATGTTGTCACAAATTCAGATCCCTTTGAGTCAACAGGTATCTCAGAATCTTGTAGTCAGAGAAGACTTCTAACTTTTCACCATAGAGATAGTGTCACCAAATTTTCAGAGCATGAACTATAGCGGCAAGCTTCAAATCATGTATAGGACAATTATCTTCATTATGTTTCAATTGGAAAGAAGCATAGGCGATCACCTTTCTATCTTGCATCAAGATACACCCTAAGCCTTGTTTGGATGCATTGGAGTAGATGACATAGGGTATGCCCTTGACATGCAAAGCAAGTACGGGAGAAGAAGTCAAACACTCCTTCAACTTCTGAAAACTATCCTCACACTTAGGTGTCCATGAGAACTTGACCTCCTTTTGTATCAGCTTGGTCAAAGGCAAGGACAATTCAGAGAAGCTCTTAATAAACCTCCGATAGTAACCAGATAAACTGAGGAAACTACAGATCTTAGATGGGTTCTGTGGAGACTTCCACTTTGTCACAACTTCTACCTTTGTAGGATCAATATCTATATGTCTGACAGAAATCACGTGACCCAAAATCATAACTTCCTTTATCTAGAACTCACACTTCGAGAATTTTGCATAGAGCTTATTTTCTCATAGCGTGTTGAGTACAATCCATAGATTCTCATGATGTTGTTCTAACATCTCAGAATAAACCAAAACGTCATTGATAAACACCACAATGAACTTGTCAAGGTATGGGTAGAATACGCGGTTCATCAAATCAATGAAGGCATCAGGGGCATTTGTCAAGCCAAAAGGCATGATCATGAATTTGTAATGCCCATAGAGAGTTATTCGGGACATCATCATCCTTCACACGCATCTGGTAGTAGCCACTCCGCATATCCATATTGGAGAATATAGTGGCTGACTTCGGCTGGTCAAATAGGCCGTCGATGCGAGGCAAAGGATAATGGTTCTTCACTGTCACTTGGTTAAGCATACGGTAGTTCATACACATCCGCATCAAACCATCCTTCTTCTTCACGAACAGTATAGGTGTTACAACCCCAATTTTGGGTTCATTTGCTGAGAAATATAATTTCTCATATTAAAGATTTTTGAATGAATAAATGAAATAATCTATTTTGAATAAATGGATTTCATAGCCTTGTTGTTTGATTTGTGGGCTTTATTGGCCATTGGGCCCAATAACAAAAATATTCAATTAATTAATGAATAACTGAGAATTTGAGATAAGAAAGGTGTGGAAACCTCTAGAAGGCAAATCCAAAGAGGATTTCGTGCCTCTTAGATTCCTTGGGTTCCAAGGATTCCAAAGTTGCAAAGAAAAGGCTATAAGAAAAGGAAATATCAATTAAGTATTTCCTTGTTAATAAAGAAATTGAAAACATTGATGAAATAGGGAAAATATGTGAAAAGAGGTATTTTTGAGTTATCCTTGGTGGGATTTCGTATCCCAATGATTCCTAATAATAAAAGGAAAACTAATGAGGAAAATAAGAGAGGAATAAAGAGAAATCCACAAAAAGGAAATATTTTAATAAAAAAATAAAACAGGATAATGAGAATAATGCATATTGATGCATTTAAGGATAATGAGTATTCCTTAAAAAGGAATTTCGAATTCTTAGAGTTCCTTGGGATCCAAGGAGTCCCAATGAAGAAAGAAGAAAGAGAAAATACCAATAAACCAAAATAAAAGAATAATGTAATACATTATTAATGGTTTTTGTGACTTTGTTAAAAAGTGGTATTTTCTACTAAAGGAAAACATGATCAATGGTTTAAAAGGCATAAATAAAGAGAATAAGGAAAAGGATTTTCGTATTTCTAATTATCCATGCAATAATGAAAATCAAAAGGAATAGAGAGGAGAGAGAAGGTTTCTTTTCAAGGAAAGATTTGGTTTCTTTTTGGGAAAGGACTCTTTGAGTCGTGTATAAGCCAACTTATGGCTTCATTTCTCTCCCCTATATAAGGGGTAGGATTTGGGATCGAGTTCAGGAAGAAATCCCACGTAGCTCCATCCCTTCTCCTTGATTCTTACATGTCAAAACCCTAACCTGTGAATACGGCTCTATCTCATGTGCAACGAGAGATTGGGTGTAGTCGGGATGGAGGATGGATGCCCACGAAGTTGGGGGGGGTTTCACCATCACGTCCCTGCCCTAGGTTGATCGCAGCAGCCGCGACTCTGCTGCTATGGCATCCGCGCATAGCAGGCGCGTCCAGGCCAAAATGGCCACCATGGAGGCAAGCTGTTGCACCCAGCTAAGCACGGAGGACCGGCGGTGGTAGGGGAACACCCCCGAGGGTCGCCAGACCCTGGAGAGGAAGCAGCGCGCGCAAGGTTGCTGCAAAGCGGCGGCTAGGTCAGCAGGCGTCGACCTGCTCAAGGTAGAAGAAAGGGAAAACGGTGAAAAAACACTAGAGGGGGGTGAATAGAGTTTTAAAACAATTTTAACAATTATTGAACTCAAACAACCAACCACAAAATATTGGACAAGGGGACAAGGATTTAGAGTGGTTCCAACTTTAGCAAATACTAAAGTTGTCAGTCCACTACCCGGTTGCTTACCCAACTGGGATTTGGAAAGAATTTAATTTTATTACCTCGCAAGGACTTTACATAAAATTACAATTCTCTCCCTAAACCCTTCAAGCAGCCTTCACCTAGAAGTAATCGCACCAACCTTGAAGCAGCCTTCACCTAGAAGTAATTGCACCAACCTTGAAGCAGCCTTCCTCCTGAAGTAGCTTCCCGTTGCAATAGCCTTCTTGAAGTAGTTTCCCGTTGCGATAGCCTTCTTGAAGTAGCTTGAAGTCCACCTTCTCCTCCGAGAAGAACCTTCTCCAATCCGCAGCCTCCAACCCTAGAAGTAGCAAGGAGAATACAAAGAATAAAAGGAACAAGAAGGAAAACAGAAATTACAACTTATCCTTTTAAGCACAAGGCTTGATTTGCCTATATCAAGCGTATTGATCTCCTAACCAATGAGTGTAGAAGTGTAAGTGTTGTGGAAAGGAGATGCTAGCCTATAGGACACGAAAATGGAGCAATGGGAATGAATAGCCAATGTTGGAATTTCTCTATTTCTCAAAACAGATTGCCAATGAGTATTCAAGCTCAAGTATAGCACAAGTGTAGCTTAGGTGTATCTTTGTGTCCTAAGGCATGTCCTATTTATAGGAATGGCCTATGGATGCTTAAGGACGTTCTAGACAACTTCTAGGGGTTTCTAAGTGCTTAACTAGCCGTTAGGTATAAGTTAGGTGCGTTAGTAACGGCTAGTTGCTTTATTCTGCAGTTGCTGTCAGAGACCATCTCGGTCGACAATTTGTCGACCGAGATACCTACTCGGTCGAAGTTTTGTCGACCGACAAGCTCTCTGGATCAACGTTCATTTGCAACTGCCAACTACCTTGTCAGCTGTGTCTAACGGCTACTTGGGTCTTTCTCGGTCGAGAAGTTTGTCGACCGAGAGTGTCTCGGTCGAGGAGTTTGGTCGACTGAGATTGACTCTGTTTCAATCTTTCAATTTAGGCACGAAGTAAGCATGAGTGTGCATATGTGATCCTATTTAAAAGGGATGACCTATCTAAGTGTGGTGATTGGCTAGGGAAGATCTAACGCTTGATTTACATGAGATCTAAGTACTTGTACATTATATGTTTGTACAAGTTTACAATTGATTACATTGCATGACATTTACAATCATTCAAGCGTATAGTTTCCCTAGAACTTTGTCATCCACTTTATTCCTGCAACACTCAAGTAGCACGTTAGATCAATAAGAATGAAATGTTTGTCATCATCGAAACAAAGGGATTTATCATAATATCCAATTTATCCAAAAATCTCCCCCTTTTTGAAGATGACAAACATTTCCTAAATATGAAATAAGGAAATATAAAGCATGTGAGTTTCATACCTGAAAATTTACCTTTTGTAACCATTTATGTTTTGCAAGTGAGTGCTGGCCAAGATGTTATGAAACTCATTTATATTTTTGATTTTATATTCTTTCTCCCCCTTTGTCATTTCAAAAAGATATCCAAGTTGAATATTTTATTTTTCTTCTCCCCCTTAATTTTATATTATGCTCCCCCTTAAATAGATATCCTATTAGGAACATGGATTTTTGTCTAATTTATCCACAATTTGTTTCTCAATCATTTGCAAAGGATGTTAAGCCTTGAAATGATATGAGATTCCCTTAAGCTTATGATGAATGTATATTTATTTCTCATTTATCAAGGGATGTTAAGCCCTTAAATTAAATGAGAATTCTTTAATCTACAAGGTATATCATTTTTATGAAATTTATAGATTTCTTCATAATCAAGAGTAAAAATACAAGCTTCAAATGATGTTTACAATGTTTTTCTAAGCTTCTTAATCAATTTATCCAATTTTTTGTTATGAGCTCCCCCTTAATCTTACAATTTAAGCATTTTAATGCTTCTAAGGTCACAGATGATTTTAAATTTTGATTTTGACCTTTATCAAAAGTATACTAAGATTAAGTATAATAAAATGATGTCCAAATAAGCATTTTGTCAAAGCTTATTTTAGGTCGTCCTTGACTACGACCATAGCGCCCCCTGGCTAAATTTTATTTCAACCAAGAGGCAAAATCTGTAGATTTCACATGTGAAGTATAAATTTTGTAGATAACTTAAAGAGATATCAATTAAATTACTTTGAATAAAACCTATTATGAATGATGTCCTTTTTACTATGAGTGCATAAATCAAGTCCTATTTCTGTTCATATTAATCATGTGATTCTTCAAGAAAAGACATATATCCTTGAAGGCATGAATGATATCTCAATTTCTTATAGATACCAATTGAGAGATTCTTTATTTTATGTTTTGCAAACCTTAAAGTTCTTTTTCTAAGCAACAAATCACCAATGAATCATTTTTCTTGCCTATGTATCATCAAGGATCCACGCATACAATAATCATTATCTATTTGTTCTATGTAACATAGCATCATCTTTATGAGTTGAATGATAAAATAGTGAAAGCATATCCATGATGTAATGATAGAACAATAAAATGATAATTCCATGAAATACAATGATTGTGATCATTTAAACTAAATGTCATAATACATGATTTCTATATAGATAGACCAGGAGATGCTTTAAAAAATCATGTAAACATTATAAAATAGTGATTTCTAAACATGATTTTCAGTTTTTCCTTATTTAGAGGATCAATCAAAATGATATCATTTATATTAAAAAAATGATCTTCAACTTGTTTTGCATGTAAAACAGTCATTAACAACAAATAGATAGCCACTTGATCAATCAAATTATTCAGCAATTTTACTGCAGACTGAAATCAGTGACCTGTTTGGTCGAAGATTTCTCGACCGACTGACTGCTCGGTCAAAGATTTCTCGACCGACAAGGTTTCTGTATTATCTTCAGAACTATTTATTGATTCCAAGTAAAATATAGACTATATTTAATTCAATTATGCAATTTAAAAATCAGTTTTAGTTGAGATAAAACATATGAATATCAAAGTAGCATTTAGATCAAATCTCAACTAATCATATTCAAATCTTTAAGTTTTGAGGACCTTAATTGAGATAAATTTTCAAGTTAGAAATTTTAGTTACTTGAATCATTTTGTATCTCTTTATGTTAAGTTGAGATAGACATAAAGATATGCAATTTAAAGTCTTCGGTCATATCTCAACTTAGTCTAATCAATTCAATTTGGGGGTTTTGGAACCCATACCAACTCAACATCCTTTTTCTTGTATGGGCATGAAAAAGAGTAGTGTCCAAGACGTAAGCAATAATGGCAACATATAGAATCAACCTCAAGTCTTTTTCTATGGTTTTGTTCTAGGTTGTTCTTTGGTACAAATGTATTTGTTCCTTTAGGTACATATATAGATTGATGTGCTCGTGTCTTTCTCCAACTAGGTTGTTGATAAGATTTCCCCTTAGGCTTGTAACCTAGTCCTCTTCTCCCAATTTGATGATAGGGATTATCTAAGATTTGATCAAGAATGCCATTATTATTTAAACTACTAACTTTTTGTTGTAACTTGGCAATCTCATCCATTCTCTTCTTGATATCTAGTTTTGCTTGATCTAGGTTAGATGACAACGAATTTCTTTCTTTGACAATAGAATCATAATCTAGATGGGTGCATAAGATGGGTTGTTTTTGAAGATCATTCACTTGAGTTTGCAAATTAATCTTTTCTAAAGAAAGTAGATTGCAATTTGCCTCTATAGATTTTATCTTAATATCATGATCTTCAATGATCTTTTTAAGATCTTCATTTTCAGATGTAATATCAAGAAGCTTAGCATGTAATTCATCATTTTCTTTATTAGATTTCTTTAGTTTCTTCTTGCACTCAACATATTTATTATGTGTCTCTTCAAGACTAGCAACTAGTTCTTCTTTAGATAAATCAAAAAGACTTACCTCTTCTTCTTCTTCACTACTTGTAGCAATAAGACAATCCTTGTGTTCATCTTCCTTCTTTGATCTCCATGGGCAGCTAGTTGTTGTGTGGCTTGTTCCTAAGCACCAATTGCAACATGTTGTAGATTTGTCCAAGCTGCACCTTTTGTTGCGATTGTAATCACCATTACCCTCCATTCTTCAAGACCTGGTTAGGGTTCCTTGAAGCCTGCTCTGATACCAATTGAAAAAACACTAGAGGGGGGTGAATAGAGTTTTAAAACAATTTTAACAATTATTGAACTCAAACAACCAACCACAAAATATTGGACAAGGGGACAAGGATTTAGAGTGGTTCCAACTTTAGCAAATACTAAAGTTGTCAGTCCACTACCCGGTTGCTTACCCAACCGGGATTTGGAAAGAATTTAATTTTATTACCTCGCAAGGACTTTACATAAAATTACAATTCTCTCCCTAAACCCTTTAAGCAGCCTTCACCTAGAAGTAATCGCACCAACCTTGAAGCAGCCTTCACCTAGAAGTAATTGCACCAACCTTGAAGCAACCTTCCTCCTGAAGTAGCTTCCCGTTGCAATAGCCTTCTTGAAGTAGCTTCCCGTTGCGATAGCCTTCTGGAAGTAGCTTGAAGTCCACCTTCTCCTCCGAGAAGAACCTTCTCCAATCCGCAGCCTCCAACCCTAGGAGTAGCAAGGAGAATACAAAGAATAAAAGGAACAAGAAGGAAAACAGAAATTACAACTTATCCTTTTAAGCACAAGGCTTGATTTGCCTATATCAAGCGTATTGATCTCCTAACCAATGAGTGTAGAAGTGTAAGTGCTGTGGAAAGGAGATGCTAGCCTATAGGACACGAAAATGGAGCAATGGGAATGAATAGCCAATGTTGGAATTGCTCTATTGCTCAAAACAGATTGCCAATGAGTATTCAAGCTCAAGTATACCACAAGTGTAGCTTAGGTGTATCTTGGTGTCCTAAGGCATGTCCTATTTATAGGAATGGCCTATGGATGCTTAAGGACATTCTAGACAACTTCTAGGGGTTTCTAAGTGCTTAACTAGCCGTTAGGTATAAGTTAGGTGCGTTAGTAACGGCTAGTTGCTTTATTCTGCAGTTGCTGTCAGAGACCATCTCGGTCGACAATTTGTCGACCGAGATACCTACTCGGTCAAAGTTTTGTCGACCGACAGGCTCTCTGGATCAACATTCATTTGCAACTGCCAACTACCTTGTCAGCTGTGTCTAACGGCTACTTGGGTCTTTCTCGGTCGAGAAGTTTGTCGACCGAGAGTGTCTCGGTCGAGGAGTTTGGTCGACCGAGATTGACCCTGTTTCAATCTTTCAATTTAGGCACTAAGTAAATGCATGAGTGTGCATATGTGATCCTATTTAAAAGGGATGACCTATCTAAGTGTGGTGATTGGCTAGGGAAGATCTAACGCTTGATTTACATGAGATCTAAGTACTTGTACATTATATGTTTGTACAAGTTTACAATTGATTACATTGCATGACATTTACAATCATTCAAGCGTATAGTTTCCCTAGAACTTTGTCATCCACTTTATTCCTGCAACACTCAAGTAGCACGTTAGATCAATAAGAATGAAATGTTTGTCATCATCGAAACAAAGGGATTTATCATAATATCCAATTTATCCAACAAACGGCGTTGGACGATTATGCCCCCGCGGGAGTGAAGAGTTCTCAACTTAACCTTGGGCATTTCGGTCTTTTCGAAATGTTTCCAAATCAACGAGCCAACGTGCATGCGCTTAACGACGTGGCGCAATCTGATTGGTCCGGTTAAGTCAAATCTTACAAAAATTGTAGTTAAAGATTCGTAGCTCGGATGACAAAAGTTTATACATGAAAATTGATCAGGAGAACGAGAGGGACTCAATAAAAATATTATTAGAACCTAATTTTGCTTCTAATTTCAAAAGTGACAAAAGTGATCATATAATGCATTAAACTTTGATAAAAACCTCTAATTATTGGAGATCAAATCAAAGGTGCTTAAAAGGTTAATTCAAGTATTAGTATCATGTTGAGAAGTAAAGTGAGATTCGAATATAATTTTGATAATGTTAGGGCTTGTTATCCACGAATCCATGATAATGCATGTAGAAACCCTAATCTAGAGTCAAGAATGTGATTAACTTGAAAAGTTTGGAAATAAGTCCACTAATCATAAAGAGATACATTAAGATCGAAAAGATGAATTGTTATACATAATTAGTTTAATTGAAAGTTCATATGCATGAATATGTTGTAACGGGCCTTGAAACCCTAATGTTGGTAAATTCGACTTTTAATGGATTTAATTTACTACTTTCATGATTAAAGTAGAATATGCTGAATCTAAGCTATTGCGAGCAATAAAGTCCCTAATGTGTGGAAAGATAACCTTAATATAGAAATTAGGGTTTTCAATTGAATCAAGGTAGAATTAATAATAAAAGGGGTTCATATGGGGCTTAGACCATAATGAATTATGAGTTGTTAATCTGAAAGAAACTAAAGGTGATAATTGAGTCTAATGACTTTGAAATAACTTAAAGGAGGTAATTTTGGTATCAAAAAGAAATGATTGACTTTAATTGGTCTTATGATGTTGAAATTAGGGTTTATGAACTAAGGGAGCTTTTAATATGATAAAAGCGTTATGGAGGCAAAAACCCTAATATGGTCTAGAGAGCCTAAGGTGGAATCCAAGTCTAGTTTTAGAATGTTCTGGATAAACTATAACACTTGGATGCCATGCATTAATTTCAGGATATTGTTGATTGCTTGTTGATTGATTCTTTATCCTTATTGCTTGGACAATCGAGTTGCTCTGGATCAGGTATGTGGTTAATTATGAATAACTGCCTTAGTTTCTCGCGGATTTTCTGGATGGTTAATCGCATTGAATGCAAATTATCTGTTGGATGTTCATACTTGCAAATCATAAAGTCACTACGATTATCACATTAAAAATAAGAGTATGTATTCTTGCACCTACATGCCACCCTGATGGATGATGCCAAAGGTCAGGCCCAGATGGGTAGACCAATTGACACCTTGAGTGGTGACCCCAGGCACCAAGAAGGTGGCCTATGATATTGCATGACTAGTGGGCACCATGAGTGGTGACCCCCAGGCACCAAGCTCGGGATTGAGAAGGTGGCCTTAAGTCATTGGCAAAGGGCACCCTAAGGTGGGTATGCCAGGGTTAGGGCAAAAGCGGTGGAGAATGTCGTACTGGAAAGTGTAAATTGGCTTGTTAATTAATTTGATTGTGAATATTAAATTGTTAGCCATATTTGCAAGATTTTGATTGTTCCCACATACCAGTATATTTCGATATACTGACCGACGTTTTGTTTGTCGGTGTTTTAGGTACAAATGAAAAGAACAAATAGTAAAGAGGCATATGTGGAATTAAATGAGAAGTAACGTACACCGAAGGATTAGTTAGAGTATCATCTTCACGGATAGAAGTTTAGAAATCCCAGTTTTTCCAAGGTAAGAAAAGTTTTATTTTGTACCAGTTTTCAGTTTAGTTGGTGAAGTTTATTAATTATTTCTGATTATTTGTCGAACCTTTGATCCTGTTAATTGGATAACGACACCGACCTTTCGGTCTCCCTTAATTGGGGGTTACCGGGAGGCGGGGTCGTTACAATTGGTATCAGAGCATAGGTTCCTCATCTAATCTTTAATAATTATTAAATTTTACAAATTCCGTAGAACCCAAGGGAGTTATTAGAGGATTATCTGAAAGACAGAGGTGTCTAGAAAAGGATCACGACCGGGGGCTGGCAATATTTTCCTCCGCACCGCTAGCCGGAATACGAGGACTCCCGGATCCGTGTGACTGCCTGGCCAAAGTCTTAGGGTATGAATCGAAATAAGATACCTTTAGGACTCTCTCATCTCGTTCATCCTTCTCAACTCAAATTTCTGTTAAGGACCTTAAGGATTAGAGTTTTCTCTCTTTTCCTCACCCTCTTGAAGTATGGGTAGGATTGATAAGGATTAAGGGATCCTCCATCAAATTAATAAAAAGCATGTAAATAAGATGTCATGGACATAAGCTTAATAGAGTAAGCGTAAAGGAATAGATACATGCTTAGGTCGTATGACATGAGTTGTCATTGCCTTAGGAGAGATCTGATGATAGACCTCCTTGGTAGGAGGATAGGTAGAGAGAGTTAAGCTTGGGAGGTAGAGACCTCCATTATAGGTAGAAGCCTGGCACATCCTTTGAGGATGATGTTAACCCTAACCCTAAGTGAGGGTTAGAAAGGAAGATGACATGATGAGTTAGATATCATGGTTGACCGAGTGATTGGTTGAACATGCCTTGGATGCCATATGAACCATGAGAAGTTGATAATCAAGTACCATGGCAACCCAACCCTGGAAAGGGTCATGCATGTTAGAGTGAAGGATAGCTCCTTCCTCGATGAGGTTAGAGAAGAACCTATAGTTACCCTATGGGCTTAGGCAAGTAGGGTATAGCTTGATGAAACCCTGGTTGAGAGATCATAATGGATGTATCATGACATAAGCATAAGGGGCTATGAAGGATCTTGAGCAAACCTAAGTTCGAGCATAGGCCTCACCCATGTGGAGGTATGCTGGTGAAGCTTGATCCTTCATGGAGAAAGGACATCTGGTAGTAAGGCTGGATGTAGAGTTAGCTCTAAAGAGAAAAAGATGGACTCAAGCAAGAAGGTTGGAAGCTTAGGTTCCGAGACATAGGGAACAATGGATAGTAGAGGATGATGCGACCTAAGTGGATGATATTGGTTGCCTTATGTTTGAACCCTGAAGGTTGATGATGTCCTGGTTGCCTTTAGAGGAACCAAATATTGAGAGGATGACGCTTCTGGTACCTATGGTTTAAGTGAGTACCTACTGGATGAGATAAAGAGTGCTTTAGACCCTGAGGAGGTTTAAGTAACCAGTTGTGACGCTTTATACCTAGTTGGTTGTCCTGGAAGAGGACTCAACCCTGAAGTGTTGCTCGAGTAGAAGGATCAGGGAAGTACATGACATATCTTGAACATGATTGATTCATGGTTAAGAGTTTGAGCATGCAGTTGGATACCCAAAAGTGAACATAGGGTTCCTAGGCCTAAGAGGGGAAACGATGTGTCCAATTCTCAGGGTGAGTTTTGAGTCTCCATAGTTCGAGCATGGTACTCTTAAGAGTAGAGGTAAAGGACACCCATTAAGTTAAGGGTATGTTTGATGAACCCCTCACAGCTAAGTTGATCTAAGGTTGAGGATAAGAACAAGTATGACCTAGCATGGCTTAAAAGGTGGTCTACTTGTGCCTTAGTAGTTGTTGGGTTAGGCATACTCATGTGAATGTAAACCCTAAGAACAGGTGTGATCTTGTTGTCAAGAGTTGTAGTTTCCTCCCATCCTGGGAGAGGGACCTTTTGGTAAGGTGAATACCAGTCTTGTCAGTTTTGAGGTGACCTAAAGAGGTCTCATAGGATCTTGAGAAGCTAAGTGAAGAGTACATGGTATGAAAATGAACCTATAGGCCCATAGATAACCATCTCTAAGTGCATGGACGTGTTACCATGGGAGTAACCGGTATGGGGCCTGACCAAGGTAGGCAGGTTGCCATGACCCCTGTGAAGGGATGAAAGTCAGTCATGAATGCAGAAAGAGATGATGAAGGCTTGGGTAAGGTTCTAAGTCAGACATGTACTATAAGATAATCCCAAGTCTATCCTAGGGTCAGGTAGGGATAAGACCGATGGAAGAAGAAGTTGCCTAATTCCCTAGTTGCACATGACCATTGGGTCGGGAGGTAACAACTATCATTGTCTGAGGGCCATGGGTTAGGAGATTGATCACCTTCGTGAACTCATGAGGCCCAAAGGGCAGATGAGTAGGGCACTCTCTGGATGCATAAGGGAAGAGGGATGACCCCAAAAGTACCGGCACCCTATAGACATAGAGGAGATGACAAAGGATTATGTAGTAACCCAAGTAGGTTCGAGACCAGTTTTCCATGGAAGATATTAGCTTTGATATAATGATGTTTGTGATATAGAGACATAAGCTGCATGTTTCAACTTGGATTTGAAAGTATACGGGTAAGGTGGGTTGTACCATCTCTGCTCTTGGAACAGGAAGCACTCTGTATTTGGACTGTAGCCAAATGCTTATTTCTTCTTGTTATGGGAGTGAGAGATCGGACAGTACGCATGCCTCACACTAAGGATAAAGATGATGTAAGTTGGAACGTTGCTACAAGGTATGAGGATAGAGATGATAACATACCTTTGTGGAGAGAATAATACATGGATGGTTTACAAACACCAAGAGTATTAAGGAGATCATCTTGTGAGGATGTTTTATCTTGAACTAAGTGGATTTTTGCAAGTGTTACAAGGAATCACAAGGTTGAGTTTGATCACCATGAGGATGAGCTCAGAGTTCCTTAATGAAGATAGATGTAGAGTTTGAGATGAGATGATAAGTATAATACATGAAGGTGTATGTTACCGAACACTTAAGAATGAGAGGTGGTAATGAATACTCTGGTTGAGATATAACTGCCTAGTTTAGTTGGAAACTAGAAGAAGTTGAGGTTGTTGGCTAACCCTAAGTTTGGAAAGAAGATGTGTTTTGACTAACACTCGGATATAATAAGATATGTTGAACAATCTAATGGTTGGTTGGATAGCTAGTTTTGTCCTTGATGTAGTAAAAGGATGGTGATAGAACCTTAGATACACTTCTTTGGATAGGAAGGTAATAAAACCCTTTTGAGAGTGGTTTAGGGTTTCTGAGGTATCAAGCTTGAGGAATCATAACAATACAGGAAGTCGTGAAATACCTTGGTACTGCAAAGATAGTAAGTGATGGTAGCAATCTGGATGCTTAAAACAAAGTTGCATGTAGCATGTGGCCATGCAAGCCAGGAGGTGAAGGACGAACACCATTAACCCAGTAAAGTAAAGGGAGTTCCTGAGAGGGAATGGGAGTCCATCACTATGGATATTGTGGTAAGTCTCCCCTTGACCAAGGAAGGACAAGATGCAGTGTGGGTTATGGTGGATCGCCTTACCTAAATGACATGAGAAAGAAAGAGTACTGTCAAGGGACAGACCAGGTTGAACTACTTATAAGAGAAAGAGATGGTTCAACTACACCATGATGCAAGTTCAAAAGTTCTTGAGTATAACCTATGGGTTCACTTCCATGAGGTGGAAGTAGATACATGAAGAGCTCAGTCTTTGTACAGTTTATCACCCCATACTAATGGACAGTATGATGCGGACTAGAGGGCCTGATGAGAGCATGCATGCTCATTTAGGGTGATACATAGAGACAGATGTAATGTTAACCACCATAGCCTTTATCGGGATGCAAGAAGTTTATAGGGAGGTTGTGTCGGTCACTACTTCATTATGATGATGTTGGTGAAGGAGGCCTCGCGAAGGTCAGAAAAGAACCCCAGGTGTGTGCAGATGAAGTCGCTTTGATCGTGCAATGGCTGAGAGAGAGAGCCCAGTGGTGACATGAGTCACGAGCTGATGCAAAGCAGAATGACATGCAATTCACTGTGGGAGAATATAATGTGAGAATCCGACCCCTCTGAGCAACAGCTGAGAAAGCTGAGTCCCCGATATATGGGTCCTTTTGGGATAGATTGGTGGAGATGGTTGTGTTAACCTTACCCCTCAGGATAAAATGATGGGTTGCATGAGTCCGATCTAGAGCACTATGTAAGGTACCCAAGCCAGGTGTTGTGCCCTGAATCTATTCGGCTTTTGAGAGGCTGAAATGTCCTGAGTCACCTATGAGGGTACGATATACCAAGGTAAGAAAGAACTCAGATGGAAGAATATGAGATGATGAAGGTTCTTGGAAAGCACCATGGATAGGGTAAAGCCACATGGTAGCCCTGATGGACAAAAAAATATATTATCCTGTTTGTTTGCTTGCTTGTTGGAATTTTGAGGACAAAATTCTTATAAGAGGGGAAGGATGTTACAACCCCAATTTTGGGTTCATTTGCTGAGAAATATAATTTCTCATATTAAAGATTTTTGAATGAATAAATGAAATAATCTATTTTGAATAAATGGATTTCATAGCCTTGTTGTTTGATTTGTGGGCTTTATTGGCCATTGGGCCCAATAACAAGAATATTCAATTAATTAATGAATAACTGAGAATTTGAGATAAGAAAGGTGTGGAAACCTCTAGAAGGCAAATCCAAAGAGGATTTCGTGCCTCTTAGATTCCTTGGGTTCCAAGGAGTCCAAAGTTGCAAAGAAAAGGCTATAAGAAAAGGAAATATCAATTAAGTATTTCCTTGTTAATAAAGAAATTGAAAACATTGATGAAATAGGGAAAATATGTGAAAAGAGGTATTTTTGAGTTATCCTTAGTGGGATTTCGTATCCCAATGATTCCTAATAATAAAAGGAATACTAATGAGGAAAATAAGAGAGGAATAAATAGAAATCCACAAAAAGGAAATATTTTAATAAAAAAATAAAACAGGATAATGAGAATAATGCATATTGATGCATTTAAGGATAATGAGTATTCCTTAAAAAGGAATTTCGAATTCTTAGAGTTCATTGGGATCCAAGGAGTCCCAATGAAGAAAGAAGAAAGAGAAAATACCAATAAACCAAAATAAAAGAATAATGTAATACATTATTAATGGTTTTTGTGACTTTGTTAAAAAGTGGTATTTTCTACTAAAGGAAAACATGATCAATGGTTTAAAAGGCATAAATAAAGAGAATAAGGAAAAGGATTTTCGTATTTCTAATTATCCATGCAATAATGAAAATCAAAAGGAATAGAGAGGAGAGAGAAGGTTTCTTTTCAAGGAAAGATTTGGTTTCTTTTTGGGAAAGGACTCTTTGAGTCGTGTATAAGCCAACTTATGGCTTCGTTTCTCTCCCCTATATAAGGGGTAGGATCTGGGATCGAGTTCAGGAAGAAATCTCACGTAGCTCCATCCCTTCTCCTTGCTTCTTACACGTCAAAACCCTAACCTGTGAATACGGCTCTATCTCATGTGCAACGAGAGATTGGGTGTAGTCGGGATGGAGGATGGATGCCCACGAAGTTGGGGGGTTCACCATCGCGTCCCTGCCCTAGGCTGATCGCAGCAGCCGCGACTCTGCTGCTATGGCAGCCGCGCATAGCAGGCGCGTCCAGGCCAAACTGGCCACCATGGAGGCAAGTTGTTGCACCCAGCAAAGCACGGAGGACCGGCGGTGGTAGGGGAAACACCCCCGAGGGTCTCCGGACCCTGGAGAGGAAGCAGCGCGCGCAAGGTTGCTGCAAAGCGGCGGCTAGGTCAGCAGGCGTCGACCTGCTCAAGGTAGAAGAAAGGGAAAACGGCGCTGGACGATTATGCCCCCGTGGGAGTGAAGAGTTCTCAACTTAACCTTGGGCATTTCGGTCTGTTCGAAATGTTTCCAAAGCAACGAGCCAACGTGCATGCGCTTGACGACGTGGCGCAATCTGATTGGTCCGGGTAAGTCAAATCTTACAAAAATCGTAGTTAAAGATTCGTAACTCGGATGACAAAAGTTTATACATGAAAATTGATCAGGAGAACGAGAGGGACTCAATAAAAATATTATTAGAACCTAATTTTAATTCTACTTTTAAAAGTGAAAAAAGTGATCATATAATGCATTAAACTTTGACAAAAACCTCTAATTATTGGAGATCAAATCAAAGGTGCATAAAAGGTTAATTCGAGTATTACTATCCTGTTCAGAAGTAAAGTGAGATTCGAATATAATTTTGATAATGTTAGGGCTTGTTATCCATGATAATGCATGTAGAAACCCTAATCTAGAGTCAAGAATGTGATTAACTTGAAAAGTTTGGAAATAAGTCCACTAATCATAAAGAGATACATTCAGATCAAAAAGATGAATTGTTATACATAATTAGTTTAATTGAAAGTTCATATGCATGAATATGTTGTAACGGGCCTTGAAACCCTAATGTTGGTAAATTCGACTTTTAATGGCTTTAATTGATTAATTTCATGATTAAAGTAGAATATGCTGAATCTAAGCTATTGCGAGCAATAAAGTCCCTAATTTGTGGAAAGATAACCTTATTATAGAAATTAGGGTTTTCAATTGAATCCAGGTAGAATTAATAATAAAAGGGGTTCATATGGGGATTAGACCATAATGAATTATGAGTTGTTAATCTGAAAGAAACTAAAGGTGATAATTGAGTCTAATGACTTTGAAATAACTTAAAGGAGGTAATTTTGGTATCAAAAAGAAATGATTGACTTTAATTGGTCTTATGATGTTAAAATTAGGGTTTATGAACTAAGGGAGCTTTTAATATGATAAAAGTGTTATGGAGGCAAAAACCCTAATATGGTCTAGAGAGCCTAAGGTGGAATCAAAGTCTAGCTTTAGAATGTTCTGGATAAACTATAACACTTGGATGCCATGCATTAATTTCAGGATATTGTTGATTGCTTGTTGATTGATTCTTTATCCTTATTGCTTGGACAATCGAGTTGCTCTGGATCAGGTATGTGGTTAATTATGAATAACCACCTTAGTTTCTCACGGATTTTCCGGATGGTTAATCGCATTGAATGCAAATTATCTGTTGGATGTTCATACTTGCAAATCATAAAGTCACTATGATTATCACATTAAAAATAAGAGTATGTATTCTTGCACCTACATGCCACCCTGATGGATGATGCCAAAGGTCAGGCCCAGATGGGTAGACCAATTGACACCTTGAGTGGTGACCCCAGACACCAAGAAGGTGGCCTATGATATTGCATGACTAGTGGGCACCATGAGTGGTGACCCCCAGGCACCAAGCTCGGGATTGAGAAGGTGGCCTTAAGTCATTGGCAAAGGGCACCCTAAGGAGGGTATGCCAGGGTTAGGGCAAAAGCGGTGGAGAATGTCGTACTGGAAAGTGTAAATTGGCTTGTTAATTAATTTGATTGTGAATATTAAATTGTTAGCCATATTTGCAAGATTTTGATAGTTCCCACATACCAGTATATTTTGATATATTGACCGACGTTTTGTTTGTCGGCGTTTTAGGTACAAATGAAAAGAACAAACAGTAAAGAGGCATATGTGGAATTAAATGAGAAGTAACGTACACCGGAGGATTAGTTAGAGTATCATCTTCACGGATAGAAGTTTAGAAATCCCAGTTTTTCCAAGGTAAGAAAAGTTTTATTTTGTACCAGTTTTCAGTTTAGTTGGTAAAGTTTATTAATTATTACTGATTATTTGTCGAACCTTTGATCCTGTTAATTGGATAACGACACCGACCTTTCGGTCTCCCTTAATTGGGGGTTACCGGGAGGCGGGGTCGTTACAATAGGGGCTCCGCATGTCAAAACACCGGGGTGGATGAAGCCCATGTTGAGAATCTCTTCAAGCTGCTTCTTCAGTTCAGAAAGCTCAGCAGGGGCCAAGCGGCAAGGTGGCTTCGGTATAGGTGAAGTTCTGGGTACAAGCTCGATGGAGAACTCCACCTCATGAGTTGGTGGCAACCCAAGTAACTCCTCGAGATATACATCCAGGAAGTCCTTCACCACATCTATGTGGTCGAGAGTAGGAGGTGTAGCATCAAGGATGATAGATGCTAAGAAAGCTCTACACCCTACAAGCTTTTCAGCTTTGATGGCGGAGATGACAAATTGTCGCTCCTCTCGCTTCCTACCCTTGACACACACTCTTCCCAAAATAGGATGTAAAAAACTAACTTTGGATTCTTCACAAAACAAAACCGCTTTATAACTCTTCAACCAATCCATTCCCAGGATGACATCAAAGGCGGTCATGTCGAGCAAGATGAAATATGTGGAAAACATTATTCCAGATATACAGAGGTTCATGGTCAGAGTTTGGAGGTACGAAGAACAGATCTTACCACGGGAGGTTTTTACATCTAAAATATGATCCATAAACTTAGATTCTATTTCTAACATAGAAGCAAACTGATAGGATACAAAGGTATTGGATGAGCCAGAATCAAACAGTGCCTTTAAAGGATGCATATTAAGGTGCAAGGTACCTTCAATAACTTTATTATCTTCACCTTCTTCCTTAGCATTGAGAGAAAAGACTCTCCCATTCTGCCTCTCCACTGGCGGTCTCCTCGGGTTCTAGTTGTTGTTGTTGTTTTTGTTTTTGTTGTTGTTGTTGTTGTTGTTATTCCTCGAAGGTGGGTTCTACCTTGGCTGTAGTGGCTGGTGGGCATTATTCTACTGAGCATTATTCTGTCTCTACTGGAACCGAGGGTAGAATTGTCAGATATTCCCAACTTGTCCAAACTCTTAGTAGGTCGGAGGAGGCTGGTTGTCTTTATGAGCAGGTGCATTATTGGCAGGACATCTCCCTAGAGGATGGTGGCGAGAGAACCTATTGAATCGGTCACGTCCACGATTCTCATTCTGGTTTGGGTTATTGCTCTTATTGTTGTTGTAGTCATCACTGTGTCTAGAAGCTTGGAATCCTGGGTAGGACTCGATGGCCAGGGCCTTATCCACCATCTTCTGAAAGGTGAGTGGAAGTTGCGAGATGAGACTTTGGCCCACATGGTAGTTCAAGCCCTGTAAGAACAACGTTGCCCTACTTTCAACTCCAAGGTCGGTGGCGTAACGTTCCAGTAGTAGGAACTGTTGGATGTAGTCGGCCCCTGCTTGAGACTATAGAACTCAGCTTCCTTCTTTCTCAGGAAAGTGGGGTAGATGTATTTCTCCCTAAAGAGCTTTAGAAACTGGTCCCAATCCATGGTACAGGTGTCCCGAGTGTGGGTGACACCATTCCACTAGAAGCGTGTTGGGTCATCTAGTACATAAGTTGAGAACTGAACCTTCTGGGGAGGAGGGCATGCCATGCCCTCGAAGGTCCGATCCAAGGCCAACACCCAGTCGTCGGCTTTGTCCACCATGTTGAGTTCAATTTCACCCTTGAAGTAGGGTGGTTGTATCTTTACGAAGTTGGTAAGGGTGTACGCCCTCGGCTTGTTGGTGTTGGTGGCCATTGTGTGGAGTTTCCCCATCATGGTGGAGGATATGAACTGGCGCAACATTGCTATCTCTTGTTTCGGTGTGAAGGTGGGGGTTTCCGGAGTAGTATGGTTGACCGTAGGAGTCACATGAGTGTTGGGGTCATTAGGGTTTGACTCAGTTTCCTTGTTCATGTTGTTCAGAGTGTCGAACAAGTCACCTCTCCTAAAAGGTATGGTTAACATATTAGGTTCTCAGAAGCATAAAATCATAGATGAGAAAAGAATAGAAGCATAGATGAGAAAAGAATATCTAGAATGATATTGCCTAAAAACATACTATTTTGGGAAATTCATATCAGCTCAGGCCAGGCCGGTATCATATGGGCACGAGAGTCCTCGTAAACCAAGCTAGTGGCACGGAGGAAATTATTGCTAGCCCCGCAACCCTGATCCTTTCTAGACACCCTTTGTTCAAATTCAAGCCCTAATAGTTTCCTAAAGGCTCTGATACCATGCTATAAAGAGACTAGATCACCTCCTTACTAAAATTTAAAGGACATACAAAACATCCACACTTTTCACAAAAAGAGAGAGATTTGGGATGCTTGCATAATAATCCAAATAAATAGGCATGATTCTAGATACCTTATAAAATGTCAATAGCAGTGGAAATAAAAATGCTAAGCCTATTACATGGCTTTCATTTTTCACTACATGATTGTTTCTAAAAGAAAAAGATAAGACAAAAAGGATCTAGCTATAGCAACCTAGACATCCTTCCAAAAATCTTAAGTTCTACTCCTAAGATGACTTCCTTCAAACTTGTCCTTCTCCTTACTCAACACCAGTACCTGGGTGGTTGTGAAGACACCCAGAAAAAAGGAAAAGAGAAGAAAAATTATGTGTCACAAAACTAGTCTAGGATAACAAGATAAGTAAAGCAAATAAAAACATGCTAGGGTTCATCATAAGATGAAGATAACAAGAGTGTAACGCCCCTGAACTTGCTTAATAAGTTGAATGATCTTAATTACTATAATTTAATGCCTATAACCCTAATATGACATTTTGATATGTTTTGAAATCATAATACAAGCTTAATTTCAAATTTGGTCCAATTTGGACACTGTTTGAACAAGTTATGCAATTTTCTGTACATTTTAGACTTTTCTGCAATTTACCCAATTGAGGGGTTTTCTTTGCAATTTGTCACATAAATTATGTTCCTTAGATGTTATATTATTATTCTTGAGTGTTTTGAGCCATGGTGCTCCTATTTGATCCATGGTTTGAAGGTGTTTTCATCAAGCATATTTTAGGGTTTACCCCTTCATGGATGAGCTACCTTTAGTAGCTATCAACTAAGGAATTATGTGATTGGCTGGGAAATTCGACAAAGGAAAGACAAGAAAGTCTATACAGATAGTGGGAGATCTTCTTGTGTATGTGCTTGTATATTCTTAATAATTTAAAGCCATAGACACTTGGATAGACACTAGAACTTCAACCTTTTCTTTTTCTTTATCTTAAAGTGTCATATACTTATCCCCAAGCACCAAAACGAGCCATTTCCTCTCCACCACTTTCCTCCTTCTCCCAATCTCGTCCTCCCTTTGTTCATCTGCGAATTTTGCTGCCCAAGGAAGAAGAAAGTGGGGATCTTCTTGGAAAAAATTTCTAGGGTTGCAATTGATTTCCTTTTTGGGTCTAAAAAGCTTATTCCTATTGATCTTGACCTAAAAGTGTAAGTTTTACCTTATTTCCTCCATTTATTTATTTTCTCTTCTTCCTCCTATATCTTTGCATGTCATAACCATGCTTTTCCATGGTGAAAGTGGCCCTAGAACTCAAAAATCTATCCTTCTTGTTTCTTTTTCTAGGGTTTTGCTTCTTTGTAGAGAGAAGTGTATATTCGGCCAAGTTCAGATCTAAATCTAGGGATTTCTTGCCTTATTTGCTCGAGATTCTTTCTGTTTGATATCTGACCTACTCTATAGAGGCGAGTTATATAACATTCTTCACTTATATTGCTTACTAGAAGCTTGTTAGTTCATGTTTATGCCTTAATGTGTTGATCTAAGCATATAGAAACCATGCTTGTTTAGAATTACGAATTTTTGTGGTGTTCCCTATTTTGTTCCTATCCTATATGAACATGTAAACATATGTACAACCTTTCTAAGGTGTAACATGATCTGGGACAAGTTGATAGCATCAACCTATGGTTCTAAGCACAAAATAATTGATGGTTCAAATTAGGGTTTTCAAACTATTTCCTTCTCTATCACACAACTGATGGTCATACCATTCAACAACCAATGGTGTTGCTATCTTGGCAACTGATGTTCGTGATAAAGGGTGTCAAATGTATGGTGACAAACTATGGTCACCATCTTAGGTCAGGTTTTGACTCAATTAGACGTTTAATTATCATCCACTAAGTATTCTAATGATGTAATCAATCGATGATGGTATTGGCTTAATATTCAAAGATGTTTATTGAATGTATTACTGATCTAGCAGCCAATGGTGACATAATGATCACAATTAATGTTGGATCAGGTCACTACCATATATGATGAATTAGTAATGTAATTATATATTTGACTAAACCTTGAACCAATGGTTCCTTGGTTCAATTGATATAATGGTTAGACCTATACTTTAATTGATAACCTTGAACAATGAACCTGATCCAATGAATAATATTGGATTATTTAACATCCAATGGATTAGAATAAATCACATGGTATTATATGTGGGTTCTAGTGATGATAATTCTATGGTTCAATACCATTAATTGGTAGACTTACCTTTGCCATTATATAGTTATATTTGATAAATCACTATAATAAGTGGATGTGTAACTCCCATGTGATCTAGCTTGTTATACCTAACATTAATGTAATTATATGATGTTCATTGGTTATAATAATACCTCTTGAATGATTAATGTGATAATGAATTACACTCTTCTTGTGTGGAAACCACAATGTAGTATTATTTGAATATCATAATGCCTTTCCATGTTAATATCTATGGACACATGTGTGCTAATGATCTTTTGAGCCTTGTTTAAGGCATGGAATGATGATGATAACCTTACTATGAATAATGTGATGGTCTTAACAACCTTTGGTCATGTTTGAAGCCATGATTGAGGTGAAATCCTCTTCATGTTCCAATAAGGTTTAAAACCATGGAACTTGTGATAAGATATTGGTATCTTGTAATAGTATGATGATAAGTGTGGTCCATTAATTTGTAATGAATGATAGAATGTGTTAATGTGATTAATATTTATATCTCAAATGTTTTATATCCTTTTAATTTTTTATACATATACTCTTGTTAGAAAAGAATTAGGGTTTGAATGTCCACTTGTATGATAAAGCCTTAATGCATTCAATTGGCAGTAATTAATCAAGTGTAACCTTAATCATGTACAGCCATGTGCCGTAGAGCCATCTTCAGTGTCAGAACTTACTGGATGGTGAAACGAGTATTCCTAAGGGAAACTCAGAGTGCATACTGTTGAGTATGTGGGGGTGGCAAGTTGAGGATATATCCTTGTCATCCACAATTGTAGGTTATGGAGGATGGCTATGGTCATGCCTCACACATTTGATGTGATTGAGGACAGCTGTGGTTGTACCTCAGATTAGAGGGTTTTGTATACCCTATTTTCTAGTGTTGTAACTTGTACCAAGTATGGACTAGTTGTTATCAGTTGACTATATGTCAATATTGGCAGTTTGATTGGTATGTCATTGTAATTTACTCATACTAACTGAGGGAAAGAGATCTTAGGATACCGACACTCCTAGATCTTATACGGAACTGAATAGCACTTCGCAATGGTCAGTTGGACTTTGAGTGGTACGACTCACACTCCCCAGGGCATAATAATAAAAGATATAATACAATCCATGTAGTATAATTGCTAGGGTTTAATACATATCACATTGGTTGATTAACCATTGTCTTGTCTTTATACTACATAGTCCTTACATGATGCAAACTTATGAAAATAGTGTAATTCTACTTGATTCTACAACTTATTTGCTTAACTACTTAGTATGCTTAAACTATTCAATCTGTTCATATTGCTTATTCAATATCCTAACTGCTCAATGTATTTACTATTAATTAATATGATATAATAAATATATGTTGGAGAGAGTTATTGTGACAAAGTAGTTTTTCTCCTATTTGTGCATAATTACTCTTATTACTTGAAGTCCTCAATCTCTTTATGTCTCCTAAGACTTCATAACTCTATAATGTTCACCAAAGTAAAGATTTCACATTTTGAGTCAATATGATACACATATATGCATGAAATCATAATGTTGTTATACCCTTGAATCCTTTGATTAAAATATTGATCATACATGCTCATTTTGATTTATAATTTTGCACGCTTGTTCTAGATCCTGTTATGAAACTATGGTCCAAATTTGAGACCATTTGGACCTTCCTACGATTTGTTATGATTTTCCTAAGATCTACCCTTTTTAGCCCTTTCTTTCCTTCTTTTTCCCCTTATTGGGCCGTTTTTTCCGCCCTAAATGGGTCGTGTGGATGCTGACCCGGGGCGAGGAACTGGCCCACGCACCCTCGGATCTTGATCCGATGGCTGCGGGGTCATCCTCTACCTCAGATCAGCCTGCAACAGTGGCCGCCGGGTAGGGGAGCCTGAGCCACCGGTTCTCACCTGATTCTCGACCTTTTTGCACGATTCGAACGCTATTGAGTCCGTTTTTGAAATCCACAGTGTATACATATGTTTTTCGCACCGAACCAAGGGGTTTTCGTGAACTTTCTATACCCCTTGTGGCGGCTACCTCCATGGCCAAGCTTGGCCTAGATAAACCCTAAACCTAGCCCCAGAACCCTATGACAACCCTCGTATGAACACCCCCTCGCTTCCCACTTCTTTTTCCCTCTCGAGTCCGTTCCCAAACTCATCTCTTCCTCCTCTCCAAGGACCTGGCCGCTGCCGTCGTCAAGCAGGATTGGGGGTTCTGTCCCCAACTCGCCTTTGAACCAATTGAGCTCGCCTCCCCATTTGCGGCTCCAGGATGGAACTGAGCGGCACTCTCGTGATGCCCTAATCCCTGTCTAGCCTAGTACCAGGATGCTCTGGCAAGCAGTTGCGTGGGCAGCCGCTGCGACAGGCTGCAACTACGTGTGGGTTGGGCGGGGGGCCTGAGTGCCCTTGGATCATGAGCCGCACTAGGGGATGGCCTGGATTGATCCACACCATGGGACTCGCATTGACCAGTCAACAAATTGCTTGGAGTGTGTAATGAAGAGGTGAGAGTGACCCCGCCGCTAGATCAAGGGCAGACGGCTGAGATTCATCACATAATGATCACGGTATGCCCCCATATCTCTATAATTCTCGGACATAGTTTGTAAAATACATAACTTTACATTCCTTTGGCCAAATATCACATATAATATATGAAAATTCATCTACTCAACGAGATCTACACAATGGACTAGGTTTCAGAGTCTAATTCTATATTTTGTTCCCTAATTTTCTAAAAGATGCATATGTTAATCATTTAGAATATAGTTGATGTATGATCATGATGCAAAATGGGATAGTGGCTACTCAATCTATCCCTGATTCTTAAAAGCAGTGACAATAATTTCTTTGTAGCCGTAATAAAGGTCCTATTATCTCTATTTTTCTCATAAATGACCTCAATTGTACATATGTGCCTACTTCGGACTATAATGTTGAACCTTGCCTAGATTGCTAATCTTGCTTCTAATGGACAAACGCCTTTTTGGAATATTTTTCTTATGACCTAATGTTTCTGATCTAAACCATGTTTGATGATGGGTTCTCCTACCTTGATGATCATGACCTTGGTTACCCTATTATGAGTCTTTGATCCTTTAATGTACTAAGGAACTTGAACCTTGAAATGGTCATATATAATGACTGGAACATCATAATGGCATGAAACTTGAACCACACCATCATGATGACCTCTAGATCAGTACAATATCATATAATGTACTAATAAGCAACTGGTAACCTAACTTGGCCAAAACCCTAAAATGCATCTAATTAGGGTAATGATGAGAATCTAATGCATATATGTAATCTTGTTGTTAATCAGGTTTGTTATGTGGCTAGATGACGAAGGATATGTTAGGTTGTGAAATCTCTGAATCAGGTATGGGCCTTATCTAGTTATATGACTACCACTTTCTTGCTTGAAAAGACATATATTATATGCTTGTTTGTCTATTTTCTCAAATATTGCCATGTAGTATTGCTATATCATACTCGATGTTTGCTTCGTCTGTTTTATAACTTGAATACATATATATATATATATATATATATATGGAACTCCATTATAATATTGTTGATAAAGGGATCTTGGTTATGACCTTGAGGTCCCTCTCGTATAAAAGGGTTAGCTAAGCTTGAGCACCCTTACGGACCCTTCTAACGAGAAGTTGGTCAAAGGCCTTAAACATGTTTGATATTGTTGGTATAATGGAGTGAAATGACATAAAATATGGTTTCGCATTTGTTAAACAATTAACATGTTTATTCTTGTTTGTTTAATCTTGAAATCTTTTCAAAATTATGCAAAGCTTATATATATGTGTATCTTTCAGCCCATACTCAACACCCCGTGTGTTGACCCAATTCTCGTATGTTGTTTTTAGGTTCAGAGATGGCTAGAAGGTTGATGGGCTTGGTGAGCTATGCTAGGTGTACTTATTGTAAGATCTAGATATAGTATACATGAGCAGACTTGTACAAAGTGACTCTTGAACATATAATTCAAATCATGTAATATAATGATGTTTCTTAATATATCTTGTTGATTGTTGAGATTATGTTGGTGCATTTATCTTGTTATATGTTCATGTGTGCTAAGCTTTACGCTTCCGCATTTCGCCTTTGGTATACGTTTGGTTCATGGGACTGGGATTCCGGTTCCGTGACAGTTATATCTCTTGTTGGGATTGGGTCTCACATGTGGGTCACCACAATTTTTTTAGGTGGTCGCGTGCAATGAGGCTGAGGTCGTGTTGTGGAAGAGAACCAACCTGGTTATCAATAGATTCAGAAGGTTGGTTAGTTGTAGATGTTAGTAGTAGTGTCCTAGTGTCGTCCCTGTACTCTCAGGTCCGGGTATGGGATGTGTTTTCTAGATGATATACTTGTATCAACATGATATTTTGGTAGTATGCCTATATTTGTAAATATATACGGCATGTACATGTGAAATATCTTTTGTGTGCAGGATGTGACTGAGATCTTTGGACCCATATGTAAATACTTGTTACAATATATGAGAATGGAATGATGGACCTTTTGGAAATGTTCTAGAGTTTATTTACATTGTTGGAATCGGTTTTAATTATTCTGTATTTTTGACTATGTGATTAATTAGTAGTTGATCGTGTTTAGTGTTTTGAGTAATCTTGTTTAGTGTGAAAAGGTGTCACAAAGAGTATGAGGCTATATCAAAAGAAACTTTCCATTAACAATTAAATTAAAAGGGATTTTCATGTAAGATAATTATGTCTACCTAACTAAGTAGAGTTGAGGCACCTATCAGACCTCTAACCTATAGGTGAGGGGAGAATAAGACATTCCCAATCACCTATAATAATATGGGGAAAAAAGCATTCCCAAGGGAAAATAAATACATGCCCTCTGTGGGTGGTTATACATAAGTACAACTACTTCAAATTAAATAGAACATAAATCTACATGCTAGAAAAGTAGTTATAGCAAGAATAATCATATGAATCAATAAGCATGGCAGTGGGGTATAAGACCCAAACAATATGAAACAATAATATGAATTGAGGCACAAGTAATTAGGGTTTCAAGAAAAGAGAATTAGATTCAATTAAGCCTCATTAGGGAAAAGTAGGTTAACATATAAGAATTCCCTACTATGGTGTTAGATGCACATAACTCTTCCTTAGAGCCCTAGAAACCACTTTTCAAAACCTTTAAATGAGATAAGGGTCCACTTGTCCTAATATTGCAACCATATTCATGTATTAGAACTATGTACATTCATTAAAGACTTAAAAACCCTAAAGTTACTAACTTTTTCTACAAACCATCAATTTAGGTCCTAAAACCATCACCACTATCCTAGTTAGGGTTTTCTGACCAAAACAACATATAATTTTAGATATTTTAGAAGTACGGACTTTTAGGGGTATTTTTAGTGATTTTTAATCATTTTAATCCTTCCCAAAAATACTTTCCCGAAAAACTCAGAATCAAGCATCAAAATTATTTTTATTAGATAGAGGCGATTTTTTCAAATTCAAAGTATATTTTATTTTTATTTTTGGACCTAGGAATTAATTTCTACGATTTTTTTAATTTGAACCAATTGGAAAATTAGAAAATTCAATTTTCATTTTAAAAAGATATATATATATATAGAGAGAGAGTGGGGACGGGCCCACTGCTTGGCCCGATCATAGTGAGCCAAGTCAGCGGCCCGCCTCACTGGCGGCCGAGGTGGCCTTCAGTCAAGGCCGGATCAACGAGTGGCAAAAGTCCATCATGCCCCAAGCGCAAGACAGAAGAGAAAGAAGAAAACAATGAGGGTAAATCAGTAAAATCATGTAGAGGTTCTTTCTCCTTTACCACATTCCATGGCACTAAGAGAAAGCTACTTCTTGTGTGGGATTTTGGGTGAAACAAAAAATGCGATCAAATATAAAATAGTAAAAGATGCAAAAGAATGAAGAGAGGAAACCAAAGTCAATGATACCTTTGATTTCACCGAAGAGGAAGAGAGGATTGAGGGGGAAGAGTCAAAAGCCTTGCACCTTCAACAGCTCAGCAGGAGGTCAAATGATGATGAAACTAAAAATCAAGAGTTGCGTTGAGTTGCAAAGACTCCCAGGAAGCCAATGGTAGGGATATTTATAGGTGAGGAAAAGCCAACCAGGGTTTACGAGTTTGGGATGAGAGAAGAGTTTAGGGAGATTTAGGGATTTCTCAAATATCCATCAAAACACCAAAATCTTAGGATAATCTAGTGAAAAATTACAAGAGGAGTCCAACGAGCCAAAAAGTTCTTGATTTGGTTGAGTATTCAGAGAGATAATGCAATTTGAAAAATCAAAAATCCTTTCCTTGTTTCCTAATCTGGACCGACATAGGAGACAAGCTCCCAGCCATCTGATGGATCCATGGGGCTCTCCTAGCTGTCAAATCATGTGTGTATATATTAGCTACATGACAATTGTTTTTCCTAGTTATATTATAATTCGAACAAAGTGACATATATATTATTAATGAAATTCTCTTTCTTCTTTTGAGGGTTCAAACAGATTCCAAATTTAATAAAAATTAACACCCTGACTGATTTTGAGGTGTAGAATCTGAATATGGAATTAATTTTTCCTTTTGGGGACTTTTAATGGGTTATAATTCAACACTCATTTTCTCTTTCCTCCTTCATTTATGGCTCTAAGATTGTCCTAATATGATGAAATTTCACCCACGTGTCCCAATTAATGTGTTAGATATGATTTGACATTAGTTGATCATGTATATGCCATTATTTAATTAATCGTCAAAATGAAGGTTCTACACACTTTCTCTCTCCTACTTCTTCACATTATCTAAATATCATCCAAATTAGTTGAAAACTTGCCCAAAGTCTTATTTTTATATCTAGATTACGAATTTGGGATTAGTTTTCCAATTTTAGAACATTAGATATTTTATTTCTCTTTCTTGGTTTATTTGCTATTTTCCTTTAATAAAGGCTTATATATATATATATATGTTTTCCACATTGGGAGATAATTGGCCCTTAAGTAACTTTTTGTTCAAGAAAATGAAATTGTGTATCAAATTATCTCATGGGTTTTTTATTTGTGATTTTTGGAAACAATATATTCCACATTATCTCCTTTTATCCATTTATAGCATTTATCATATATTTTAGGGATTTCTTTTCTTTTTCACATTATAAAAAGTCCTAGAAAATTCTAGCACGAATCCTTTTATTATTTTTATTACTTAAGTGGACAATTGCACTACATGCCCATTACTTATGTTTCTACTAAGGTATTTGTGCATAAAACCCTTTATTAAGAATATATGGGAAATATTTATCCAATAACCATCATAGTTCCTCTAATTCAACTCCAAAGACATATGGGATGAAATTGAAGAACAAATCTTATTGAAAAAAGGTACAAAGAGATACATGGTAGATTTCAGTATGTTACATCTCCATAGAGAATCTCTTCTTCCTCTTTCTTTCAACTATTCTCCTTTGTCTTTGTACAAATGATGTATTTTCATCTTTGTTTGGTGGCAACTATACTTGTGTATGGCTAGTTGATCTCCTTCTTGGTTATATAGCCAATTTTGAGCATGGTTACATATTTTAACTCTAAGAAAGTAGTTTATATTCAGAGCTAGAATGTTTTTGTTCTATCTTTTCTTCTTGGTTATGATTGTTGGTTTGGTTGATTACTTCTTGCATGAACAAATGCTTTTACCCACATCAAGATATTAGTGTATAAACGAGTACAAAAGGTAGTATAGACCAAAGTCTAATAGGACAAAGTCTAAGGGGAGATCATCTAGGTGAGGGGAGAGATCTGATCATTCATAGTGAAACCAACTTCCTCTGGACGCAAGTTGGTTTAGTAGTGGTTCAGATTCTTGGTCGATCTTCTACTGCTCCTAATTCTCCTAATCATCATGAACCTGAGAGGTACTCCAGAACAGATAGGAGTGTTGGTCCATTAGCCTCAAGAGGGATGTTGGGCCATTGATGGGTTTAGTATCACTGTGCGAAAGCGAGTGAGATGACACCTAGAGGAGTAGATAACATGGTACATGATGGAGATGAATGTTAGTTGCTTGCTATGGTATTCATGGGTTGTCTATGTCTGAGAACAAGGTGCATAGAGTACCTACTTTTTGGTTACATAGGTAGGAACTTATTAGTGGGAATTTACAGAATCAATTTTCTTCATTTTTTTGTTAGTTTCATTCTAGCTTTAAACATCTTTTTGCCTCCGATTTAGCCTAACTAAGGAAGATTGGAAGACAAAAGGTTTGTGTTTGACCCCATATATTTACTTCAGCGTCATATTGAGTTGCGAGCATCTTGAAGGTTTCAGGTTAAAATTAAGTCCAATCCTTTTAAATCTATCACTTTTTAGATGAGTGATTTAGGACCGATCAACCTTTGATGTCATTGTCAGGGACGTAGTTTTTTTCACATTTACATGCCCAAAGATTGTGTTCTATTAGAATAAGGTTGTACACATTTTTCCCTTGTTTTGCACATATTTGTCCATACAAACTAAAATACTTTTCCCTTCTTATTTTTGACCTTGCCTCAGCAAGGCATGTCATCTTATCCACCTATTTTTAGCAGCCCCGACTTTGGAAAATAATGGAAAGTTGTGCACTACAACTAGTTGAATTATATTTAATCCCATTGTTGATATACATTAACACTAAAACATCAGAGAATGTTGATTAGCATGTGATATCTGCATTCTTACATAATCATGAACTGGATAGAGCAATAGCACTAGGAAGATTAACTATTGAAGCACTTCTATCGACCTTGTCGCCTCATCTCCAAGACCACACCGATCCATTTCAAGAGCTAATTGAAAGGTAGGATTGTCAGCTTCAGGAAGCCACAGAGATTGCATCCCACAACATAAATACACTTCAAGTTGTTGAACAAGGATTTATACAAGCACAGTATTTTGACACAATGGAGCCTCAATAATAGTACACACAAAATTGGCAAACCTTGAAAGCATTTTAGCTCAAGTCGGGCAACTTCAGAATGAGGTTGTTGTATGTAGCAAGAGACTTCAAGACCTCGTCAGTTCAATTATCACACACTGGCAAGTGCTGGTGTACAATAATGAAGACTTTATTCATCAAAATCATTCTATTTGGGCCAATGTGGAACTTATCTCACCATCCTATTTAGGCTGCCAGCTAGACTCATCTGGATTTTTCATTGTAGACTCCTCTAATTGAGGAATCCCATCATTCCATCTAGTTGAGTTTGTTGAGAAACTGATGGGGGATAGATGATTTTTGTACATATATTTTGATGACGATCATTTTCATCCTTCTCAGGGAAGCACAACAACCTCATAATCGGGGGACAATTTGAGAATCATGACTCAACCTCCATTCTAGACCAAGGTGATACCTCTCAAGTTGAGACTTACCACTTTGTTTCAAATAGCATACCTACTATGGTGTGTAATAGATTGTTTGAGGTGGATGATGATAATTGTTCTAATTGGGGAAATGAATATAATGACGACAACCAACTAGAACCACATGAGACAACATATGCTACCATCCTATTACAAGGGTCGATTGACATTGAAGGAGCAGGATGGACAATCCATTACAACATGGCTACAGAACATGAAGATGAGCCAGACCCCTTGGAAAATGATAAGCATGGGGTGGTTGAACTATCATTCGATTCATTGGGGTGACTTCTTATTCAAACTTTAATTGAATATCTCAGATTGCCAATGAAGATCTTTTTAAGAATCCAACTTCAGAATTGGAGGCAGAGAGCTAAGAAAACACAAGTCTAATGTGTTTGCAAAATCTACTATCCACCTCAACCTAAGCCAATATATCTGGACCATGGAATGAGTTTTCGTCGAAATCATCGAAATTTCGCTCGAAATTTCGATTTCGATGCTATCTGGTACCGAAACGTGTGACTGTTTTGATTTCGATGATTTCGATGAGTTTCGCCAAATTTCGACGATTTCGATGAATTTCGCCAAATTTCGATGAATTTCGCCAAATTTCGATGAAAATTTCGATAATTGCAATCCTTGTTGTTATTGTTGATTTTTGAAGAGGAGCAAAGGGGGATTGGGGTCATTTCACCATTTAGTACTGATACATAGTATATACCTATAGTATATCATAATTGCATTGCATTTCCCTAATATGTTCTATTCAAATTATTAAATACTTATGTGATGCATGCTATTTTAGTTTCTGCAATGTGGATGACATGTATCCTAGTGGTGATTTATTAGACAATGAGGGTGCTAGGAAGCCAACCACACCAACAAATGATGATTTATCTTGGAAACATTGCACTAGTATTCTTGGGACCAATGAAATGGTTGACTATTGAGTCAATATCAGCAACAAACTATAAACCCAAGTAAAATGTGTGGGATGCCCTACATATCCAATATTTGATATTATAACACAAACAAGTACATGCATGTATATAGCTCATACTTACAAAATTGCATAACTTAATTCCTACATTTTGTCATCGAAATCATTCATCGAAATCCTCAAGAAACAGGACAGTTCCCTTACCTCCCACATGAAGGACCCCCTCCCTAACCTACCCCCACATAAAATTTTATTGCATAAAATGATGCATTTAGGTGTAGAGATCACACCTGTAAAATTTCATAAATTAATTCATTCATTTTGGCGTCGAAACGGGCACGATTGCATTTATCGAAATTTCTGTCAAAATTTCCATAAATTTTGATTTCCATGCTGTCAAAACGGTATCGAAATCGGATACCTCGTTCCTTGATCTAGACACACACACTTAGACTCTTACATTTGGAGGTGCCCACTCAATTTAGTGTCGAGGACTTCACTTCCATGTAGTCCAAGACTCTTTTCCCACAAGGATGAGTCCACTAAGTATCTGATAACAACTCCCTACCTCAAACTTGAGATGCCTATTGTCTATTTTGTAGTGTGACTGCTATCTACAATACACTGGTAACAAGGAACCCAAAACTAAAGATATATATATATATATATATATATATATATATATAGAGAGAGAGAGAGAGAGAGAGAGAGAGTCAGGCTAGAATACACTTGAGTGTACGTATCTCATGAATACACTCAAGTGTGTTTGCATATCAAGACTATTTTTTGCAAAATATAAACCGTTGATCTTCACCGTCATACTATAACTAGGCTACATACAAAATTTGAGCCCATTTGGATGAGTGTAAGTCACTCGTCTAAGGGCAACAAAATCGACGCGCGAAACTAATTTAAAATGCATAATTTTGCGGTCTTCATAACATGAGCTATAAATATCCAAATGTGCTCAAATTTTGTGTATGAGTTGTTCACGAGATGTTTAATAAGATCAATGGATTAGATTTAAAAAAAATATTGCATCATGAAAAACTACTTGAGTGTATTCCACTCCGGATACACTCGAGTGTATTCTAGCCTGACTCTATATATATATATATATATATATATATATATATATATCCAAATGTAGGAATCTTGGAGAAGCCACCCCCTATATATATCCTACATTTGGATATATATATATATATTTATTTTTATATATATATATCCAAATGTAGGAATCTTGGGGCAGCCACCCTATATATATATATATATATATATATATATATATATATAGAGAGAGAGAGAGAGAGACAGAGAGAGAGAGAGTCAGGCTAGAATACACTCGAGTGTATTCGGAGCAAAATACACTCAAGTAGTTTTTCATGATGCAATATTTTTTTCAAAAATTTAATTAGATAAATCTTCTTAAACATCTTGTGAATAGCTCATACGCAAAATTTGAGCACATTTGGACATTTATAGGTCATGTTATAAAGACCGCAAAAATTATGCATTTTAATTTAGTTTTGTGCGTCAATTTTGTTGCCCTTGGATGAGTGACTTAAACTCATCCAAATGGGCTCAAAATTTATATGTAGCCTAGTTATAGTATGACGGTGAAGATCAATGGTTTCCATTTTACAAAAAATAGTCTTGATATGCAAACACACTTGAGTATATTCGTGCGATCTGTACACTCGAGTGTATTCTAGCCTGACTCTCTCTCTCTCTCTCTCTCTATATATATATATATATATATATATATCCAAATGTAGGAATCTTGGGGAAGCCACCCCCTCTTTCCCGCACAATTTTGTTTTTTTCCTTTTCCTTTTCTTAAAATAATAAATATATCTTTTAAAAGTTCTAACATAGTTTATCTTTCCTTTGACTATCTGAATATAAATTTTCTTCCTTGCATCATTCAGATATTCTTCATTATATTGCATACTTACATTTCTACCCTTCTTTGCATACAGTTGTTGTGTCGAGCATGTGAGTTCATTTCTAACAAATATGAGTAAGACTGACAATATGCTTTGATTTTAAGTTTCTTGTGCTTATATCAAAGTATTTTTGGGTATTACCCGATAAATTGAAGTTGACTCGGTTTTGTCAAAACTGAGTTGGTTTTGACCAAATCTCTATGTGCTCTCATTCTCCTAACAATCATGATAGGACTCTACACCCCTTTGACCTTTTGACCAGATTTTTTCTATTTCCTCACCTTAAACTTCCAGCCCCAACCATTTGACTCACATAATCCCAGATAGGCCCTATAATCGACTAATTTTCAATAAAACTAACTTGATATCGCTTCCCGCCTTTTTCCAGCATTCTTCCAACCCGTCCTTTTTCTATTTGGGTTGACACACATCTTTCCTATGACCATCTACCAAACTTTTTTGTCTTCCATGCAGGCTGACATGTGTTAGTTTCATACGCCTAATTTCTACAGAGTATAAAATCGACTGAATTTCACCCAAATCAAGTTGGTCACCTGTAGTTTTTGTATGCACCCCTTTTTCTCATTTCCTGCGTGCTTGTCACCTCACACCCCATCCGGAGGAACTCTTTGATTGACATGGCCTGGACCACCTTTTTGTCATATTCGATCCCACAAATAGGCGCCAAATGAAATCGAGTGAGTTTCACCAAAACTGAGTCGGTTTTGCCCCTGACTCAGACTGGCATCTATAAAAGGGATCCACCTGACTCGATTTCCTTCCATCTCAACACCCCATTCCTTCACCCTTAGTGCGTTTTGGCAGTTGGTTCCTCCGCTCTTGTCCCCTTTGCCTCACGCCCACGCTGATGATGAAGCACATCGTTACCCCACTAGTACATAAATGGGTTATAACGTCACTACCTGTAGGGTCGGTTTTTTCAAATAACTGACTTTATATGTCTAAACAAAATGCGGGCACCACTTAAGACCTCTTAGGTCGGTTTTTTTAAATAAACCGACCTTGTAGTGTAACTCTATAGGGTTGGTTTTCCAAATAACCGACCTTATATGTCTATAAAAAACACGGACACCACTTAAGACCTCTTGGGTCGCTTTTCTTAAAATAACCGACCTTGTAGTGTATCTCTATAGGGTCGGTTTTCCAAATAACCGACCTTATATGTCTATAAAAAACGCGGGCACCACTTAAGACCTTTTGATTCACTGTTTTTAAAATAACCGACCTTGTAGTACATCTCTATAGGGTCGGTTTTTAAAATAAGCGACCTTATAGACAATTTTTCCGGTGGCAAAAATTTGCTTGGTTTTGGCTTCCTGCCTCGATCTATAGGGTCGGTTCTACATTATAACCGACCTTACAGGGCTCCTGGGTCGATGAATTCATTGACCGAATAAGAGCTGCATTTCACGTATACAAGCACCTATATGGTCGGTTTTTTCTTTATAACCGACTTTACAGTCCTCCTCGGTTCAGCACCTCTAAGGTCGGTTATTCCTACAAAACCGGCCTTAAAGGCCTCCTCGTTCGACAAATTCGTCGACCGATTTCTATTCTGGATCCAGATAGTTCACGCATGTATAAGCACATCTAGCGTCGGATTTGCACTTATAACCGACCTTAGAGCCTTCCTCGGTCGACCAATATTTCGACCGATTAATTCGGTCGACAAATTCGTCGACCGATAATTACCTCTAAGGTCGGTTTTTTCCTTAAAACTGACCCTAGAGGTACTTATGCGAAGGAAATCTGGCTCTTTCTCAATCGACAAATTCGTCGACCGATATCTATTCTGGATCCAGATAGTTCACGCATGTATAAGCACCTCTAGCGTCGGATTTGTTCTTATAACTGACCTTAGAGCATTTCTCGGTCGACAAATTTGTCGACCGATAAGGAGTCAAGTTTCATGTGTATAAGCAACTTTTAGGGTCGGTATTTTCTTTAAAACTGACCTTAGAAGTCCATTCGGTCGACAATATTGTCGACCGAAACATATCGGTCGACGTATTTGTCGACCGAGGAACGACTAGAAAAACCAACCGTCGTAACGGCTAAAAAAATCAACCGTCGTAACGGCTAAAAAAATCAACCATCGTAACGGCTAAAATTTCAACCGTTGTAACGGCTATAAATATCACCGTTGACCGTCGTAACAGCTACTTTTTTTATCGACCGTTGGCCGACCGATAGACGACCGTAGCGGCCGTCGGTCGACAAATTGTCGATCGAAATTGGCTCTGTTTTATTATAAATAGCACCCAAAACGATCTATTTCTTCACACCTTCACATCCTCACTTCTCTAGCTCCTCTCTAGTGTATTCTTGTGAAAATCTTCAGCTTCTCTACATCCAATTCTTGCTTGCTATTTCTCCATTTCAAAGCAATGAAATGGCTTCATCATCAACGCGTGGAAAGAAGCAAGTTGCAGGTAGGAAAGGAAGGACGGACCTTGCACCGCTGTCGTTCATCAACGACGTCCCTTTCATCGACCAAGCTGCAGGCGACCGCTACCTCAGGCTCTCCTCAAAAACTCCTCTTCCACGACGGCCAGTCGACGTCATGGACTTCCAAAGCATTGTCAATTTGGAGGAACTTTTTGAGGTGCAACATTTGACTGATTTTCTAAATCCCTCCTTCCAATCCTACTCCTCCAAACTAGTTAATGAATTCTATGCCAATTTAGTTGAACATCCTGAACATGATTCCTTCTCCTCTATGGTTGGTGGGTATGGATTCCATTTTACTGAGGAGGGTATTCTTGAAATGCTTGACATAGATATAGAAGAATATAAAATTTTTATTGATCTCACTAGAGGAACTCCACTCAACAAACTCTCCCAAGATAACACTACAATTAGCCTTAGTGATGTCAAAAGAGCCATCTTTCAATCAAATACGACTTGTCATGAAGATAGGGGTACCTATTATGCCATAAATTTAAAACCTGAAGCTAGGGTCATAAATCTCATTGTTGCCACCAATATCCATCCTAGAGCAAACAAATCTGAAGTACCCACCTTTCGTATGTACCTTATCTATGCCATTCTCAAAAGTATTCCCATAAACTTTATTCGTATCATCATTAAGAATATGTTTGAGTTTTCTGGCAATCCACCTTATGCTGACTTTGTATGCCAAATCACTCAACATTTTCTTAAGAAGAATATTGAGGACGAATTAGGTTACACATGGGATAGAAAACCCCAAAAAATAAGTAAACATACGGTGGAAAAGATAGTAATTGACTTTGGCCACAAAAGGGCTAGGAATGAAGGGGAGACATCCACCCAAGACATACCTCCACCACCTCCTCCTACCAACCTACCCCATGATCCTATTACAAATACCTTGACATACATTGCTGGCTCCCAATATCACCTAAGTAGGCAATTGGATTATAATCACAATGCCATGACTTATTTAAACCAAAGGATGCAAACTCTCTCTCCTAACCAACCTGATGAATATCCCTATTCCCTTAATCATGGCATGATAAATCCCTACAATCCTTCCTACAACTACTATCAAACTCCACCTCCACCATCTCCTGATCTCACACATACTCAGTTTTCCCCAATTCAACTTCAAGACATTGATGCCAACTTTCTCTTTGATCATGTTCCCACCTTCTTGGAGGCTTATGCCTTAACCATGACAGGTGCCTTGGAGTGGCAGACACTGGTCAAATATTATGGAGCTGAGCCCTTTCTTGGAAAAGACCCAGACATTGATTTAATCCTTCGGTCTTTCCAGTGAGATTATGAGATATCTTTGTAATGATGTAATATATCTTTTTATAAAGCAAGTATGTCATGTTTCATCTTATAAAGTGTATGTGCATTAAATTGTTATGAATAAAAGTGTTTTCCATGGCTTTATTTGGACATATACATGTTATATAAGAATATTGTTATTTCAAATGATTGAAAAATAAATTATGGCTAAATTTGACAAAGCATCACTTGGTTAATCTCATACACACACACTTGGTACTTAATTTAAAACATTGAAACAGGGTTAATCTCGGTTGAAAATATTATCGACTGAGGATGACTTTAGGGTCAGTTTTTTTCCTTATAACCGACCCTAGAGCTCTTTCGTTCGACAAATAGTCGACCGACTGAATTTTTGAATAGAGTTTAGTACTTTTCAAAACGTTATAAAGCATTGGGATCTCAATCTTTTGTCTCATTGTTGGGAATTCACATCCCTCAATACCACCATCATCACATTTGCTGATTCTGGGTATTCAAACCCTTAGTTCATCACTAAACATGGTTATCACTTATCAGGTAACTATTACCTTCAGGTCATCTGACCAAGGTATTCAGGATATTTGTTACACAATCATCTCAATTTCATATCAACCATATCAATTTCATATCAACATCATGCAATACAAAAATAACATCTCTATTCCCTCATTAGGGTTAGAGTTTCCCATCTTTATCAATTAGGGTTCACATATCATCATCCCATATTGAAATTTCACATAACATTATCCCATATTAGGGTTTTACACAACACCACCCTATATTAAGGTTTCACATAACATTTCCATATTAGGGTTTCACATAACATCATTCCATATAAGGGTTTCACATAACATTATCCCATATTAGGGTTTCATATGACATCACCATATATTAAAGTTTCACATAACATCATTATTAGGGTTGTGGAAGCACTTTAGAGCTCCTCGGTCGACGAATTTGTCGATCGAGACCCCTTATAGGGTCGGTTATTAGAAAAACCGACCCTAGAGGTGCTTCTAAGAAAGAAATCTGGCTTCATTCGATCGACAAATTTGTCGACCGACACATTCGGTCGACGAATTTGTCGATCGAATGAAGCCATAATTCTTTCTTAGAAGCACCTCTAGGGTCAGTTTTTCTAATAACCGACCCTATAGGGTGTCTCGGTCGATAATATTGTCGACCGACAATGTCCAGTTTAGTTATTCACACATGTATAAGAACCTCTAGGGTCGGTTATACGAAAAAACCGACCCTAGAGGTGCTTGTACGAAGGAAATCTTGCTCCTTCTCGGTCGACAAATCGTCGACCGAAACGAGTCAGATTTTTTCGTATTACCACTTGTAGCGTCAGATTTACCTATTAACCGACCCTAGAGGTCAATTCGGTCGACAAATTCGTCGATCGAGTTTGCGTTTGATTGTTATTAAACAACCCGACACGGGCACCGTTTATCTGTAGAGTCGGGTTTTGTTTGTTAACCGACGCTACCGTTTTTCGCTCCGTGTAAAAAGCCAAAATTTTAGTCTTTCTTCCTCCCGCGAAACCCTTTTCTCTTTTCTAATCTCTCTCCCGCGGCGCCGCGAAACCCATTTTCACTTTGTCATTCCGCCGCGAACGCTTCTCCGTGAAGTCATTGCCGCCTCTCCACGCCGCCAAGAGGATAGTGAATCTCGTCGTCGTCGCGAAAAGGATTGTGAAGCTCGTCGTCGCCGCCTTACCCTCTTCCTCCACGAAGCCCGTCGTTGTCGTGAAGCTCTTCGTTGCCATGAAGCTCGTCGTCACCACCTTCACTCTTTCACGAAGGTCGCCGCCTCTCCGTGAAGTTCTTCTCTTCCTCCACGAAGCTTGCTGCCATTTCCAAGTAAGTTCGAGCTTCCTTCGTTCCTTGTTCCCCTTCATTCCCGCCTGCCCCGCCCGCCGCCATTGCTGCTTCCAGGTCGATCTCGGTTGACAATTAGTCGACCGAGAGCCCACCTGCGCGCAGCGTCCAGGTCCACTCTCGGTCGACATATGGGAAATGGATTATACAAATTTTCGAGTTCCTATATTTAGGTGTAATTGGGTTGACAACAACAAAGGAGTTTTAGTAGATGAGTTGGGTTTCAAATTGGTGAATTTTGAAAATATTGGTTTCAAAGATGAGCCATTCATCATGGCAAACCAAGCAAAATAAGTATTCTATATTGATGACCCGGCAAATAAAAATTGGTCTGTCGTTCTTAATGGAAAAAGACAGTTTACTGTAGATCCTATAAATGAAGAAGAATACTACAAAAAGTATGATGATTCCAATCCATTCTCAGTTGGTTTGCCAAGTGTAAATGTTGAAGATAACACCGATGAATATTATAAACGTCAAGACCATGCTAAAGGAATTTTCCTTGACTAACAACTCAACCAATACTAAAGGCATGTATTCTTTGAATTATTTATTTTATTATCATGTATCCCTTATCACTTGTGCTTTTATTATCACTTATTTTTTTTATCATGTATACTTGCAGGTTCTAAAATGGCGAGTGAAGATGAACATTTTGAGTATGATCAGCACCATGAAGATGAACAATCTGAGCATGAGCACCATGAGGATGGTAGTGGTGATGCTAAGAACAGTAGAGGTCCTAAATTGATGCGTAGGATGCAGGAGCTCAGTGCTAAAGGAGATAAATTGCCAGTCCAGTTTGATATGACAGGAGCACATATTGGGGAACATGCTAGTTCTTTCAAGCATTACGTAGGGGCGACCGCGCGCAGTAAGGTGCCAATAGATATAGAAAATTGGCATGATGTTCCTAATGCCAAAAAAGACCTCATATGGAAAGATATATCTGTGAGTAGAAGTGATATCATTTTAATATGTTTTTTATCTATTGATTCTAATTTAGTTTGCTTGGAATTAATTCCTTTTCAAAACAACATTATTAATTGCTTCTTTTATATGTATAGGGTGTTTTTCATCTAAATGAAAAAGATCACAAGAAAAGAGTGCTACAACGTTGTGGTGTACGATGGAGGGGTTTTAAGACATATCTTGTAAGGGAATTTATAAATAATCCTAAACAAAAGAAGAAAGCTACATATGCATATATTTTTATTGATCCTGAGGTGTGGGAAAGATTTGTTGCAGCTAGGAGATCGGAAGAGTTTCAGGTAATAAAGATTGTAATGTATTGTATGAATATTTTATACAATTAAGGAGGTGAATCTTTTTATACATGTTTGCCAAGTCTAAATTGCAATACCTCGTTTTAAATGATCAGGCTATTCACCAGGCTCAAAAGGAAAGACAGGATAAAAATGTGCAAGACCATCACTTGGGGCCCGGTGGTTATGCCTTCCGCCACCAACTACAAGAGAAGTAATCATCTTTTGGAGAAGAATATAGTACAACTCAAGTTGAGCGACCACCTCGACACATGACATGGATTGATGCTAGAAAGAATCGAGTCGGTGAAATTGTCAACCCTGCAACTAAGGAGGTGGCACAAAAGATGGTAGGTTTATCCCAACTAAGTAAAGAGTAACTTCCACAAACTTAGATTTATTTATATCTAATTGATATTGTGATTTAATATTTTTATTAACTATGAATAGATTGATCTCCATGAGCAAAGGAATGAAGGAAAGTTCATCCCAACTGGCTACATGGATGAACTAGTAGTTGCTCTTGGTACGAAGGAGCATCCTGGCCATGTTAGGGGATTAGGAGCTGGCATAGGATTCAAGTCTTATTTTGGCCCTTCGCAATCTAAAAGAGGTCGTGTAGGAGGTTTTACACAAGAGGATCTTGAAGCATTAGTAGCGCAGAAAGTAAAAGAAATAATGTCTTCATTTCAGCCTACTCAACCTTCTCAACCTATTCATACTACATGTCTCTCAAGTGATGAGGTACAAGCCCATGCTATAGTTGTAGAAGGTCATGGGAGCACTCCCGATGAACCACCACAACAATCTGCAGTACGTTTTTGTTCTATATGTTGTGTTATTAGTATGATAAATATATGATAATATATATAGTTGTAACATGTATCTGTTCTATAGTTTCTTATATAACTTATATTATTTCAATCTAGGTTGGTATGAACTGTAAACTTGCAGTGGAGGTTCTAGAATATAATGTTGTGGCAGCGGGCAAAGTGTACAACCTTGGTGGTACATTGCATTGCCAACAAATTACTGATGACATATGCCGTGTGTCCATCCATCTTGTGTATGACGGAATGGGGGACAAACCACTACCCATACCTAATCCTGAATATAGTACAGTTGAAGAAGCTGAGGGTGCTATTGTGGGTTGGCCTAGACACTTGGTTATCAATGATAAGGTATACCTTATTTCTACCATATTTTTCATATTTGACTGCATATATGAACTCATGTAATATAAGTATGTAATTTAATTAACAGGTTTGTAAACCAAAAAGTAAAACTTCTACTAGTCGTCCTCCTATGCCCAAGCCATCTTTCATTCCCGAAACTACATTCGACGAATTGGGAAGCAAATCTAAAGGTTTGTGTCGATACTTAGCTAACCAAAGATCGAGATCAAATATGATGGTCAAGTTAACAGAAGATGCAGTTGGGAGGGACTTTGAGAATTTTATTTTTCTTGACGATATTATAGAGTTGTTCCGGTATGATTGGCTGAACACTTCGATAATAGAAGTATGGATAAGGTAAGGATCTATCAATATATATAGAAAATTCCAATACAAATTTTTAGCTTATTTCTACATATGAAAATAATTACAAATGTTTAACAACCATTTATATACCGAGGTCACCAACTTTGATATAAAGAATATTGCATTCTTAGTTCCTTCGGTCACTAGTCAGGTGGAGATAAATATTGAGGATGTGAATGAGTACTTCTCTGATGCATTCAAATATTTTGCTAGTGAGGGGAAGGAAATTAGACTAATTCCTTTTAACGTCCAGTAAGTATTATTATTCAATATAATTTTAATAATGAATGAAACTATTTATTTTAATGTTTGTTTTATTCTTACTCAGAGCTAGACATTGGGAATTATTGGTGATTGTCCCAAAATTGATGACTCTTTATTATCTTGACCCAATGGGTAAAACAACAATGAGTCACAAACTGAAATTGTCAGCTATGGAGTAAGCATAAATTTAATCAATTGCTTCAACATGATATTTTATTTAGAATTTCTATTTTACCATCGTTTAATTGATAGGGGTATAAAGGCTTTTTGTGAAGCTGGAGGACAAATACCCACAAAATTAAAGACGTTGATTTTGAAAAATGTCAAGGTAGCTACTTTGACAACTGCTTAGTCTTATATGTATTAATTTTTCAATTCTAATATGTCAACTCTTATATATACTCTTATCTCAATTGTTGTTTATAGTAGTTTACTAACATTAAGTATAATTCGTTATTTGTAGTGTCCTATGCAAAATAATGACTGGGCTTGTGGCTACTATGTAATGAAATACATGCAAGCTATTGTCAAACAAGCATCACATGACATTCAGACTATAAGTCAGGTAATAAAGAACAACATCATAAATTTACAAGTGATTGTAGTCATTTTTATAAAATATTAGCATGTGCATTTTCTGTTACAGATCTTTACAACTCAGCCTTACATACATGTGGACTTGAATGAATCCCGAGAAGAGTGGTTAGAGTGTTTTATAAGTGAAGTCGAAATAGCATTGGATTAAATATGTCGGCTCCATTTATGTGTGTGGTTTGAGTACGTACTCTTTCATATTTTTACTTTTGTAATATGTCATCTCAGACTTGCACTCTATCATTTTGTAAATTATGATATTTATTATCATTTTTGTTATGAATGTGTGGTTTTGAATGGTGACGCTTGAGCATCAATGCTCCCCTCTCCCAGAATATATGAATCTTCTTGTTCTTCTGTTCTATAACAATTTCTACAGAATTTTTTTAAAAAAAAATCATAACTTCTAGCGTTGGTTTTTTAAATAACCGACCCTACAGATTGAATTCATTGTACACTCTTCGGTCAAAAAATTTTCGACCGAAATAGAAATTCTAACGTCAGTTTTTGTAAAAAACCGAGTCTACATGTCCTCTATAAGGTCGGTTTTTTGAAAAAACCGACCCTAAAGATTGAATAAAATATTTCAGTGTAAGACTCGGTCGACAAACTTCTCGACCGAAATACTATCGGTCGAGAAGTTTGTCGACCGAGTTTTACACTGAAATGTTTTATTCAATCTTTAGGGTCGGTTTTCTCATAAAACCGACCTTATAGACAGTTTTCGGTCGAGACCGAAATATTTTCGGTCGACAATTTTCTCGACCGAGAGTTACCACTGAAATGATATTCAATCTTTAGGGTCAGTTTTTATAAAATAACCGACCTTACAGACTCCTTTTTTTCTCGTCGAGGTCAGAATTTTTACAACCTCTTGTGTCGGTGTTTACTCTGTAAGGTCGGTTTTATTTAGTTAAATAATCTGACGCTATAGACCAAATTCTGTAGCGACGCCCACCTAGACGTCGGTTAAAAAGTGACACTGCAGGCTATAGACCATTTCTGTACTAGTGCCCACCGATGGTGACCCATGGAAGAATCGTTCTGCCCGACGGTACCAGCTTCAGGCTCACTCAGCACCTCACCGCTTACGGACATCGTGCACCGACTCTTGCTCGTCGTCTTCACCACTGATGACCAGTCATCCGCCATCGTCGAGGCTACTCATACTAGCCGAATGATGAACCACACCACCAACGGAGGACGCCATCACACCACAGACACCACTAACACCATCACGTCACAATTGCATCTGTGTCATTGTAATAACGATACCGAGGCAATTCTATCCAAATCGACTCAAGTTCCCTGTCTGACTCATTGTGTGCCGTTCAATCCGATCTGAAGCCACCAGAGGCAAAGACATCACTGCCACCACTGAACCATACATCTGTCATATCTGATCACGAGGAATCAACTCAGTTTGCCTTAAAACTGACCCGAGTTCATGATGATCAGCCTCTACCACCGCAGTCACCGTCTTTGCACACCTGTTCCATCTTCACTTAGAAACTGACCTGAGTTCAACCAACTCGATTCATTTTCAATCACACTCTCACCAACAACATGGTTCGGTAAGAGGCGGATTCAAGAGGTTGAAGAGGGAAATTTTAAGGAGCAAGGGATACGGGTCTTCTTCACTAAGTCATCTTTCTTGTAAATTTTAAAATTTTAGATTTACGTTGTTACATGCAACAATGACATGTGCAATATATTAACAGGTTCAGGCTAGACCCCATTAACAAGTAGAAAAACAAACAATGCGGCTGAGATAGGAGCCAGACCAGATTGTTCATTAAAAAATGAATGAAAAATGAACGTGTTACTTAAAGAAATCAACGACCAATCTAGAAAGATAGGCTTCGTTCTTCTACCCAGTCACGAACCTGAAGAAGAGACGTCTCATTCGTGTTGATGATGAACGATGCAGACAATCAGTTACACTACCGGTACAACTCAGCAACTGCAGGAACCACCGCCCGATAGGTTACGCCTTAGAAGGAAGAGGACGAACGAACGTGCTACGTCCAGGAAAAGGGCCTCCACGTAGTATCACGGAATGACGACCGCAGACTTCGGCTTTAGGGTTCGTAAATACACACTCGAACGATTGTCGGTTGTGTGTTTGAAAGATGTGTTTAACCCTAATGACGGGAGGCCTATTTATAGCCTTGCACACCCGAGTAATCTTATTCTTGTTAAGATGCGACCACTCGATTGCTCTTGTACACATTGCGGAAAAATCCGTAAAAGAGACACTTTCCAGTTAGGATTAATAAACCTCATTAGGAAAGAAATAATTATTAAATAGATAATTAATTATGTAGTTGTATCCTAGTGCAAAAAGAAGACGGAAGACATTCTCTACAATCCACAAGCCTGAGCCCGTGCCCGGCCCGGCTAGGCTAGGCCTGGCGTGACGTGGCATGGCGCGCGTGTGTGTGCGTGTGTATTGTGGTCACCATACCCACCAAGGAGGTGAGTGTACCCTCCTCTTAGGACCCTTGGACACTAGTATCCCATGTGATCATACATATAAGGACCACAAACGTTCTAGGAGTGAGCAATATGAGATAAAACTTCTTTGTTATTTGCACTAGAGACAAAACTACTTTTCTTACATGTACTAGCTGCACTACATTGAGCTTAACCCATGCTATATACATGGCATTTGCAGTCATATATCTAACAATCCCCCACAAAGTCCAATGTCTAGTGTGCTCTACCATTTAGTCTGTCATACTGTACTTTTAGCAGATACCTTTTGGTTTGAGTCTATCTGAGTTATCCAACTGTGACCCCTATAGGAACTAGGTAAACAAAAGTCTTGAATCTGAACCTTGGTGTAAGAGTATAAGTTGGTAACAACACAATAAAGACATGGTAGAAAAGAAAATAATGCATTAAGGCCATGCATACAAAATATATGTCACGATTGATATCAGAGAATAACCCAATTCTCATGTTGCGGCCTACACAACATCAATCATTTAGTTGGAGTCTCTAAGGATGTATTGCTAACATCTTATCCTAAGACTTACACCATTCAGAGACTAATCTCTTACTAACTTGCAGTCATGACACTAATAGGTTTCCCAAGGAATAGACACAAAGATGCATGAAGCATCAAAGTAATTACATAGTGTCACCTAATTCACCCAACAACTTGTTATTACCACATTGAACTTAATTTGTGGGAACTCCACTCTGTTGGGTTGGGTTGCTACTGCCTGCGGATCTAAAGGCGTTTAAGTCCCATCCCCAACCTGGATTTTTCCACTAAAGACAATGTAAGACCTTTAGTGAAAGGATCATTTGTATTATCTTTGGTACTGACATAGTCCACAACCATGACCCCATTAGACACTAACTCCCTTACAGACTTGATTCTGACTTGGATATGTCTACACTATTTTTTATTGTACTTGAAACTCTTTATCTTAGCAATAGTTACAGTACTATCACATTGAACTAAAATTATAAGAAGTGGCTTCTTTACCATAGGTAAACTAGGCATAAGTCCATGTATCCATTCAGCTTCCAATCGAGTTTCATCTAAAGCACACAACTCTGCCTCAAAAGTAAACCAAGACAATATGGTCTATTTCTTAGACCTCCAGGAAACAACTCCTCCTCCCAACAAGAATACATATCCAGAGACACCATTGCTCCCAAAGTTCACGGCAATCCAGCTTGCATCACTATATCCTTCGACTGCATAAGGATGATTACCATAATGCAGCCCAAGGGAACAAGTTCCCTTGATATACCTCAAAACTCTATTAAGAGCTTCCCAATGGGTCTTGTCCGGACAACTGGTGTATCTATTTAACTTGCTCACAACAAATGCAATGTCTGGACGTGTGAAGTAAATAAGATACATCAAACTTATGATAATCTGAGAGTATCATAATTGAGACACTAGAACTCCAATCTTATTCTTGAACAAGACCTTGGATGAATCATATGGAGTCTTAATAGGTTTATGTGATGTGTACTCAAACCTCTCCAATATCTTCTCAACATAGTGAGATTGAGAGAGAGTTATCCATTAGTAGACATTATGATTTTAAGTCCTAAAATCACATCAGCGACACTCATATCCTTCATCTCAAACTTGCTACACAAGAATGACATTGTCTCATTTATTACTTTCATACCAGAACCAAAAAGAAGGATATCATCGACATATAAGCATAAAAAAATAAATCCATCATTGATGATTTTACAGTAGAGACACTTATCAAATTCATTAGAAACAAAACCAAATGATGATATCACAGAATCAAACTTCTCGTGACATTGCTTAGGGCCTTGTTTCAAGCCATATAATGACTTAACAAGTTTACATACTTTGGACTCATTCCCATGACCTACAAATCCCTCAGGTTGTTCCATGTATATCTCTTCTTGAAGATCACCATGTAAGATTGCAGTCTTCACATCGATGGATACAAAGATTATAAATGGAAACCAATGCTATAAGCATTCAGATTGTGGTCATACGGGAAATAGGGGAATAGGTATTAAAATAATCTATTCCTTCCCTCTCTGTGTAACCCTTAGCAACTAATCTAGCCTTATACTTATTGACTGTCCCATCTGCATTAAGTTTCTTCTTAAAGATCCATTTGCATCCAACTGTAGAACAACCAGGAGGCAAATCCACCGATTCCCAAGTTCCATTTGAGAGAATTGATTGGATTTCATCATTAATGGCTTCTTTCTAAAACTTAGCTTCTGGAGATTCTATATCTTGTTTGAAAGTTACAAGATCATCCTCAACATTGCAAGTGAGAAACTCACTTCCAAAGTCCTTGGATATCCTTGGCCATTTATTTCTCCTTGGTTCAACTATTTCTTCAGAATCATCAGATTTAGAAATAGCTTATTCTGAGTTGCCCCCCACATTTGTCATCCTTTCGACGTGCTCGGGAATGGAACATGCGGTGAATGAATCTTCTTGTGATACTTCATTGGGCACACCATATTTTATTGGAAACACATCCTCAAAGAATGTAGCATCACGTAATTCCACAATTGTATTGACCTCAATGCCTGAGATATTAGATTTTACAATCAGGAATCTATATGCATAACTTGTCTCTACATACCCAAAGAAAATGGCATCAATCATTTTTTGTCCCAATTTTTTCCTCTTATGCTCAGGGACAAGTACCTTAGCAAGGCACCCCCACACTCAAAGATATTTGATACTCGGTTTTCTTCCTCTCCATAACTCAAACAGACTACTTTCTACATGTATATGGGGAACTCTATTCAGAATATGGCAAGCTGTATTCAAAGCTTCCCCCCACATGAAGTTGGGTAGACCTCAGGTTTGAAGTAAAGAATTTACCATATCTATAAGGGTTCAGTTTTTTCATTCATCTATCCCATTAGACTGTGGTGAATAAGGAGTGGTAACCTCATGAACTATACCATGTAATTGGCAACATTCCAAAAACAAGTTTTAGGTGTATTCTCCTCCCCTATTAGACCTTAACCGTTTAAGTATTTTGTCGGTTTGAGTTTCAGCTTCTTTCTTATAAATTTTAAATTTATCCAATACCTCATCTTTACCTCTAAGTAAAAAATACATAGTAGTATCTACTAGCATCGTCAATAGAAGTTATGAAATAACACTCACTTGTAGAAATACCATTAAATTCACAGATATCAGTATGCACTAAATCCAATATTTTTAAAATTCCTATTCACAGAATGAAAAGGTTTCCTAGGCAATTTAGCTTGCACACAGATTTCACATTTATTATTGCTAAAATTAGATTTAGGGATTAAATTCAGATTCATCATATGCTTCATTGAGGAAACATTAACATGTCCCAGACGTGAATGACAAATATCAGATGATATAAGATTCATGCATACAGAACTATTATCATTCAAATTTAACATAGAATTTGAAACATGTTCAATAAGAGTTTTAAATAAGTTCTCCAAACCACATAGATACCCCTTGCAAAAAAATAAAGAATCAAGAAGGCATGTAATAATAGCCTTATTACATTTACAATCTACTCTAAAACCTTCCCTAACTAAAATTATGCCACTAAGGATATTATGTTGAATGATTGGAACATGTCTGACTCTATGAAGCATCAGAACCTTCCCCAAAGGGAACTTCAAGTCCACCCATTCTTTTCCTTTGACTTCTTCAGAGCTAGAATTTCCTAAAGTCACGGAACGACCTCTTGAGGCCTGGTAAGACACAAACAGGGACTTGTCAACACAAACATGTACATTAGCCCCATTTTCGATTATCCAATAAAGTGGTTCAAAAATAGAAAGGATTTTAGGTTTTATAGAAACATACCCATCATTGAGGTGGAAGGATGTAGTCATCATATTGACCACAACCTCCTCAGTTGCAGATGCGGCAACTTTCTTCGCCTTCTTTGAAGGACAATCCTTGTTCCAGTGGCCAACCTATCCACAAGTCCAACAAGGTTTGTTCTTCAGTTTCTTCTGGATCTTTCCCTAGGATTTATGTGCATTCTTTGTTTTCTTATCTTTGGTTTTAACAATAGTAAAATTGACACTAGGGTTTACATCAGTAGGCACCTTAAGTGTGATAACCCTAATTTTATAATTTTGATGACTAATATAGTATTGGAGGACCAAACATGCTATTTAGATAAAAAAATTATCAAATTGAGAAATTGCTTATTTAATTATGGACTCTCTTCACCCAAAAGGTGTAACCAAATATTGAATTAATTATTATCATACCTAATTAGTTTTATATGTGGGTAAACATCCACTACTGATATAACAAAGCATGAATAGTAGAAATTGTGCCTTCAACTTGGAAGAAAGCTTCACTTGGTCATGGTGAAAATATGTTTCAAGTTCCACTTCCAACGGACATTCCAACAAAATGTTATTCAAAATATAAGATTGTAGATGATATTATTATTGGGAATGAGGACTATAGTCCATTAGATCTTTTATGCGTCCATGTTTGGCTCCATTGTCCCCCAGCTCTGAAATGCGAGGAGCAAGTGGTTCCAAACGGGACTCTTGAGGAATTAGTCGCCTGTGAGGAATCTCGAAGGCTAGCTGGGTGAGCAGAGTCTGCCGCACTCTTCATATCAAAACTACTAATCGCAATGGACTCGAGGTGATATACAAAGAATGATCAACCTCCCATTCTACACTCACCTCTCCACCCACTGCCATACACAACAATAGAACATTGGATGATGAAGAAGGGATCAAAGGTATAGAAGAGAATACATGAGTAATAGATAAAAAGATAAAATCTTGGTCAGACGAGTTCATCTGTAAGGCATCTGTTGATTGCCATGATCATCTTGATGGCGTATGAGGTCAGTGTTGTTCGACTAAGAAGATGGGATCTGTCAGAGCTTTGAGTTTCCTCGTCTCTTGGAGTTATTGTGTTGTGTTCCTAGAGATCTTGCTTGAGCTTCATCTACATATCAGGCTATTTTCAAAGGCTTCAGGGATCATCTTTCCTCTTTCTCTCCTTCACTATGATGGCGCCCAACCAGCAAGCCTTAAACTAGTTGGAGTTGGTTGTCTTAGGTAGAGATGATGTCGAGGGGATCTAAGAAGTTAGGTATGTCTGTGGTAGTTCGCTAATGGATGTCTCGTTTCTCCACGAGCGTCGAGGCTACTTGATTGCTCATCGAGATTTCTCCCTGGATTTCATCCCTTACATCGGTGTTGGATCTACAGAGCTAAGATGACCTCGAGGCTATCCACCTTGCAGGAGGAAAAGGCACGTCGGTGTCTCCCAAGAGTGACATTGCCCGCGTAAGGCAACGTTGAGCCCTCTCCGATTACTAGAGCCCTGCGCAACCTCGACCAGGTTGGCCTTGGAAATCGGTAGCTGAAGCAGGAACAGCAGTCTTGATCAGTGCTTCCCCAGGTACGAAGAGAGAGTCAGTGCAATTCAGCATGAATCATGCTCTAACTCCTCACCGGGGTTCCAGGATGCGGCGGCGCCCTTAGAAGGTGTCAGAACCAGCGATCACAGAGAAGCGAGCGCACGCAGGCGTCGGCTGGGCGCTTCTACGCCCGAGAGCCGAGGGATCAGAGGTTGTGTCTGACCAAACCTAGGTTGGACCGGACGGTTCAGCACTTTCCCAGGTTGAGCATTGCACCCCTGAGGAGCCATGTGGCAAATTGTAATTGGCTTAGAAGGTAAACCCTTTACTTAATGTACAAATATTTGAAATATGATTAAAAATAGATCTTTTGGCCTAAAAATTCCCCCAAAATATCTTTGGACTAAGAAAAATTCCCTATTTCTCATGAAATCTCTAGAATATACTTTTGAGACATATTTGTTGGTGATATTTAATTTATTTTATAATGCTCCTTTTAACGGTTTATTGAATGAAATAAAGAATATCCAATTGAGATTAATTCCCATAAAATTGTCCTAGAACCCTAATGATGATATACATTCATATTTAGACTCTTATCTGAGTAATATATCTAAATAATATGTCTTTTTCTATTAAATACTATTTAGATGCTTACAATCCCATTTTAATTCTAAAAAATAGACTAATCATCAAAAAATTGTGAAAATTGAACCAGGCCTAAATAATGATCTCTAGATCAGTAGAAAAATATCAAAGACCAATTAGGATCAGTTTGAGCCTAAATTTAGATAAATCCTAACATGGACCTAAATACCATTAATTATAGTGAACCTTGTATTAATGATGATTAATTATTATTAATCAGGTGATGACCAGACTTCTAGATGATCAAGGATAAGTTAGAAATCTCTGAACTCAGGTATGTGGGTTTTATTTAAGTATATGACTATGGTTTTCTTGCTTGCAATCATGATATGTATGTATGCTCTCTTCTATTTGTAAATATTGGATGTAGTAGCACTATATAGTACTCGATGTTTTATCACTTGTAAACATAAATGATAAGTAGATGCTTTGTAGTTATTTAAGGTGTTCATTATCCCCCTTATGAGGGAATGGATTAATGTTGGCTAGTACACCTCCCTAGAGCACACGGTGTACGGGGAGTTTCCCTAGAGTACTTGGTACACGTGGATGGGCCCCATATTTATGTTTTGGTAATAGTCCACCTTGATAATGCAATTCATCTAGGAAAATGACTTAAATTGGAGTATTTTGCTTAATAAAGAAGTGTTTTCTATAATTTTCTTTCCTTCTGCAAATCTTTTTCAAAAATTATGAAAGCCATAAATATATGTATCTTTCTGCCCATGTACACAATGCCTTGTGTGTTGATTTGTTGTTTCACGTATGTTTTAGGTTCAGAGATAGCATGGGAGAAAAGTACAGGATGTGAGCAAGTTGTACAGGTTGTACCTATTATGTAGATCCTAGTTTAGCATACATGTTCTTAGACTGTAGAATCTTCATTCAATATGTAATTGTAAATCATTGTGTAATAATTCATGTTGTATAAATACACATCTTGAATGTTGAGAAATGTTATGGTTGTATGTTCATGTATGTGTATTCCGCTTCCGCATCGCTCTCTGATATGATTGGATGATGTTTTCGGATTCTGACCTCTCATTCCCAATAGGGTATGGAGAAGCCAAAATCCGGGGACGTCACAGTTGGTATCAGAGCATGAACAATAGCTACACCTAAAATTTGCTCACCATGAAACATTAAACCTAAATCTCACCTTTCACTTTAAACCTTAGAAACTTAGTAAGTTGTTCTATAGGAATAAGGTTTGACTTAGCCTCTAAGTTAGAACCTAGATGTTCGAGAACTAGGTTTAGACAAGTGTGAGAAACCCTTTCCATATAGAGCTCATATGTATTGGGTAGCTACACTAGTTTACACCATGTTCTCACCATTTCACTAGGTGACATGACACTAGACTATCTACTGTGTGTGGGACACTCGATTTTGCTATTTGGTTTTGTTTTCCAATCGGCTCGAGCCTCGATAGATTTCTCTGACGTCTTCTTTCTCAGAGAAAAACTATATAATATTTTATTAAATATATGTAAATATGAAAATGTGTCCCTCACACATGAGAGTAGTTAGTGCTTGTGCAACCTAAGTGAAAGGGAGTGACATCAGTCTAGAAGAGAGAATAGATCTAGATTAGATGTCTAGAGCCTCATAAGGTTATGTGATACATAGATAGACAAAAGAAAGATGAAGGAAATAAGCATATAGAATATAATCTAACTTTAATTCATGATGGTATAAGTTTCCTTATTATGATTTGAGTTGTAGATGAGCCGAATCCACTCTTAGAGGATCTATGCTAAGTCATGGTGATGAAAGTACATTCCCTTTTCCTACTTAAGATAAGCTAAGTTAAGATATAGATGAGTATGCATGAGCCTCAAGCTCTTATACAAGGAGGATGTCTAGTGGCAGGATGAGATATGTGGTGAACTCTAGAGAGAGTAAGACCCACAGGGAGAGGGTCATAGGACCTAGCCTCCAATATATGAGATATGTGTTAAAAAAATGTGTCTTACACTAGATTACTCTTGAGTGTTGAGTTGAGTCCTTATGCATGATTCAAATCTATATGTGAGAATTGGGTAAAAGAAAAGGATGGGTAGATGACCCATATGATAAAGTCAATCCTTTGGCTGAGTCAGGTCCTAGCTGGAGTGACATATTTTTTGAATCTCATCATTAGTTGCAAGTGAGGTAATATATGAACTCTAGTTATGAGAGTATGATGCTTTGTGCAAAAGATACTCAAAAATACAATTCTCCCTTCTTCTTCTCTTTCTTAATATATGATGATAAAAACCTCACTTGATCTATATAGATGTTTTATATATCAGGAGTCACTCGTATGAGCTTGACCTATTCTATATTTTTCCCCTATATCATACATGTAGTGCCAAAGATTGAAATCATGATAAGTTTGACTTTAAAATATTCTCTTCCTATTCATATGAAACATGAAAGATATAAATTTTCAAAGCATGATCTTGAAATAAAGATATTTTTGAATTACATATTACATGATTAAAAAAAATATAGTTCTTAACCTCAAATCTTCCAACTCTAAGCTTCTAGGTTAATAACAACTCTCACAAAATAGTGTGAAACCCTAATATAAAAAGATGAATATTTGTTCCCTCTAATAATCCAATCATGGGGTGTGTTGAGCATAAAAATAGACTGATGATGTTAGTGATAATTCCAGTAATTAATGACTTCAAATCATGACATTACCTTATAAAAGTGTATAGGGTGAAAGATGAAGTCTTGAATAATACCTTCACAACTTCCTATGTATGAACAAAACCCTAATTCCTAAGGGGATTAAGGATAGATAGATCCTAATAGTAAATAATATCGCATGATGACCACAACATTTGATGATGCTTCAACCTTTATAAGGTGTGGTGGGAACACCCAATAATCTCTAAATCCTAAGATGACAACTTAGGGTATATCCAGAATGATGATGAGAACTCTAGAAGCTAGAAATGGTGAACTATATGAAGTTGAACCTAGCTATATCTCTTTAAATATGAAATTAACCGAATTTTGAGTACGAAATTCTTTTTAAGGTGGGGTGAATGTGATAACACTAATTTTATAATTTTGATGACTAATATAGTATTGGAGGACCAAACATGCTATTTAGATTAAAAAAATTATCGAATTGAGAAATTGCTTATTTAATTAGGGACTCTCTTCACCCAAAAGGTGTAACCAAATATTGAATTAATTATTATCATACCTAATTAGTTTTATATGTGGGTAAACATCCACTAGTGATATAACAAAGAATGAATAGTAGAAATTGTGCCTTCAACTTGGAAGAAAGCTTCACTCGGTCATCGTGAAAATATGTTTCAAGTTCCACTTCCAACGGACATTCCAGTAAAATGTTATTCAAAATATAAGATTGTAGATGATATTATTATTAGGAATGAGGACTATAGTCCATTAGATCTTTTATGTGTCCACGTTTGGCTCCATTGTCCCCCAACTCCAAAATGCGAGGAGCAGGTGGTTCCAAACGGGACTCTTGAGGAATTAGTCACCTGTGAGGAATCTCAAAGGCTAGCTGGGTGAGCAGAGTCTTCCGCACTCTTCAGATCAAAACTACCAATCGCAATGGACTCAAGGTGATATACAAAGAACGATCAACCTCCCATTCTACACTCACCTCTCCACCCACTTCCATACACAACAATAGAACATTGGATGAGGAAGAAAGGATCGAAGGTATAGAAGAGAATACATGAGTAATAGATAAAAAGATAAAATCTTGGTCAGACGAGTTCATCTGTAAGGCATCTGTTGATTTCCATGATCATCTTCCTGGCATATGAGGTCAGTGTTGTTGGACTAAGAAGATGGGATCGGTCAGAGCTTGGAGTTTCCCCATCTCGTGGAGTTATTGTGTTGTGTTCCTAGAGATCTTGCTTGAGCTTCATCTACATATCATGCTATTTTCAAGGGCTTCAAGGATCATCTTTCCTCTTTCTCTCCTTCACTACGATGGCACCCAACCAACAAGCCCTGAACTAGTTGTAGTTGGTTGGCTTAGGTAGAGATGATGTCGAGGGGATCTGAGAAGTTAGGTATGTCTGTGGTAGTCCGCTGATGGATGTCTCGTTTCTCCACGAGCGTCGAGGCTACTTGATTGCTCACTGGGATTTCTCCCTGGATTTCATCCCTTACACTGGTGTTGGATCTAAAGAGCTAAGATGACCTCGAGGCTATCCACCTTACAGGAGGAAAAGGCATGTTAGTGTCTCCCAAGAGTGACGGAGCCCGCGTAAGGGAACGTTGATCCCTCTCCGATCACCAGAGCCCTGCGCAACCTCGACCATGTTGGCCTTGGAAATTGGCAGTTGAAGCAGGAACAACAGTCCCGATCAGTGCTTCCCCAGGTATGAAGAGAGAGTCAATGCAATCCAGCCTGAATCATGCTCTAACTCCTCGTCGGGGTTCCAGGATGCGGCGGCGCCCTTAGAAGGTGTCAGAACCAGCGATCACAGAGAAGCGAGCGCACGCAGGCGTCGGCTGGGCGCTTCTACGCCCGAGAGTTGAGGGATCAGAGGTTGTATCTGACCAAACCTAGGTTGGACCGGCCGGCTCAGCACTTTCCCAGGTTGAGCATTGCACCCCTGAGGAGCCATGTGGCAAATTGTGATTGGCTTAGAAGGTAAACCCTTTACTTAATGTACAAATATTTGAAATATGATTAAAAATAGCTCCTTTGGCCTAAAAATTCCCCCAAAATATCTTTGGACTAAGAAAAATGCCCTCTTTCTCATGAAACCTCTAGAATAGACTTTTGAGACATATTTGTTGGTGATATTTAATTTAGTTTATAATGCTCCTTTTAACGGTTTATTGAATGAAATAAAGAATATCCAGTTGAGATTAATTCCCATAAAATTGTCCTAGAACCCTAATGATGATATACATTCATATTTAGACTCTTATCTGAGTAATATATCTAAATAATATGTATTTTTCTATAAAGAATATTTAGATGCTTACAATCCCATTTTAATTCTAAAAAATAGACTAATCATCGAAAAATTGTGAAAATTGAACCAGACCTAAATAATGATCTCTAGATCAGTAGAAAAATATCAGAGACCAATTAGGATCAGTTTGAGACTAAATTTAGATAAATCCTAACATGGACCTAAATACCATTAATTATAGTGAACCTTGTATTAATGATGATTAATTATTATTAATCAGGTGATGACCAGACTTCTAGATGATCAAGGATAAGTTAGAAATCTCTGAACTCAGGTATGTGGGTTTTATTTAAGTATATGACTATGGTTTTCTTACTTGCAATCATGATATGTATGTATGCTCTCTTCTATTTGCAAATATTGGATGTAGTAGCACTATATATTACTCGATGTTTTATCACTTGTAAACATAAATGTAAGTAGATGCTTTGTAGTTATTTAAGGTGTTCATTATCCCCCTTATGAGGGAATGGTTTAATGTTGGCTAGTACACCTCCCTAGAGCACACGGTGTACGAGGAGTTTCCCTAGAGTACTTGGTACACGGGGATGGGCCCAATATTTATGTTTTGGTACTAGTCCACCTTGATAATGCAATTCATCTAGGAAAATGACTTAAATTGGAGTATTTCGCTTAATAAAGAAGTGTTTTCTATGATTTTCTTTCCTTCTACAAATCTTTTTCAAAAATTATGAAAGCCATAAATATATGTATCTTTCTACCCATGTACACAATACCTTGTGTGTTGATTTTTTGTTTCACATATGTTTTAGGTTCAGAGATAGCATGGGAGAAAAGTACAGGATGTGAGCAAGTTGTACAGGTTGTCCTATTGTGTAGATCCTAGTTTAGCATACATGTTCTTAGACTGTAGAATCTTCATTCAATATGTAATTGTAAATCATTGTGTAATAATTCATGTTGTATAAATACACGTGTTGAATGTTGAGAAATGTTATGGTTGTATGTTCATATATGCGTATTCCGCTTCCACATCTCTCTCTGATATGATTGGATGATGTTTTCAGATTCTGACCTCTCATTCCCAATAGGGTATGGAGAGGCCAAAATCTGAGGATGTCACATTAAGCGTCTTCTCTTTTAAGTGTTCTTCTTGAATGTTAATATCTCGCATTAGATCATTCATTATCATGTCTCCTTTGGGATTCTTAAGAGACATGCCAAATGATTCCCACACCTTAGGGAACTTTTCTATGATAGACATAACAACAAACTTCTCAAAAATCCATCTTTGCATCTGAGAGTTCATGACACAGAAGTTGAAGTTCGTGTGTTTGATGAGAGATAGACTTACCCTCAACCATCTGAAATTTTAGAAACTTAGACACACAATACCTTTTTAACACCTTGGTTTTCAGCACTAAAATTTTTAACCAACGCTTCCCATAAGACTTTGGAAGTAGTAATAGGCGGCTTCAAATAAGAGTCAAATAGTTTTTTATTTAAACCAAATAGAATCAAACGTCGACATGTCTTATCACCCTTCTTCCAGTAAGCAATTGTATTTGCATTATCAGGGATAGTGTCATCAGATTTAGATATAGTCTCTTCTAAGTACTTATCATAATCCGTAATATTAAGCCAAATTTGCATCCAACTCTGCCAACGGGAAAAGTTGGTACCAGTACATTTCTCAGGTATACTACTCATATAAATTGTATTCCCAGCACCAACATGACCGGCCATTGTTAATTACCGACAGAAAGATGATTTCTTTAAGACTATTGTAAATTTTAGATTTACATTGTTACATGCAACAATGAGATGTGTAATATATTAACAGGTTCAGGCCAGATCCAGATAAGAAGCAGAAGAATTAACAGTGTAGGAGAAAATAAAAACTGAGTTAGAAACCAGACCAGATCGTTCGTTGAAAAATGAACGTGTGACTTAAAGAAATCAACAGACCGCAATCTGGAAAGATAGGCGCCGTTCTTCTAGTCGACTTGGTCACAAACCTAAAGAAGAGACGTCTTGTTCATGTTGATGACGAATGATGTAGACAATCAGTTGTACAACCAATGCAGCTCAGCAACCACAAGAACCACCACCTGACAGGTTGTGCCTTAGAAGGAAGAGGATGAACGAATGTGCTACGTCTAAGAGAAGGGCCTCCACATAGCACCACAGAACAACAGTGACATACTCTGGCTTTAGGATTCACAAACACGCACTCGAACGGGTGGCGACTGTGTGTTGGAAGGATGTGTTTAACCCTAATGAAGGGAGGCCTATTTATAGCCTTACACACCCCAGTAATATTCCTATTAAGACACGATCACTCAGTTGCTCTTGTACACATTGTGGAAAAATCTACAAAAGAGATACTTTCCAGTTAGGATTAATAAATCTGATTAGGAAAGAAACAAATGATTAAATCAATAATTAATTATGTATTTGTATCCTAGTACAAAAAGAAGACGGAAGATATTTTTCATATTACATAATCCACAAGCCCGAGCCCGTACCCGGCCAGGCCAGGCTAGGCCAGGAGAGGCGAGGCATGGCATGGTGCGTGTGTGTGCATGCATGTGTGTGTTGTGGTCACCATACCCACCAAGGAGGTGAGCATACCCTCCTCCTAGGACCCTTAGACACTAGTGTCCCATGTGATCCTACATATAAAGACCATAAAAGTTCTAGGAGTGAGCAATATGGGATAAAACTTCTTTGCCATTTGCACTAGAGACAAAACTACTTTTCTTACATGTACTAGCTGCACTACAATGGGCTTAACCCATGTTATATACATGGCATTTGCAGCCATATAACTAACAATCTACCCCTACCATTGCACCCAACAGTCTGCACCGTTACCCGTTGTGGACTACGTGATGCATGAATTCACCATATTTCTACACAACCCATGATCTTTATCACTAGATATTGTATCGGATGCATTCTACCCTGACTACCAATGTGTCTCTTCTATGCACATTGACATTGTTAGTGGATATTCAAATGATGATGTGGAAGAGGACTCTTCCCTAGAGTGGTCTCGATTGCACCATGATTTTAAGCTTCATACTGCCACAGGACATCACCCAGGTGCATCTAGGGGGATGCTGCACAACATTCATCTGCAGGAGTGCAACCATCATGAGATCACCATAGGGCTCTTATAGAGTGAGTAGCATTGTTGTATTGATGGTCTTCATCACACAATTCCATCTCGTCCAGCAAGCCACTAGTCACCTTTGCTCTCACTGCACTAAATGTAATCCCCCTCTCTTGTTTCCAAGCATAAGAGGAAGAATAGATATGACACGTTCAACAAGGATGTGTGGAAAATCGACAGTCCAAAATATGTTTATCCCATCACACTTAAGGTCCTTGGGATCTGTGCACATATAGACTAGTACCTATCAATGGTCGGCCTGGAAATCCTTTCCTACTTGGACTATGATGTGTACGATAGACTCATGTTTGAGTTGTATGATACACTAGAAGAGGAAAAGGATGTGAGGCACAAGGTTCTACGATTCTGCCTAATGAATCAACCACTTGATTCATCGAGGATCAATTGAACGGGTGACTAGCATTCTCCAACAACAACTACATGGAGATGTCTAGGGTAGGGTGGACACTGTAAACATAGATTTCAAATCCAACCTCACCTAGAAGATGCTGACTGGGATGAAGAAATTTGTCTCAAACCATGCCAAGTATTCTATCATTTACAACCCGACCCTTCGTTATGTGTGTCGGGTGATCATCAACTGCATCCTTCCCAATAAGGACAATCAGGAAGTAGTCATCATGGTTGACATCTACATAACTCTAGTGCTCCATGGTGGGAAGGAAGGTGAATGTGGAAACTTTCTTGATTCAGCACTTCCACAACTCCATCCATAGACAACAAAACTACATGGCCTACATGAGGCATGGCCACGTTCATGGAGTGACATCATACATGTTTAAGTGATTAGGGCCTACAGCAAAGGCTATCTCTTCATCTTTGGATATACCCGTCACTAGATTCTTCTACCAAGCAAATGTCAGGTTCATGTATCAGGGGTTGCTAATTGACATATGTACTCTGGATGTCAGCTTCAACACACCCTAGGCACACATTATCACAGACACCTCTTCTTTAGCACTACACATGCCAGGGTATCAGGGGGTAGAGTAGGATCATGGGGAAACCTTCCATGACATTCCTCACCTGGAAGTGGCCCATATGAAGACACCCTCAATCTTCTATCAGCAGCGTCCTCCACTCGAGCAGCGTCCACAAAACTTTGACATGAGAAACATCTACAAGATGTGGACCAACATTTGACATGACCTCCATGTTGGTATGTATGCCCATAGAGCCAGTCATATGATGATTGTAATGGCATACTTTGTAAATGATTTAAATAATAATAATAAAGGCAATTTTTGTCTATATGTTTTAACTATTTTGAGATAATAGTATTACATGATAGATGTCTAGAGAATGGCAAATCTCAATGATATATGTCTTAAAGTACGTGAATTGAACAATGAGATCATATGGATGTTAAGAGTATGTACATTCTCACTAGTATCCCTAGTCGGTTGTTATTTTGGAAACAACCATAGACATCAATAACACAAAAGACTAGAGTGTGTGTTGTTTGATGACCAAATCTCATTAGCCATGATATGTGATATCAAACCAAGCACATAGATACATGTTAGAGAACAGTGTATCAGACAGACCCACCGTAGGAGTGATGCATGGAAACCACACTTGGTTAGTCAAGATCATCTCTTATGGTATTGGTGGTGGCTGTGGTTATTAGACCTGAAATCATTACACACTCATCACATGTCATTGTATACACTTTGACATCATCAAACGCAGTCCTAAAACATGGGTTGTTATAACAACAATGATTGGGTGACTTTGACACATGGGGACTTGACTAAGAGTGATAGATATGGAATTTGTCCCTACTATGGGAGTGTGATATCCTGGCCACTTGAGGAGTGAGACTGAGAAATGCATAGCCATGCACATGTAAGTCAATATATGATATTGAGCTTACATATATCTTAGGCAGTCTACTCTGAATCAAGAAACATGGATTAAACATTTGTAGAGGATGACAAGTCCATGCCTTGAGTTCAATCTGGATATCAATGACAAAGGAACGATACTTTCACAGTAACATCAATAACAGATTGTAGGTTGAAAGTTGTTCTCCAAATTTCCTCTTCACTTGGGTAGCACTGATGTGAGACTAGGCACCACTCTTTGCTTGTGATGTCATAAGTTAGTTATGGACATTCCCTACCAATGTGAAATGGAACCTATAGGGTTACACACATAGGATTGACATGGAAGATGAGTTTATCCATGAATGATGTTTAGATTGATTACTAAAGTGCGTATGTACTCAATTAAACATTCAATAAATAGACTTGACTCAGAATCATCAAGTTGAAGTGTTGAACCAACTCATTAGAGTGTCGGATTAATTGAGAACTGCATTGATGGAGTTCTGCACAACCTGGACCACCAACTGACTGGTTCACTGGGTGAACTGATCGGCTCATAGTCAGTGAGATGACCGGTTCACTCTGGTGAACCGATCAGTTCACATGGACCAAATGAGCAGGTGTTGGGTTTCCTAGATTGTGAGAAAAGATTCTCGCTTCACTTGTTCAATTCGATTGGGATAAGAATTAATCTTTGCATTAATTAGACATGAATATGGAAAGTTAATTATGGGCAAGTCTGGAAAGTAAAATGATCGGTTCACTGGGTGAACCAATCGGCTCACCTACCCAAATGAACAGTTTAGTTATGAACCGATCGTCTCACCTTCCCAAATGATCGGTTCAATTGTGAAATGATCGGTTTGCCTACCGCAATGCAATCAGTTTGTAGAAAATCTGGACCCTTCTACTCCCACACAGATTTGGAACCCTGACCTTGCCCTCTACTATAAATAGAGGGGTACATGGGGCTTCTCAAAACATACAACTCATAACATTAGTTGCTCTGCAAAGTTGTTGTACTCTCTGGTTGTTGTAACTGAGAGAGCCCAAGCAAGTTCTACCCATCCAGGGAGGAACAACGAGGGAAAGACAACTGCAGAAAAGTGACTGGAGGTGGGTGAGTGTGTTGGTGACTAGTACGCCAATAGAAGGGGACAACTCCTTCTAGTTTGTCCATCAGGATGACTAGAGTTCTCGGTGGTCTGTGTGGACTATCTATAGAGGCGGGAGATTTCTATCGCTCAGGAGGACAATCGTCAACTGCAATATGGTCAAGACCAGGAGCTACACAGACACCGTTGAAGACTAGGTGGTTGAAGGCCGACACTAGCTGCGAGGTATTTTCACTTAGAAAGCCTTAGGACTAGGTATATCTCGCTAAACCATCCTTCCTATTGCATAGTTGTTGATGCGATCTGCTAGTTATGGGTTTGTGGTTAGTTAAAAATTTCATTTCTGCTGCCTATGCTATCCCACAAAACCCAGCAGTGGTATCAGAGCCACATCAACATACTATTTTTAGGATTAATTTATATGATTGGATTTTGGTTTTTTTCCATTTATTTATTGCATGTGATGTGAATACTTTAATTGGCTAATGTGCATATCTGATTAAACACCACGATCCCTATATACATATATGATATGGTATATATATGTAATCGATACGCATCGCCCTAAAATGATTTTTATGGTGAATGTGTAGCATGGTTATGGCCTATAAACTCCTATGTGTGTGCTTGGTTGGTTGTGGTTGTTTGCATCTCAGTCTACATATTGAATCCTTTCTTCTATTCTAGATGTAACTCGAGATAACTCGAGCCTTCTCTTCTACCTTTGCTCTCCCCAAATGTAACCCGTGGTTTCCCAAAGATATATGTAAAAGTAGGATACTTTTATTTCTTGTTATGTTGAAGAATGGTGGGTGCCCAGACGAGCAACTGGTGGCCTAATGAGGAGCACAACAACCCGACAAACTGAACGTATAGAGGTGCCAGACGATCAGTTGGTGACAACCAACTGACCGGCCAGGAGGCGAGCCGATCAGACATAGGATGAGTTGATCAACCCGGAATGGCTGAATCACAGATCTTCATCAACTATAGGTTGATGCAAGTGATGTATACCTAGATGACCATAATTCCTTGTGACTCAAGGAATTACAATAGGATGGCCATAATCATTTCTTGACCGCTTCACATGTTTTCTTATGGGATATAGCACGTATATGATATGTACTATATATATGTGGTTATTGGATATGTATATGTATATAAATGTCAAACCCCTCAATATAATATTAAGTCTTAGATGATTTCCATAAGCAACACATACGAAAAGCTTGATCGACAAGTGTGGGCATCTCAAGGGTGGTGTGTTGTCTATCTCATGGAAGTGTGATGGTAATTTTATGGGCCCACCAAGTGAGGTGCACTCCTGTCATGTTGGCTTTTGGGTCAGGCTTAACTAAGTGGCCTTAATGAGATTAAGCACTTAGAGGTATGTAGATGACTATGGCAAAGAGTTGTGCATATTATCTATCGAAGAATTGCATAAGATGCAATTGGTAAATATTACCTACCTTAATAATTAATTATGGACGTTGGCGTTGGTCGGGTAATAACTCAATTGTTTTGGATCTTGGCTCACTAGAAGGTTGTACGTTGCAATCTTCCAAATTAATGGTGAGGGCTATCAGTTTGAACAAAATAGTGGGAACGGTAATTAATTAAAGACCTAATTAATATCGTCAACTTTATTCAAATCAAATCAAAAAGAGTTTTGACAAATTGCAAATGTTTTCTCTTGTAGGATCAAATGGCAAAGAAATCATCGTTGAAATCTGACAATTTAATTGAGATAAATTCCATAACTTGTTAAGGACTATGAGAAGTGTTCAACATATTCCTAAGATATCGATGGTTGTAGAATTCTCTCTATGTAAGCCTAAGGCATTGTTTGAATGCAAACTGCCAGAGGGAGAACTAGCTAGACCCCATGTGCTCAACATGATTGGGCATATAGAATGTCTAGAGAAATTGGGATTTCCTTTGGGTCAAGAGTTGGCCACAGATATGATTTTGCAATCTTTGCCTAAATCATATAGCATGTTTATAAAGCATTACTACTTGTGTAACATGGCTAAACCACTGTCAGAGTTGCTTGACATTTTGAAAAATGTTGAAGCATAAATGAAGAAGGATAGTTCCATGATAGTGATTAGTGGAATGGAGTCCAAGGACATAGGCAAGGCAGAGAACGCTCTCCCACCAAGCTGAAGTCCAAGTCTTCTGTACTCAAAATATGGAGAGGATTCAGGGAATCAAGGAATATGAAGCAAGGGATAGAGATCTCTACTTCAAGTGTGTATGTGATTGAGATTAACTTTACTACTTCTTTGTCATGGGTACTTGATACCGGATGTGGATCACACATTTGTTTAAATGTAAAGGATCTAAAAAGAAGTAGGCCTTTAGTAAAAGGCGAGGTTGAACTATGTGTTGCTAATGAAGCAAGAGTTGTTGCTAGTGCAGTAGGAACCTATGAGTTATCTCTGCCAAGTGGGCTGATAATAGAGTTAGAGAACTGCTATTATGTACCTTCCATTAATAGGAATATAATTTTTGTATCTTGTTTGGACAAGAATGGATTTGAATTCTGATTAAGAATGGAAAATGTTCCGTTTCTAAAGATGGGATCTTTTATGGTAGTGCCCCAATGTCTTATGGTCTCTATTTGATAGATCTACAGACAAGTGTATACAACGTAAACACCAAAAGACAAAAACTCAATGACTCAAATAAAACATACCTTTGGCATTGTCGTCTAGGGCACATAAATGAGAACCACATATCTAGCCTCGATAAAGATGGATATCTGGACTCTTTTGATTTTGAATCAATAGAGACATGTGAATCTTATTTATTGGGCAACATGACAAAGGCTCTCTTCTCAGGTAAAAATGAGAGAGTGAGTGATCTATTAGGATTCATACATACTGATGCATGTGGGCCTTTTAGAACAAATGCTAGAGATGGGTATCAGTACTTCATTACCTTTATTGATGACTTTAGTAGGTATGGTTCTATTTACTTGATGAAACATAAATTAGAAACCCTTGAAAGGTTCAAGGATTTCATGAATGAAGTATATAATCAACTTGGAAAAAGTATTAAGGCACTTCGATCTGATCAAGGTGGATAATACTTAATCCAAGAGTTTGAGGACCTTCTGAGAGCCAGTGGTATTGTATCATAATGGACTCCACCTGGAATACCACATCATAATGGCATGTCAGAAAGAAGGAATCACACATTACTAGATATGGTGTGATCTATGATGAGTTTTGTCGATCTTCCAACTCCCTTCTGGGGTTATGCTCTTGAAACCATCGTGTTTACACTTAACCACGTACCATCTAAATTAGTTCAAAAGACACCATATGAGATATGGCATGGGAAGCATCCCAATGTGTCTTTTATGAAGATTTGGGGTTGTGAAGCTTATGTCTGGAAAATGTTTTCTGAAAAGCTTGGACCTAAATCAAATACATGTTATTTTGTTGGATACCCTTTGGAGACTAAATGATATTACTTTTATTCTCAATCTAACAACAAAGTGTTTATTGCCAGAGATGTTATATTCCTAGAAATAGAATTTATTTCCAAAGGAAATAGTGGGAGAAAAGTGGAGCTCGAAGAGGTTCGAGACCAACAAGAAAACATAGAACCAATAGATGTATAAGAGGAACATAGAGAATCACAAATTGTTGTGGAATCTCAAAATTCTCAAGTAATGTAGGAACCTCATAGATCTAGTAGGACATGCCTTGAGCCTGAAAGATTTGGATATCTTATGACTCAAGAAGGTGGTGAGTTGGTCATAAATGATGAGCCAACTACCTATCTAGAAGCTACACAGGGACCAGAATCTGAGAAATGACTTGAGGCCATGAGATCTGAGATGGAATCCATGTATACCAACAAGGTATGGACCTTTATGGATCCATCTGAAGGGGTAAAACCCATAGGGTGCAAGTGGGTCTTCAAGAAGAAGACTGACATGGATGGCAATGTGCAAACTTATAAAGGCAGATTGGTTGCAAAGGGTTTCCGACAAGTTCAAGGTGTTGACTATGACGAAACCTTCTCTAGTTGCCATGATTAAGTCCATCAGGATCATGATTGCTATTGCAGCCTACTATGACTATGAGATTTGGCAGATGGATGTTAAAACCACATTCCTTAATGGGAATCTTGTTGAGGATGTGTACATGACACAACCTGAAAGTTTTATAAATCCAAAGGATGCAAATAAAGTTTATAAGCTATAAAGGTCAATCTATGGATTGAAGCAAGCATCTTGGAGATAGAATCTTCGATTTGATGAAGCGGTCAAAGAGTTTGGCTTTAGTCAAAATGAAGATGAACCTTGCGTGTACAAGAAGGTTAGTGGGAACATGACTACATTCCTCGTATTGTATGTAGATGACATACTATTGATGGGGAATGACATCCCTGCTTTACAAAAGGTAAAGGCATGGCTTGGAAATATATTTTCAATGAAAGACTTAGTAGAAGCATCCTATATCCTAGGAATCAAGATCTATAGAGATAGATCTAGAAAGCTTCTTGGATTAAGTGAAAGAACATACATTGGCAAAGTGTTGAAGGGTTCAACATGGAGAACTCAAAGAGAGGAAACATACCCATGAGGCATGGAGTTACCATCTGTAGAGCTCATGTCCCAAATCTTGTGAAGATAGGGAACGCATGAATGTGATTCCATATGCATCAACAATTGTATCCATCATGTACGCAATGTTATGCACATGTCCTGATGTCTCGTATGCACTCAGCATGACGAGTAGATATTAGTCAGATCCCAGAGATGCTCACTGGTTAGCTGTGAAGAACATCCTAAAGTACTTGAGAAGGACTAAGTAGGGATGACAAAACTCGACCCAACCCGACCTGATCTGACTAAAGCGGGTTCGGGTCTTCATTTTTTTGACCCGACCCAAAATGACCTGAACCTGAAAAACCCAAAATTATTTACGGGTTGGGTCTAGGTTTGCAATTGTCAACCCGCAAAACCCAATTGACCCGAAATTATGTCTTCATATATGTATGTATATTTTTCATATTTTGGCCTTATAAAAGTTAAACACATTCAAACATAAAAATATGATATTTATACAAGTATTTTCTTGTAAAACACTAATTAACCAAAAAAATATGTAGCAATTTCGGGTCTAATGGGTTTTTATTTTTGGGTTTTTCGGGATTGCATTTTTGGGTTTTCCAAGTTTGTATTTTTGGGTTTGCATATAACATGATATTTTTGGGTTCACCAGGTCCATCAGGTCAGACCCGTAAATAGTAATTTCGGGTTTGGGTCAAGCAAGTATGACCCGAAATTATTTTTGGGTTGGATTTGGGTCGAGTGTATTTGATCTAACCCGAATTGACCCGAAATAGGACCTGCTTAACCCAGACCTGATTGCCACCCCTAGGACTAAGGATTAGTTCCTCGTCTACGACAGTGAGGAAGAGTTGGTGGTAAAGGGTTATACCGATGCAAGCTTTCAAACCGATAAAGCTGATTATAGATCGCAATCAAGATTTGTGTTTTGCCTCAACAATGGAGTTGTGAGTAGGAAGAGTTCCAAGTAAAAGATGGTTGTAGATTCTAAAATAGAGGCCGAGTATATTGTTGCATCCCATGAGGCAAAGGAGGCTGTGTGGATCAAGAAGTTCATCTCTGAACTTGGGGTGGTTCCTAGCATATGTGATGCAATTAAGCTTTATTGTGACAACAATGGAACTATTGTACAAGCTAAAGAACCCAGATCACATCAGTGGTCCAAGCATATACAACGGCGCTTCCATCTCATATGAGAGATCGTACAATGAGGAGATGTGAAGATTTGTAGAGTACCAACCGAAGATAACATTGTTGATCCCTTTACTAAGGCACTTTCACAGCAGAAGTATGATGATCATGCTATATTACAAGGACTGAGGTTCATGGGTGATTGGCTCTAAGTAAAAGTGGGAGTCTATTGGTATGTATGAGTATAGATCCATTTATATGATGATTGTAATGGCATACTTTGTAAATAATTTGAATAATAATAATAAAGGCAATTTCCGTCTATATGTTTTAACTATTTTGAGATAATAGTATTACATGATAGATGTCTAGAGAATAACAAAACTCAATGACGTGTCTTCAAGTACATGACTTGAACAATGAGATCATACATATGTTAAGAGTATGTAAATTCTCATTAGTGTCCCTAGTCAGTTGTTATTATGGAAATAACCATAGACATTAATAACACAAAAGACTAGAGTTTGTGTTGGTTGATGAAAGAATCTGATCAATCATGATATGTGATATCAAACCAAGCACATAGATACATGTTAGAGAATAGTGTATCATACAGACCCACCGTAAGAGTGATGCATGGAAACCACACTTGGTTACTCAGGATCATCTCTTATAGTATTGGTGGTGATTGTGGTTCTTAGACTTGAAATCACTACACTCATCACATGTCATTGGGTACACTTTGACATCATCAAATGCAGTCCTGAAACATGAGTTGTTATAACGGTGATGATTGGGTGACTTTGACACATGGAGACTTGACTGTGAGTGATAGATATGGAATTTGTCCCTCCTAAGGGAGTGTGATATCATGGCCACTTGAGGAGTGAGATTGAGAAATGCATGGACATGCACATGTAAGTTAATATATGATATTGAGCTTACATATATCTCAGACAGTCTACTCTGAATCAAGAAACATGGATTGAACATTTGTAGAGGATGACAAGTCAATGCCTCGAGTTCAATCCAGATATCAGTGATAAAGGAACCATACATTCACTGTAACACCAATAATAGATTGTAGGATGAAATTTGTTCTCCAACTTTCCTATTCACTAGGGTAGCACTGATGTGCGACTAGGCACCACACTTTGCTTTGATGTCATAAGTTAGTTATGGACATTCACACCAATGTGAAATGGAACCTATAGGGTCACACACATAGGATTAACCTGGAAGAGGAGTTTACCCATGAATGATGTTTAGATTTATTACTAAAGTATTTAGGTACTCAATTAAACATTCAATCAATAGACTTGACTTAGAATTATCAAGTTCAAGTGTTGAACCAACTGATTAGTGTCAGATTGATTGACAACTACATTGACTGAGTTCTGCACAACCTGGACCACCAACCGACCGGTTCACTGGGTGAACCGATCGGCTCATGGTTAGTTGACCAGTTCACTCTGGTGAACCAATCGGTTCACATGGACCAAACAAGAAGGTGTTGAGTTTCCCAATTTGTGAGAAAAGATTCTCATTTCACTTGTTCAATTTGATTGGGACAAGAATTAATCTTTGCATTAATTAGAAACGAATAAGAAAAGTCAATTGTGGGCAAGTCTAGGAAGTGAAACGACCAGTTCACTGGGTGAACCAATCGGCTCACCTGCCCAAACTACCAGTTCAGTTATGAATTGATCAGCTCACCTTCCCAAATGATCGATTCAGTTGTGAAATGATCGGTTCGCCTACTGCAGTGCAATCAGTTCGTGGAAACTCTGGACCCTTCTACTCCCGCACAGACTGGGAACCCTGACCCTACCCTCTATTGTAAATAGAGGGGTATAGGGTGATTCTCAGAACACACAGCTCAGAACATCAGTTGCTCTGTAAAGTTATTGTCCTCTCTGGTTGTGATAATCGAGAGAGCCCAAGCAAGTTCTACCCATCCACAGAGGAACAACGAGGGAAAGACAACTGTAGAAAATTGACTGGTAGTGGGAGAGTGTGTCGGTGACTAGTACACTGACAGAAGGGGACAACTCCTTCTAGTCTGTCCATCAGGACGACTACAGTTTCTGGTAGTCCGTGTAGACTATCTATAGAGGCGGGAGATTTCTGCCGCTTAGGAGGACGATCATCAACCGCAGTCCAGGTCAAGACCAGGAGCTACACAGACGCCGTAGAAGACTAGGAGGTTGAAGGTCGCACTAGTTTTGAGGTATTATCATTGAGAAAGCCTCGGGACTAGGTATATCTTGCTAAACCATCCTTCCAATTGCATAGTTGTTGATGTGATCTTTTGGTTATGGGTTTGTGATTAGATATTTTTTTATTTTTGCTATTTGTTCTGTCCCACAAAACCCAAAACTCTACACCTACCAGACTCATATGAGCATTGTTTGGATAGTATCTAATAGGAGTTCTAGCAAATTCCATAGGACATGGGTTAGTTTTGGAAGAGGTTCGACACCATCTACCTGCCACCGCCACCCGTTAACTTCCCATAAAAAACAACAACCATCCCTGAGGTTTTTCTACAATGCCTTTCTACAGCCTACCATGACACCTCTAGGGCCATCTTTTGTCCAAGTGTCTGTGTCATTCTCCTGGAGTTTGTTCCTCATTGATGACACCCCTCTAGACTAACACTAGCATCATTCCCCATAGAAAAGCACCTATGAGAACCTAACTTCTTCAACTGGGCAACACCAAATGGATGTCTCTTTCAAAGAGCTCCCCATGGTGACATTGACGATGTCAACACTATCATCAACATATTTGGCAGTGGAAGATACTACTAGTAGTTGTATCACTTTCACCCCTATCATCTGAAGCTTAAGATTTTCTCAAGGATAAGAAAAATGTTAAGCTTTAGTGGTAGGGTGTGCCACCTTTCTATGTTTTATCTTTTATTTCCATTTATCTTCCTTATCATGCATGCATATTTACTTGTTCTTGCATTTTGCATAAAATTTTCAAAATTTTAGTTTTTTAGCCCAACTTTACTTCTTTTTAGGACTTTGTTGCTTAATTTGTAGTTTATGCAATTAAATCTATGCAGTGAAAATACAATATTTAAATGCTTATCCACATGTCTAATCACCCAATATTTATCTCAATTGCTTGAACTCTTACTTCCAACTAGATCTTTGACTCTTTCCTTAAGTTTGACGATCACATCTTAGGCTATTCACTTCTTTACAGTTTGAAAAAACATGCTTCCTTGATCTACGTTGTGAATGACAAACCCAAGGTTTGGGGCCGTTCAGATGGAACCAGGGTTTGATCAAACTCCAAGTCACCTTTTTCACGAATCCAACTTTACTCTAAGTATCCTTGAATCATGATTATAGTTTTCACATAGGTATCAGGTGAGAAATGATGAGTTTTGAGCTATAATCAAGTTAAAATGTTTTCCTTTGACAATCTTAGTGCCTCCTCATATTAGATTGAGTCATAAAGATGAAAAGTAAAAATATGCAAAAAAGTCTTGGCCACACAAAAATCCAAAAATATCAAGATAGTTCTTCACTCAAGCCTATAAATTAGAATGCAGTGAACAAAAGCATGAGTGTGAATATAGACATGAGTGTTTGTTTTCTCTTTAAGGAGAGTTGAGGATGGTGCCCAATGGGTTTATGTCCACACTCACAAATGTGGGTATGTCATCCCTGGTAGTGCCACTCTAAAAGTTCATTAGAGAGTCTTTAATAATCCCTAGGAGACCTATGAGATCATCCTCGTAGTAGGATTGGTCTGATCACGATATGAAGAGTTTCTCTCACTACTTTGGGCCAACTGGCCTGAACTTAGAGACCGTTGCTCATTAAATGGACGGGCTTGACACAAATTGGAATCCTCAGAAGTCATCAGAGTCTTTTTATTTTGTTTTTTCTGTTTAGGATATTAATAAGTGGGAGGTGCGTTGTTCCTAATAGGGATGCATGAACGCATGACCAAGATCTCATTACTCACCTTCATCACCCACCTAGTTACCAGAGTGATAGCACCTTGACATTCAAAAGCATAGTTTAAATCCCTATAAATAAGGTTGGATTGCGATGAATTTGCATAAACTTGCACAAATGTTTTGTGGTCTTTCCATAGTGTATTTTGCTTGAATGGTGGGGGTGTAAGAAACCATTACACTAAATGAGATTACTTAAAATGTAAAATGCAATCGAACACTAATTAAGCACATATCCAAAAAATAGGGAAAATTAAAACTGATTTCTACATCATCACATGCTAAGAAACATTTGCCTTTAAGCCCAACATCTTGCTTGTATTCATACTATGCCAAGAATCTGATACAATTTATTCCATAGACTCAACCAAAACATGAATACACAGGTGAACATTATCCATATATGCCACATTAACAAGCATCAACATGCTAACAAAAGCCTGATTCAATTGAACAGGGGTGACTTCTAGGACACACTAGACATCTAACAACCTTCTTAAAGGTTCATCATTGTAGATCCTCCTTGCTTCCACGGGTCTGTTGTCGTTGCTTCCGATTACCTAAAAAGGTGTGGCGAACCACAAGGGTGAGACTCATGTCCCAGCAAGAGATATAGCCTCCAACAATGCTTGTTGGTTACAACAGTTTAAGTAATTAGTCAGTTTAAGTAGATTAAACATGTATAACAAATAGACTTAGCAGTAGTGATGATTAACAATATACATAACTAAACAGATACCAATTATCATCATTAGCTTGACTTTCATCATTTACCTTGCTAATAGTATAAGCAATTCAGTAGCATATGCCTAACTAACATAAGCAAATCTAGTAGCATATCATCTCTATTATCATGAAAAAGTCTAGAAACATAACAATAGCTAACAACAATAACATATTTAATAGGTTGAACAAATCAACATCATAAGTACAACTATCTGCATAAGCACGATTAGCATTATAGGCATCTCTAATTATTGAGGAATGGCTAGTAGTGTAAGCATAGTTAACAACATGAGATGACTATCATCATAAACATAACCAACAATGGCAATATATCTATCAACTTGAACATGACTACTGTATGTCTATCTCTATAACATGAGCATATCTACATCATAAGCATATCTGCTATCTTTTAATACATTCAACATTATCTCTATGTAAAGAGAACAAACAAAGTTTATCATCTAATATGAAGCGTTATGTATAGCCCTAAATAGATATGTCATATGGTTGTATTACATCTTTTATTAAGCCCAGGGGATTTGAGTCACACCACCCAAATCTGACTGACCACTACTAAGTCAAAATTAGTTCCATACAATATCTATGGAAGCCAAACTCTATGATCCCATCAACAACTCTCGGTCATTATGAGAGACAACATAGTGACATATAGTCAAACTGCAAAACAATAACATATGGTCTTGTAACTAGCCCGCATTGGTACATGTCACGGCACTAGAGAATAGCTCATGCATGGCCGTTCTATAAGAGGCATCCTGTAGTTATACTGCTGCCTTTCACAGATCACAATATCACAATATCCAAAGCATGACTGCAACCATCCTCCACAACCTGCAATTGTGGATGCAAGGAGGTACTCTACTTGTGCCCCCACATATTCAATAATATGCGCTCTGAGTTTCCAGTAAGAATTGCTCGCTTCACCATCTAACAAGTTCTCACACTAGAATGAGTCTATGGCACAAGGTAACTACATGATTAGGGTTCCACTTGATTAGTTATACCAATTTAGTGAGTTAAGGCTACATCAAACAAATGAACATACAAAACTCTAATTCATTTCTAACAAGTATTTGCCACATCCCAATATTTGAAACTTAACTAAGATAACAATTATGACATTGCCTAGTAAGTTGAGATCAAGAAATACGTGTTCAAGTATGATAGCTGCTACATAAATCTGAGCCCACTTGAGTATAAACGAAACCTTAGCGATAAATATATAATTCGATCAACTGTGAGATATAATGCATATATATAAATCTAAAGACTTTCAACGATTATTGTGATTTAATGAGATATTTTTTTGATTTTAGATAACTTCATAAAATTTATCTATTAAGTTTTAATTGAGGAATGTGAGAAGTTTTCCTTTATTAGTTTTGGTTTTAGTTGTATGCCGTGAAGATGAAACCAGAAATTAGGTAAACTTGTCCAACATGGGGCGGACTATTTGGTTGACTAAATCAAGGAAAAGACAAATAATTAATTAAGAACAAGATAAAGAGCAAGGCTCATCTTCATCCTCACCGAGATCAGAATAAATATAGACCGGCTCTGCTTGGGAAACGGAGGCGCCACAATCCTTTTCCGATTGAAACTGGAAACCAACTGTGCTTATAAATATAACGAAATCGTGAAAGAGCAAAGGTGTCAAAAACCTTATTCGATAGACGGAAGACTAGACTGAGAAAGGGAGAAGTGGGGGATTCGATAGGCACCACGATCCTGAGATATAACATCAGGAATCGGTGAATAATAGTACGATGACTCAGGTGTAGACTTTTCCCCTGTCCGGCCAGTGTTGGTGGCAGAGAAGCTATCTCCCAGCACGAGCCACTTTTGGACCCTTGAACTGGTGGTGAATGGTGGTTTGAAGGAGGGCCGATGTGTAGAACGCCAGCCTGCCGGAGGGCCGCCCAGAAATGCTCTGTTCCGGTCACAGAACAGGGAACCAGAGACCCCGCCCGCGTTGTACGTCTGGGGGAGAAGACGAGTGAGAGGCGGGTCAGCGGACGGAGGAAGTAATCGGACCCCAAGAGAAGATTCGCGAACCAGAGTGGGAGAAGAAAAGAAAAGAGCAGGAAAGCAGACCATTGTCTCGTCCCTTCCATCAGAAATCGACGGCTAATATCATCTCAGATTAGGTAAGCTTGTAAAATCTATATCTTTTAATTTAGGGTTCCAGTTGGGACAAATAAGGTGTCCTTGGAAAGATTTTGAAATCTAGTTTTCTATAAAATATAAATTTGAATGATTTGGTGACTTATCACGTGAAATATTAAATAAAACAAATAGGTAGGATTATGATGTATAAGCAATACTTTATAATCTGAATGTAGGATTTTGCTGAAGTATACGGTTACTATCTTAATTTGGAGTCCAGAATATGAATAAAAGGTCTGATCTGAATGATCTGATGTGTATAATTTATTAGGATTATTTTACCAATTAGGGGTATTTTAATAATTTGAGGTATCAAACAAGATATAAATTTGAAGAAAATACTATATGAGATCTTAGTTGAGGTATGAATCACTAACCTACTGTCGTATTTGAGATTAGATGATAGTTTTTGCATCATAAGAACTTATGTCATACAATCTATGTTAGCATCTTAATTGTTGAAGATTTTTAAATCGAGGATGGGAATAGTGATATTAATCTTTATGGAGATGATATATCTTGAAAATTCATAATGATATCAGAGTTTTTAGAAGATATGACGGTATGATTGACACTTGAGGAAACCACAATATGTATAGGATGACCTATATACTCTATTAGGGTATCTTGGTATTTTTGGATATAGTGTTGATTTTTGTATCATATTTTGTAACATCCCTGGCCTGGGTTATGAACTAACCCTAGGTGTTTTGCCAAAATATGTAATTAAATCCTTGTGATTAACTTTGGGCATGTAATTAAGTTCCTCAGAAACATATATTTCAATTTTTGCTCCTTTATATATAAAGTTGTAGCATTGTTTTGTAATACAGGGATCTATGTGCAAATTACCCAGTTAAGGGATTAACTTGCAAATTGCACATGTTGAGATATTCCTCTGATGTTGAGACATCATGAGGATGTTTATGATGAAGTTTGAGGGATTTTCCAAGCTTGAGCACCAAGGTGCAGCTGTGGAAGCAACCCCCTATACTTGAAAACCCTAAATTGGTGTAAAGTGCAATTTACCCAATTTGAGGGGTGCAACTTGTAAAATACATCATCTAAAATATCTTTTATGACTCTTGGCATCATTTAGAAGAGAAGTGATGAAAAGGTCACTTCATTTGAATAATCAAATAATAAATGAACACCTTTGTGATTGAATAATCAAGGTGTAAGTATAATAGCCTTTTATATGTGTACTTTAGTAATGGGTTGATCTTCTTTGCCTTCAATTTTTGTCCTTAAAAGGAGTTTGTCCTTAGAAATAAGGGTTAGGGACGAGAAAAGGAGAAAGGAAGGACTTAGATGAGAAATGGGATAAAGTAGAAGCTTTATGGAGAAATTTCACCCAAAATATATATACCACTTCCTTTGCAAGCAAGGGAACATTTCTTTCATTCCCTCACTTATCCCCCTTTCTCAAACCGACTAAGGCAGAGCTCTGGAGAATAGGAGAATGACCAGGGAGTTCAAGGTAAGTTTGGATCATCCCTTTTGCTTGAATTCATGGAGGAAAGTCGTTTTCAAGGTTGAATTCATGGCTAGCTCACCTAGCTTTATCTTTCTAGCCATTCCTTTCCAACTTTTCCTTGGAGAATTCACCTTGGCCGACCTATGGAGCTCAAAGACGCCATTAAAGACCTGAAGCTTGGAAGCTTGGAGCTCAAGGAACAACCTTTAGGCGGGTTTTATAACTCTAAACCTTATGCTTTGATTATACATCTTTTTCTATGCATATAGTTGCTAGTTCTTCTTCTTCTCTATCTTCCCTTGCATCCTTGCAAGCAAAATCGTGAAGAACTGCTACTGTTCTTGAGGTAGAAGATAAGGGTGTTAATTCCTAAGCTTATCCACGGATTTCCACTTTACCAAACGACCTCCACCAATTGCCCATACGGTTTACACAACCGTTTGGTGGGCAAACGGTTTCAGGGTCGTATGAAGGCAAACGGTCTTCAAGACTGTTTGGTCGCATTGACCAAGCGACGACCGTATGGGAATCTTATTTATAATTATGTAGGTTAATCACCCACAAAATTTGAGGGGTTAACTCCAAAGGAATCGTGAGATATAAGCAAATCAATTAGCAAATCCAATTGAATTAAGTTCTGATTTTCAATCTGTTTAATTTGCCCTTTTTGGGCAAACGGTCTCAAGACCGTTTAAGATGGTTGACCAAGCGTTGACCGTTTGGTATTACTGTTCATAGTGATGTTGATTAATGACTCACCAAATTTTATGGATTATTTCCAAACGAGTTATGAGTTGAAGGTTGATTAATAGGGCAAATCCTAATTGAAATCAGTGCTGAAATTCCAATAAGTTAATTAGTGATTTTGGGTTGATTTAGTCCAAACGGTCTCAAGACCGTTTGGGGAATCATCCAAACGGTCTCAAGACCGACCGTTTAGAGGTCTGGGGTCAAGAATAGTTGACCAATTGAAGGTCCAAAGGTACCAAATCATATTGCAATTAAGTATTGATGTGATGATCAACTCAATAGATCAAACCTTGATGAATTTTCACTAGAGTCCAAAGGATGGATGGGCAAATGGTCTCAAGACCGTTTGGAACTCATCCAAACGGTCTCAAGACCGTTTGGTGTCAACCCAAGACCGTTTGGAGGTCTAGGGTTAAGGTAATTTGATCAATTGAGGGCCCAATTACAGTGGGTTATTGAAATAATCAAATTGCTGATTTGTGACTTAATTAAGGTTCAACCCCTATCAAATCAACTTAGATTTTGATGAATTCTTGGGAAAACGGTCTCAAGACCGTTTGGAGGTTATCCAAACGATCCCAAGACCGTTTGGGCCAAGTTTGAGCCCGATTGGAGGTCAATTGATGGGATCAACTTCGATTTGATTCACATTGTTGAGTGTTGATGGTTGAATGTTTATAGACCTTAATTGAACCAACTCCAACCCTAATTGGATATCAATTGAGGGTCAATTGAGTGACCAATTGGTTAAGGATAACCCTAATTGTCTCAATTCATAAGTGTCTAACAAGGATTTGGCCAATTGAAGGCTTCAACATAGAAAACCCCAATCGTTTATAACCTTTAATCCACTTTTGAGGTCCAAACGGTTTGAGTCCATTTGGACCAAAAGGTCTCAAGACCGTTTGAGGCCAAACGGTCTCAAGATCGTTTGGGGCCAAACGGTCTCAAGACCGTTTGGGGCCAAACGGTCTCAAGACCGTTTGGGCTCAAACGATCTCAAGGTCGTTTGGACCAATCGATCCCAAGATCGTTTAAGATCAAGCGGTTTCAAACCGCATAAGCTTCAAACGGTTTGAAAGTCAACTCTCCCCAAACGGTCAACACACCCAAACGGTCTCAAGACCGTTGGGTGGTTGAAGGTTGAAACTGTTTGAAGGTTTTCAAGGTTGTTTATACTTAATCACTTGAAGGTGTAAATGGTTCAATGGTGATCTAATCTAAACCCTAATAGTAACTTAGGACATTAAGGGACTAAATGACTAATGAATTGACCCATGATAACGATCAATGGGTAATTTACCAAAATGTCCTTGAAGGGTTCAATTGAGTAATACCTTGTTCTAATCAAACCCTAATCACATGATAGTGGTGATTTGGCTTATGATAGTCAATAAGGACTTAAACCAACCTAATCTAGAATGATGTAATCATCACCTATGAGTAAGAGGAGAGAGAAGATCCCAATTATGGTTGAAATCCAAGTAATGTACCTTCAATATATATATTAATGTGCATGATTAGGGTATGATCCACCTATGTGAGATCGTGGAAACCCTAATTATGATAATTAGTGAATCTTAACCTAATTTGAGGGCATTAATGATGATGTTCCTCATACATAATGATGTTATGAGTTCATTTTACCATAATGTGAATAATAAACCCTAATTCTAGGGTGATGGCATGTAATGTGAATAGTAAACCCTAATTGATGAGAATCAGGGAACTTAGCTCTTATGGCAAGAGTGGAAAGTATAATTCTTGATTTGAATTGCTTTTATCAGTTGAATTAACCTTGCAGGTTCTGATATGAAGATGATCATATCCAGGTATGGATGATGATGCTATATAGTTGAAAGCATGTTGTTAGCTTTATGAATAGTAAAATATATTGATGCCTTGTCAATGGCAACCTATGGATTAAAATGGGCTGTGAGAGCCATAATTACCATCAAGGTCATGCTTTAGAGATGACTTGTGATGAATGTATTGAGATATGATGATTGATGAGAGTTAGGCTTGTTACATTTAGTATTCTCATTGCATAGCTGTTATGCTAATGTTATTGTTTGAAGAACAATGTATGATGTTAAAAGAATATTGAATGTACCTAACTAATCAAGTGTAATGTAGAGCTTTGATCATAGATCCATCATTGTCAGAGATCAAATGATGGTGAAACAGGTTTTCCTAAGGGAACTCCTGGATCACATACTTTTGAGTATGTGGGGTATATGGATGTGTAGAACCTTACATCCTAGTGTAGGTGTTTGATGTAGATGTGTAATCCATCAATCCTTCACTACAATCCTATACCGTATCAGTGGATGGTAAACATGAAACCTCCTGATGATGAAGAAAGCACAGATATCCGTATCAGTGGAAGATAAACCTGAAATCTCCTGATGACGAAGAGAGTACAGAACGCCACTGTAACTCTAAAATAGCGAAGGACCAGATTACCCTGGTAAGCTATTATAGTAGAGGCACGATATGTCCTACAAGTAATCCTCTTACTGACTGAGGAAGGTGAAGTTCATGAGAATCCGGCTCTTTCGATGACCTAGTATGATACCGAGGCACTTAGCAGTGATTGGTTGGAGTATGAGTGGTAAACCTCATCTCCACATGGCATAAAAGTAATGTTTGAAAAACATAATCCACAACGTAGCATACCTGTTAGAGATAACTACGAGTTGATTGTTTGATGTTACACTGTATAGTGCAAATGTCTTCATGTTTCATAACTGTTGAACTCATGCTTACTATTAAATCTGATGTTGAATACTTTGAAGCTTTTACTGCTTAAGGTATTCTTTGAGGTGCTATAATAAAGCTTCTGGCGGAGAGTTATAACTCTCGCTGGGACAATTATGTAAAATTGTCTCACCCCGTAGTCTTCAACCTTTTAGGTGGACGTCGAGGATGGAGGAACAGGTCTACAGGTGACCAGTCCCAGCAGCAGCAACACCAGGGGCAGCAGTGAAATCTCAGGTGGAGATTTAGCCTGCCATGTGGTGTAGTTAGAGTCAGTCCTATGTGTCCTCTGTACTCTCAGGTCTTGGAGTCTTTTGGTCTGAGATTTTGGTTATGAGTTCTTGAGATTTTGTATCATGTTGTATATAATTACTCAAGAAGTAATTATCTGAGATGTAAACAGTTTATTTCCTTTTATGAAGGAAGTTTTATGGTTTCAATGCTTTATCTCAAAAAGTTTTAATTTTCTGCTGATTTTTGGTATTCCGCTGCTAATCGAATCGCTTCCGCTAAGTTTAAATCGTGTTTATATCGTGGTTTGGAGATCAGAGCCCACAATTAAGTGGTATCAGAGCTCTAGGTTCGCTGAGTCTACAGAGGCATAGGACTTAGGATGTCAAGTCTATCCTTAGTATCTCTTCCTTATCTAATAGAATCTTCTGCTCCTCAGGAGAAGAAGATACATAAGGATGGCAGAGCCACATGATGAGTACATGGCAGAGAGTAGTGCTAGTGCACCTCGAGGCGGTGCAAGGGTTCCAGAAATAGAACATCCTGCACCTGAACCACCCCAGTTTGACCCAGCTGATATGGGTAACCCAGAAGTTCAGACGATGTTTGGGCAGTTTATGACTGCCATGACACACATAACTGACAAGATGCCCATGCCTGCACCTAGGGCACCTGCCCAGCCTGAAGGATAAGGTATCAGTAAGACGTTCGAGTGACTTCGTCGTGTCGGAGCTACCGAGTACTTTGGGACTGCCGACCCCGCAGATCCTGATCTGTGGTTAACAGAGTTGGAGAAGGCTTTCAGGATTCTTAATATCCCGGAGGCTGAGAAGGTTAGACATGCTGTCTATCTTCTCAAAGGCAGTGCTGGTCACTGGTGGAACATGGAAGAGCAGAAGAGACTTGGGATAGAGTTCTCGTGGGAAGAGTTTCGTCGGGAATTTATCAATAGATATTTTCCAAAGACCTTCCTAGATGAGAAGATCTCTCAGTTTGAGAGATTGAGGCAGGGCATGTTGAACATTAGCGAGTATGAATCTAAGTTCATGGAGTTGCTGCGATTCTGTCCACACATGGCTGCCACAGAAGAGGAAAGAATCAGGAGATTCGAGAAGGGTTTGAATGCTGATATATCAACCCCTGTGTCTGCCTTAGAAAACCGAGAGATTCTCTACCTTCGTTGAGTCAGTCTGAAGGATAGAGAGATCTGTGGTTGAGAAGAGGCAAACCCAGAAAAGATATCCACAGTTCTAGGGTTCTTCATCTAGGGATTTCAAGAAACCGAGATTCTCTGCACCTAACCCTCCACCACCCAGATCAAGTTCCCAAACTCAGTGGTCACCAAGTAGAGGCAGGGGATGAAGTCTACCTCAACAAGAGACTCACAGTTCTGCATCAATGTCAGTTACTGGACCACCAAGACCACAACAACTGGAAAGAAGTTGCTACAACTATGGGAAGGTGGGACACTTGATGAAGGACTGCCGATCTAGACCTGTCAGTATGACACAACCTCAGAGACAGAGTCAATAGGGATCACAGAGAAGACAACCTCAAGGAGCAGCTCAAGGACGCGGGCAAGCGTCTCAAGCTGGATCATCAGCACCACCTCAACACCAGGCGACAACAAGGTTCTATGCTATGAACCCACCTGATGCAGTGGTTAATCCACAGGTAGTGGCAGGTCAGATGGAACTTTTATATTTTTTATATGTCTAAATCCTGTGTGGTATATGTTCTGATTGACCCGGGTGCTACGCACTCCTTTGTCACTCGGAGAGTGATTCATAACTGCAATATGATGGTTAATCATAGGGCATATAGTTTGTTGTTGGAGACTCCGTTGAGTGGGTCTGCCGTTTTGTAGGAGGTATGTTCTCCCTACATCCTCTTCTTTTCTGATCATCACATTCAAGTAGACCTTATACCACTTGATATGCAAGGATTTGATATAATCCTCGGGATGGATACCTTAGAAAGGTATAGAGTTGTCTTGGATTGTGAATCCAAGTTGGATGTGTTTGCTGATGAAGGCAACACATGGATCTTTCAAGGTGAAAGAAAGATTCTGCCCACCTGTCTTGTATCAGCTATGGTTGCTGATAAGTTGTTGAGGCAAGGATGTTATGCATTCTTGGCCCATGTGGTAGATGTTACCAAGGAAAGTTCCAATCCTGCTAAAGTTCCCATAGTCAGGGAATTCGAGGATGTGTTTCCTGAAGAACTTCCTGGTATACCACCACCTCGGGAGATTGATTTTGAAATTAATTTGATCCCAGACACGAAACCTATAGCCCAGACACCGTATAGGATGGCGCCTGTTGAGATGGCAGAACTCAAGAAACAGCTTCAAGAGTTACTTGAGAAAGGTTTTATCCGACCGAGCACTTCACCTTGGGGTGCTCTGGTTTTGTTTGTTAGAAAGAAAGATGGGTCAATGCGGTTGTGCATTGATTATAGACAACTCAATAAAGTAATGATAAAGAATAAGTACCCTCTGCCGAGGATTGATGATCTCTTTGACCAATTGCGTGGTGCAACCGTCTTCTCAAAGATAGACCTGAGGTCTGGATATCATCAACTTTGTATTAAGGATGGTGACATATCCAAGTCTGCCTTTAGGACAAGATATGGTCACTATGAGTTCACGGTTATGTCGTTTGGACTAACCAATGCACCAGCTGCATTCATGGAACTCATGAATAGAGTTTTTCGACCCTTCCTCGATCAGTGTGTTGTCGTCTTCATAGATGACATTCTGATCTATAGTAAGCATGCTCAGCAGCATGAACAGCATCTTCGCCAAGCTTTGACCTTGCTAAGAGAACACAAGTTGTATGCTAAGTTCAGCAAGTGTGAGTTCTGGCTGCCGGAGGTATCTTTTCTTGGACATGTGATATCTGCATCGGGAATTCGTGTTGACCCTACAAAGGTAGAATCTGTTCTACAGTGGGAACAATCGAAGACGCCGACAGAGATTCGAAGCTTCTTGGGGTTAGCAGGCTATTATCGAAGGTTCATTAAGAATTTCAGTTCCATAGCCTTACCCTTGACTAAGTTAACCCGGAAAGATGTTCCTTTTGTTTGGAGTGATAAGTGTCAGCAATCTTTCCAGCTGTTGAAGGAGAAGTTGACAAGTGCACCCATACTTGTGCTACCTGAGCAAGGCAAAGGATATATAGTTTTCTGTGATGCTTCTAAGAATGGACTAGGGTGTGGGTTGATGCAGGATAAACAAGTAATTTCTTTTGCTTCTCGACAGCTTAAGAAACACGAAGAGAATTATCCGACACACGATCTGGAGTTAGATGCTGTAGTTCATGCCCTGAAGATCTGGAGACATTATCTTTATGGAGAGACGTTTCAGATTTTCATTGACCATAAGAACCTTAAGTATATCTTCTCTCAGCATGAGCTTAACATGAGGCAACGTTGCTGGATGGAGTTAATCAAGGACTACGATTGTACAATTGATTACCATCCAGGGAAGGCCAATGTTGTTGCAGATGCCTTGAGTAGGAAATCAGGAACATCAACCATGGATAGAGCACAACTAAACTCTTTAGTATGCTCTAAGAGAGATATGATTATCTCTTTAAGGCAAGACAATGTACAGTTGAAGGTATCATTGTTAGCCGGGTTGATGGCTGAGATGCATATTAAACCTACCCTAAGAGAGCAGATTAAGGAGGCACAACATGTTGATAATGTAGTTCAGCAGATTAGATCGGAGTATGGTAGTGAGAAACGAGATGGTTTCCATGACTCAGATGATCAAATAGCCTGTTATCATGGGAGGATGATAGTGTCGGATGTGGACAACTTAAGGAAGTTAGTCCTGGAAGAAGCTCATTCTTCAATGTATGCTATGCATCCAGGGAGCACCAAGATGTATCGAAACTTGAAAGATATGTATTGGTGGCCTGGAATGAAGAAGGATGTTGTAGAGTTTGTTCTGAAGTGTCCTGTGTGTCAGCAAGTTAAAGTTGAACACCAGAAGCCTGCAGGAACAATGAAACCCTTACCCATACCACGATGGAAGTGGGACCATGTGACCATGGACTTTGTTGTTGGCCTACCCAGGACAAGCAAATGACATGATTCCATTTGGGTAGTTGTAGATAGGTTGACTAAGACAGCACATTTCTTACTTGTCAAAACAACCTATTCTGCTGAAAGGTTATCACAGTTGTATGTTCAAGAGATAGTGCGTTTGCACGGAGTTCCTGTCACTATAGTTTCTGACAGAGGTCCCCAGTTTACAAGTCATTTTTGGGAACGACTTCATAATGCTTTAGGCACCCAGTTAAGGTTTAGTATGGCCTTTCATCCACAGACAGATGGACAGTCGGAAAGGACCATACAGACCTTGGAAGACCTGTTGAGAACATGTGTTCTCCAGTTTACTGGAAGTTGGGATCTACACCTAAGCTTGATAGAGTTTGCCTATAACAATAGCTATCAGCATAGTATTGATATGGCACCTTACGAAGCCTTGTATGGTAGACGTTGTAGATCACCCTTGTGTTGGTATGAGACTGGTGAGCATCAGTTGTTAGGACCTGATCTTGTGCAGCAAACTACAGAAAAGATTAAGGTAATACAGCAACAGATTAAGACTGCACATGATAGGCAGAAATCTTATGCTGACAAGCGTCGTAGACCCTTAGAGTTCCAGGTCAGAGACAGAGTGTATCTCAAAGTCTCGCCTTGGAAAGGAGTTCTTCGTTTTGGAAGAAAAGGGAAGTTAGCTCCTAGATTTATGGGGCCTTATCCAATCATTGAACGGATTGGAAAGGTAGCATATAAACTAGAGCTGCCACCAGAGTTACAGAGGTTACATCCTGTGTTTCACATTTCTATGCTAAAGAAATGTCACCCAGACACTGAGTCAGTTCTACAACCTATGGAGGCAGAATTGAATGATGATATAACTTATGAGGAAGGACCAGTGTCAATCCTTGATAGCAGAATTAAAAAGTTAAAGAAGAAAGATTTAAGCCTTGTGAAAGTCCTCTGGAACCACCGTGGTGTTGAAGAAGCCACTTGGGAACTAGAGGATGAGATGAGAAGGAAATACCCTGCCCTTTTCTCTTAATACGTTTTATCGATTTCGGGGACGAAATTCTTGTAAGGGGTGGATAATTTGTAACATCCCTGACCTGGGTTATGAACTAACCCTAGGTGTTTTTCCTAAATATGTAATTAAATCCTTGTGATTAACTTTGGGCATGTAATTAAGTTCCTCAGAAACATATATTTCAATTTTTGCTCCTTTATATATAAAGTTGTAGCATTGTTTTGTAATACATGGATCTATGTGCAAATTACCCAGTTAAGGGATTAACTTGCAAATTGCACATGTTGAGATGTTCCTCTGATGTTGAGACATCATGAGGATGTTTATGATGAAGTTTGAGGGATTTCCCAAGCTTGAGCACCAAGGTGCAGCTGTGGAAGCAACCCCATGTACTTAAAAACCCTAAATTGGTGTAAAGTGCAATTTACCCAATTTGAGGGGTGCAACTTGTAAAATACATAATCTAAAATATCTTTTATGACTCTTGGCATCATTTAGAAGAGAAATGATGAAAAGGTCACTTCATTTGAATAATCATATAATAAATGAACACCTTTGTGATTGAATAATCAAGGTGTAAGTATAATAGCCTTTTATATGTGTACTTTAGTAATGGGTTGATCTTCTTTGCCTTCAATTCGTGGCCTTAAAAGGATTTTGTCCTTAGAAATAAGGGGTAGGGACGAGCAAAGGAGAAAGGAAGGACTTAGATGAGAAATGGGATAAAGTAGAAGCTTTATGGAGAAATTTCACCCAAAATATATATACCACTTCCTTTGCAAGAAAGGGAACGTTTCTTTCATTCCCTCACTTATCTCCCTTGCTCAAACCGACTAAGGCAGAGCTCTGGAGCATAGGAGAACGACCAGGGAGTTCAAGGTAAGTTTGGATCATCCCTTTTGCTTGAATTCATGGAGGAAACTCATTTTCAAGGTTGAATTCATGGCTAGCTCACCTAGCTTTATCTTTCTAGCCATTCCTTTCCAACTTTTCCTTGGAGAATTCACCTTGGCCGACCTATGGAGCTCAAAGATGCCATTAAAGACCTGAAGCTTGGAAGCTTGGAGCTCAAGGAACAACCTTTAGGCGGGTTTTATAACTCTAAACCTTATGCTTTGATTATACATCTTTTTCTATGCATATAGTTGCTAGTTCTTCTTCTTCTCTATCTTCCCTTGCATCCTTGCAAGAAAAATCGTGAAGAACTGCTACTGTTCTTGAGGTAGAAGATAAGGGCGTTAATTCCTAAGCTTATCCACGGATTTCCACTTTACCAAACGACCTCCATCAATTGCCCATACGGTTTACACAACCATTTGGTGGGCAAACGGTTTCAGGGTCGTATGAAGGCAAACGGTCTTCAAGACTGTTTGGTCGCATTGACCAAGCGATGACCGTATGGGAATCTTGTTTATAATTATGTAGGTTAATCACCCACAAAATTTGAGGGGTTAACTCCAAAGGAATCGTGAGATATAAGCAAATCCATTAGCAAATCCAATTGAATTAAGTTCTGATTTTCAATATGTTTAATTTGCCCGTTTTGGGCAAACGGTCTCAAAACCGTTTAAGATGGTTGACCAAGCATTGAACGTTTGGGATTACTGTTCATAATGATGTTGATTAATGACTCACCAAATTTGATGGATTAATTCCAAACGAGTTATGAGTTGAAGGTTGATTAATAGGGCAAATCCTAATTGAAATCAGTGCTGAAATTCCAATAAGTTAATTAGTGATTTTGGGTTGATTTAGTCCAAACGGTCTCAAGACCATTTGGGGAATCATCCAAACGGTATCAAGACCGTTTGGGGATCACCCAAGACCGTTTAGAGGTCTGGGGTCAAGAATAGTTGACCAATTGAAGGTCCAAAGGTACCAAATCATATTGCAATTAAGTATTGATGTGATGATCAACTCAATAGATCAAACCTTGATGAATTTTCACTAGAGTCCAAAGGATTGATGGGAAAACGGTCTCAAGACCATTTGGAACTCATACAAACGGTCTCAAGACCGTTTGGTGTCAACCCAAGACCGTTTGGAGGTCTAGGGTTAAGGTAATTTGATCAATCGAGGGTCCAATTACAGTGGGTTATTGAAATAATCAAATTGCTGATTTGTGACTTAATTAAGGTTCAACCCCTATCAAATCAACTTAGATTTTGATGAATTCTTGGGCAAACGGTCTCAAGACCGTTTGGATGTTATCCAAATGATCCCAAGACCGTTTGGGCCAAGTTTGAGCCCGATTGGAGGTCAATTGATGGGATCAACTTCGATTTGATTCACATTGTTGAGTGTTGATGGTTGAATGTTTATAGACCTTAATTGAACCAACTCCAACCCTAATTGGATATCAATTGAGGGTCAATTGAGTGACCAGTTGGTTAAGGATAACCCTAATTGTCTCAATTGATAAGTGGCTAACAAGGATTTGGCCAATTGAAGGCTTCAACATAGAAAACCCCAATCGTTTATAACCTTTAATCCACTTTTGAGGTCCAAACGGTTTGAGTCCATTTGGACCAAACGGTCTCAAGACCGTTTGAGGCCAAATGGTCTCAAGATCGTTTGGGGCCAAACGGTCTCAAGACCGTTTGGGCTCAAATGATCTCAAGGTCGTTTGGACCAATCGATCCCAAGATCGTTTAAGATCAAGCGGTTTCAAACCGCATAAGCTTCAAACGGTTTGAAAGTCAACTCTCCCCAAACGGTCAACACACCCAAACGGTCTCAAGACTGTTTGGTGGTTGAAGGTTGAAACTGTTTGAAGGTTTTCAAGGTTGTTTATACTTAATCACTTGAAGGTGTAAATGGTTCAATGGTGATCTAATCTAAACCCTAATAGTAACTTAGGACATTAAGGGACTAAATGACTAATGAATTGACCCATGATAACGATCAATGGGTAATTTACCAAAATGTCCTTGAAGGGTTCAATTGAGTAATACCTTGTTCTAATCAAACCCTAATCACATGATAGTGGTGATTTGGCTTATGATAGTCAATAAGGACTTAAACCAACCTAATCTAGAGTGATGTAATCATCACCTATGAGTAAGAGGAGAGAGAAGATCCCAATTATGGTTGAAATCCAAGTAATGTACCTTCAATATATATATATGAATGTGCATGATTAGGGTATGATCCACCTATGTGAGATCCTGGAAACCCTAGTTATGATAATTAGTGAATCTTAACCTAATTTGAGGGCATTAATGATGATATTCCTCATACATAATGATGTTGTGAGTTCATTTTACCATAATGTGAATAATAAACCCTAATTCTAGGGTGATGGCATGTAATGTGAATAGTAAACCCTAATTGATGAGAATCAGGGAACTTAGCTCTTATGGCAAGAGTGGAAAGTATAATTCTTGATTTGAATTGCTTTTATCAGTTGAATTAACCTTGCAGGTTCTGATATGAAGATGATCATATCCAGGTATGGATGATGATGCTATATTCATTGAAAGCATGTTGTTAGCTTTATGAATAGTAAAATATCTTGATGCCTTGTCAATGGCAACCTATGGATTAAAATGGGCTGTGAGAGCCATAATTACCATCAAGGTCATGCTTTAGAGATGACTTGTGATGAATGTATTGAGATATGATGATTGATGAGAGTTAGGCTTTTTACATTTAGTATTCTCATTTCATAGTTGTTATGCTAATATTATTGTTTGAAGAACAATGTATGATGTTAAAAGAATACTGAATGTACCTAACTAATCAAGTGTAATGTAGAGCCCTGGTCATAGATCCATCATTGTCAGAGATCAAATGATGGTGAAACAGGTTTTCCTAAGGGAACTCCTGGATCACATACTTTTGAGTATGTGGGGTATATGGATGTGTAGAACCTTACATCCTAGTGTAGGTGTTTGATGTAGATGTGTAATCCATCAATCCTTCACTACAATCCTATACCGTATCAGTGGATGGTAAACATGAAACCTCCTGATGACGAAGAAAGCACAGATATCCGTATCAGTGGAAGATAAACCTGAAATCTCCTGATGACGAAGAGAGTACAGAACGCCACTATAACTCTAAAATAGCGAAGGACCAGATTACCCTGGTAAGCTATTATAGTAGAGGCACGAGATGTCCTACAAGTAATCCTCTTACTGACTGAGGAAGGTGAAGGTCATGAGAATCCGGCTCTTTCGATGACCTAGTATGATACCGAGGCACTTAGCAGTGATTGGTTGGGGTATGAGTGGTAAATCTCATCTCCACAGGGCATAAAAGTAATGCTTGAAAAACATAATCCACAGCATAGAATACCTATTAGAGATAACTACGAGTTGATTGTTTGATGTTACACTGTATAGTGAAAATGTCTTCATGTTTCATAACTGTTGAACTCATGCTTACTATTAAATCTGATGTTGAATACTTTGAAGCTTTTACTGCTTAAGTTATTCTTTGAGGTGCTATAATAAAGCTTCTGGTGGAGAGTTATAACTCTCGCTGGGACAATTATGTAAAATTGTCTCACCCCGTAGTCTTCAACCTTTTAGGTGGACGTCGAGGACGGAGGAACAGGTCTACAGGTGACCAGTCCCAGCAGCAGCAGCACCAGGGGCAACAGTGAAATCTTAGGTGGAGATTTAGCCTGCCATGTGGTGTAGTTAGAGTCAGTCCTATGTGTCCTTTGTACTCTCAAGTCTTGGAGTCTTTTGGTCTGAGATTTTGGTTATGAGTTCTTGAGATTTTGTATCATGTTGTATATAATTACTTAAGAAGTAATTATCTGAGATGTAAACAGTTTATTTCCTTTTATGAAGGAAGTTTTATGGTTTCAATGCTTTATCTCAAAAAGTTTTAATTTTCCGCTGATTTTTGGTATTCCGCTGCTAATCGAATTGCTTCCGCTAAGTTTAAATCGTGTTTATATCGTGGTTTGGAGATCAGAGCCCACATATTCAATTCTAGTAAATACCAGGTTCACAAAGACATGAGAGTATACCAGGGTTTCATCAACCCTTAGATATTCATCAGGAGTTGCTCCAATTTCTATAAGTGGTCCATACACTTTGAACATAGTTATTGTATGTTTATATGCTATTGTGTACAATGCACATGTTATTAAGTGATTGTATTATTCATACTATGATTTTATTGATCAAAGTTAAAAGTTAATGAGTAAATGAAATCTCTTGTACTGTTTATTTTCAAGAATCATAATATCGCATCATATTCATGTTTAAGAGAAAGAGTAAAGAGTATTCAAGAGTAAAGAGTAAAGATTATGAATGAACCTTATATAAGATCCTCGTCATGGGCTTTTCAAGTATATAGTGCACTTTAGTTCAAATTATGGGATTTCCTAATATACATAGCACTTCGATGCAATTCAAGAGGCACTTCGGTGCAAAGAGAAGAGGTGTTCAGTGCAAAACTTGAGGATTCTTATATAAATTAGATAAAAGACAATGATAAATTGCAAAGTTTATTTTCATAATGTTTAAATGTTTTCTTTTCAATATATATGTTATTTTAGTTTTATAATATGTTCAATTCCACTTACAAAATATTTTATGCATGGCTGGGGGCGCGATGCCTGCAGGAAAGGAGCAACATTAAGGATAAATCTATATAAAGACCGGTTGAAGGAGGAGCTCAAGGACATCTGAGACCAGACCTGGTGGGGTGCCAACTATCAATAGTTTAGATTTTCCTTTATGTTTATGAGACATGTGTTTTATATTAGAGTGTCGTTTTATGTTATGAGTTGAGATATGAGAAACTATGCAATATATCATGTGTTAGTTTAATTAAACTTTAATTTTATGCAGTGATTATCGTTTCGTGACATTTCCAATAAGATTATACTTCCACTTAATGAATTATATATTTTAGAAAATTGGAATGTTACAATATGGTATCAGAGCTAAAAATATAGGTTGACACTAGGATTTTCTCATGATTTCTTTTGATGATAGAAAACATAAACTAGAGGATAGGATATCAAGGATTTAGAAGGTATATCCCTTCTTGAGAGGTAGGAACCATGTAAGATATACAAGTTTAGAGATATATCTATGGGGATATGTGTTAGGAATAGTAGTTCATTTAATTTAGATCCTTTGTGCTAACTCTATATAGATAGTGGCATTCCTCTCTTATTCTCAATGGCAATGGCTAACCAATTGAGAATTTTATAGAAAATGTCAAGAGCAAAAGGAATTATTATGTGTATGTTCTTCTTCTTGCTAGAATATGTGGTATGGGACATGTATTCTACTAAGATCTTGAACATTAGTATAATGAGTTCATACACCTTTTGATTTGTGTCTAGACAACACAGATTTTGAGGTGCCACTAATAGAGTTGATACATAAGACCTAGATTAGAAAGTCACCTAAACCTAGTACAATTACATAGTAGTGACCTATGTCAAGAATTAATCGAAGAAATGAAGAAGGTATGATAAGGTTCAAACCCCTAGCTTGAGTTAGATGGAAGTGTTTAGACATGGATATGTATCACCATCTAAGAATAAGTAAAATCCTAAAGTGGATAGTAGATGGAAATTTTGAGGACAAAATTTTTGTAAGGTGGGTAGAATTGTCACATCCTAATATTTAAATCTTAACTAAGATAACAATTATGACATTGCCTAGTAAGGTGAGATCAAGAAATACATGTTCAAGTATGATAGCTGCTACCTAAATCTATGTTCACTTGGGTATAAGTGAAACCCTAGCGATAAGTGTATAATTCGACCAACTTTGAGATATAATACAAATATAAATCTAAAGACTTTCAATGATTATTGTCATATAATGAGATATTTTCTTGATTTTAGATAACTTCATAGAATTTATATATTAAGTTTTAATTGAAGAATATAAGAAGTTTTCCTTTATTAGTTTTGGTTTTAGTTGTATGTCGTGAAGATGGAACCAAAAATTAGATAACCTTGTCCAATAGGGGGAGGACTGTTTGGTTGACTAAATCAAGGAAAAGACAAATAATTAATAAAGAACAAGATAAAGAGCAAGGCTCATCTTCATCCTCACAGAGGAGGGAGGGATCGAGACCAGAATATACAAAGATCAACTCTGCTTGGGAAACGGAGGTGCCACAATCCTTTTCTGATTGAAACTGGAAACCAACTACTCTTATAAATACAATGAAATGGTGAGCGATCAAAGGTGTTGAAAACCTTATTCGATAGATGAAAGACTAGACTAAGAAAGGGAGAACTGGGGAATTTGGTAGGCACCACGATCCTGAGATATAACATCAGGCCCGCATTGCGCGTATGTGGGAGAAGACGACTGAGTGGCGGGTAAGCAGACGGAGGAAGTAATCAGACCCCAAGAGAAGATAGGCGAACTAGAGGGGGAGAAGAAAAGAAAAGAGCAAGAAAGCAGACCATTGTCTCATCCCTTTAATCAGAAATCGATGACTAATATCATCTCATATTAGGCAAGCTTGTAAAATCTGTATCTTTTAATTTAGGGGGTGACAAATAAGGTGTCCTTGGAAAGGTCTTGTAACCTAGTTTTCTATAAAATACAAATTTGAATTAATTTGGTGAATTATTAGGTGAAATATTTTATGAAATAAATAGGTAGGATTATGATGTATAAGCAATAGTTTATCATCCGAATGTAGGATTTTGCTGAAGTAAACTTTTATGATCTTATTTTGAAGTCCAGAACATGAATAAAAGGTCTGATCTGAATGATTTGATGTGTATAATATATTATGATTATTTTACCAATTAGGGGTATTTTAATAATTTGAGGTATCAAACAAGATATAAATTTGAGGAAAAAAATATATGAGATCTTAGTTGACGTATGAATCACTAATCTATTGTCGTATTCGAGGTTAGATGATAGTTCTTGCATCATAAGAATTTATGTCATACAATCTATGTTAGCGTCTTAATTATTGAAGATTTTTAAGTTGAGGATGGGAATAGTTATATTAATCTTTATGGAGATGATATATCTTGAAAATTCATAATGATATCAGAGTTTTTAGAGGATATGCAGGTATGATTGAGACTTGAGGAAACCACAATATGTATAGGACGACCTATATACTCTATTAGGATATCTTGGTGTTTTTGGATATAGTGTTGATTTTTGTATCATATTCAATTCCAGGAAATACCAAGTTCACAAAGACAAGAGGGTATACTAGGGTTTCATCAACCCTTAGATATTCATTAGGAGTTTCTCCAATCTATGTAAGTGATCCATGCACTTTGAACATAGTTATTGGATGTTTATATGCTATTGTGTACAATGTACATGTTATTAAGTGATTGTATTATTCATGCTATGATTTTATTGAGCAAAGTTAAAAGTTAATGAGTAAATGAAGTCTCTTTTATTGTTTATATTCAAGAATCAGAATATCACATCATATTCATGTTTAAGAGCAAGAGTAAAGAGTATTTAAGAGTAAAGAGTAAAGAGTTAAGATAATGAACGAACCTTATATAAGATCCTCGTCATGGGCTTTCCTAGCATATAGTGTACTTCGGTACAAATCATGGGCTTTCCTAAGATAAAATGTACTTCGGTACAAATCATGGGCTTTCCTAGCATACAAAGCACTTCAGTGCAATTCTAGAGGCACTTCGGTGCAAAGAGAAGAGGCACTTTGGTGAAAAACTTGAAGATTCTTATATAAGTCAGATAAAAGACAATGATAAAATAAAAAAGTTTATTTTCATGATGTTTAAATTCTTTTCAAAATATATGTTATTTCAGTTGTATAATATGTTCAATTCCACTTATAAAATGTTGTATGCATCGTTGGGGGCGTGATGCCTGCAGGAAAGGAGCAACATCAAGGATAAATATATATAAAGACCAATTGAAGGAGGAGCTCAAGGACATTTGAGACCAGACCTGGTGGGGTGCCAACTATCAATAGTTTAGATTTTTCATTATGTTTATGAGACATGTGTTTTATATTAGAGTGTGAGTTTTATGTTATGAGTTGAGATATGAGAAACTATGCAATGTATCATGTGTTGGTTTAATTAAACTTTATTTTTATGCAATGATTATTGTTTTGTGACATTCCCAATAAGATTATGCTTCCACTCAATGAATTATATGTTTTAGAAAATTGGGATGTTACAGTATTGATATGCATCAACTTCATAAGTATAAAACATATACAACACAATTTCTTATCACATCATCACATGGAAAATTTTCATTTCCATTCATGAGACTACACATGTAATCATATCACCACTGAATTTCAATATCACAAAATTCTAGGGTTCTAACCCTATCACAACATTAGGAGGATCACACCTCATTCAGGGCTCAACCATGTCCAAAGGTCATTAGGACAATCACATCATTCCTTGCAAGTTCATCATTATCTTTCCACACCTTATAACAAGGCTTCAAAAAATCATATTATACTTGTGATACACATGCTCGACATAATATTGCATTAAAGAGCTAAAGGATGTTCATAAAATAACATAGCAGGGTTATGTTAGCATTAAGAGTACTCCTTCATTACATAAACATACAAGGAAGCTAGGTATGATTAACCACCATCATACTCATAGTGCACATGTTCAGCATAAGAGAGCATCAATTGTAAGTCTATGATAACCATCAGTTAGCACATTAAGGTTATAATAATATTAGGGATATTATTCCATCATTAAACTATCATATGAATAGCCATATTCATTTGTTTGCATTAGGTTTAACAAGATAAGTATTATTGAGTCTACATCAGCACTCATACACAAACCCTAACTCATAGAATCCTCATCCGATAATGGAGTCATAGGGTAACGTATTACCATTAGATCCCATACTATCCTCAAGTATGCATCCATGTATAACAAAAGTTCTAACCCTCACATTATAGCATACTAGGGTTTTAGTAACAATAATATAGTATTCCATTATCACATTAATCATTCAAGAGGGATAGTTATGATTAATCACCATCAACTAGTTGTATTAGGGTTAGGTGTAACAAGTTATACATCATTAGGGTTACACTTTCCCATTATGATGGTTATCAATTATGTTCATTTGAGGGAAAAGGTAAGATCACTAGATGGAGAGTATTACACCATCAAATTCATATCATTAGAGTCACAATTATACACTTAAAGCTTCACCCATAATCATTGGATGTTGAAACAACAAATCCTAATCCTTGGATTATGTGCTCTATTCAAAACCCTAGGTAGAATCATAGATTCAACCCTTGAATCCATTAACTAAGGAACCATTGGATTAGGGTTTAGAAGAAAGAACATATGGGAACTAGGTTCACCATCGGTTGTGGTACTAGGTGTCACCATTTATTGGTAAGGTCAACATCAACATCAATTTAGCACCATCCATTGATACTATGAGAAGAGTATTGAACCATCAGTTGATGAGCTTATAAGAGAGTGTAGAACTGACCTGAGGTGTGACCATCGGTTGACACCATCGATTGTCTTCATTTCTCATCACCATCGGTTGGCACAAAGGCATCACCATTGGTTCTAACCAAGAATCAATCATTGGTTCCTATATGAAGGTCGAAATCATCATAAAGCACTAAACATAACCATCAGTTGGACCATCCCTTAGGCTACTAAACCCATTGATTGTGCTGCATCCACAAAGGTCTAAAACATCACTAAGGTTGACCATTGGTTGGTACACTTAACCCAAACCAAAACATCAAGAATATCAACCATCGGGTTAGGGTTTAGAAGAGCTAAAACAACACTAAAACCCTAGATATAACCCATCGTTTAAGGATCTCCATGGGCCATAAATGGAATATAAACAAGGTCTAGCTATTTTTCTATCATAGGAAACTCATACCCTAGAATTCAAGTTTATTTATGGTTGTAAACTATTCAAGAACAACACCTAAAACGTAAACCCTAAACAAGGGTAGTTTTCTTCAAGCTTATATCATCATTTACTAAGTTGAGGGTAACCATCGACCATAGGTGACCAACATAGAATAACCATCAGTTCTAGAGTTGAATAAATTCATAAAGATAGAAACAAGGCAGCAGCCATCGGTCATGCATAGGTACCAACCAACGGTCACCAAGGAAAAGAAGGAAAACTAGTTCATTAGTACATAGAAGGAACCACCATTTATCCCTACTTAATCACCATCAGATAAGGCCATCACTAGGCACTTAAGACCATTGATTTAAGTCACCAAAGGAAAGATAAAATAGAAGCAGGGTACCTACCATCTGTTGGCATACCCATGCCAAATCAAACAACACAAAGGCTAAACCATCAGATTACCATGCAATAGGAGGAAAATATCTCCAGAACTCTAATTATGGCCCTATATGTTATACCAAAACCCATCATTTGTTCACATAAAATCAAGATCCAGGGTTTATTGTACCAAGAAGGATATGTGCACAAGGTTTAAGATCTAGCAGTGGAGAAAAACTACTTAAGGATCATCATATAAATCGAAACCCTAGGTAAGGTAGCTTCTATTAGCTTAGAACTTCATTTTTAGAGTAAAAGCATGAACTTGCATGGTAGTAGTAAGCAATAAACATGGAGCAAGTTATATAAATTTCCTCTATGAAGATGGAGTAGATCTAAACAGAAAGGAAACTCAAGAAAGAAGGGTAGGAAACCCTAGTTTCAGATCTGAACTCGGCCAAGAAAACTTCTTCTCCAAGAAAGGGAGTAAACCCTAGGTGGAGAGAGCAAGAAATGTGAGCTTTTCAAGCTTTAGAACAAGCTCTACCATGGGAAACCATGATTCCATCCAGGAAGAAGGAAGGAGGGAGAAGAAAAGCCAATGAAATGAAAGAGAGAGGAAGAAACTTACTATCTTGGGTCGAAAATAGCTAAGGAAGCTTTGCAAACCCTAAACAAGGTTAGATCTGAACCCTATCCATACATGCAAGAGGTTCAACCATCATATTCTTCCTTGGGTGCCTCCTTCACTGCCCTAGCAGAGAGAACGAAGATCTAACAGAAGAGGAGATATAAGGGTCTAAAATGTTTTATTTGTGTGCAAAAGAAAGGTTATATAAAGCTCATGGATAAGGGAGGAAAGAAGCTTGAGGCATCCATCTAGTTGCCATGTGTCAAAGGCTATTTTGCATGTAACACAGCAAGCCCATTGGTCCCCCTTACATCTAACCATCAGCCATTGATGCTAGAAGGACCATTTATCATCCAACACATGCTAACCATCGGTCTCCACCCCTAAAAGAACCATCGGCCATCACATATCACCATAAAAGTGCAAAAAGGTATATTCTGCCCCACCATCGGTTGAGGGCCTCCATCTACCTCAATCATCAGTTTAAACACTTCCAGGGTTAACCTTTGGCCTCCCTACATCTAGGGGAACCATCGGTTGGCACCCCCAGTAGGCAAAACCTTCGGTCTCCATGGTTGCACACTTAGCAACTCCATCAACCATGAAGGGGTACAACCCTAATTCACCATAGAAGTGAATCACCCCCAAACCAAGGTTCAAAAAAGTGCGCCACGGTTCAAAAATATAAATAATGATAATATAACATCTAAGAAACATGATGCATGTGAAAAATTACAAGAAAAACGTCAAATTTGGGTAAATTTTAGAAAAGCCCAAAATGTGCACAAAATTGCATAACTTGCACAAACAGTGTCCAAACTGGACCAAACTTGAAACTTAAGCATTTCACATGATACCAAAACATCTCAAAAGTTTTAATTAATGTTTCAAGTACGTAATTATGATAATTAAGCATTTTTAACCAAAAATAAAGGTTCAGGGTTTCACAGGAGGCTTATTCAGAAACAACATGGATAAATAGATTTGTAATTTTAAGCTATTTTTTTAACCTTAGTATTTATTGTCAAGATTAATTTGGATGTTTTCTTTTGTTCTTTGAGTTTGGTATTTCTTGAGGACAAGTAAGGGATTATGCTTGGGGTGGTTGATAACACTCAAATTTAGGTTTATTCTAAGTATTTAGCTATAATTTTGAGCATGTGATAGCTTTGATATGTCCAAAATAACTCTAGATACTTAGATTTTCATAATTTATCTCTTTTTGAAGATATAGTTTCTCAACTAGAAAATTTTGGGACTTCTAGGAACCAAATTGATGAGAGCATCAACCTCCTGATTCAACCTGACAAAACTGACCCAATTTCCCCAAAAGCGAGTCGAGTTTGTCCCCTTTTAGCAGAACACTCCGACCCTCTACGACCCTTTTTTTTGTCAAAAGGCACCCAACAGAGTCAAGACTGTTGGCCAGCTCTAACGATCTACTGCAACACACATGACCAATGGCCAAACCTGATGATGGAACTCAAAATACACTTGACTGACATGGTGAAATAAACTTTGTTTCCCTAAAATCAAGTCAGTTTTATAAATGTCACATGTCAACCCTTTTTCCAACGGTCAACCCTAACGGTAGACCTTGACAGTCATGCATGACAGTGAGGTTGACGTTCCATCCTGATGGATTCTCCTGATAATCATGACTGACGCTGCCAAAATGAAGGTTGAATTTGACTCAATTTTCCCCAAATTGAGCCATGTTCTCCCCCATCCACAAACTTTTCTGTCGACCACTATAAATACCCTTCCTTGACCTGTTCCAATTTTTGGGGTTCCACACTCATTATGTGATTCTATATTTTTGGGTTCCTAGACCTCTGCATTAGAGCCCAAAAGTCTGAGAGGGCTATATATCTCACACCTACATCTAGCCCATCGGTTTGCATCACCCTTTGTCAACCTCCACCATCTTCCAATACCATCAACCACCTTACAACCATCTCCATTGCCATTCCACTTCCATCCATCCATCCAAGCTACTATTTGGGGTGTGTTGGGATATGGTGATGATGAGAGACCCGAACAACAAGGCCGAATGAGCTTGTTGCGGAGATGCAGAAGCATGAGATCGAGCAATCTGAAATGAATACGTACAAAGAAGATCAACAATGAACAAGCAAGCAACCACAAAGATGAGATTTATAGTGGTTCGATAAATTCCCAATGTGGGAGCCTACATCCACTAGCAGAGATGATATATTGATAGAGAGATTACAGAGATGATGATTACAGAAGAGAGAAGAAGTAACCAATCCCCTTTTACACTCGAAAGCCAACTATGGAAGAAGATGGTTGCTTGGAGAGGATCTCTCAGAGGTGTGAAACCATAAGGAAATCTCTAGGTCCATCTAAGGCTTTAGGTCTTCGAAAAATGACATCTCTTGATGTATCTTCGTTTCTCTTCATGTTCAGGACAAGTTGGGGAAGTATATTTATTAGAATAGAACCCATATCTAAAGTCCCGAAGCCACTAAGATGTTTTCTGACCGCATTTATGATCTGGCAGGGACTGTATACGGTCCATAACACGAACTGTATTTCCAAATCAGCAACATTTATAGTCCGAAGCTAGACTATATACGGTCTGGTTGGATCGTAAATGTAAATATAGTCCAGGGATACCATATATGGTCTAAAGTAATGACTGTAAATGCACATGTAGGTGCCCAAAATGCATCCTAAAGATGTTGAGGCTTGGTGTAGACGTACCGTTCATCAAAGAAGCTTTTCTAGAGAGTTTAAGACACTGTCTCAACAAACTCCACCTTGTCTTCAACTCGAAAATGATGGAAGTAGACAAAATTAGAAACTAATTAAGAATACCATCTCCTCCACATGTCCTGCATGGGCAAAGCTCAATTAGAAAGAAGACCAACTAATTTTGAGCAAAGCTCAAACTTAGATAATGGAAGAGTCTTCGTCATCATGTCAGCTAGATTCTCAAACGTACCAATCTTCTTTATTCGAATTTTTCCTTGAGCTGTGACTTCTCTAATGAAGTGGCACTTGACATCAATGTGATTCATTCTCTCAAGGAACATTTGATCTTTTCTAAGATGTATAGCACTTTGACTGTCACAATGAACAATAACTTGTTCTTGAACCATGCCCAACTGATTCATCAAGCCCTTGAGCCATAAAGTCTCCTTCATGGATTCTGTTTCTACCATGTACTCTGCTTTGGTAGTAGATAAAGCAATGGTACTTTGTAGAGTGGTTTTCCAACTAATAGTTGTAGATCCCACCATGAACATGTAACATGTGAGAGATCTCCTCTTTTTGAGGTCGCATGCATAATATGAGTCCACATACCCTGTCATGATGACTTGAGATCTATGAAAGACTAAACAAGTATATGAAGTGCCCTTCAAATACCTAATAATCCACTTAACTGCTTTCCAATGTGCCTTTTCAAGATGAGCCATGTAACGACTAACCACACTGACTGCATAAGAGATGTCTGGTCTAGTGAAAACCATAGCATACATGTTGCTACCACTGGCACTAGAGTAAGGTACATACACCATCTCTTTCTCTTCTTCATCAGACAGTGGAGACTGCAAAGCCGATAACCTAAAGTGAGCAGCCAATGGAGTTGAAACATGCTTTACACCTAACATGTGGAACCTGTGAAGAACCTTCTTGATGTACTTCTTTTGTGTTAGGTTAAGCCTTCGATCTTTACAGTCCCTTTGAATCTCCATGCCAAGAATATTCTTATCTTTACCTAGGTCTTTTATATTAAATTCTCCACCTAGAAGAGATTTCACCTTGCCAATCTCATATGTGTGTCTAGAAGCAATCAACATGTCATCAACATATAACAGTAGGTAAACAAAGGAATTGTCATCCAACCCTTTGTAGTAGACACAAGCGTCATAGATACTCCTGGAAAATCCATTGTGCATCATGAAAGAGTCAAATCTCCTATACCATTGTCTAGGAGATTTCTTTAGTCCATAGAGTGACCTATTTAGCAAGCACACATGGTCCTCTTTGTATTCAAAACCCTCTTGTTGTTGCATGTAGATCTTTTCTTCTAGTTCACCATGCAGAAAAGCTATCTTTACATCTAGCTGCTGCAACTCTAGGTCTTCAATGGCTACCAAAGAAAGAAGCACCCGTATGGAACTATGTTGGACGACGGGTGAGAAGACTTCATTATAATCAATGCCTTCAATTTGACTATAGCCTTTTGCAACAAGGCGTGTCTTGTATCTATCACCTTCTTTCTTCTTATAGACCCACTTGGAGCCCACTAATTTATTGCCTTTGGGAGTAACCACCAACTCCCAAGTTTGATTCTTGTGGAGAGATTCCATCTCTTCCTTCATTGCAACAATCCAATGTGGAGCATCATGACCTACGACTGCATCATGGAAATTGGTGGGCTCATCATAAATATCCATATCAATGGAATTGGAAAGTACATAGGCTACCATGGAGTCACCAAAGCCATAGTGTTGGAGTGGTTTGATGTTTCCTTTACCTTTTCCTTTGGCTACACTGTAAGAACTCTCTGGAATCTCCTATTTATCTTCAATAGGCACTAAATCATCTGGCATAGAAGAGGGATCTTGTTCATCAACCTATGAGCCGACATCTTCTTTGGTCTCCACCTATCGTGAGATGCCATGTAGAGAACCTATAGAAGAGATATTTCTATCTTTCATAGTAGACACCATGGCATATTCATCAAAAGTAACGTTGTTGTAATGACCACATTTGTGCTTAATTGGTAAATTAGGGTTTACCTGAATGATTACATGCTTGATTAGATTGAACATCGTTTAGACTTGATTAATGATAGTAGATCAATTGTGATGTTTCAAACCTAATAAGAAACTCTAAATATGATTGTTGTTTGAAGAATTAGGGTTTGAGAAATGTAAACCCTAATCGGAAAAAAATTAGGATTTTGATAGTACATGAATATGGAATTTGATCAGGATAGCAGTGTGGTAAATAATTTTTCATATTTTCCAAAAATTTTGTATTTAATTTAATTTTGGATATGATATGGATAACTCAATCATGCATATTGGAGAAAAAATATAGAATATTTTAGTATTCTTTGAATGTGGTTCTCGATTGAACTATACTTTGACTAAAATGCTGACAGAGTGCTTTTTAGCAGTGTAGTGTTTTATTTTTAGTTATTTATTGGTAACTCCAAATGATCTAAAATTTCAACTGGATATCTTAAAATCAATAATAAACAACATTAAAATTTTCATAATTTTTGGATGCATTTAGACCTTATCAGTAGATGAATTACAATAATATTTTTATGACAGAAAATTCAGCTGAAATAAGAGAAAGTATAGTGAGGGGTCAATGTGCAATTGACCCAAGCAGCTCAATTGCTCTATATGGCCAAACTAACAGACAAGGAGCTCTCATAATTCATGATTCAATCCAGAGAAATGAAATCCTAGAGAAAGAGGGAGAGTTAGGGTTTGAGAGGAGAAAGTGATGGACATGCTAACCTAGGGTTTTGTGGTATGAGGAATGATGAAATCATGTAAGTTTAGCTTCTTTGCATAGACTTTAATGGTGAATCTTCTCTCACATGTCAAGATTCCGTCCCTCCTCTGATTTGATCCAAAATGGTATCAAAACTTCCCCTTTTCTCACTCTTTCTTCATATTCCCTCATTTTTAGGGTTTCTGAGTTGAAAGGAAGAAGAATCAGGTGAATTGCTAGGGATTTGATATGAGATCGAGATTTTCAGGGATGAGCTGCGTTTTTAAGGTGTTTTCACACCTTAGGGTGAGTGGGAACTTCCTTTAAATAGTATATTGCACAAAAATTGGTTAAATCGTCCATCATCTTTAATTGCTTAGTATGCGACTACAAACCCTAAATTGTGTGTTTGATCTAAGTTGTTGAAAAATGATATGAAATGGATTCTTCCTCTGTTTGGATGAATTTCATATGATAAAATCATATTAGAAATGTATGCAATACATCCTAATGAGAATTCCCTAAGTATTCACAGAGGTTATAAGAGTAAACTAAAATATAGGGAATTTGTCTATGACTGAAATTGTTGTATAATCAAATAGAGAAATTTGTTTATCTGAATCCCCTTGGTTATGAATGATTGTTTATATGAATTCATAGTACATATATGTGATATACTATCTTGGATTTCATTTAAGGTGAATAGTGTTTGTTTGATATCTTAGTAAAGAGGGTGAAACACTAGATGAGGAAAGTTAGATATTTGCAAATAGATATTGTGAAACCCATTTGAACGGATTTTCTTGACATGATAGAATTTATTTATTAAATTTTATTATTGATGCATGTTATCTCTATGAATGGTATGGAAACCCAAATTTAGCTCAGTTCTAAGGATTCATACATATATTGATTTTATATGATTTGTTGATAGTAGTCTTTACTCAGTGAATGTGTATGTCGCATGAAATCCTTATGAGAGCCATGTGATAAGTAAATGAGGTAAATGAAACCCTAAGGATAGGATGTTCAATGAACCAAATATTTTGATATCAATGTTCTCAGTATGAGATGTGGTGATGCACAACTCAAGATTTGGGTTGTGGTGCACGTTTTCCAAGAAAGTACAAATAATTTACAAGTGCAAATGACGATTACTCGTATGTCAAGTAATTAACTCTTATCAGTGTATTAATAAGTTCAATTGCATGATTTTAGTGTATAAAGTATCAAGTGGACATGTATTCTATTATTTAAGAACTTTAGTCTGCATGTAGGTATAAAATGTTGATTTCTTAGTATATTACAGTGTTTTGAGTATATTGCTCATCCAAGTTTAGAATGATATACATGTTGTATATAAACTTCAAATAAATAGACACAGTACCATAGAGATACCAGAGTCAAGTATAATTAAGGGAAAAGATACAATATAGCAAGAGATTTCCAAGAATAATGAAATAACAGACATAGGTGCCTTGAACACCGTAGATTCCCTACATATGTATGCATTGTAGGGAGGAAACAATCCACCCTGACATCGACCAGTATACGGGGATCAGATTGCACCCATAGAGCGTGCGGGGAGACGAAGCCCTTGAGGAAGTCTCCTAAGAGAAGATAGGTTACCCAACATGAACCGGAGATCCTGGTGGTAACCCAGAGGTACCCACAGAGCATACCAAGATGAGGCCCATATATCATCTCAGACCCTCTGCCTGTGTACTCAGCCTAGAAGGAGAGGTCCAATTAAAGGCCAGCTATTTAGCTGCCTTAGTCAGACGTGACGGTTCGAGTCAAGCAGACCCGGATTCAGTTCTAGGCTTAGCTTCCTGGGTTTTAAGCTAAGTCTTGTACGGTGAGATCGTAGTTCGCTACGAGTCTTCATATGTAGAGTACACTGCATATGATCATGGCATAAGCTAAAATATGTTCATATATGTTTAAAGAGTTTCTTATAAGAAAGGCTAAGAAAGATTCAAGTACAGTTTCCCAACAATTATTCTTTGTATGTTTCTGAATTATTAGTTATCTTTGAAATTAATCAAGTATGCTCATATATTGATTTGCTTTTGTTGATATCTAGAGTATCCTGCCATATTTATGATTGTCAATGATCAATCTCTTTACAGATTACTTATGTTATAATTGATATCAGTTGCTCAAAAGTATATCTGTAATTATATCAGTGCTTTAGACTGTTTCTTTGAAGTACTCATTCATTGAGCGAGTAGGCTCACCCCTCTACTCACAATTTTTAGGGATATCACATGGACTTGAAGAAGGTCATTGCATCAGAGTCGATCTGCCACAAGAGTTAAGTCTGAGTATAGTTAAGTTTAGTCGGTCCTTGTCACTCTAGGTCCTTGTAAAGAAATAAGAGAGAGTTGTAAATGATGATGTATAACATTATTCCTCTTTTAGCAATATATGTGAATTAGCAAGTCTTATGTGCTTAAAAGTATGAGAAACATAATGAATGTTCATACATGCATTTTTACTGTTGAAATTAGATTAGAGAAATCAATGTTTAGACTCCCTTATAAAGTTAGTTTATGTGGTTCAATGCGAGAAAACAAAGAGTTTGAAAAAGAAGAAAAAGTTAAGGGTGATCTTTGTATTACGTTAAATCCTCAATTTTTGCCCTAATCTCATGATTAATGGTAATTGTGAGATTGGGGTGTAACAACTTTGGTATCAGAGCTTAGGCTGAGTTGTCAGGGACCATTAAGTTAGTAAGTTAGAGTCATAAGTGTGGCAGATAGGAGATGTTATGATGTTAGCTCTGGGTATTTGAGTATTTGGATATCCTGGCCCAATATCTGAGTACTTGGATCAACCAGTATCAAGCTACTCTGTCTATTCTTTCATGTATACCTGGCCAGGTATACAGTGGAAGGATGGTCTAGAGAGGAACCCTAGAAATATTAGGGTTAGAAACAAGATAAGTAACATGAATTTAGAGCATAAATATAAAATGAGATAGAACTTTCATTTCATATTGTTGTTATATTGGAGATGAATAGAAAAACTCTTATATGTTTGAATTCAGATATTTAATATTTTGAAATATATATGGGTCTTTAAGATTTGTTGTACACTATATAGTTGTAGCATTTATTGATTACATTCTTTGTATCAAGTAGACTAGAAATGATCTTTGAATGAGCTTTCCTAAGTGGATAAGTTTTCTTCCACACATTTGAGATGAATAGGAGTTGAGTAATCCTGAGTAGCTCTTGGCTTCAGGACTGTAGGTTCAGCCTGGTCTGACTGGCAGGATGCATTATTGGGATCTAATGACTCCTATTAGTAACATAACAAGAGTAAATTATGGATAGATTAGATCCAAATTCTAGTATGAATGTATATACTTTAAGATTTTTAAGTATAAGGGAAAGACTGGGATAACTAAGAATCAGTTGGAACTGATATCTGTGATCCAACTTTGAGGCCTCATATGAGAAACCCTTGATTGGGAATAAAGAAACACGACATAAGGTTCAGATTAAGTTTAATTATTATTATTATATGAACTCTAAATATGAAATATGGAAAAGATATGAAAAAAGTATGTAAGGGGCCAAGATAGTAAGAATCAATCATGAGGAATGGATTATATAACCGAGTACAATGTTTTTATGTACTCTAAAGCAAAGGGAAAATAGAAGAAAAGAGCTAAGTATACAATAAGTACATAGAAGTGAAGAGTCTTCAGAAGAGTTAAAGTGAAGAGAACTAGATGAGCATGTAAATCATAAAACTAGGATAAGAAACTTAGTTGAAACAAAGAGAAATGTTGGAAATAATGAGCTTGATTAAGGAATGAGGGTTATGATATAATTGAGATCATGGAATGTATACCTTTATTAATAAGTTTAATACATTCATCCTTACTGCCTTTGGATTCTAAGTCTTTATAGAACAACAAACTAGTTTCTAAAAGAAGAACAAAAGTGTAGCTAAATAAATGAATAAGTCATACAAAGGTAGACTATATTTAGGAAGGAAAAACTTAATTGAAAGAAAAACTATGTTTCACCCATGCATGAGCCGTTTGATTTAAAATGAAGGATATGCAATGTATTAAACATGAGGTGATACTAGTAGAGAGATTATTGATTTAGAATTTCAACTTCACATTAGTAGAAGGATAAAAGGAAATATATGCAACATGGTATACATGATCATACACATGAATAAGTAACATGATCATAAGAGAAAATTTGAAGTTAAAGATGACATGTGGAATAGTAGTATATGGCAAGGGGATAATGGAAAGTAAGGAAGGGTCATAATGGAGTAATAAAGATTATAAAAGAAAGTGGTTGCGAGATTCAAGAAAGTACTAATTAGTCAAGTATCCTTGTTGATAATTAATTAAACCTACATATGAGAAATGTATTATTGAATGCTTGAAGATAAGAATTCTAAGTCTCAAAATCATCTTCTCTTTCATATCTTCCTTAATGAGAGCAATGTGGGAATGAAGTGATAAGAAAATGAATCATATATGATTCATAACCACCATGGTAGAGACATCTAGTGAATGTAATAATGACACACAATATGATGATGAAACCTAGCAGGGTAATTGAGAATGTAATCTGTCTGAATGGACAAGTAAGAGAAAGGGAATTCAATCGATAAGATAAAGAAGACTTTAGTAAAACTTGTGAGATCCAAAGTTTGAATTTCAAATTAAGGGAGAAAAGTCACATCACAATGACGTCATGCTACTGATAAGGACCAAACCCTAGAATGTTTAGAGTTGTAGTAGTTCAAGGGATGTCACTAGTAATTTGACCTTGAATATTAGCATCTCTATAAAAACAAGATCATGAGATTTGCACTATGAGAAGCAAACTAGCACTGATAGTAATCCAGGGTTTTAAGATAGTTAATCTGAAAGGTAGATAAACAATATGCAAATGATTTGGAGTAAAGAGTAAGATATAATTTGAAATGTAACAAGTGTGTTTTGAATAAAAGGAGAAATACAATATGAGTGAAGTGTGATATGAGATAAATTCTTGCAGTGTTAGCAAGAATGATGAATAATCTATTTGTACATTGTATGTTTCAATTTTAGGAATGTTTAATCTAAATGATTAAAATGAGAAGGATAAGTAGCAAAAAGTAAGTAGTAGTGAATGAGGAGAGAGATAAGAGAAAACAATGGCTTTTAGTAATATGTGAATTTGTTTTTAGAAGTATAATTTGTTAAAGGTATATTAAGGGATGTAAATTGGTTCTACATATGATTTCACTGTACATGTGCAAGAAATATATTAATTAAAGGTGTCTGATAGTTGTAGTCATTCATACCAGTAATCCATCTTAGTATTATACTTTTGTGGTATGGTAATATGGGTTGAATAATGATGGAACAAATGAAGGGTTACCCTGAATAAGGTAGTCTTACCTATTCACTCATATGAATAGAAGGGATGATAACCATATTGTATTGATATGTAACCCTAATGAGGTATAGCTTGCTATACCTAGATTTAATATAACTAGGTGATAGTAATTGGGTATGAATAATCCTTGAATGACTAATACAATCATGGAGTACTCTATTACTATTGTTGAAACCCTAGTATTATATAACACGATGGTTACACCTTGAATTATGTGTGGGTTCATACTTGAGAATAATATGTAATGTGATGGTAATGCTTCACCTTATGCAGCCATGATGCAATGGGGATGTCGTGAGTAGTATTGTAATGAATCTAGTCTTCCAACTCAAGATTGTTTTGCTATTTGAGTAGCACAATAGTAAAATTCAAAAGAACATGGTGAACTCTCTTTTGTGATTTAGAGGTAATACATAACAATAATGCATATTGAGTCGTATGAATTGAGGTAGTTGGATCAGATTATCAATGTTGAGGTAACACCTCAAGAGTATGAAAATATTGAAATGGTTGTTTCTCTCTCTCTCTGCTATGATTGATTGTGGCATAGAGAATTTGTTTGTTGTCATTGAGAACTATTTCAAACATTTTGTGATTAGAAAAGAAATGAAGGACTTAATGTTGAAAACTACATTCAAGTATGAAATACAAGAATGTAGTGATATGTAAGATTTCAAAAGCTTAAAATAAACTTTGAATATACTTTGTTTGCGTATTTATGTTTCGGGGACAAAACTTTTTAAGGGGTGAGAATTGTAATGACCACATATGTGTTTAATTGGTAAACTAGGGTTTACCTGAATGATTACATGCTTGATTAGATTGAACATCATTAGACTTGATTAATGATAGTAGATCAATTGTGATGTTTCAAACCTAAGAAGAAACTCTAACTATGATTTTAGTTTGAAGAATTAGGGTTTGAGAAATGTAAACCCTAATCGGAAAAAATTAGGGTTTTGATAGTACATGAATATGGAATTTGATCAGGACAGCAGTGTGGTAAATAATTTTTCATATTTTCTAAAAATTTTGTATTTAATCGAATTTTGGATATGATATGGATAACTCAATCATGCATATTGGAGAAAAATTTCAGAATATTTGAGTATTCTTTGAATGTGGTTCTCGGTTGAACTATACATCGAAAAAAATGATGATAGAGTGCTTTTTAGCAGTGTAGTTTTTTATTTTTAATTATTTATTGGTAACTCCAAATGATCTAAATTTTTAACTGGATATTTGAAACTCAATAATAAACAAAATGTAAAATTTATAATTTTTGGATGTGTTTAGACCTTATCAATAGATGAATTATAGTAATATTTTTATGACAGAAAATTTACCTGAAATAATAGAAAGTATAGTGAGGGGTCAATGTGCAATTGACCCAAGCAGCTCAATTGCTCTATATGGTCAACCTAACACACAAGAAGCTCTCATAATTCATGATTCAATCCATAGAAATGAAATCCTATAGAGAGAGGGAGAGTTAGGGTTTGAAAGGAGAAAGTGATGGAGATGCTGCCCTAGGGTTTTACGGTCTGAGGAATTATGAAATCATCTAAGTTTAGCTTCTTTGCATAAACTTTAATGGTGAATCTTCTCCCACATGTCAAGATTCCATCCCTCCTCTGATTTGATCCAAAATGGTATCAAAAGTTCCCCTTTTCTCACTCTTTCTTCATATTCCCTCATATTTAGGGTTTCCGAGTTGAAAGGAAGAAGAATCGGGTGAATTGCTAGGGATTTGATATGAGATCGAGATTTTCAGGGATGAGCTGCATTTTTAAGGTGTTTTCACACCTTAGGGTGAGTGGGAACTTCCTTTAAATAGTATATTGCACGAAAATTGGTTAAATCATCCATAATCTTTAATTGCTTAGTATGCGACTACAAATCCTGAATTGTGTGTTTGATCTAAGTTGTTGCAAAATGATATGAAATGGATTCTTCCTCTATTTGGATGAATTTAAAATGATAAAATCATATTATAAATGTATACAATACATCCTAATGAGAATTCCCTAAGTATTCACAGAGGTTATAAAATTAAACTGAAATATAGGGAATTTGTCTATGATTGGAATTGCTGTATAATTAAATAGAGAAATTTGTTTATCTAAATCCCCTTGATTATGAATGATTGTTTATCTGAATTCATAGTACATATATGTCAGATACTATCTTGGATTTCATTTAAGGTGAATAGTGTTTGTTTGATATCTCAGTAAAGAGGGTGAAACCTTTGATGCGAGGAAAGTTGGATATTTGCGAATAGATATCGTGAAACCCATTTGAACGGATTTTCTTGAAATGATAGACTTTATTTATTAAATTTTATTATTGGTGCATGTTATCTCAGTGAATGGCATCGAAACCCAAATTCATCTCAGTTCCAAGGTTTCATACATGTATTGATTTTATATGATTTGTTGATAGTAGTCTTTACTCAATGAATATATATGTCGCATGAAATCTTATGAGATCCATGTGATAAGTAAATGAGGTAAATGAAACCCTAATGATAGGGTGTTCAATGAATCAAGTAGTTTGATATCAATGTTCTCAGTATGAGATGTGGTGATGCACAACTCAAGATTTGGGTTGAGGTGCACGTTTTCCAAGAAAGTACAAATAATTTACAGGTGTAAATGATGATTACTTGTATGTCAAGTAATTTACTCTTATCAGTGTATTAAGAAGTTCAATTGCATGATTTTAGTGTATAAAGTATCAAGTGGACATGTATTATGTTATTTAAGAATTTTAGTCTGCCTGCAGGTATAAAATGTTGATTTTTCAGTATATTACAGTGTTTTGAGTATATTGCTCTACCAAGTTTAGAATGATATACATGTTGTATATAAACTTCAAATAAATATACACAGTACCAAAGAGATACCAGAGTCAAGTATAAGTAAGGGAAAAGATACAATATAGTAAGAGCTTTCCAAGAATAATAAAATAATAGACATAGGTGTCTTGAACACTGTAGATTCCCTACGGATGTCTGCATTGTAGGGAGGAAACGATCCACCATGGCAGCGACCAGTATACGTGGATCGGATCTCACCCACAGAGTGTGCGGGGAGACGAATCCCTTGAGGAAGTCTCCTAAGAAAAGATAGGTTACCCAACATGAACCGGATATCCTGATGGTAACCCAGAGGTACCCATAGAGCATTCTAAAATGAGGCCCACAGAGCGTCTCAGACCCTCCGCCTGTGTACTCAGCCTAGAAGGAGAGGTCCAGTTAAAGGCTAGTTATTTAGCCACCTTAGTCAGACGTGACAGTTCGAGTCAAGCAGACCCAGATTTAGTTCTAGGCTTAGCTTCCTGAGTTTTAGGCTAAGTCTTGTACGGTGAGATCGTAGTTCGCTACGAGTCTTCATATGTAGAGTACACTGCATATGATTAGGGCATAAGCTAAAATATGTTCATATAGGTTTAAAGAGTTTCTTATAAGTAAGAAAGGATAAGAAAGATTCGAGTACAGTTTCCCAACAATTATTATTTATATGTTTCTAAATTATTAGTTCTCTTTGAAATTAATCAAGTATGCTCATATATTGATTTGCTCTTGTTGATATCTAGAGTATCCTTCCATACTTATGATTGTCAATGATCAATCTCTTTAAAGGTTACTACTATTATAATTGATATCAGTTGCTCAAAAGTATATCTATAATTATATCAGTTCTTTATACTGTTTCTTTGAAGTACTCATTCACTGAGAGAGTAGGCTCACCCCTCTACTCAAAATTTTTAGGGATATCACATGGACTTGAAGAAGGTCATTGCATCAGAGTAGATCTGCCACAAGAGTTAAGTCTGAGTATAGTTAAGTTCAGTCGGTCCTTGTCACTCTAGGTCCTTGTAATGAAATAAGAGAGAGTTGTAAATGATGATGTATAACATTATTCCTCTTTTAGCAATATATGTGAATCAACAAGTCTTATGTGCTTAAAAGTATGAGAAACATAATGAATGTTCATACATGCATTTTTATTATTGAAATCAGATTAGAGAAATCAATGTTTAGATTCCCTTGTAAAGTTAGTTTATGTGGTTCAATGCGAGAAAACAAAGAGTTTGAAAAAGAAGAAAAAGTTAAGGGTGATCTTTGTATTACATTAAATCCTCAATTTATGCCCTAATCTCATGATTAATGGTAATTGTGAGATCAGGGTGTAACATTTGTCCTCTACCAAGAAACGTGGTGAAGAAGGCTCCATGCACCAAAGGCAGTATCCTTTCACCCCAGAAGCATAACCAAGGAGATTCCAACTGTAGCAATTGACAAATGCTTAACTTCAAATAGCATCATTTGCTCAACATCATATTAAACAGTGGAAACACGGGAAGGAGATGCATGTAACCGAAGCAGCGCCTGCTCGTTCACCATAAAAATGTCTGCTCCTCAAGTAATAGAGATGCCTTTGAAATCGACAACACTCGATCTGGAAGCAACACCCCATAGTTGAAGCTGCTTGATTCACTGCAGCCTGTCCAATCTAGAAGCGATGTTGACTGTTCTTCATCAGTGGCGTATAGTAGAGTAGGAGCAGCACATCAGCAACAGCAAAAGCACACTGGTGGGTTGGAAGGGGAACAAGGAGAGAGATACATAGGGGAAAGTGGGATGGAACAGACGGTGGGGGAAACTAGAGAGAACTCGCGTCGGAGAAAAGTGAATCGGGGGAGCGAGGATTCGAGCCCACGCATGTGGTTTTCTAAAAGCCGCCGATTTTGGCAGATTTTAAGAAGACCGTCAGTTGTGTAGGGAAATACCGAGGTATCAACTACCAAGATTTGGTAATCACATACTTAAACATCCAAACGACAATCTCACGACTATCGTATTTCAAATACCGTGAGTAACTACAATACTGCTGTGAAATGTAGCATCCAAACGACCCCTAAATATCATGTAAATCAAGCGTTTAGATCTTCCCTATCAACACACAACACTTAGATAGGTCATCCCTAAGTGAACATCTTATGAGTTTAAGTATTGAAACAGAGTTTGTCTCGGTCGACAAACTTCTCGACCGAGATACTCTCGGTCGAACATCTTCTTGACTGAGAAACTCCCAAGTCTAAAGAACGAACATATTTACATAACCTGCTAAAAGCAATCACAGATAAAGGCTCGGTCGAACTTTACTTCGACCGAGACAGTATCTCGAGTAGGTTTTATAGCCGTTAGACTTAGTTATATAACAGTTAGAGTTAGTGGAAAAAGTGGTTGGGAGTTGAGTTGAACGTTGCTACAGACTCACCCTCGATCGACAATTTCCTCGATCGAGAGACACTCGGTCGACAAACTTCTCGACTAAGAAGGTGTCTGTCTGCACTTTTTAGAAGTAATTAACTAGCTGTTACTAATGTAATTAGTGGATATCTAACGGCTAGTTAAGCACTAAGAACCCCCTAGAAAGTGTCTAGAACGTCCCTAAGCACTAGTAGGCCATTCCTATAAATAGGACATGCCTTAGGACACCTAAACTCACTTGAGTACACATACTTGTAATTGAGAATCAATCCTTGTGAGCAATTGAGCAACTTCAACACTTGCAAATCATTTCCATTGCTAGCATTTCGTGTCCTATAGGCTAGAATCTCCTACCCACTATACTTCCACTTTCATACCTAAATTGTACCTTGTGTATCCCTTCATCATGTTGATACAGAAGATCAATTGGCTGATATTTTCACAAAACCACTTCCATTAGATCAATTTAATCACATAAGGAAGCAATTACTTATCACTCCCTTAGAAGATGTTTTCTTTGACATTTGTGCTTCTTAAAATTGGTTGGTTTCTCTGATCCTTACATTTTGGTTGTAAATGGACATCTTTTAGCATGTTTTAACAGTTACATTTTTGAAAGGGGAGAACCAATTAAGGGGAAGTCTTAACAAATATTTTTAATAGTTATCTTTTTGAAATGACAAAGGGGGAGAAATAATATAAATCTTAAATACTCAATTAATGAGTTTCATACATACTCTCTTGGCTTCACATAAAATGTTGCTATATTCCCTAAAGAGTTGGATTTTATGTTCCACACCTCTTTGGGAATAATAAGCACACATTCCATAAACAAGAGAAGGTATACACAAGGTACAATTCAGGTATGAAACTCAACTGTATATTATTTAAGCTTATTTGAGTTATATTGAGAAATGTTTGTCATCTTCAAAAAGGGGGAGATTGTTGGCTAAATGGACACCGTCAAAATCCCTTTGTTTTAAAAATGACAAACATTTCATTCTTATAGATCTAACATGCTACTTGAGTATTTCAGGAACAAGAATACAATGTGGTGGATGACAAAGTTTTAGAAGATCTACATGCTTAGATTGCTTTATTTTCATGATTGTAATCAAATGTAAATGTGAAGACCGTCTCACGAAAAACAAGATTAACTAAAGCGGAAGAGATTAATTAGCAGCGGAATTAATGAAAATCACTAAAAATTAAAACTTTTACAATGTGATCCACTTGACTGTAAAACTCTTTCACAAAGAAATAAGGTAAGTTAATTACAAGCTGATTCAATAGTACATCTCTGTATCATCATATCTCGAGAGTCATAAACATTGACTGCCTTGTTAAACTGTATAAAGCAGTATACAAAAATCTCGAGGCATCAAGCCAAAAATCTCAGATCTAAAACAAACCATGTACTGACTCCTAGGACATGAGAGTACAGAGACGACACATAGGACTCTCTATATACATAACCTAACAGACAATGTCTCCACCTGAAGATCATTGATGTCCTTGTTGTTGTTGCTACTGTTGTGGCTATTGTTGTTGTTCACCCATTGAAGGGTTTCTTCTTCCTCGGTGTCTACCTAAAAAGTCAAATCCCATGGGGGTGAGACAATTGAAAATTGTCCCAGCTAGAGTTATAATTCTCCCCCAAAAGCATTGTTATTGCAGATAGAGGAATAACACTAAGCAGTAGAATTTTAAATATTCAACAACATGTAATTCATTGATTAAACTAAGTAGAGCAGTAATCTCTATACAGTTCATTTCAATTATAACTTGATAAAGCAGCAAGTCATTTATTCAATAAAGAATATAAAGAACATGTATATCATTTATCCATTTAGGACATATTAAACAATGTATCTTAAATCATTGTTTCTTGTAGTTCAACCCTAAGCAAATATGCTACACGACTGATTACATTTTACAAACATACTTATGCCCTGAGGAGATGAGGTATACCGCTCATACTCCAACTGACCATTGTGAAATCGAAATCAGTATCATACATAGGTCATCAGAAGAGTCGGATTTCTATGACCTCATCTTCCTCAGTCGGTGTGAGGAACAACATGCAGTACATCTCGTGTCTCTGCTAGATAGCTTTCCAGGGTAAACTGGCAACTTCACTATTAGAGTTACAGTGGCATGTTGTACTCTCTTCGCAATCGAGGGATTTCATGTTTATCTCGCATCGATTCGGCATTAACATCATCATCGGGAGATTAGTGATACATCTTCCCGGCATATACATATAATGAAGGATTGAGAGATTTAATATTTATTTCACATCAATTCCTCCATTAGGACGTAAGGATATTCACGTCCATAACCCCCACATACTCAAAAGTATGCTCTCCAGGAGTTCCCTTAGGAAAACATGTTTCACCATCACCAAACTAATGACGATGATGGATCTATGGTCAGGGCTCTACATGATATCATTTCACTTGATTATTTAAGTACATTACATCATTCTTTTAACACCAGGCATGTTTACATACATAAGCCATTATAACATTTTCTAAAATGAAAGAGTACTATTTTCATCAAGTTCATTTCACATCTTTAATAACATTGGGAACTCAATCCCTTAACATCTCATCATCATGATTCAAGAATATGGGTGTTCAACCCTTAGATCATCAAAACACTTGTTACCACTTTAATAGGTAACTTAACGCCATCAAGTCATTTGACAGTGTAAAAATGATAATTGCAATGCAGGTATTTCACATGGTTCTTAAAGCCTAACAATCTCTTTGTTACCTTTCACTAAGCAACATACCACATTATTGCTTACAAAGCTCATAAAGTTCTTTCAATAAACAAGGCATCATAGCTCATACTTGGCTATGTTCAATATCTCAGAAAACCTGCATGATTAGTACAGATGATAACAGATACATCAATTTCATATCAGCACAATGTAAAACAACTATATCATCTTTAATCAAGGAATACACCACTATGCTCTTGTTAGGGTTAGGGTTTCCTTTTTCAATTGAATTAGGGTTAATCATCCCCTTAAATCAATTAGGATTAGTGACTCATCATTTCATTATCCAATCTTAGAGCTTCATGCTCTAAAGCATAACCTAGAATTAGGGTTTTACACTTCCATTTACCTTATTTGGAATTAGGGTTTACTATTCACATCACATCACCCTAGATTAGGGTTTCTCATTATCAATCCATAATTAGGGTTTACTATTCACATTGCATCACCCTTGATTAGGGTTCATGTTCAACAACCAACAATTAGGGTTTACTATTCATCCCAAGTAGGAATGATCATCAAAGTACACTGAATTAAAGTTTGTCATGTCATTACTATGAATTAAGTTCATACCATCATCATGTATTAGGATTTCACCTATTAATGCCCTCAATTAAGGTTACTTCCATTAATCTTCATAATTAGGGTTTCATGATCTCACTATCATGGATCATACCCCAATTGGACATACAATCATAAAGAAAGTCCACTACATGATTATCATTCATGTAGGAGGTCTTTTCTCTCTCATCTTCCATATGATGGTGTTTGCTTCAGTCTTGATTAAGCTAAGTCAACTCATTCATGAAGAAGAATTGACATCATGGGTTATGTCATTGTCAACATGATCATTAAGGCTTAATTATCCAAAGGGTACTAATCACCCTATCCCATTAAGGGTACCTTTATTATAATCATCTTTTATTACATCATGTATTAATCAACTAATCACTTTGTCCTTTAACCACTTTTAAGTACCCATGCGGTTTTGGTTAATTATCCACCCAACGGTCTTGGCCATATAGACCTCAAACGGTCTTGACCAAATCAGACCTCAAATGGTCTTGCACAAAAACATCCAAACGGTCTAAGACCGTTTAGACCTCCAAAAGGTCTTGGTCAACCAATGAAACTATTTTCTAAAGTAAGTGGTGGAGACCGTTTGCCAAAGTGCAACTTCAAGATCATTTGCTAAAGTGCAACTTTGAAACCGCATGACCTCAACTGGTTTGGGATCGTTTGGTCCCAAACGGTCTTGAGACCGTTTGGTCCCAAATGGTCTATAGAACATTTGGACTCAAATAGTCTTGAGACCGTTTGGTCCAAACCTCCTCAAAACTGCATGGACAAAGTATGGTCTCAACAAGTCAAGAAGAATTAGGCTTTTCAAGATCGATTTCTTCATTGATTGTGACCATGTTATCACTCATCAATTAGACCTGTCATCATGATTCAATTGAGTTGATTAGGTCAACCTTCAACTGATTTGACCTTCAATTGACCCTCAATTGGTCATCAATTAGGGTTTGAATCAATTGGATTAGGGTTTGGAATCGATGATCCTTCAACATTAATCAATGTGTAACTAGATGTTTTTAAAACTATTGGACCATCATCCAAATTGAACATGTCCTTACCCCAAACGGTATTGAGGTCGTTTGGATGACCTCCAAATGGTCTTGAGACCGTTTTCCCATGTCAACATCAAAATCCAAGTCAACCATTTAGGGTTTGGTTCATTGGACTGATCATCATATCAACATTTGATTGCTCTTCAACATAGCATCATTTAATCTTCAAACACCAAACCATAGTCAACCCTAGACCTTCAAACGGTCTTGGGTAACCCCAAAACGGTCTTGGGATCATTTGGATGACCTCCAAACGTTCTTGAGACCGTTTTCCCATTACATCATCATTAACCATGTCATTCAATGAGGGTTTGGATCCTAGGATTGGTCACTAAATCAGCAATTGTTTATACTTCAACTTGATACCTTTGGATCTTCAATTACTCAACCTTACCTAACCCTAGACCTCCAAACAGTCTTGGGTGATCCCCAAACGGTCTTGAGACCATTTGGGTCAATCAGCCCAAGTTTCTAACTCAATCAATAATCAAAACAACACTTAACCCGATTAGGGTTTTGGTGATTGTTGGACCTTCAATTAGTGAACCAATTAGAGATAATCAATTATAATTGATGGGTCAATAACCTACATTATTTTCAACAGATCACCAAATGGTCAACGCTTGGTCAATGCCACCAAATAGTCTTGGACCGTTTGCTTCTATGTGGTTTAATGAAACTGTTTCATTCCAAACGGTTTGAAACCGTTTACTCCCAAACGGTTTGGGAAACTGTTTGAGCAACAAACATAAGATCGTTTAGTAAAGTAGTTCTTTGGATAATCATCCAAGGTGACATCATAATCTTCTTCCATCGTATATCCAAGAACAGTTGATGTTCTTCACTGAAGTTTTAGCAAGAACTCAAAAGGATATCAAAAGAAGAAAAGTAGCCAATGATTATTAAAGGAATGGATGCATTAGCAATGCTTAAGGGTTAGAGTTATAAAACCCGCCTCTAGAACTGATCCAAAGCTCCAAGATCCACGGATTTAATGGTATATGGAATTCTAGCAGCTGTCCAAGGCCCGTCCTTGATCTATTGGATGAGCAAGCTAGCTAGGATTGAAAATCAGGTGAAGAAAACCAATAATTAACCATTGCTTTAGGGTTTCCACCTTGAATCTGAGGTAGAAGATGATCAAAACTCACCTATAGGTTTGGTCGTCCTTCCTCTACTCCAGATATCTTCTTGGTTGGCCAAAAGAAGGTGATAAGAGCAAAACTAAGGAAATAGTTTTCATGTGTATTGGAAAAGATATACATAAGGGGTATGCATATGGGTTCTCAAGGAAAAAGAAAAAGAAAAGTATTTTCTTTAATTCCAAATTAATATCCACCAAATTCCCCTCCATTTCTTGGCCACGAAGACACCTCCATTACTTGAAAAAACCTCTCCACTATCCAAAGATTAATGGAAAAGGAATTAAGCACCTTAAAGAGTTTTATATTAACATCCATCCTTTTAGTGGATGTTACTTTTTATTATGATAATGTGAGTTGGCTTCCACTCATCCAAGATCTTTTTGTGCCCAAGCAAGGCACAAACTCGTCCAACACTATTGAAAACACATCCTTCAACTTTTTGTTAAAGGGCTCCTTAATTAATTTATTTCTTTTTGCATTAAATTGAATTAAAGCTCCATATATGCTTAAATCTTGATTATTTTAATGTCAAGATTCTCTCTCCTCCAAGATAATTCAAATGATGCACCCCTCTCATTTTATTTGCTCTATTTGATGCCAAGAAACATGAGAGACCCTCTAGAGGTGGTATTTTACATATTGAACCCTAGGTTTTGGGTAAATTGCATATTACACCAAAACTAGGTTTTAATGCACAAAGATTGCTATACAAGCTTTATCTTGATGCCCAAGCTTGTGGAAACCATTCCACTCCATAATATTCATTCTTATGATGTCTCAACATTAGAGGAAAATCTTATCAAGTGCAATTTGCAATTTAACCCCTCAACTTGGGTAATTTGCACTTTAGTCCAAAAGTAACAAAACAATGTTTCAGTCATTATTCAAAAAGGACTGAAATTGAAATATAAGTTCCTCAAAAGCCTTAATTACTTTTCAAAAGATAAGAGAAATAATCTAATCAACTTTATTAGACAAAACACCTAGGGTTAGTACATAACCCAGGTCATGGATGTTACAAATTATCCACCCCTTATAAGGAATTCGTCCCCGAAATCATTAACAAAACATATTAAGAGAAAAGAGTAGGGTATTTCCTCCTCATCTCTTCCTCTAGTTCCCATGTAGATTCTTCAACACCACAGTGATTCCAGAGGACTTTCACAAGACTAATGTCTTTCTTCTTCAGCTTCTTGATTCTTCTATCGAGAATCAACATAGGTCCTTCAACATAGGATATATCATCATTCAATTCTACTTCCATAGGCTGCATAATTGATTCTGTGTCAGGATGACATTTCCTTAGCATGGAAATGTGGAACACTGGGTGTAACTTTTGTAGCTCAGGTGGTAACTCCAGCTTATAAGCTACCTTTCCAATCCTTTCAATGATTGGATAAGGCCCCATAAATCTAGGAGCTAACTTTCCTTTCCTCCCAAACCTAAGAACTCCCTTCCAAGGTGAGACCTTGAGGTACACTCTGTCTCCAACCTGGAACTCTAAAGGTCTACGATGCTTATCAGCATATGATTTCTACCTATCCTGTACAATCTTTAACTGTTGTTGTATTATTTTAATCTTCTCAGTGGTCTGTTGCACAAGATCAGGACCCAAAAGTTGATATTCACCAGTTTCATACCAACATAGGGTAGATCTACAACGCCTACCATACAAAGATTCATAAGGTACCATGTCAATGTTGTGTTGATAGCTATTATTGTAGGAAAACTCTATCAAACTTAGATGCAGATCCCAACTTCCTGTAAACTGGAGGACACATGCCCTGAGCAAATCCTCCAAGGTCTGTATAGTCCTTTTTTATTATCCATCAGTTTGAGAATGAAAGGCTATACTAAACCTTAACTGTGTGCCTAAGTCTTTATGAAGTCGCTTCCAAAACGACTCATAAACTGGGGACCTCTGTCAGAAACAATGGTAACTGGGACCCCCATGCAGCCGTACTATCTCATCTACATATAATTGTGCCAGTTTCTCAACAGAATAGGTTGTTTTGACAGGTAAGAAATGTGTTGTCTTTGTCAACCTATCAACTATTACCCAGATGGAATCATGACCTTTGGCTGTTCTGGGTAAACCAACCACAAAATCCATGGTTACATGATCCCACTTCCACTGCAGTATGGGCAAAGGATGCAGTGTTCCTGCAGGCTTCTAATGTTCAACTTTAACTTGCTGACACACTGGACACCACATAACAAACTCAACAACATCCTTCTTCAAACCAGGCCACCAATACATATCTTTCAAGTTATGATACATCTTGGTGCTTCCTGGATTCATAGCATACATTGAAGAATGAGCTTCTTCCAGGACTAACTTCCTTAAGTTATCAACATCAGGTACTATCATTCTACCATGATAATAAGCTACCTGATCATCTGAATCATGGAAACCATCTCGTTTCTCACTACCATACTCTGATCTAATCTGCTGAACTTCAGCATCAACTTGTTGTGCTTCCTTAATCTGTTGTCTCATAGTAGGTTTTATGTGCATCTCAGCTAACGACTTAGATAACAATGATACTTTTAGTTGTACATTGTCTTGCCTTAAAGAGATAAGAATATCCCTCCTAGAACACATCAAAGAATTCAGCGGTGCTTTATCTAGAGCTAATGTTGCTGATTTTCTACTTAAAGCATCAGTAACCACATTGGCCTTTCCTGGATGATAATCAATTGTACAATCATAGTCCTTGATTAACTCCATCCAGCGGCGTTGCCTCATGTTAAGCTCATGCTGAGAGAAGATATACTTTAGGTTTTTGTGGTCTGTGAAAATATGGGATGTCTCTCCACAGAGATAATGTCTCCAGATCTTCAAGGCATGAACTACAACAGCTATTTCTAAGTCGTGTGTCAGATAATTCTCCTCATGTTTCTTAAGTTTTCAGGAAGCAAAAGAAATCACTTGTTTATCCTGCATTAACACACATCCTAGTCCATTTTTAGAGGCATCACAGAAAACTATATATCCTTTCCCTTGCTCAGGTAGTACCAGCACAGGTGCACTTGTCAACCTTTCCTTCAATAACTGGAATGATTGTTGACACTTGTCATTCCAGGCAAAAGGATCATCCTTCCAGGTCAACTTGGTTAAAGGTAAGGCTATAGAACTGAAGTTCTTAATGAACCTTCGGTAATAGCCTGCCAACCCTAAGAAACTGTGAATCTCCGTTGGTGTTTTTGGCTGCTCCCATTACAGGTCAGATTCTACCTTTTTAGGGTCAACACGTATACCTGAAGTAGATATTACGTGTCCAAGAAAAGAAACTTTTGGTAACCAAAACTCACACTTGCTAAACTTAGCATATAACTTATGCTCTCTTAGCAGAGTTAGAGCCTGACGAAGATGCTGCTCATGCTGCTGAGCATCTTTACTATAGATCAGGATGTCATCTATGAAGACAACAACACACTGATCAAGAAAAGGTCGAAAGATTCTATTCATGAGTTCCATAAATGCATTTGGTGCATTAGTTAGTCCAAACGACATAACGGTGAACTCATAGTGACCATACCTTGTCCTAAAGGCAGACTTAGGTATGTCACCCTCCTTAATACGCAACTGATGATATCCCGACCTCAAATCTATCTTTGAGAAGATGGTTGCACCACACAACTGGTCAAAGAGATCATCAATCCTTGGCAAAGGATACTTATTCCTTATTGTTACTTTATTTAATTGTTTGTAATCAATGTACAATTTCATCGACCCATCCTTCTTTTTAACAAAAAGGACCAGAGCACCCTAGGGTGAAGTGCTTGGTCAGATGAAACCCTTCTCAAGCAACTCTTGCAGCTGTTTCTTGAGCTCTACCATCTCAGCAGGCACCATCCTATACAGTGTTTTTGCTATTGGCTGCATGCCCAGGATTAGATTAATCTCAAAATCAATCTCTCGGGGCAGAGGTATACCTGGAAGTTCTTCAGGAAATATATCTTTAAATTACCTGACTACAGGAACTTCAGTAGGATTAGAACTCTCCATGGTGGTATCTACCACATGGGCTAAGAATGCATAACATCCTTACCTCATCAACTTCTTAGCTACCATAGCTGACACAAGATAGGTTGGAAGAATCTTTCTATCTCCTTGAAAGATCCATGTTTCACCTTCATCTATGGACACAACTTGCTTGAACTCACAATCCAAGACAATCTTGTACCTTTCTAAGGTATCCATCCCAAGGGTTATATCGAACCCATGCATCTCAAGTGGTATAAGATCCACTTGAATGTGATGTTCAGAAAAGGTAAGAATGCAGGGAGAACACACCTCCTGCAACACATCAGACCCCATCAAAGGAGTTTCTAACTTCAAACTCTCTGCCCTATGACCAACTATCATATTACAGTCAAGAATCACTCTTCGAGTGATAAAGGAATGTGTAGCACCCGTATCAATTAAAACAGATACGACACAATATGTAGACATATCAGAGTAAAACAACTTCATCTGACCTGTCACAACCTGAGGGTTGATCACTGCATCAGGTGGATGCATCACATAGAATCTCACCGTCGCTTGTGGTTGACTCGATACTCGGTGACTGGGTGCTGAAGATCCAGCTTGGGACGCTTGTCCACATCCTCTAGCTCCACTTGGAAACTGTCTCCTTTGGGAACCTTGCTAACTCTGCCTTTGAGGTTGAGTCACACTTGCCTCTCGGGCTCTGCAATCCTTCATCAGATGCCCCACCTTTCTACATATGAAACAGCTTCTGATCCCCTACTATGGTCTAGATGGTCCTATAATCGACACAGATGCTGAGCTACGGGATCCTTCCGGTGGTAAACTTTGTCCTCTACCCCTATTTGACGTCCACTGCATCTGGGTACTGAATCTAGGTGGTGGTATAGGCACGAAAAACCTCAGTTTCTTGAAACCTTTGGATGAGGATCCTTGGAACTGGGGATACATCTTCTAGTTTTTTGGTCTGTCGCTTCTCCGTCACAGACCTCTTTATCCTTCTGACAGACTACACAAAAGTAGCAAATCTTTCCCTGTTCTCCAGAGCAGACACAGGGGTGGTCAACTCATCGTTTAACCCCTTCTCGAAATGTCGAATCCGCTCTTCATCTGTGGTTGACATATGCGGACAGAACTGCAACAGCTCGATGGACTTAGCCTCGTACTCGCTAATGTTCATCGGTCCTTACCTTAATCTCTCAAACTGAGAGATTTTCTCATCCAAGAACGTCTTAGGAAAGTATCGGTTGACAAATTCCCGTTGAAATACTTTCCATTCGATCTCCACACCTGGCCTTTTCCCTTCTTCTATGGTCCACCAGTGACCAGCACTCCCTTTAAGAAGGTACACAGCATGTGTAACCTTCTCAGCCTCTGGGATGTTTAGGATTCTAAAGTCCTTTTATAACTCAGTTAGCCACATGTCAGCATCTGCTGGGTCAGCTGTCCTAGCATATTCCAAGGCTCTAACCCGGCATAGTCGTTCAAATGTCTTATCGGCTCTTTGTCCTTCTTGATGGGTGGGTGCCCTAGGTGCAGGTATAGGCACCCTATCAGTCATGTGTGTCATGGCAGTCATGAACTGCCCAAACATGGCTTGGAAGGCTGGGTTCCCCATGTCAGCTTGATTGAACTGGGGTGGTTCAGGCACATGCTCCTCCCTTCCTTGGTCTCTTGCACCACCTTCGGGTGCAGCGACACTACTTTCTGCAACATGTTCATCATGTGATCCAGACATCTTTAGTTTTCTCTTCTCCTTCTATATGAGCAGAAGACACTATCAGATAGTCTGGAAGACACTAGAACAGACTCAACAACCATAGTCCTATGTCTCTGTAGACTCATCGAACCTAGATCTCTGATACCACTAAATTGTGATGACCGTCTCACGAAAAACAAGATTAACTAAAGCAGAAGCGATTAATTAGCAACGGAATTACTAAAAATCACTAAAAATTAAAACTTTTGCAATGAGATCCACTTGATTGTAAAACTCTTTCATAAATAAACAAGGTAAGTTAATTACAAGATGAGTCAACATTACATCTGTGTATCATCACATCTCAAGAGTCATAAACATTGACTGCCCTGTTAAACTGTATAAAGAAGTATACAAAAATCTCGAGGCATCAAGCCAAAAATCTTAGATATAAAACAAACCATCTACTGACTCCTAGGACCTAAGAGTACAGAGATGACACATAGGACTCTCTATATTACAAAACCTAACAGATAGTGTCTCCACCTGAAGATCATTGTTGTCCTTGTTGTGGCTGTTGTTGCTGTTCACCCATTGAAGGGTTTCTTCTTCCTCGACGTCTACCTAAAAAGTTGAATCCCACGGGGGTGAGACAATTGAAAATTATCCCAGCGAGAGTTATAACTCTCCATCATAAGCATTGTTATTGCAAATAGAGGAATAACACTGAGTAGTAGAATTGTAAATATTCAACAGTAGGTAATTCATTGAATAAACTAAGTAGAGCAGTAATCTCTATACAGTTCATTTCAATTATAACTTGATAAAGCAGCAAGTCATTTATTCAATAAAGAATATAAAGAACATGTATATCATTTATCCATTTAGGACATATTAAACAATGTATCATCAATCATTGTTTCTCGTAGTTCAACCCTAAGCAAATATGCTACACGGCTGATTACATTTTACAAACATACTTATGCCCTGAGGAGATGAGGTATACCGCTCATACTCCAACCGACCATTGCCAAATCAAAATCGGTACCATACATAGGTCATCAGAAGAGCTAGATTTCTATGACATCATCTTCCTCAGTCAGTGTGAGGAACAACATGCAGTACATCTCATATCTCTGTTAGATAGCTTTCCAGGGTAAATTGGCAACTTCGCTATTAGAGTTACAGTGGCATGTTGTACTCTCTTCGCAATCGAGGGATTTCATGTTTATCTCGCATCGATTCGGTATTAACATCATCACTGGGAGATTAGTGATACATCTTCCTGGCATATATATATATATAATGAAGGATTGAGAGATTTAATGTTTATCTCGCATCAATTCCTCCATTAGGATGTAAGGATATTCGCGTCCATAACCCCCACATACTCAAAAGTATGCTCTCCAGGAGTTCCCTTAGGAAAACCTATTTCACCATCACCAAACTACTGACGATGATGGATCTATGGTCAGGGCTATACATGATATCATTTCACTTGATTATTTAAGTACATTACAACATTCTTTTAACATCAGACATGTTTACATACATAAGCCATTATAACATTTGCTAAAATGAAAGAATACTATTTTCATCAAGTTCATTTCACATCTTTATTAACATTGGGAACTCAATCCCTTAACATCTCATCATCATGATTCAAGAATATGGGTGCTCAACCCTTAGATCATCAAAACACTTGTTACCACTTTAATAGGTAACTTAACGCCATCAAGTCATCTGACAGTGTAAACATGATAATTGCAATGCATGTATTTCGCATGGTTCTTAAAGCCTAACAATCTCTTTGTTACCTTTCACTAGGCAACATAGCACATTATTGCTTACAAAGCTCATAAAGTTCTTTCAATAAACAAGGCATCATAACTCATACTTGGCTATGTTCTGAATCTCATAAAACCTGCATGATTAGTATAGATGATAATAGATACATCAATTTCATATCAACACAATGTAAAACAACTATATCATCTTTAATCAAGGAATACACCACTATGCTCTTGCTAGGGTTAGGGTTTCCTTTTTCAATTGAATTAGGGTTAATCATCCCCTTAACTCAATTAGGATTAGTGACTCATCATTTCATTATACAATCTTAGAGCTTCATGCTCTAAAGCATAACCCATAATTAGGGTTTTACACTTCCATTTACCTTATTTGGAATTAGGGTTTACTATTCACATCACATCACCCTAGATTAGGGTTTCTCATTATCAATCCATAATTAGGGTTTACTATTCACATTGCATCACCCTTGATTAGGGTTCATGTTCAACAACCAACAATTAGGGTTTACTATTCATCCCAAGTAGGAATGATCATCAAAGTACAATGAATTAAAGTTTGTCATGTCATTACTATGAATTAAGTTCATACCATCATCATGTATTAGGATTTCACCTATTAATGCCCTCAATTAGGGTTACTTCCATTAATCTTCATAATTAGAGTTTCATGATCTCACTATCATGGATCATACCCCAATTGGACATACATTCATAAAGAAAGTCCACTACATGATTATCATTCATGTAGGAGGTCTTTTCTCTCTCATCTTCCATAAGATGGTGTTTGCTTCAGTCTTGATTAGGCTAAGTCAACTCATTCCTGAAGAAGAATTGACATCATGGGTTATGTCATTGTCAACATGATCATTAAGGCTTAATTATTCAAAGGGTACTAATCACCCTATCCCATTAAGGGTACCTTTATTATAATCATCTTGGATTACATCATGTATTAATCAACTAATCACTTTATCCTTTAACCACTTTTAAGTACCCATGCGGTTTTGGTTAATTATCTACCAAACGGTCTTGGCCATATAGACCTCAAAGGTCTTGACCAAATCAGACTTCAAACGGTCTTGCACAAAAACATCCAAACGGTCTAAGACCGTTTAGACCTCCAAACGGTCTTGGTCAACCAATGAAACTGTTTGCTAAAGTAAGTGGTGGAGACCGTTTGCCAAAGTGCAACTTCAAGATCATTTGCTAAAGTGCAACTTTGAAACCACATGACCTCAACCGGTTTGGGACCGTTTGGTCCCAAACGGTCATGAGACCGTTTGGTCCCAAATAGTCTTGAGAACGTTCTTGAGACCGTTTGGTCCAAACCTCCTCAAAACCGCATGGACCAAGTATGGTCTCAACAAGTCAAGAAGAATTAGGGTTTTCAAGATCGATTCCTTCATTGATTGTGACCATGTTATCACTCATCAATTGGACCTGGCACCATGCTTCAATTGAGTTGATTAGGTCAACCTTCAACTGATTTGACCCTCAATTGGTCATCAATTAGGGTTTGAATCAATTGGATTAGGGTTTGGAATCGATGATCCTTCAACATTAATCAATGTGTAACTAGATGTTTTTAAAACTATTGGACCATCATCCAAATTGAACATGTCCTGACCCCAAATGGTCTTGAGGTCATTCGGATGACCTCCAAATGGTCTTGAGACCGTTTTCCCAAGTCAACATCAAAATCCAAGTCAACCATTTAGGGTTTGGTTCATTGGACTGGTCATCATATCAACATTTGATTGCTCTTCAACATAGCATCATTAGATCTTCAAACACCAAACCATAGTCAACTCTAGACCTTCAAACGGTCTTGTGTAACCCCCAAACGGTCTTGGGATCATTTGGATGACCTCCAAACGGTCTTGAGACCATTTTCCCATTACATCATCATTAACCATGTCATTCAATTAGGGTTTGGATCCTAGGATTGGTCACCTTATCAGCAATTGTTTATACTTCAACTTGATACCTTTGGATCTTCAATTGCTCAACCTTACCTAACCCTAGACCTAAAAATGGTCTTGGGTGATCACCAAACGGTCTTGAGACCGTTTGGGTCAATCAACCCTAGTTTCTAACTCAATCAATAATCAAAACAACACTTAACCCGATTATGGTTTTGGTGATTGTTGGACCTTCAATTAGGGAACCAATTAGAGATAATCAATTATAATTGATGGGTCAATAACCTAAATTATTTTCAACAGATCACCAAATGGTCAACGCTTGGTCAACACCACCAAACGGTCTTGGACCATTTGCTTCTATGCAGTTTAATGAAACTGTTTCATTCCAAACGGTTTGAAACCGTTTACTCCCAAACAGTTTGGGAAACCGTTTGAGCAACAAACATAAGACCATTTAGTAAAGTAGTTATTTGGATAATCATCTAAGGTGACATCATCTTCTTCTTCCTTTGTGTATCCAAGAACTGTTGATGTTCTTCACAGAAGTTTTAGCAAGAACTCAAAAGGATATCAAAAGAAGAAAAGTAGCCAATGATTATTAAAGGAATGGATGCATTAGCAATGCTTAAGGGTTAGAGTTATAAAACCCGCCTCTAGAACTGATCCAAAGATCCAAGCTCCACGATTTTAATGGTGGATGGAATTCCATCAGATGTCCAAGGCCCGTCCTTGAGCTATTGGATGAGCAAGCTAGCTAGGATTGAAAATCGAGTGAAGAAAACCAATAATTAACCATTGCTTTAGGGTTTCCACCATGAATCCGATGTAGAAGATGATCAAAACTCACCTACAGGTTTGTTCATCCTTCCTTTGCTCTAGAGATCTTCTTGGTCAGCCAAAACAAGGTGATAAGAGAAAAACTATGGAAATGATTCTCATGTGTATTGGAAAAGATATACATAAGGGGTATGTATATGGGTTCTCAAGGAAAAAGAAAAAGAAAAGTATTTTATTTAATTCCAAATTAATATCCACCAAATTCCCCTCCATTTCTTGGCAACGAAGCCACCTCCATTACTTGCAAAAACATCTCCATTATCCAAAGATTAATGGAAAAGGAATTAAGCATCTTAAAGAGTTTTATATTAATATCCATCCTTTTAGTGGATATTACTTTTTATTAAGATAATGTGAGTTGGCTTCCAATCAACCAAGATATTTTTGTGCCCAAGCAAGGAAAAAAAATCTTCCAACACTATTTCAAACACATCCTTCAAATTTTGGTTAAAGGGCTCCTTAATTAATTTATTTCTTTTTGCATTAAATTGAATTAAAGCTCCATATATGCTTAAATCTTGATTATTTTAATGTCAAGATTCTCTCTCCTACAAGATAATTCAAATGAGGTGGCCCTCTCATTTTATTTTCTCTATTTGATGCCAAGAAACATGAGAGACCCTCTAGAGGTGGTATTTTACATATTAAACCCTAGGTTTTGCGTAAATTGCATATTACACCAAAACTAGGTTTTAATGCACAAAGATTTCTCTACAAGCTTTATCTTGATGCCCAAGATTTTGGAAAGCATTCCACTCCATCATATTCATTCTTATGATGTCTCAAAATCATAGGAACATCTTATCAAGTGCAATTTTCAATTAAACCCCTCAACTTGGGTAATTTGTACTTTAGCCCAAAAGTAACAAAACAATGTTTCAGTCATTATTCAAAAAGGATTGGAATTGAAATATAAGTTCCTCAAAAGCCTTAATTACTTTTCAAAAGATAATATCAAGCATCTAATCAACTTTATTAGACAAAACACCTAGGGTTAGTACATAACCCAGGTCAGGGATGCTACAATAAACTTGTACAAATATATAATGTGCAAGTACTTAAATATCATGTAAATCAAGCATTTAGATCTCCCCTATACACACACAATACTTAGATAGGTCATCCCTAAGTGAACATCACAACTGCACATTCATTTCTTACACTTAGCATATGAGTTAAAGTATTGAAATAGAGTTTGTCTCAGTCGACAAACTTCTCGACTGAGATACTCTCAGTCAAACATCTTCTTGACCGAGAAACTCCCAAGTCTAAAGAACAAACATCTTTACATAACCTGCTAAAAGAAATCACAGAGAAAGGCTCGATCGAACTTTCCTTCGATTGAGACAGTATCTCGAGCAGGTTCTATAGCTGTTAGACTTAGTTATATAACTGTTAGAGTTAGTGGAAAAAGTGGTTGGGAGTTGAGTTGAACGTTGCTCCAGACTCACCCTCGGTCGACAATTTCCTCGACTGAGAGACACTCGGTCGACAAACTTCTCGACCGAGAAGGTGTCTGTCTACACTTTTCAGAAGTAATTAACTAGTCATTACTAATGCAATTAGTGGATATCTAACAACTAGTTAAGCACTAAGAACCCCCTAGAAAGTGTCTAGAACGTCCCTAAGCACTAGTAGGCCATTCCTATAAATAGGACATGCCTTAGGACACATAAACTCACTTGAGTACACATACTTGCAATTGAGAATCAATCCTTGTGAGCAATTGAGCAACTTCAACACTTGCAAATCATTTCCATTGCTATCATTTCGTGTCCTATAGGCTAGAATCTCCTACCCACTATACTTCCACTTTCATACACATTGGATAGGAGATCAAAATGCTTGATATAGGATTCAAGCCTTGCGCTTAAGTGGTAATTGTAATTTCCTTTTTCCTGTCTTATTCTTTCTTATTGCATTGTACTCTCCTTGCTGCTCCTAGGTTGGAGGTTGCGGTGTGGAGAGGGTGAAATCTTCTCAGGTGGAGAAGGAGGACTTTGGACTACTTCTAGAAGGTCTCAACAGTAAGCTACTTCAAGGGGGAGCTTGAAGTTACTTCAAGTGAAGGATGCTTCAAGGTTGGTGAGACGACTTTGGGTGAAGGTTGTCCAAAGGGTTTGGGAAGGTATTTGTAATTTTGTATAACATCCTTGAGAAGGTAATAAAACTCAAATACTTTCAAATCCCAATTGGAAACAATTGGGTAGTGGACTGACTCCCTTAGTTTTTGCTAAGGGTGGAACCACTCTAAATCCTTGTCTCCTTCTTCAACATCTTTGTGGTTGTTTGTTGGTTGAATAATTTTTTAATTAGTCATAAAACCCTATTCACCCCCCTCTAGTGTTTTTTAGATCTATCCAAACCCGCATTGAGAATCATGCATTGGGCCTTTTCCAACAATGTTCTATTCATTCTTTTTGCTACACCGTTCTGTTGGGGAGTGTGATGCACTGTATGATGTCTTTTAATCATGTGATCACTACAAAAATTATTGAACTCCTTAGAACAAAACTCTAAGCCATTATTAGTCTGAAAAGTCTTTATGCTCTTATCAGTTTGATTCTCAACAAGATCCTTCCATTGCTTGAAAGTCGAGAATGCCTCGTCCTTGATTTTGAGAAAATAAACCCAAACCTTCCTAGTGCAATCATCAATGAAGGTCATAATATATTTAGCACAACCTTTGGAAGGAACACGAGAAGGGCCCCATAGATCAGAGTGAACATAATCTATAGAATCCTTGGAAGAATGAATTTCCATGTCAAAGCTATTGTGTTTGGCCTTCCCCATAACACAATGCTCGTAGAAATCTAACTTTCCAATGCTTTCGCCACACAACAACCCTCTCTTGTTCAGAAGCATCATCCCTTTCTCAAACATGTGTCCCAAATGCATATGCCAGAGCCTTTTGGTGTCTTTAGATGAAGTTGTAACTGCTACAGAGCATGAGATAGTGGAACTTTGCAAGATGTACATTTTGTGTGAATTTCTCACTGCCTCCATGAGGACCCATTCAACTTTAAGAACATCAAGAACTCTATTTTCACTGGAGAACTTGCAACCCTTGTATTCAAGTGTTCCCAATGAGACAAGATTCTTCTTCAACCCGACAACATGTCGGACATCCCTCAATGTTTTGAGTTCACCATCAAACATCTTGATCTTCACCATGCCAAAACTAATTGTCTTGCAAGGATGATCGCCACCCATAAGGATATATCCACCTTGATGTGACTCATATGCATGGAAATAATCCTTATGCTCGGTCATGTGGTATGTGCATGCTGAATCAAGAACCCAATCCTTCTTGTAGTCATAGGATGACGATGAAGAAAGAACGTAGTTGTCATCTTCAGAACCTCCATGAGCCACCTTTGCATGAGCTACAACATCATTTGATTTCTCATGCTTTTGCTTATTTTGCAACTTGTAGCATTCATCCTGGGTATGACCTGTCTTCTTGCAATAGTTGCACCTCTTTGATTGACATGACTTTGACTTGTTCTTTTTTTTACTTTGAACTTTCAGGGTCTTTGTCACTTGGACACTCCCTTCCTCTAGTGGCAAAAGCTTCACCCACTACTTTTGATGAAGTAAGATCCTTCTCTAATTTATCTTGAGACGTCAAGGCCATTTTGACTTCATGGAGTGAGATAGTCTTTGACTCACAAAATATCATCATATCCCAAAGATTCTTATAGGATAGTGGAAGGGTACATAGCAACAAAATTGCTTGATCCTTGTCCTTTATCTTCCCATCGATCTGCCCAAGGTCGTGGATGATTTCATTGAACTCATTGAGAAGAGCCGTCAAGGAACCACCTTCTTCCATGTGAAGCATGAAAAGGCACTTCTTTAGTGCAAGCTCGTTGATGATGGAATTCTTCATGTAGAGTGCTTCAAGTTCATCCCAAATGTCTTTGGTGGTCTTCAGATGGACGACCTCACAAAGGACTTCTTCCTCCAAATGGAGAAATATGCTTGTACGTCCCTTGTAATTGATCTCCTCCCACTAGTCATGTTATGACCGTATTTGAGCTTAATCAGTAAGTTAGGGTTTATGTGGATGATTACATGATTTACTAGATTGATAATTACTTAAAAATGATTAATGATGATATATCAATCATGATATTTTAAACCTAATGAGAACCCCAAGTATGCTATCTCTTTGTATAATTAGGGTTTGAGAAAATATAAACCCTAGTCGGCTGGAATTAAGGGTTTCACCAAATAGGCTCACGTTGGGGAGAATGAGAGAGGTATGAAAAGGAGAATGAAAATGGTAGTTGAAGGATATGATAGTACAGACATGGTGGGTAACACGGCCGTGGTGGTTCATTGGTGGCATGGGCATTCTAGGCCACACGACCGTGGTGGGTCGTTGGTGGCACGACCATTCTAGGCCACACGACCATTTTAAAAGAATTGAACTATTGATCAACTTTTATACTAAAATCTACTGAGAACAATGCATCACAGCCGTGGTACTTTAGAACGGCCATGCTGGGTCCATTTTAGCATGGCCGTGGCAGCTAGCACAGCCGTTCTGGGGCATTTTCTCTTCAAACGACTATTCTACAGATTTCTAGATAGCAGTGTGTTGTTCTATTTTTAGTTATTTATTGGTAACTCCAAATGATCTAAAATTTTAACTGATGCTTTATAACTCAATTACAAACAACAAACTAAATTTTCATAATTTTTTCAGAAGGTTTGATCTCTGAAATACACGAATTATAGTAACTTTTTTATGACAGAAAAATTTGTTGAAATAAGAAAATGTTTAGTGAGGGGTCAATGTGCAATTGACCCAAGAATCTCAATTTCTCTATATGATCAACCTAACACACTAGCATCTCTCATAATTCATAACTCATTCTAGAGAAATGAAATCCTAGAGAGAGAGGGGAAGTTAGGGTTTGAGAGGAGAAATTGATAGAAATGCTGACCTAGGGTTTTGCGGTCTGAGGAATGATGAAATCAAGTAAGTTTAGCTTCTTTGCATAGACTTTAATGGTGAATCGTCTCTCAGATGTCAAGATTCTGTCCCTCCACTTTTTGGATTTGAAATCATATCAAATCAAGTCCTTTTCTCACTCTTTCTTCATAATCCCACATTTTTAGGGTTTCCGAGTTGAAAGGAAGAAGAATTGGGTGAATTGCTAGGGATTTGAGATGGATTCAAGATTTTAAGATATGGGATACATTTTAAAGGTATTTTCACACCTTAGGGTGAGTGGGAACTTCCTTTAAATAGTATATTGCATGAAAATTGGTTAATTCATCCATAATCTTTAATTGCTAGTATGCGACTACAAACCCTGAATTGTCTATTTGTTCTAAGTTGTTACAAAATGATATGAAATGAATTCTTCATCTATTTGGATGAAGTTCATATGATAAAAGCATATTAGAAATGTATAAAATACATCCTAACGATGATTCCCTAAGTATTCACATAGGTTATAAGAGTAAACTGAAATATAGGGAATTTGTCTATGACTGAAATTTGTTGTATAAGTAAATAGAGAAAATTGCTTATCTAGATCTGCTTGGTTATGAATGATTGTTTATCTAAATTCATAGTACATATATGTCAGATACTATCTTGGATTTTGTTCAAAGTGAATAGTGTTTGTTTGATATCTCAGTAAAGAGGGTGAAACCCTAGATGCGAGGAAAGTTGGATATTTGCGAGTAGATATCGTGAAATCCATTTGAAGGGATTTTCTTGACATGATAGACTTTATTTATCCAATGTTATTATTGATGCATGATATCTCAGTGAATGGCATCGAAACCCAAATTCAGCTCAGTTCCAAGGTTTCATACATATATTGTTTTTATATGATTTGTTGATAATAGTCTTTATTCAGTGAATGTTTATGTCGCATGAAATCCTTATGAGATCCATGTGATAAGTGAATGAGGTAAATGAAACCCTAAGGGTAGGGTGTTCAATGAATCAAGTATTGTGATATCAATGTTCTCAGTTATTATTAATAATTCTTGACATGATAAGAAAGCAACTCTTAATTAATTTATGTGATGCATAACTCAAGATTAGGGTTGATGTGCACGTTTTTTTCCTAGGAATTTTAGATAATTTACAAGTGCTACTGATGATTTCTCATATGTTGAGTAATCAACCCTTATCATTATATTAAGATGTTTAATTGCATGATTTCAGTATGTATGTGCTAAGTTGACAAGTATTCTATTTATTTTAAATTGCCTACAAGTACAATATGTTGATTTCTCAGCAATTTACAGTGTTTGAGCATATTGCACTTCCAAGTTACAAATGATATATATGTTGTATTTATAAGTTTCAGATAATTAGGCTCAGTACCATAGAGATACCAAAGCCAAGAATAAGTAAGAGAGAGATGCAATGTAGTAAGAGCTTTTCTAGAATAATAAAATAATAGCTTTAAGGGCCCTGACACCGTAGAATCCCTATGTGAGGTTTGTGCCTTAGGGATGAAATGACCTACCCTGGAGGTGCGTCTAGTATACGGGGGTCGGAACGCACCCACAGAGTGTGCGGGGAGACGAAGCCCTTGAGGAAGTCTCCTAAGAGAAGATAGGTTACCCAACATGAACCGAAAGTCCTGGTGGTAACCCATAGGTACCAACAGAGCGTACCAAGATGAGGCCCACAGAGTGTCTCAGACCCTCTGCCTGTGTACTCAGCCTAGAGGAGTCCAATTTATTGCACCATAGGAGTGCCGAGGCCAGAGAGCCAGTTTTCCTATTGCAGACCAGGACAACTGTCAGACTTAGCTATCATGGGGTGTCGGCTAAGTCTTGTACTGTGGGATCATACTTCACTATGAGTCTTCATATGTAGAGTACACTGCATATTATCAGAGCATAATAAAATGAATGCGAGGTCAAACAAGTGTGTATAGTTATTAAATTATTCTTTGTATGTTTCTAAATTATTAGTTTTCTTTATGATCAATCAAGCATTTCATATATCGATTCACTCTTATATATATTTAGAGTATCCTGCCATATTTACGATTGTCAATGATCAATCTCTTTAAAACTTACTGCTGTTATAATTGATATCAGTTTCTTAAAAGTATATTTGTAATTATATCAGTGTTTTAGACTATTTCTTTGAAGTACTCATTCACTGAGCGAGTAGGCTCACCCCTCTACTCACAATTTTTAGGGAAATCACATGGACTTGAAGAAAATATAATTGCATCAGAGTAGATATGCCACAAGAGTTAAGTCTGAGTATAGTTAAGTTCAGTCAGTCTCTGTCACTCTAGGTCCTTATATAGATGTGAGAGAGTTGTGAATGATGTTTGTATCTTTGTTTCCTTAATAAGAGAGAATTCATTTGATTATCATGTCGTATGTACATGGAAGCGTGAGAAATAGAATGAATGTATGGATGTGTATCATTAATGCTGAGATCATATTAGAGAAATAAAAGTTTAATTCTCTTGTAAAGTTAGTTTATGTGGTTCAATGCGAGAAAAACAAAGAGTTTGAAAAAGAAGAAAAAGTTAAGGGTGATCTTTGTTTTACGTTAAATCCTCAATTATACCCTAATATCTTGATTAGTGGTAATTGTGAGATCGGGGTGTAACAGCTTGGTATCAGAGCAACAAACTAATTTCTAATAGAACAACATTAATCCTTACTGCCTTTGGATTCTAAGTCTCTATAGAACAACAAACTAATTTCTAAAAGAAGAACAAAAGTGTAGCTAAATAAATGAATAAGTCATACAAAGGTAGACTATATTCAGGAAGGAAAAACTTGATTGAAAGAGAAACTATGTTTTACCCATGCATGAGCCGTTTGATTTAAAATGAAGAATATGTAATATATTTAACATGAGTTGAAACTGGTAGGGAGATTATTGATTTAGAATTTCAACTTCACATTAGTAGAAGGATAAAAAGAAATATATGCAACATGGTATACATGATCATACACATGAATAAGTAATATGATCCATAAGGAAAAAAATAGAAGTTAAAGATGACAGGTGGAAGAGTAGTATATGGTAAGAGGATTATGGATAGTAAGGAAGGGTTTCGAACATGATGGAGTATTATATATTATAAAAGAAAGAGGTTAGGAGATTCAAGCAAGTGCTAATTAGTCAATTATCCTTGTTGATAATTAATTAAACCTACATATGAGAAATGTATTATTGAATGTTTGAAGATAAGAATTCTAAGTCTCAAAATCATCTTCTCTTTCATATCTTCCTTAATGAGAGCAATGTGGGAATGAATTGATAAGAAAAATGAATCATATATGATGCATAACCACTGGGGTAGAGACATCTAGTGAATGTAATAATGACACACAATATGATGATGAAACCCTAGCAGGGTAATTAAGAATGTAACATACCTGAATGGCCAAGAAAGAGAAAGGAAATTCAATCGACAAGATATAAAAGAATTTAGTAAAAATTGTGAGATCCAAAGTTTGAATTTCAAATTAAGAGAGTAAAGTCACATCACAACAACGTCATGCTACTGGTAAGGACCAAACCCTAGAATGTTTAGAGTTGCAGTAGTTCAAGGGATGTCACTAGTGATTTGACCTTGAATACTAGCATCTCTATAAAACAAGATCATGCAATTTGCACCATGAGAAGTAAACTAGCACTAGTAGTAATCCTAGCTAATCTAAAAGGTTGATGAACAATATGAAAATGATTCAGAGCAAAGAGTAAGATATAAATTTGAAATGTAACAAGTGTGTTTTGAACAAAAGGAGAAATACAATATGAGTGAAGTGTGATATGAAATAAATTCTTGCAGTGATAGTAAGAATAATGAGTAATCTATTCATACCTTGTATGTTTCAATTTTAGGGATGTTTAATCTACATGATTAAGGATAAGTAGCAAAAAGTAAGTAGTAATGAATGAGGAGAGAGATAAGAGATAACAATGGCTTTTAGTAATATGTGAATTTGTTTTTAGAAGTATAATTTGTTGAAGGTATACTAAGGGATGTAAATTTGTTTTACATATGATTTCAGTTGTACATGTGCAAGCAATATGTTAATTAAAAGTGTTTGATAGTTTAAGTCATTCATACCAGTAATCCATCTTAGTATTGTACAATTGTTGTATGGTGATATGGTTCAAATGATGATAAAACAAATGGAGGGTTACCCTGAATAAGGTAGTCTTACCTATTCACTCATATGAATAGAAGGGATGATAACCAGATTGTATTGATATGTAACCCTAATGAGGTATAGCTTGTTATACCTAGCTTTAATATAATTAAGTGATGGTAATTGGGTATGAATAGTCCTTGAATGACTAATACAATCATGGAGTACTTTGTTACTGTTTTTGAAACCCTAGTATGCTATAATCTGATGGTTACACATTGAATTATGTGTGGGTTCATACTTGAGAATAATATGGAATGTGATGGTAATGCTTCACCTTATGCATCCATGATGCAATGGGGATGCCGTGAGTAGTATTGTACAATCATTGTTGAATCTAGTCTTTTAACTCAAGACTGTTTTGCTATTATAGTAGCACAATAGTAAAATTCAAAAGAACATGGTGAACTCTCTTTTGTGACTTAGAGGTAATACATAACAATAGTACACATTGAGTCGTATGAATTGAGATAGTTGGATCAGATTATCAATGTTGAGGTAACACCTCAAGAGTATGAAAATATTGAAATGGTTGCTTCTCTATCTACTCTATAATTGATTGTGACATAGAGAATTTGTTTGTTGTCATTGAGAACTATTTCAAACATGTTGTGATTAGAAAAGAAATAAAGGACTTAATGTTGAAAACTCCCTTCAAGTATGAAATACAAGAATATAATGACATGTAAGATTTTAGAAGCTTAAAATAAACTTTGAATATACTTTGTTTGCATATTTATGTTTCGGGGATGAAACCATTTTAAGGTGGGAAGAGTTGTTATGACTGTATTTGAGCTTAATCAGTAAGTTAGGGTTTATGTGGATGATTACATGCTTTACTAGATTGATAATTACTTAAACATGATTAATGATGATATATCAATCATGATATGTTAAACCTAATGAGAACCCCAAGTATGCTATCTCTTTGTATAATTAGGGTTTGAGAAAAATATAAACCCTAGTCGGCTAAAATTAGGGTTTTCACCAAATAGGCTCAGTTGGGGAGAATGAGAGAGGTATGCAAATGAGAATGGAAATGGTAGTTTAAGGCTAGGATAACACAGCCTTGGTGGGTCATTGGTGGCACGGGAATTCTAGGCCACACGACCATTTTGAAAGAATTGAACTATTGATCAACTTTTATACTAAAATTTTCTGAAAACAATGCACCATGGCCGTGGTACTGTAGCACGGTTGTGATGGGTCCATTTTAGCATGGCTGTGGCAGCTAGCACTGCTGTTCTGGGGCATTTTCTCTTCAAATGACTATTCTACAGATTAGATAGAAGTGCATTATTCTATTTTTAATTATTTATTAGTAACTCCAAATGATCTAAAATTTTAATTGAAGTTTTATACTCAATTACAAACAATGTGCTAAATTTTTATAATTTTTGGAGAAGGCTTGATCTATGAAATACACGAATTATAGTAACTTTTTTATGACAGAAAAATCTGCTGAAATAAGAAAAAGTTTAGTGAGGGGTCAATGTGCAATTGACCCAAGAAGCTCAATTTCTCTGTATGGTCAACCTAACACACTAGAAACTCTCATAATTTGTAACTCATTCCAGAGAACCAAAATCCTAGAGAGAGAGGGAGAGTTAGGGTTTGAGAGGAGAAATTGATGGAAATGCTGACCTAGGGTTTTGCAGTCTGGGGAATGATGAAATCAAGTAAGTTTAGCTTCTTTACATAAACTTTAATGGTGAATCTTCTCTCAAATGTCAAGATTCCGTCCCTCCCCTGTTTGGATTTGAAATCATATCAAATCAAGTCATTTTCTCACTCTTTCTTCATAATCCCTCATTTTTAGGGTTTCTGAGTTGAAAGGAAGAAGAATTGGGTGAATTGCTAGGGATTTGATATGGATTCGAGATTTTCAAATATGGGATATATTTTTAAGGTGTTTTCAAACCTTAGGGTGATTGGGAAATTCCTTTAAATAATATATTGCATGAAAATTGGTTAATTCATCCATAATCTTTAATTGTTAGTATGCAACTACAAACCCTGAATTGTCTATTTGTTCTAAGTTGTTGCAAAATGATATGAAATGGATTCTTCCTCTTTTTGGATGAAGTTCAGATGATAAATTCATATTATAAATGTATAGAATACATCCTAATGAGGATTCCCTAAGTATTCACATAGGTTATAAGAGTAAACTGAAATATAGGGAATTTGTCTATGACTGAAATTTGTTGTATAAGTAAATAGAGAAAATTGCTTATCTAGATCTGCTTGGTTATGAATGATTGTTTATCTAAATTCATAGTACATATATGTCAGATACTATCTTGGATTTTGTTCAAAGTGAATAGTGTTTGTTTGATATCTCAGTAAAGAGGGTGAAACCTTAGATGCGAGGAAAGTTGGATATTTGTGAATAGATATCGTGAAATCCATTTGAAGGGATTTTCTTGACATGATAGACTTTATTTATCTAATGTTATTATTGATGCATGATATCCCAGTGAATGGCATGGAAACCCAAATTCATCTCAGTTCCAAGGTTTCATACATATATTGATTTTATATGATTTGTTGATAATAGTTTTTATTCAGTGAATGTTTATGTCGCATGAAATCATTATGAGATCCATGTGATAAGTGAATGAGGTAAATGAAACCCTAAGGGTAGGGTGTTCAACGAATCAAGTATTGTGATATCAATGTTCTCAATTATTATTAATAATTCTTGCCATGATTAGAAAGCAACTATTAATTAATTTATGTGATGCATAACTCAAGATTAGGGTTGATGTGCACGTTTTTTTTCTCTAGGAATTTCAGATAATTTACAAGTGCTTCTGATGATTTCTCATATGTTGAGTAATTAACCCTTATCAGCATACTAATATGTTTAATTTCATGATTTCAGTATGTATGTGCTAAGTTGACAAGTATTCTATTTATTTTAAACTGCCTGCAAGTACAATATGTTGATTTCTTAGCAATTTATAGTGTTTGAGCATATTAAACTGCCAAGTTAGAAATGATATACATGTTGTATTTATAAGTTTCAGATAATTAGGCTCAGTACCATAGAGATACCAAAGCCAAGAATAAGTAAGAGAGAGAGAGATGCAATGTAGTAAGAGCTTTTATAAAATTATAAAATAATAGATTTAAGGGCCCTAACACCGTAGAATCCCTATGTGAGGTCTACACCTTAGGGATGAAACGACCTACCCTGGCGGTGCGTCCATTATACGGGGGTCAGAACGCACCCACAAAGCGTGCGGGGAGACGAAGCCCTTGAGGAAGTCTCCTAAGAGAAGATAGGTTACCCAAAATGAACCAGAAGTCCCGGTGGTAACCCAGAGGTACCCACAGAGCATACCAAGATGAGGCCCACAGAGCATCTCAGACCCTCCGCCTGTGTACTCAGTCTAGAGGAGGAGTCTAGTTTACAACACCATAGGAGTGTCGAGGCTAGAGAGCAAGTTTTCCTGTTGTAGACCAGGACATCAGTCAGACTTAGCTATCCCGGGGTGTCATCTAAGTCTTGTATGGTGGGATTGTAGTTCACTATGAGTCTTCATATGTAGAGTACACTATATATGATCAGGGCATAATAAAATGAATGAGAGGTCAAACAAGTGTGTATAGTTATTCAATTATTCTTTGTATGTTTCTGAATTATTAGTTCTTTTTATGATCAATCATACATTTCATATATTGATTCACTCTTATAGATATTTAGAGTATCCTGTCATATTTACGATTGTCAATGATCAATCTCTTTAAAACTTACTATTGTTATAATTTATATCAGTTGCTCAAAAGTATATCTGTAATTATATAAGTGTTTTAGACTGTTTCTTTGAAGTACTCATTCACTAAGCGAGTAGGCTCAACCCTCTAATCACAATTTTTAGGGAAATCACATAGACTTAAAGAAGATATCATTGCATTAGAGTAGATCTGCCACAAGAGTTAAGTCTGAGTATAGTTAAGTTCAGTCAGTCCCTATCACTCTAGGTCCTTATATAGATGTGAGAGAGTTGTGAATGATGTTTGTATCTTTGTTTCCTTAATAATAGAGAATGCATTTGATTATCATGTCGTATGTACATAGAAGCGTGAGAAACAAAATGAATGTATGGATGTGTATCATTAGTGCTGAGATTATATTAGAGAAATAAAGTTTAAGTCTCTTGTAAAGTTAGTTTATGTGGTTCAATGCGAGAAAAACAAAGAGTTTGAAAAAGAAGAAAAAGTTAAGGGTGATCTTTGTTTTATGTTAAATCCTCAATTTATACCCTAATCTCATGATTAGTGATAATTGTGAGATCGGGGGTGTAACAAGTCATCTGTCATGGATTCTGATTTCTTCTCCTTTCCAAGAAGAGCTTTGTGGACTCCTTCTTGCGTGAGGCAAGATTCACACTTGACTTACCAAAGAGAGAAGATCTTCAAGCGATCAAACTTCTCGATGTTGTACTTCGACGTCATGGTAGAGATCTGGAGGTAGAACTTGCTCTGACACCACTTGTTGGGATATGGTGATGATGAGAGACCTGAACAACAAGGCCCAATGATCTTGTTGCGGAGATGTGGAAGTGTGAGATCGAGAAATCCAAACCAAATACTACAAAGAAGATCAACAATGAACAAGCAAGCAACCACAAAGACGAGATTTATAGTGGTTTGGCAAATTCCCAATGTGGGAGCCTACATCCACCGGTGGAGATGATATATTGATAGAGAGACTACAGAGATGATGATTATAGAAGAGAGAAGAAGTAGCCAATCCCCTTTTACACCCAAAAGCCAACTGTGGAAGAAGACAGTTGCTTGGAGAGGAGCTCTTGGAGGTGTGAAACCCTAAGGAAATCCCTAGGTCCATCTGAGGCTTTAGGTCTTTGAAAAATGACATCTCTTGATGTCTCTTCATTGCTCTTCATGTTTGGGACAAGTTGGGGAAGTATATTTATAAGAATAGAACCCCTATCCAAAAACCTGAAGTTACTAGGTTGTTTTTCGGCCACATTTACGGTCCGGAAGGGACTATATACGGTCTGTAACATAGACTGTATTTCCAAATCAACAACATTTACAGTTCGTCTGGATTGTAAATGCAAATACAGTCCAGGAAGACCATATACGGTATGAATTAATGACCATAAATAAACATGTAGGTGCCTAAAACGTATCCCGAAGATGTTGAGGCTTAGAGTAGATGTCCCATTCATCAAGGAAGCTTTTCTAGAGAGTTTAAGACACTCTCTCAGCAGGACAAAATCAAGGAGAAAGGAGGCATAAGAGACCAGAAGATCAAGGAGGATGTCTCCAAGGACGAGATCCAGCTCATTCGGAGGTTAAGGAGCGAGAGCCACCTCTCCTCCATGGGCTAATCTTTTCAAGAATGAGGGGGGTCACTGTGGCACTCCATTTAAAGTAGTGCTCAGTGTGTCTTCAATGCTATTACACAAGCACACCCTTGCAGGTTGTGTCTGTTCTAGTATCCCTGACCAAGTCTGGGCTTCCTCGAGTGATTCTGTCCCCTCATCGCCATATAATTTCCAAGATGGATAGCAAGGAGGATTTTCTAGTTTGGATGTACCTATTGTTCTTTAGCTTTATACTGGGCTATCAATCATTTGATTGTAAGAATAGGGTATCTCGACAGAAATATGACAATGCATCCATGATCTAGTCCTTTCCATATATCGTTGATACAAATTGTGGATTGGTGGCTTGTTCCCCAATATTTGTGTTGTGTAACTCTAGGTATCTACCTAGCCAAGACACCTCTTTATTGGGGGAGAACTTTGACTCCGACCCTGTGTGCCCAACACTCAGATGGTTCAGGATCAGTTGGTGACCTTTCTCTGTTCTAGTAGGAGTGAGTTTTCAAGGTGGGGGTGTGGCGTCCTTCTGAGATTAGGACAATTAAACCTTCTTTCATTGGGAACTGACCTCGTACTCTTTCCTATTGTGGTTCATTCATAAAGTTCTAGAGGTGAACAATGGTCATCATGTTCTCTTTTGTGTTGATGTGTGGGACATAGGGCTCATGGTACATGCTTCCCACCCTTTCTCCACTTTAATAAATGTGTGAACGGGGAGTGGGCAGAGAAGAAGGGAAGGATGTCCTCATACAGAGTCGTACACGACAAGTAGTACTGGAGACTGGAGAATGGGGAGAGGGAACTCCCCGAGGGCTGATCAAATAACAGATGAATTTCTTGTTTATGAAACATTGATGATTAAAAAATGGGGTTCCTGGTCAAAGGCCTATCTGGTAAGGAGCCTTTTTTCTAAACCGTGAATAGAGGTGGCTTGGTAGGAAAGGAATGGTCTGATCCTTGTTTTTTTTTTGAGTGGGGATGGGGGGATAGAACCTTTTTCTCTATTGTGGAGGCCATCTTCTCTTCTTCATTTGGACTTCACCTCCCCCTTCCCCCTCCACCACCTCCTCCCAACATGACAAAAATCAACAAACTATAGCATCTTCACACTCTTCTTCCTCTTTTCTTCAATTGTTCTCCTTTGTTTTTGTACAAATAATGTATTTCATCTTTATGCCAACTGTGCTTGTCTATGTCTAGTTGAGCTCCTAGTAGGCTATGTATCCCATTTTGGGCATATTTATGTACTTCTACTCTTAATTTATATTCAAATCTAGCATATTTTTTGTCCTATCTTTCCTTCTTGGTTATGATTATTGGTTCGGTTGATTGCTTTATTGAATGAACTGGCATTTTTACCACACCAAGAGATTAGTATACACATGGGTAGAGAAGGTCGTTTAAACCAAAATCTAAGAGGACAAAGTTTAAGGGTAGATTAGCTAGGAAATTTGAGGTCAGAGAGATCTGACCCCTCACTATGAGACTAACTCAGTTTCCCTAAACTCGAGTCAGTTTTGGTAGTGGTTCATATGTTGGTTGATCTCTTGTTGCTCCTAATGGTCCTAGTTGTCCCCGAACTAAGAGGTACTGATGCAGCGTGCACAGACGAGAAAGGAAACATAAAACAAAATCTTATTGATTTCACAGAATATTGAGAGCTTGAGACCAAGATTTGTCGATTTCAAAGAAATATCAAAAATTGATAGATATGAGGGCAAGCCTTTGTATTTTCTTCAATTGCAAAAAACTGATTGATGAAATGTCTTACAAGCATTTAAATAGTAAACCTTAGGAAAAAATAACAAAAGGTCCTTAAAATTATGAAAATACAACCTAAAGTGTTGAATAAAACTAATAAAATGCAAATTTGACCCTCAAGCTGAAGAAATTCGTTGAAAAAATGTCATCTCTCATGACTTTGTCAGGAGTCTTGCTCAGAAGGCCGTTTCTACCCGAAAAACACTAGTATTGCCTCAAAATCTGACACTAGAGTAGAAAACTCAAATATGTATAAATTCTTTGGATGTTCTAGTTTCTACATATAGTGTATCTCCACTTTCCGCACATTAGGTACTCTAGAACAGTCAGGTCTATAGGTTCATTAGCCTCGAGAGGGGTGTTGGACCATTGATGAATTTAGTCCCTCTACGTGAGAGCGAGTGAGATGATCCCACAAGAGTGGCTACCATGGTACATGATGGACATGAATGCCAGTTGCTTGCTATGGTGCTCGAGGGTTGCCTACGCTTGAGAACGAGGTGCATATACTGCCCAATTCATAGTTACATAGCCAGGAACTCCTTCTCCTGATTAGTAGGATTTGACAGAATATGTTTACTTTATCTTTTTTGCTTTATTTTTTTAGTTTCATACTAGCTTTAAACATCTTCTTACCTCTGATTTAGCCTAGCTATGTAAGAGAAGAATGTTAGGCGAGTAACGTCCCTACGTTCCAGTGTTTGACCCCATATATCTACTTCGACCCCATAATAAGTTGAGGGCGTCTTAAAGGTTTCGAGTTATAAATTTAAAGCACAATCATTTTGAAGACGTTTGATTTTAGACATGTGATTCAGGACCGATCATATAACATATTATCTATTTGTTATTATTCAATTTAAATTATCTCTTCTCCCTCTTGTTAACTTTATTTCCAACTTTCTCCCTACTTTTTCAATTAGTCTTTCGATTATAAGTTGTTTCATTTCTTCATAATTTTATTATTCATAGTCTAAATTACTTTTAGAATATCATAATTCATTTCATGAGTATCTACATACACATAGGGTAATGATCTAGTGATAAATAATTCTAGTAAGTGTATTTCCCATATCAAATTATATAGAAAGAAGTAACAAAGACACCAGATGTTCCTTTTATGCGAGTGAAGGATTTATTGTGTACCCACACTTAAATGTTGATGAGGAAGACATGTGCCTTGTGATACATGTTGCCATATCTAGTTACCAGATTGTTCACGTACTTCCCTTATTTGGCATAGTACTTTGTGTACTGGGTAAGATTGCATGCTCCTTTATATCTCTTGCCTTATTTGTGAACGAATCACATATCTCCTTTTAGGAGGAACAAGCAATTCACAAACTTCTAGCATAGGTGGAATGTTGGTTGACATGGTTTAGCAAGTTGGTATCATTACAATCCTTTATCTCTATTGATTTTTCCACTATCAGGGAATGTCAAGAATTGATGGTCTAAAGGGTGATGGACGATAAAATTTTGAACATGACAAAGCGCACTACGTCGCATGAAAGAGAAGTGAAAAAAAAATGGTCTCCAAGGAGAAGTTACGATTAGCCTATTGAAAATGTTAGAGTAAGTCTAGGTATTGGAGTATGCATGTTTCCGACAATTATCAGATTGATTCATGTAGTTCACATGGTGACACATATATTTGAGGGTTGTATAGGGTTTTTAATGCCTACTTTCTCTTTTAAGCTTAGGCCTATGGGCTCTTAGAGTCTGTGTAATCCTAAGTTTGTTTGGTCTACATGCTAATTAGGTTGTAGGTCTAGGGGGAGTGATCATTGCAAGCATTGAAGGTCAATAGTAAAATGTTCCAATGCAAACATGAATATATGCATGTGTTAAATTATTTTAGAAAACAATTTGATAACACATTGTTATTCAACAATAATGCCTTTTGATGATACATATTGGAATTTCTACTTACCTTTAGGTATAAGGCAACCACTCATGCTAAAAAAGAAATACACACACACACACACACACACACACAGAGAGAGAGAGAGAGAGAGAGAGAGAGAGAGAGAGAGAGAATCACTCATGTCAAAAAAGAAATACACACACAGATAAAGAGCCACTCATGCTAAGAAAGAAATACACACACAAGCCCACACACACAGAGAGTGAGAGCACCCAACAACTCTTCTATAAAAGGCCTCATGAAATTATTTTGTAGGAGACCAATAGAACTTCTTTTGAGTAGATAGTAATAATTATCTCTTTCTCCATTATCTTTTCAGGGGGTGGGTTTTCAATGATAATGCAGGATTTTCATTGGTCCTCCTATAGGAAAAGTAGAGATGCATTACTACGATTTTCGCCTATACCCTAGGGTATAAAGAAATTTTCTACTGGATTTGGTTCAACTGTATGGATCTAATTAATTTGAGATTGATTATATTATTAAAAATTTCGATAAACTTTTACAGTCGCATTATAAGATTGGTCCAGACCAAGTTACATGATCATGATGGATGTGCTGGACTGAATTTGAATTTCCATACGGCCTGGCCCGTCCACCCGGACGTATGTACGCTGCCTGCATATAAAGCGCCTTGTGTGGAACGACGAACTCGTGACAAACGGCCTCGTGACTGCAGTGTGAGTTGTCGCGGTGGAGTAGAGAGGAGAGCCGAGACGAGAGAGGTTCCGGGTTCTTCAATTGAGAGCGAAAGGAGGGTCGAAGGGAAGAGTGCTGTCGAGGCGATGAAGGTTCAGAAAAAGGAAGGGCCAATTCTGTACATGGAAGAGTACGCGGAGTTCTTCCGCGGCCGCAACAGCCTCGACTTCACTATCATCCAGCTCAACCAGGTCGGTTACCTCACTCGCTTCGACTTCTCCTACCACCACTGACATCCGCTCTCTCTCCGTCTACTACTACTTCGATTTGATTCCGATTCGCTCTCGCGTTCACCTTTGCTTCTTCCTGCTGTATCGTGATTTCGCTCCTCGCATTCCGACTGCACAAGTTTTTGATCTGTTCGGCTGTTCCTCAGTTGAAGTTTCGCGTTCGTATTAGAATCTCGAGGTTTACTCAACGACGTTTTCGCGATCGAGCGACCGTTCTCGAATTGAATTTCTCTCTTCCTCCTCTTTAAATCCCGCTTCTCTAGAAGGTCGGTCACTGTCAGTCGGCCGGTCCCTCGCCCGCTTCATCGGATATTATTCGCTACTCTGTCTTTATCTATTTTCCTCGTCTTCGACCAAATGCTGGTTCCATTCTCCACAATTGATTCGATTCTTTCGCGTTCCTCCTGCTTCTTCTTCCCTTAAAACGTCTATGCCGCGGTTTCACTCCTCGCATTTCGAAGCCTCTCTTCTCCCGCCGGTTATTGACCTGTTTCTCATTGCTACTGTTGTATTGAATCTCGAGGTTTCTCCACACTTGCCAGATCGTTCCCGATTTCGATCCCTGTGTTCCTCTTCTGTAAATCCCGCTTCTCAACTGATTTGTTTGGAACTATGTACATTTGCAGATCATCCACATGCACGGCTTCTCCAAGGTTAGGCGCAACAAGGTCAAATCCACAAGCAAACCGCCACTGATAAACTCTCTCTCGCACACAAATCCCCTATGTCCGTCCGTCCATACTCCTTGACCCGCCGCCCTGTTCCGCTGTGCGCAGATCGACGTGATGGAGGCGCTGGGACATCTGGAGTTAATGAACCCCTCGCGATCGACCCTGGCGCAGTCTGGAGGCACCGACGGCGTCTCCTACTTCGCGCCGCTCCCGCTGGACCAGGTGAAGTCCGACTTCGACGAGATCGGGTGGGAGGAGTGCCCCGTCGGGTCGCTCGTGTCCAGCGTGACCGTAGAGGAACAGGAAGCCACCGCCAACGCCAAAGCGCTCGTCTGCTCCGCGACCTCGTCCTCGACGACGTCCGCTGCGGCGAAGAAGAGGAAGAGTCGCGCCGCCGGTGGAGGCGCATCTGAAGGGAAGAGGAAGGGGAACGGGAAGCCGCCCGGCAGGCCTCCGCGTCGGCCGCTGTTGTTTGGTGATAAGGTCTTCTTGCTAACCAACGAGTAATTAACTGCGCTGCTTGCTAACCAACCGAGTAATTAAGAGAGTGCATGCTGCTGCTACCGCTGCCGGTGTCTTAACGGAGAGGATGACTGACGAAAGTACAATGTTTTTTAACGAAAATGATAGTAAGAAGTATAGTTAGGAAGAACAATCAAGCACTATTACAGACCGAGTGGCTTTGCTGCCAGTAGACAGACTCGAAACCTAGATTCTGTCTTCGGCGCAGCGCATCAGAGAATAAGGGGAATTAGCAGCAAACAGAGTGTTAGATAATCTTAATTCTTGGACGCGTTTCTGATATTCTTCTAGCTTATTCAACAAATCACGACTCGACTTTTGAGAACACGAGCACTTGTTCTTCAGGCCCTTTATGGTGTTTCTTATCATATGGTCGGCTTGTTCTCGTCTCGAACAGTTGTTCGGCATCTGCTCCTTTCAATCGCATTTCATCGCAGGCAAATTAGCTATGTGCAAATAAGCTTCTCATCCTTTTCTCCATTCGAAGTGCAACCAATCGGCTTTTGAAATCTCGCAGTTGTTCCGTCTGATTACTCGGGTTGGAGATACTGCGTGCCGGATGATTGTTCAATTGAGATTAGTAATAACGGTCGTTTTCATATTCAATGCATCATATAACAGAAAAAAATAACTAATATGTACAAAAATTCAGATGAAAAAAGAAAACAACAGTAACAATTTGAAAGGATGGTATTAACAGGTTTGATAAACTCTCAGTACTCAGGCTACTAAACCATAGTCTGACACCTCTGTGTGATTCAGAATCACCGACTTATCTGCTGTTCCCGCTGTTTTACACCATCCAACTGCCATGCCAAGCAGGCCACCCACAGCTGGCAAACTCTCCTCTCGCACTAGCTTCAGTAATAACTATACTATCCACAAATAAGTAACGGTACTTTGCACAATCAGAACCAAAACTAAGCCCAACAATAGGGTCGGAGCAGTCCGGTACATGGAGCTCTCTCAGCACCCCCAGGCACCCAACTGAGACTGCGGACACGTTGTGGGTGGAAGGGCGCAATCCAGTTCAAACAACTGTAAGCTGGGCTGGGTCAACGGGAGATCTACTCCTGATCTGGTTGGACCATTGCGTTCAATCCAGTGGTAGTGGACTCTGTCACTCTGCTAATCGCCCATATACATAAGCCAATGTTTGGCCCGTCAGTTTCTAGTAATAGGCTTTTTTGATAAGAAGTTCATTTCATAAATAAAAATTAACATACCACCGGATGTTAATTGAAAGGTACATAGTAATGATAAATAGACGGGTCCATGTCATAACGTCGATAGCATCATGAGTGCCATTAGAACTATGAGAATGACACCTAATGATGAGCCTAGAAAAGTACTGTAAGTGGAGTTTATGTGGGGGAGGCATCCCGACAGTAGGCCTCCGTGATGAAATAAACATATCAGAAATCATTTGACTCATCTCTCGATCCTTACTGTCCATATCATTGTTGCCATCAAGACTGTTTATATTTGATATCGTGATGTTTGGGTTTTGAATATTGCAACATATGTTGGATGTTCGTAAAAGTGGATGTATGTGTTGGGAGTTTCAAAAAGGGAAAAGAATTCAACTCACTAATCACCTGTGAGTATACAGGAGTCAATGTAGTCGAGTGTCGAACACAAGAAGCTAGGTTAGTTAGGCGCAAACATGTTAACTTTCACTATTCTAAATCGGATTTGTGAAAGTTTAATTATTTATAGACCTAAGAAAAGGAAAATAAGGCAAAGGTTTAAACAACATAATTGATTTAATGATTAAGAACTTGAGCATAAGGTTTCACTACCATAACCATTATATCACATGAACGCAAGAAATAAGATTGTTGTTTAATAAGCAAGGAGGTTGTCATCGTCATGCATTTCCCAATGTCATGAGATGGTTCTCAACTTCACATAATGCTCCCGCATCTATGATTAGTATCAAACATAACCGAAACCCTCAATAATCCCTAGTCACTTCCGTGGTCAAGAGAATATTGTCATAGATCCTACTCCATACTTCCTAATGTATTCTCTTGAAGCACAAGGCAAGCATAAAACATGTATAAAAGGTGGCCATCCTAGCATACAAACAAGAAAACACCATAGGAATCCATGGAAGAAAGCAAATTAAACAACAATAAGCATAAAATTCTAGTTCACATGATTAATGGCATGGGAGCTACTCTCCCATACTCAAGAAAAGAGCTCTACTCGTCCATAATGAAGATATGCAGATACATGACAGTAATTTCAGGGTTTTGCATGCTTAAGAGAAGGAAAAGCTAGAAGAACCACAAATGCAACCTAAGGGGAGAGAACTCCAGCAAGAGGACAAAATTCTACCACTAGAAAGCCCCAAACTTGGACCAACTCCCCTCCAAGAAAGCTAGAATGAAGAGAGCAGCTCTGCTGCACCTTGGAGAAGAAAAAATGGAGAAGAAATGAAGTAGAATGAGGGTTCTCTTCTAAGAAACCACCTTCTTTTACCCCAAAATCGCCTTCCTCTGCTCTGGAACTTCTCTTGGAAATAAAACACTTCAAAATGATTGAGCATAACTGCCTCATAGGCTCACATTTGCTTTTAAAACGAAAGGCATTTGTTTTCAATTTTTACAGAAACTGACAACGACACGACGTGTCTTTTGTGGAACACACCATGTTATGTCATTTGTGTTTGTTCAGGATTGTTGCTGCATTGAGGTACACAATGTGTTTGAATAAGACACACCGTGTTTCTGTCTTCAGGGAGTAAATCAAATGAAGGGTACACAATGTGTTTGAATAAACACACGTCGTGTTCTTTGACAGAAAGGTGTAGACGGTCTTCACATATAAGGAAAACGCCGTTTCTGATGAAGGACACATTGTGTTACCTCTTTTCTTTGATCTGGACTAGATGCTACTGGAGAATCACACACCGTGTGTTTAATAACACACGACATGTTATTTGTCCTGAAAGACTGCCTGTAAGGTAACATGCTGTGTTCTTAATAGAACACGTCGTGTTCTTAATAGAACATGTCATGTCTTCTACCGTTTCTTCAGAAATCTGCTTTGGGTTAGCAACAAAACTTGGAGATGTCCCATTGAGGTTGGATCTGAGTTAGGTTATCTCCAATTTGACTTTTTTAATACATATCTGCAATCAACATCATGTGATAAGTAAAGAGACTAAAAAGTGTGGCAAAATGGATATAAATATAGGATAATTTGGGACAGAATGAGCTGAAACTATGTGTGAAGAAATGTAAAAAGTTGATATAAAACACACACAACAAATCCCCCTATGCTTGAACTGTTACTTGTCCTCAAGCAAAAAGAACATAGAAACACACATGAAAGAATTTTTCAAGCTCATGTATAGATTAGTTGGAAAAAAAGATATGCAATGTTCAACCAACAATGATCAATGATTTATACTCATGGACATCAATTCAACTTAAACATCAATGAAAAAGATTCTTGAGCTCAGCAAGGGCGGTTTCAATTTAATGAATCAATCAACTCAACAACATTAAACATAATTTGGATAACCAAGCCAAACAATTAGTGGATGCACTATTTCTCAGCTATGAAAGATACAAATGATGAAGTCTTAGCTAACATTAACATAATTAGTTGCACTCTTTTCTTTTCCCAAAAAATGATATGGAAATGGATTATGGGTTCCGACACTCGACTGTTAATGTAGGCTTATGCTCACGTGGAGTGCCAGTTGGGGTATTTTACCCTCTTTTTAAGACATACCACCTAACCATCATGGCCGGATTAGACTTACACTAGGCTAGCATGATATGTAGGTAGTTTATCCATCTTTTATGGGGTAAGAATGTTAAATGAGATAAGAGATTTTAAATATTTTCTACAATATGGGAGAGTCAACTAAATAGCAACATTAGCCAGATTTCATCCATTTGTTTTGATTTTTTTTACTGAAAGAAAAGTTGAAAAATGCAGTTTGGCAAGGATATCCCATATTCCAAATGATGTTATGATGTTAATTTACTTCACAAAAAAGAAACCATTACATGTTTTAGGCAATCAATGATGAAAAAGTTGAGTGTTCAAGCTACAAGAATAAAGCAGAAATAAACATGTGATGAAGGCCAAATGATTTCAACTAATCTATGCATGCTCTTTAGAATTCTTTCAATGAAAAATTAAGGCACAAAAGGACAAGATGGTTCAAGCTTGGTAGAAAAATCAGTTCATTACATCAAGATAGCCTCACATCATACATGATTTTTCCACAAAAGGAAAGAAAAACAAAGAACAACATGAAAGCAGAAAAGGCATGATAACATGAAAAACATGAAAAAAATACAATTAAACTACATTACCGGCCGGTTGCCTTCCCCTAAGCTTGAAATTCACAGTGTCCTCACTGTAACAATCAAACCTATGAAGGAAACAACTGAGTACCTATCATGGGTGGGGCATCAGTGGGATGGGCCAAGGCCCATGTGATTAGAGGGGAAGAACTGGCTGACAAGATCATAGTCATCTGGAATATCAACCCGCACGAGGTGTGGAGCAAACTCAGGCTGCGACGGTGGAGTAGGTTGGTGCTGATGTGACATGGAGTAGTGGCCTCAAGAAAGGTGCCAACTATCCATGTGATGAACCATATCATTCATAGTAGAAAATTATTGACCCATCAGGTCCATGTGGTCAAACCGTTGCTGCACATAGCCATACAGATGCCTGACGTCAGGCATGGCCCAGGAGTACTCGGTCTATGTGCTTATGGAGAGAGGTGGTGGAGCAGTAGGGAGTGCCTCAATATCATCAGTAGATCTAGCTGCATCAACTTCTTCTTCAGTGTTCAGAACGACTTTCCAATTATCTTTGTTCTCCAATGTGATATGCTCAGGATCTGCAATGTCAATGTATTGATCATAGTCAAAGAATTGCCAAAATTTGGTATTACGATTGGCAACCCTTGAGATCAATCCTGCAGAAAGTAGATACTGAATGTCTACCAGGTTCCTACCTGGTGCAGCCTCAAGACCTATCAGATCAACATCTAACTTTTATACTATCAAAGTGATCAAGCCACCACACATTATGTCTCCATATTCTTGCTTCTTCACTTTCTTAATGTCTAGGAAATGTGTAAGGATATACTAAGATGCATTGATCTGATAGTCATACATCATTCCCCACAAAAAGAAAAGATCTTGTTATCCGACGACCCCTTGAGTTTCTTTCTTAGCAAAGAATCATGTACTAAGAAGGCGGTTGTGACGACCCCAATTTCTACATACTTTCCTTAGTGACATATACAGATATGCGTGCACTCATATCTATAAATGTCAAAAGGGAAAATAATAGAAATCAAGATAGCCAACTAAAATCAGAGATAAGCCAAGATTATGTTCACATCATAGTAAATAGCCACACAACATTTCATTCAACAATATAAGATAAAGTCATACATATTGATACTGGAGAAAGAAGAAGAATAAGTCTATGATTATTACATTGGATCTCAATCATCCTCAACATATTCTACGGAAAGAAATAAACTAACATCTAGCAAGAAAGAGATAAGAAGAGGACTAGGTCTATCTAATAAATCCTCCATGCTTATTATTTGTGCCTTCAGGTACTTTGAATATGCATTGCACTTTAATCATTAATTGTTCCTTGCACCTAGAAAATATGAGAAACAAAAACATCAACAAAGTTGGTACATGGAATTAAAGCTATACTATGCTGGTATATAAAAATACTCAAAATTGGAGAAAAGGATGAAAACATTATTTAGAAGCCGAAAATCAGGAAATCCCAAGTTATTATCCTTATTTAGAATGAATATGCATTACTATGGTGGACATAGAACAAACATAAATATTGGGCCCTATCCCTACGTACCTTGTACCATTAGGGATCTCCCTGCGTACCTTGTACCATTAGGGAGGTGCTAGTCAACATTAATATTTTCCCTCTCTAATAGGGAGATTAATGAGCACCACTAGTAACTACATTTCACTTATATTCAATTATGTTCTTTCATGTTCAAGGCGGTAAATCATCAATTAATCATATATCCACATCCATTAATGTATATCAATTTCATGCAAACAATTACATATACTTAACATCCAGCAAAAACTAGTCATATAATTATATCCACGTACCTCTAATTCTCAGATCTGAATTCCACAAGTCCTAAGTTAGGAGAAAGATAGTAGATCACCCTGAAATGTAAACAAAACCCTAAGTTACTATGGATCCTCATTGTTCCACATTAGGGTCCCTATTAGGGTTTAGGTTATGTGGGATGTCACTTTAGGATACATAGGATTCTGAGTTGGGGTCTGAGATTAGGGTCGTCCAGGTTATAAAAAGGACATTTCAGTTATTAGGGTTTTCATAAATTGTACATAATAATCATGATGAGGTGAGAAAAACTAGAAATTAGGGTTCTTCTCAATTATTAAATCAACTATCTTCCTTAGGTAGGATTTCGAGTAACATTATGACCAAGATCATAATTAGGGTTTAAAATATTCCCAAGACAGAAATAAAATCAGTTATAACCATTATTTCACAAAACAATGTATTAAAAGGTCATTAGTGATGGTTGGCCATATTTTCCAAAAAGGGTTCATATCCAGGTCATGATTATATTTTATTTAGATATCTTGGATTTTTCTGATGAAAATGGTATATTGGTTCGATATTTCTTGATGTTCCTATCATTTTCTAGAATTTTCTAAAATCTGACCAATCAGGAAAATTCTAAAGAATTTAAATGAAAATAAAAAAAGATTTGCGAGCTCTGACTCGTGGATCATGCGAGGGATCTGACCAACCGGACCCTCTCACTGACCCGCGAGCAAGCGCTCGTCTAAGCGGGGTCAGGCTCACTGAAAAGTCAGGAATACCCCTGACTCCTTCCTGTTGGGCTCGTGTCCGTGTGAGGGTTAGAAAGGGAAATCACCCATCTGAATGTTCCTGCTCGCGCCAAGGCTGCAACGAGGAATCGGGGGAGAGCTAGACAAATTTCTAGGATGAACTGGGCTGCTCTGGTCATTGGGTTGAGTTCGCAGGTTCATGACGGTTGCAGGGAGGTCGGGCTCGTCGGAAACGAAGGTCTAGGCTTTCTGGGAAGTTGAGAGTTACCTGCCCTCGGGTTGGATTGAGGGAGTCAGGAGCTTCGCGGAGGTCCACCGGTGCTGTTGCAATCTTCCCGCGACTCCGAGACGGTCCCAACCTCACCGGCGGTGGAGCTTTGGAGCTCAGCTGCGGCGGCTAGTCGACCCGGGGTTCTAGGCCTTCGCGGCTCCAACCGAGGACCTCGCCGAGACCCCTAGATGGTGCGGTCAAGTTTGATTGAGTGGAGAGGACCGCTGGAGGGAGGGCGAGGTCGAAGTCCGGCGAGCGGGGTGTGCTTGAGGTCGGGGAGTAAGGGGTGATCTAGGTTGCAATTGAGGGGTTCGTGCGACTAAAAGATAGGTGGCGTAGCTACTGGACTCCATAAATAGGAGTGGGGGTGCTAGGAAGGGGATCCCTAAATTGGCTGTCGTCGCCACTGAGAGGCGCGAGAGCTCGGGAGATCGTTCTCCCAGATCCGGTGGAGAGGGATGACGTGGTGAGGGTCGTTGAGTTCGGTTTGAGGAGAGGAGTTGGTCCTCCAAATATCTCGTGAGGAGGAGGTAGGGTCCGGGCGCGGGGGCCGTTGGGGGGAATCGTAGGTCCAGCTACTGGCGGGGACCACTTCTTTCGGAGGTGGAAGACGAAGTCCTGACCTTTGGATCCAGCGCGGATCATTGTCCACCTGATCAGACGACTAGGATCAAATCGCAGCGAGGGGCCGCGCCAAAGCAAGGAAAATGTCCGTGTGACAACATAAATGTCTAATTAAATCGCAGACTTTAGTCCTAGGCTAGATTAGGTAACATAATACACCAAATTTCAAAAGTAAATAACTCCAAATTGGTAATTCCAAATGTAATGAGATTTTAGGAATCGTTTTATAATGTTATGATTTAGCTATGGTGCAAAATTAGAGTCCCAATTCGATTATTGAATATGTCAATTGACTAAATGTCATGATACTTGTATTATTGACTTTATATACCATTATGGATGGTCTTAAATGAAATTGATAATCCATTTAATCGAATTATTGAGAGAGAGATGATTAAGGGCATAAATGGAACAATTAAAATTGTAAGAGAGAGGAATTAAATAATAATATATATGTAAAAACTCACTCTGTCACATTCTCCCCTCTTTTTAAGAATTTTGTCCCCAAAATTCAAGTATCCTGAAAAAGGTATGGATACTTCTTCTCGACCTCGGTCTTTAGTTCCCAAGTGGCATCTGTCTCATCATGGTGGCTCCAGAGAACTTTCACCATTTCAATATGATGATTACTGCGAAGCTCCTTTGACTTGAAGTCGAGAATTCTGACTGGAGATTCAGCATATGACAAATCATCCTTCAATTCGAGAGGCTCATGATTCAAGATATGACTGGAATCTTTGACATAGGGCTTCAGATTAGATACATGAAACACATTATGCATGGCACTATACTGAGGTGGCAAGGCAAGACGATAGGCACATTCACCAACCCTTTCTAGAATCTTGAAGGGTCCAACATAACGAGGACTGAGCTTTCCTTTGTTCTTGGCCAGAGCTCGAATAGGTCAGATCTTCAGAAATACATGGTCACCTTCCTCGAACTGACGTTCTCGACAGTGAGCATCTACATAAGACTTCTGTCTATCCTGTGCTCGCTTCATTATCTACCTAATCAGTCCAACCTTATCAGAATACAACTACATCTCCTCAGATTTCATCAGGGTACGCTCTCCGACATCATCCCAGTGTAAAGGTGATCTTCATGGTCGGCCATAAAGAGCTTCATAAGGAGGCATCCCAATGCTTTCTTGATAGCTATTATTATAGGCAAACTCAGCTAAAGGCAAGTAATAGTCCCATGAGCCTTCCCAATCGAGAACACAAGCTCACAGAAGATCCTCTAGAATTTGTACTGTACGCTCTGACTGCCCGTCTATTTGCGGATGGTAGGCTGTACTGAAGTTCAACTTGGTGCCCAATTCTTCTTGAACCTGCTTCCACAGCTTTGATGTGAACTTTGGGTCCCTGTCCGAGACAATAGACGAGGGAACTCCATGCAGACGTACTATCTCCCGTATGTAGAGGTCTGCCAACTCAGAAACCTTTGCAGTAGTCTTCACAGGAAGAAAATGAGCTGACTTGGTGAGACAATCCACTATGATCCATGCATCGTCGTATCCCTTCCTGGTCCTGGGTAACCCCACCAAGAAATCCATGGTGATGTGTTCCCATTTCCATTCCGGAATTTCAAGGGGTTGTAGTAGACCGCCTGGTCTCTGATGTTCAGCCTTGATCCTTTGACATGTCAAATACTTAGACACGAAATCGGCAATATCGCGCTTCATGCCTCTCCACCAAAACTGACGTTTTAGGTCTTTGTACATCTTTGTCGTGCTTGGATGAACTGTGTACTTGGACCCATGTGCCTCATTTAGGATTGATGTCTTTACAATTGACTGCTCAGGAACCCACATACGATTGTTGTAACGGAGCCCACCATCAAGACCCACAGACAGGTGCGTTTGCGGCTTCGACAGGAGAGAAGATAGCTTTGCAAGATCAGGACTAGCCTTTTGTGCCTCAAGAAGTTCGAAATGCAGGTTGGACGTGATGGAAATATTATTAACATGCACACGATCAGACAGAAACTGCGGCTTCCAGCCCACTAGATCCTCCATGTTCCTCCATTCTGGGACAGAAAGAGATGCACATACCTCCCTTTTCCTACTAAGAGCATCCGCGACTACATTTTCCTTACCCGGATGATAGGAAATAGTGAAATCATAGTCCTTTAGGTATTCGATCCATCGGCGTTGACGCAGATTCAAGTCTTTCTAAGTTAGGATGTACTTCAGGCTCTTGTGATTGGCGAAGATATCGAAAGTTGCCCCGTACAGGTAGTGCCTCCAGATTTTGAGGGCATGAATGATTGTAGCTAATTCCAAATCATGGGTGGGATAATTAAGTTCATTGGGTTTTAGCTGTCTAGACGCAAAGGCCACTACCTTACCATTCTGTTGCAGGACACACCCTAACCCATTCCTCGAAGCATCAGAGAATATCACAAACCCTTCATTGCCAGAGGGTAGAACAAGAACAGGAGCCGACGTCAACTTCTGCTTTAACTGCTGGAAACTGGACTCACAAGTGGCTGACCAGATGAAGTGCTCGTCCTTCCGAGTAAGTTTGGTTAAAAGAAGTGCAATTTTTAAGAAATTTGGAATAAAACGATGATAATATCCGGCCAGACCCAGGAAACTCCGAATTTCAGAAGGATTACGGGGAGGTTGCCAATCAAGTACAACAACGACTTTGGCGGGATCAACAGATATACTACCTCCTGAAATGACATGCCCAAGAAACATAACCTTATCTATCCAGAACTCACATTTTGAGAGTTTGCCATAAAACTTCTGGGTTTCGAAGAACGTCAAGGACTGCTCGCAAGTGTTCCCGATGTTTTTCCATAGAATCAGAATAGATCAAGATATCATCAATGAAGACGACCACAAATTCATCAAGATAAGGTTGGAAGACTTTGTTCATCAGATTCATAAATACACCTGGTGCGTTGGTTAACCCGAATGGCATCACTAGAAATTCATAATGCCCATAATGAGTTCGAAAAGCAGTTTTAGAAATATCTGAATCCTTGATTTTAAGTTGATGGTATCCAGAACGGAGGTCAATCTTTGAGAATACTTTAGCGGTACGAAGCTGATAAAAAAGGTCATCAATACGAGGAAGGGGATACTTGTTTTTAATAGTGGCTTGGTTCAACATGCGATAGTCAATACACATACACATAGAACCATCTTTCTTTTTAACAAAAAGAACAGGAGCTCCCTAGGGGAATACACTAGGACAAATGAAACCTTTGTCGAGAAGTTCTTGCAACTGTTTCTTCAACTCCATCAGCTCAGCAGGAGCCATCCTATACGGTGCCCTAGAAATCGGAGTGGTTCCAGGAAGAAGATCTATGGAGAACTCAATGTCTCTATTTGGAGGCAACCCAGGAAGCTCCTCCGGGAAAACGTCAGGGAAGTCATGTACCACCTCCAGACTTTCTACAGGCCCGCTACTAGGACTGGTCTCTGAGACTAATGCGAGGAAGATTTTACATCCTTTAGAAATGAGCTTTTTAGCTTTAAGATAGGAGATTATAATATTATTACATAATCCACTTCCCCTAGGGATTTTCATAGGATAAGAATGAGGTTGAGAGAGAACGACCGTCTTGTTTCTACAGTCAATGTGAGCATGGTATGTGTAAATCCAGTCCATACCAAGTATAACATCAAAGTCTTCCATAGTTAAGAGAATGAATTCAAAGGGCATATCATGATTTTCATATTTAAGAGAAAGTTCATTAGTTTTCTGCAGAGTTGTGAGTATTTTGCCACTCGGAGTAGACACGTCCAGAATATATCCCAAATCCCTTATGTGAAGATTTAATATGGATGTCAGAGTTCGAGAAATAAAGGTATTTGTAGATCCAGAGTCAAATAAAGCCTTAACAGGATGACCATTTAATAATACAGTGCCTACACAAGGTAATCAAATTATGAATAATTGCAGGCTTTACAAAAGATATTGAATTATAAAGAAATTAGGTTACCTTCACAGAGCTGGTTTGGGTTTGCCTTGGCCTCTTCTACATTTACTGCAAATACTCTGCCATTGCGGTGTCCTTGAGGCTGCGGAGCACCACCCGCAGGATTGCCAAAGATGGAGGGAGTGGGGCACTTGGCGACAAAATGACCCTCTTTTTTGCAGTTATAGCAGACTGGCTTGGTGTGGCGGCATACTTGATTCAGCCCTATCTTAGGGCTTTATCTTGTGTCATTTTGCATTTCAGCCACATCTATACTTGTTAGATTACATGTTATTTCCCCCAATATGCTTATTTATATCAAATGCACTTATGGAGGCTTTTTGCATGTTTTATAGGTACTTTTTCCACTACTTAATGGCATGGAAAGAGGATGGTCCAGTCTAGGGTTTCCTCAGGCTTGGAGGAGCTCAAAATGAGGCCAAAACCACTTCCAACCTACCCCAAGTGGTCAAAGAAAGTTTTGAAGCAATACCCTCCATGGATGATCAAGTTCAAGGCTCAAATGCATGGGAGAGACACCACCACGACCGTGGTGAGTCCCCACGGCCGTGGTGGACATGCCCCAAGTACAAAAAATCAGTAAAACTCCCAGAAATTGATGAAAATGGCCAAAATGACCGTGGGGATCAACACGACTGTGGCCATAGGTCCCCACCACGACCGTGGTGACCTCCCCACGGCCGTGGCCATCCATGAACCTATCCCTGTGATCTCCACATTCTAATAAACCCACGACCGTGCCTATCCACCACGGCTGTGGTCTACCCTACCCACCACGACCGTGGTGACCCACCACGGCCGTGCTACTCACAAAATCCACCCAGTTTTCACTACTTTCCCCATTTTGCCCCTAACTTAACCCTAGACCCCCTAGACTCCTATATATACCTAGGTGGCGGCTGGGGCACGAGGTTGGCTACCTTCTACCCCTTCCTAGCTCCCCAAATCGCCACCCACTCCATTCCACTCCATATCCACCTCAAATCCACTCCATTTCACCATTTCCACCACATAACCCCCCATATCTAAGCCTTCCATCCACTTCCCTCCATCATTCCACACCATTGCATCCAAGGAGAAGAAGGAGGACGTCCCTGTAGCTGCTGGAGAGGAGGACTTCTTCATCTACACCGAGCTCCATGGCTTCTTCTACCTCTTTCTCCTCTCTTTTTGTATTTTGCTTTGTTATGAGTAGCTAGGCCCCGTGGGTGGGCTGTTTGGGGGAAAATATGTTACTTTGATACCATGTTGGGGGAAAATGACATGTAAACTTTGTAATTCCATTTGTTAATGATTATATTCTATTTCTATCTCATTCTCCATGGATTGCTTGATGGTTTGTGTGTGAAATCACCTAGGAATTTAGGCAAATTGCTTATATGTGTGAATTTTGGGATTTACCCCTAGGTCCAATTCTTGGATCCCTAGGCTGCCTCCCATCTTCCTACATCCTAATCAATCTCCCTAAACCTAAGTGAGAGATCTAAGTAGCTAGATTGGATGATTATAGTGCAATTAGCATGGAGCCTTCTTAAGGCTAGAATGTGGGGGAATTGGGGTCCAAAACCCTAATCTCACCTCCCCATTACTACCCTCGGCCCCTAATTGCCCTAGGAATGCCTAATCTAGAAACCTAGACTTGATTAGACTCTAATTGAATTGAACCTAATCCCTAACCCAATTGAGCCTCGTAAGGGTAGTAGGGGGTGTTAGGGACTAGTTCCCCTATACACAACCTAGCATATCCATGGCCAGTTAGTAGCTTAGGTTAATTCATTAGACTCTAACTTGTTGTTTGGTTTGGATAATCTAAATGGAATCATAATGTTCACATATCACCCCCCAACTTAAGTGATAAGTTCATACCCCTAAACAGCCCACACATCTCTTTATTGCTTAAAACCCTAGTTTTGTTCTTGCTTAGCTTAATTAGTTCTTTCCTTGCTTAGTTAGATTCTTTCTTTGCTCTTGTCTTGTTCTTGCTAGTGTAGTTCTTTAATTGCTCTTTTACTTCTCTCTTGCTTGCCTTAGTGTAAATTGCCTTTTCATACCTAGCTTAGTCTTTCCTTTCTTGCTTAGTCTTAATCTAGTCTAGGGTTAACGTAGATTTCATTCCTGCCTTTAATTGCTTGCTTGTTCATCCTTAGTTAACAATCAAAACCACCTTCAAACCCTTAACCCTAGTCTCTGCAGTAGGAACCTAGCCAAACTAACCTAGCTCTAGTGCCCCCTCTTTTCCCTGTGGATCGACCCTATACTTGCCACCTTCCTATACTATGACACGACCCCGTGCGCTTGCGGGTGTAGTTGTTTTAGTATAAGTAGGTGTGTTAGTTAGGTTTATAAATCTCGAAAGCAAAATCCCTTATCCCGTGTGTTCCGACCTCGTGGGGCGCATCTAGTTGGGTCAAATCGGATAGTGTGTTGCACCTCTAGCGGAATCGCACCAAGATTTCTGGCGCCGTTGTCGGGGATTAGAGGCGCTCGGCCTAGCTAGTTCGTTTTGCTTTGACTTTTCCTACTGCCCTCATCATTGCTATTCTTTATTCATTACTCTTTGCTTCTTTGTGTATATTGGTTTGCTAACTTGGTTTCTTTTGTTTGGTTGTGCCTTGTGCATGTGACAAGCCACTCGGAGAAGACAAGATGGAAGGCCAAAATGCACAAACACATCCATTTCCTCCACCACCCTACCTCCAAGGCTACCCTAAGCCTTACACACCTCCACCACCTCCATTGTCGCAACCTTCCCACTACTTCACTTTCCAACCTCAATTCCCTCCTCCACTACCCTACCTCCAAGGCTATCCTAAGCCTTACACACTACCACCACCTCCATTTCCAAAACCCTCCTACCAGTTCACCTTCCAACCTCAATTCATTCTACCACCTCCATCACCACAACCCTCCCACCAATTCACCTTCCAACCAGCTCAATGCCCTCCTCCACCTAAAGTCCAACGACCATCAACACCGATGCCACCACCACAACTATCACATGCTCCCCCTACTTCCCATGAGCAAATTGATATGATTGAGACCCCTCTCTTTGGTTCCTATGAAGACCCGTTCCTCAAGAGAGAGAAAACCTATGGCATGAGATTTCTGAGGGTCTTAAGGCTGATTAAGATCTATGATGATGATTCCCAAGGAGAGAGAATTGCTAAAAAAGACTTACGAAGCTCGCATGACCCTTGGGAGGAAGATCAATCAAGGAAAGCATTTGAGAGGATTGCTTATGATGGGGGGTGCAAACATTTTGTTTTTGGACCATGGTTGACGGTGAAAGAACAACAAGCCTGGCTGAAGGCTTGAAACTTAGCGCTTGTGGGAGGCAACCCACCTAGGTTTGGGAATTTTAACCCAACCTCACATTTTTGATACTTTTGCTTTATTTTACACAAACACACACACACGCTTGTGCTTGATAGTTTTCTTTTGAGTTTTGATGATGAGGCAGGTGCTAGACAATAGAGAGAGAGAGGGTATAGAAGCAGGCCATTGTCTTTAAAGCAAATATGCGGCCGAATAACAAATAAAAATGAAGTTCAAGTTTTGAAGTTTGAAAACTGAAGAAACAACCCCAACACGGCCTTGGAGCTCGACCACGACCGTGGTGTACTTGGCCAACCACGACCGTGGCCTCCTGCCACGACCGTGCGAATTAATGCATCAATTTGGCCAAAGCTACAGGGTTTTGCAAGATCGGCCATGACTGTGGCAATACGCCACGACCGTGGTGAGAAGACAAGGCCACGACCGTGGTCTCACACCACGGACGTGGGAATTATTGCATCAAGTTGGCCGAAGTTACAGTTTTTTAGAAGATTGGCTACGACCGTGGCCACCCGCCACGACCGTGTTGAAGAGGATTGGCCACGACCGTGGTGATCGACCACGACCGTGGCGATTGACCACGACCGTGGCGAGGGTCGAGCACCAGCCATAGCAGGGTGACCTACATTCTGACGCTCCGCACCATCCATGATCTTCACCCTACTATCCCTAAGCTCTAGTTTCATGTTGAGGACAACATGATTCAAAAGTTTGGGGTGGTAGGGCGGTATGCACCTCCCTATCTCTCTCTTTTAGCCATTTTGTGCCACCTTTGCCATTCAGTTTAGTTTTATTGTTACTGTTCTTTTAACTGCATCTCTTAATGCCATGTAGTTTGCTTTCTTGTCATTTTTGCGTAATTTTCAAAATTTTTGCTCTTTTGCCATGCATTGCATATCATGTAGATTTTTGGTAATTTTTGCATGTTTTAGCTAGTATTTGCTTGTTTATTGCTTTAAGTTCAATAATATAGGTTTAGATGTGATTGGAGGCAACTTGGCACCATTTTGGCCAATTTTGCCCAAATTTGGAAGTTCTTGTCTAAAAATTGTGTTTTGACCCAATCTCTACTGTTTTGAATTAAAATGTTGACCTTTGACAAATGCAAGTGACTTATCATTGTTTATTGCTAAGTGGTATCAATTCTTGACTTTTTACATGTGCATCACCTCTCTTGTGTTTGTGATTGATTTGGCTGAATTGTGAAGTTGAGCAAGCTTTGAACGCTTAGTGCTTGTGGAATCACTTGTTTGATATATCAATTTCATCTTGTTCATTCATGTGGTGTGATATCTAGGATGAAGTATTGGATTAATTTTCATGCAGGATATCTTATGTGGAGAATCGTACCTATGACCCCTCTTTGACTCGACTTTTCTCTCACCATCTTCTTACCCCTCCGCCTCATTAAAGGATGCCAAAGTGCACATATCAGCCGTGGCCACCTCCAAAAGTTTGGTGTGGCCACATCTCTACCTCCCCGCTTCACTCTATCCACCATATGCCCTATCTACACCAAGGGCACGAAAGAAAAGAAAAGAAAAAGAAAAGCAAAAACAAAATAAAAGGATGCTCCTGTTTAAGAGCATTCAAATAAAGAAAAGATGAGTGTGTAAAACACTCCAAAAAGCTTACCACAACCCTTTCTTCCACTTTCATACCCATCGAGCTAGGAAACATCAAACCTAGCTCATTTTGCCCTTTTCCACAACCACGTGGGTCATTTGGCATGATTTGAAGCATAAGATTAAAAGTATGAAGGTGAAATAACACTCCTAGTCATCTTGGATTAACACCATTATGAAACGGTCTACCCGGAACTACATGAAAGAAATATGGATATCTTGTGTATTCTAAGCACTATATTTGAAGTTCATATGCTTTGTGCTCTTTTCATGATTGGTTTGTGAAAGTAGGAGAGGAGAGAGGTGGAATGCATGTACTTAGTCATCTTTGAGCCCATTCAGCAATAATCACCTTTTACATTGCATTTGTCATGTCTTGAATGTGAAAAGTTTGTAGAGAGATTGAGTTGGAGCATACTTGAGGACAAGTATGTTTCAAGTTTGGGGTGGTGATTCAGCCCTATCTTAGGGCTTTATCTTGTGTCATTTTGCATTTCAGCCACATCTATACTTGTTAGATTACATGTTATTTCCCCCAATATGCTTATTTATATCAAATGCACTTATATAGGCTTTTTGCATGTTTTATAGGTACTTTGTTCACTACTTGATGGCATGGAAAGAGGATGGTCCAGTCTAGGGTTTCCTCAGGCTTGGAGGAGCTCAAAATGAGGCCAAAACCACTTCCAGCCTACCCCAAGTGGTCAAAGAAAGTTTTGAAGAAATACCCTCCATGGATGATCAATTTCAAGGCTCAAATGCATGGGAGAGACACCACCATGACCGTGGTGAGCCCCCACGGCCGTGGTGGACATGCCCCAAGTACAAAAAATCAGTAAAACTCCCAGAAATTGATGAAAATGGCCAAAACGACCGTGGGGATCAACACGACTGTGGCCATAGGTCCCCACCACGACCGTGGTGACCTCCCCACGGCCGTGGCCATCCATGAACCTATCCCTGTGATCTCCACATTCTAATAAACCCACGACCGTGCCTATCCACCACGGCTGTGGTCTACCCTACCCACCACGACCGTGGTGACCCACCACGGCCGTGCTACTCACAAAATCCACTCAGTTTTCACTAATTTCCCCATTTTGCCCCTAACTTAACCCTAGACCCCCTAGACTCCTATATATACCTAGGTGGTGGCTGGGGCACGAGGTTGGCTACCTTCTACCCCTTCCTAGCTCCCCAAATCACCACCCACTCCATTCCACTCCATATCCACCTCAAATCCACTCCATTTCACCATTTCCACCACATAACCCCCCATATCTAAGCCTTCCATCCACTTCCCTCCATCATTCCACACCATCAAGGAGAAGAAGGAGGACGTCCCTACAGCTGCTGGAGAGGAGGACTTCTTCATCTACACCGAGCTCCATGGCTTCTTCTACCTCTTTCTCCTCTCTTTTTGTATTTTGCTTTGTTATGAGTAGCTAGGCCCCGTGGGTGGGCTGTTTGGGGGAAAATATGTTACTTTGATACCATGTTGGGGGAAAATGACATGTAAACTTTGTAATTCCATTTGTTAATGATTATATTCTATTTCTATCTCATTCTCCATGGATTGCTTGTTGGTTTGTGTGTGAAATCACCTAGGAATTTAGGCAAATTGCTTATATGTGTGAATTTTGGGATTTGCCCCTAGGTCCAATTCTTGGATCCCTAGGCTGCCTCCCATCTTCCTACATCCTAATCAATCTCCCTAAACCTAAGTGAGAGATCTAAGTAGCTAGATTGGATGATTCTAGTGCAATTAGCATGGAGCCTTCTCAAGGCTAGAATGTGGGGGAATTGGGGTCCAAAACCCTAATCTCACCTCCCCATTACTACCCTCGGCCCCTAATTACCTAGGAATGCCTAATCTAGAAACCTAGACTTGATTAGACTCTAATTGAATTGAACCTAATCCCTAACCCAATTGAGCCTCGTAAGGGTAGTAGGGGGTGTTAGGGACTAGTCCCCCTATACACAACCTAGCATATCCATGGCCAGTTAGTAGCTTACGTTAATTCATTAGACTCTAACTTGTTGTTTGGTTTGGATAATCTAAATGGAATCATAATGTTCACATGTCACCCCCCAACTTAAGTGATAAGTTCATACCCCTAAACAACCCACACATCTCTTTATTGCTTAAAACCCTAGTTTTGTTCTTACTTAGCTTAATTAGTTCTTTCCTTGCTTAGTTAGATTCTTTCTTTGCTCTTGTCTTGTTCTTGCTAGTGTAGTTCTTTAATTGCTCTTTTACTTCTCTCTTGCTTGCCTTAGTGTAACTTTCCTTTTCATACCTAGCTTAGTCTTTCCTTGCTTGCTTAGTCTTAATCTAGTCTAGGGTTAACGTAGATTTCATTCCTGCCTTTAATTGCTTGCTTGTTCATCCTTAGTTAACAATCAAAACCACCTTCAAACCCTTAACCCTAGTCTCTGCAGTAGGAACCTAGCCAAACTAACCTAGCTCTAGTGCCCCCTCTTTTCCCTGTGGATCGACCCTATACTTGCCACCTTCCTATACTACGACATGACCCTGTGCGCTTGCGGGTGTAGTTGTTTTAGTAGAAGTAGGTGTGTTAGTTAGGTTTATAAATTTCGAAAGCAAAATCCCTTATCCCGTGTGTTCCGACCTCGTGGGGCGCATCTAGTCGGGTCAAATCGGCTAGTGTGTTGCACCTCTAGCAGAATCTCACCAATACTCCACCATGGAAACGTCCACAAGTCTTGCACTTGGGATGATTTGTCCTCGGCTGGTTCTGATAGCTTTTCTGTCCTCCTTTTCCTGAACCTCTTCGTTTCCCTGATCCCTTATTGTTTTGGCCAGGATGGAACTTCTTAAACTTATCCTCTTCAGTTGTGGTTAACCCAAGTATCCCATGCTAGAAGGTTTTTGCATGCCCTGCTCTCTCTCCTGCTTGAGGGCCATATCTAGGGCTTCATCTATGCTTCTGGGATGAGAGGCTATGACTAGGGTTTTTAGGTGGGCGGAAAGGCAATCAACATAGTGTTAAGTAAGGCGGTCTTCAGTCCTGATGGGTGCATAACGTTCCAGAAGCCTAAACTTCTGGGTGTAATCAGCTACTGAAAGACTACCCTGCCTTAACTCCATGTACATCTTCTCCTTCCTCTTCCTCTCAGCTATGGGCATAAAACGATCCGTGAAGAGGTTTTTAAAGGCTTCCCACTCCATGTTGTCTATTTCCTCACCCCTATTTCCGCCATAGTTCTCCCACCAAATTTTTTGCCCCTCCCTTAAGCATATGGGTGGCGAACCTAACCTTCTTCTCATTGGGTACTTCCAGGGTATGAAAACCATTCTCTATGGTCAAAATCCAGGCTTCAGCCTTATCCATAACCTCAGGGTGATCCTCTCCCCAAAAGGAATCAAGGTTTAGTTTAATAAAATCTATCACTGTCACTTCTTTCTTCCTAGATGAGCTAGGTTCTGGGGTTCCTTTTGTGGCGAGGGTTTCCATAAAATCTAAAAGGATTTTCTTCTGTTCTTCCCACCTTTCCTTGGCCTCAGCATCGGGATCAGGTACTTCAGAGGGTTCACGTTCTTTTCTTTTCTTAGAGGACGATTCCCCTGAGCTACGAGTCTTAGGAGGCATCCTGAAATTAATTTGAACGTATTAGATTATTACTTCAACAATTATTCTCATCATTATCATTATTATTTTCACATGCTATTTTATTATTCTCATTATTTAATGATTAATATTCTGAATGTTATGATTTAGGGAGGATATCCTAAAATCCTTATCAGTCGATCCTTAGGACTTTCTAAATAGAGAGACTCCTTCCTAACCTTATAACAGAGGTAAGAGGGAAAGTTTCATTTATTTCAAAACATAGATGAGAGGGATGAATTTTTCCTATAGAGGAGGTGATAGGGAAAATCTATAGATGAGAAAATTCCTAAATTAAGGTATGCCCAAGAATAGGGGACACTTAGGATATCGGCCAGGTAGACTTATACTGCCATAAAGGTAGCCTCATGATTGCCAAGATAAGTGGCTTGGAGACTTTAGTCAGACCCATGGCAGATGCTATCCTAGACACCTCAACCCTTCACATCCCTAATTCAAGGACTACCCTAGACTCATAATAGGGTGAATGAAAGTCATGTGACTATGATGTGTGAACATTGGCTCTGATACCAACTGTGACGACCCCAATTTCTACATACTTTCCTTAGTGACATATACAGATATGCGTGCACTCATATCTATAAATGTCAAAAGGGAAAATAATAGAAATCAAGATAGCCAACTAAAATCAGAGATAAGCCAAGATTATATTCACATCATAGTAAATAGCCACACAACATTTCATTCAACAATATAAGATAAAGTCATACATATTGATACTGGAGAAAGAAGAAGAATAAGTCTATGATTATTACATTGGATCTCAATCATCCTCAACATAATCTAGGGAAAGAAATAAACTAACATCTAGTAAGAAAGAGATAAGAGGACTAGGTCTATATAATAAATCCTCCATGCTTATTATTTGTGCCTTCAGGTACGTTGAATATGCATTGCGCTTTAATCATAAATTGTTCCTTGCACCTAGAAAATACGAGAAACAAAAACATCAACAAAGTTGGTACGTGAAATTAAAGCTATACTATGTTGGTATATAAAATACTCAAAATTGGAGAAAAGGATGAAAACATTATTTAGAAGCCGAAAATCAGGAAATCCCAAGTTATTATCCTTATTTAGAATGAATATGCATTACTATGGTGGACATAGCACAAACATAAATATTGGGCCCTATCCCTGCGTACCTTGTACCATTAGGGATCTCCCTGCGTACCTTGTACCATTAGGGAGGTGCTAGTCATTATTAATACTTTCCCTCTCTAATAGGGAGATTAATGAGCACCACTAGTAACTACATTTCACTTATATTCAATTATGTTCTTTCATGTTCAAGGCGGTAAATCATCAATTAATCATATATCCACATCCATCAATGTATATCAATTTCATGCAAACAATTACATATACTTAACATCCAGCAAAAACTAGTCATATAATTATATCCACGTACCTCTAATTCTCATATCTGAATTCCACAAGTCCTAAGTTAGGAGAAAGATAGTAGATCACCCTGAAATGTAAACAAAACCCTAAGTTACTATGGATCCTCATTGTTCAACATTAGGGTCCCTATTAGGGTTTAGGTTATGTGGGATGTCACTTTAGGATACATAGGATTCTGAGTTGGGGTCTGAGATTAGGGTCGTCCAGGTTATAAAAAGGACATTTCAGTTATTAGGGTTTTCATAAATTGTACATAATAATCATGATGAGGTGAGAAAAACTAGAAATTAGGGTTCTTCTCAATTATTAAATCAACTATCTTCCTTAGGTAGGATTTCGAGTAACATTATGACCAAGATCATAATTAGGGTTTAAAATATTCCCAAGACCGAAATAAAATCAGTTATAACCATTATTTCACAAAACAATGTATTAAAAGGTCATTAGTGATGGTTGGCCATATTTTCCAAAAAGGGTTCAGATCCAGGTCATGATTATATTTTATTTAGGTAGCTTGGATTTTTCTGATGAAAATGGTATATTGGTTCGATATTTCTTGATGTTCCTATCATTTTCTAGAATTTTCTAAAATCTGACCAATCAGGAAAATTCTAAAGAATTTAACTGAAAATAAAAAAAGATTTGCGAGCTCTAACTCACGGATCATGCGAGGGATCCGACCAACCGGACCCTCTCACTGACCCGCGAGCAAGCGCTCATCTAAGCGGGGTCAGGCTCACTAAAAAGTCAGGAATACCCCTGACTCCTTCCTGTTGGGCTCGTGTCCGGGTGAGGGTGAGAAAGGGAAATCACCCATCCGAATGTTCCTACTCGCGCCAAGGCTGCAGTGAGGAATCAGGGGAGAGCTAGACCGATTTCTGGGATGAACTGGGTTGCTCTAGTCATTGGGTTGAGTTCGCAGGTTCACGACGGTTGCGGGGAGGTCGGGCTCGTCGGAAACGAAGGTCTAGGCAGTGTATTCCGTTCAAAACAGGCTAACACAGGTCGGAGAGGGAAGTTGAGAGTTACCTGCCCTCGGGTTGGATTGAGGGAGTCAGGAGCTTTGTGGAGGTCCACCGGTGCTGTTGCAATCTTCCCGTGACTCCGAGACGGTCCCAACCTCGCCGGCGGTGGAGCTTTGGAGCTCAGTTGTGGCGGCTAGTCGACCCGAGGTTCTAGGCCTTCGCGGCTCCAACCGAGGATGTCGGTCGCCTCGCCGAGACCCCTAGATGGTGCGGTCAAGTTTGATTGAGCGGAGAGGACCGCTGGAGGGAGGGCGAGGTCGAAGTCCGGCGAGCAGGGTGTGCTTGAGGTCGGGGAGTAAGGGGTGATCTAGGTTGCAATTGAGGGGTTCATGCGACTAAAAGATAGGTGGCGTAGCTACTGTACTCCTTAAATAGGAATGGGGGGTGCTAGGAAGGGGAGCCCTAAATTGGCTGTCGCCACCACTGAGAGGTGCGAGAGCTCGGGAGATCATTCTCCCAGATCCGGTGGAGAGGGATGACGTGGTGAGGGTCGTTGAGTTCGGTTTGAGGAGAGGAGTTGGTCCTCCAAATATCTCACGAGGAGGAGGTAGGGTCCGGGCACGAGGGCCGTTGGGGGGAATCGCAGGTCCAGCTACTGGCGGGGACCGCTTCTTTCGTAGGTGGAAGACAAAGTCCTGACCTTTGGATCCAATGCGGATCATTGTCCACCTGATCGGACGACTAGGATCAAATCGCAGCGAGGGGCCGCACCAAAGCAAGGAAAATGGCTGCGTGACAACATAAATGTCTAATTAAATCGCAGACTTTAGTCCTAGGCTAGATTAGGTAACATAATACACCAAATTTCAAAAGTAAATAACTCCAAATTGGTAATTCCAAATGTAATGAGATTTTAGGCATCGTTTTATAATGCTATGATTTAGCTATGGTGAAAAATTAGAGTCCCAATTCGATTATTGAATATGTCAATTGACTAAATGTCATGATACTTGTATTATTGACTTTATATACCATTATGGATGGTCTTAAATGAAATTGATAATCCATTTAATCGAATTATTGAGAGAGAGATGATTAAGGTCATAAATGGAACAATTAAAATGGTAAGAGAGAGGAATTAAATAATAATATATATGTAAAAACTCACTCTGTCACAACGGTGCATGTATTGAAATATAGGGTTATGAATAGCAGATGTCCTAGCTTGCTTGGCATCATGGTGTTCTTCATCTGATATCTTAAACCAGAATTTGTCACTGTGAAAAGTTGGTGGATAACTAATTGCCCCCTCGTATTGGCAATCAAAAACCTCGCAGAAACACCTGAAGGTAAGCTTAAAACTACAACCCAAAAGGCGGAAATGGATAATACCATAAGGTTCCATCTTCTTTTGTACTTCTTGCTCTGTTGTGAGTGTCATCAAAAACTCATAAACTAAACAGGAGTAAGTGTTTGATACCGTGCAACATATGTAGCTTATCCCCAAATCTTCCAGGCGCATGAAGACCTCATCCTTGAAGCCGAGGGTGGTGAGAGTCTGCTTGCAAGCAAATCGTATAGGAAGCACCCTCCTTACTATGAGGAACTGGTACATCGGGTCTTCCTCAGGAGTGACCCAAAATTGGGTCATGGAGATGTATTCTGGTGTGGAGGTGGAGCTAGCACCATGCTTGTAGTTGGACGTCTGCTTGAGAGATGCCATTTGCTAAAACGTCGAAAGACACGTCGTGTCTTTTTGCAAACACGGTGTGTAGACGTCGCTGACTGTTACATAACTCGCTAACCAGAAGAAAGACACGACGTGTCAGAAGAAAGACACATCGTGTACCTGGGCGACTGCGGCGGCTCAAACACAAAGAACACGACCGATTTGTGACTTTCAAAATGTGTCTTTTGTGTGGGAAAATGAAGAGACAACAGATACGAGATGGCTGGAGATTCTTGCTGTGATTTCATGCCCAAAAGGAGCCAAACGACACCTAAGATGAAGCTTTTTCTTCTTGGAACCTTGAGAAGAGAAGAAGAAGAAGAACCAGTCTTGACGGCGTCGGAGAAGAAGATTGGCAGAGAAGAGGGACTTCATGGTCTTGGTGCTGTCAATGGCGGCCTAGAGATGTGGTTTCTTGCTCGAAATCACACACGATTGGTCGTCGGTGGAGGGGACTCAGACACAGTTGGAAACACATCTGGAACAAAGTAAAGAAGTGAGGAAGATGGTGGCCAGTTAGGGTTAAAAACTCATATTCTCATCCAAAGATACGCCGTGTCTTTGTTGAGACACGACGTCTCTCTTGGTGGAATTTCCTTTGTACGTTACAAGACACGTCATGTTCTACTATGTACACGCCATGTTCGAATCTAGAAATTCAAATTATGTTCCTTTCATTGATAACTACACAACGTGTTCAAATAAAGACATGACGTGTTATTTTCCAGATAAGTTATGCTCCCCATTGCTGCTGAAGTACACATCATGTTTGAATGAGGACACGTCGTGTTCTTTTCTAGATCGAGTATTACTTTGGTCTACTGGACAGTGACTAGACGTGTCTTTTTCTGACACATCATGTGTTTTTTAGTTTCTGATCACTTTTTGTCTGTTGTAAGAAAAGAAATGATGTGTCAAATAAAGACACATCGTGTCTCTTTGAGTTTTTGTAAAATTTAGCTTCTCGCCAACACCCCCAGAAGTATAAGATGCAAGTATAAGTATTTAAGTTATTACATACACCCATGACAAGCTTATTTTTGGGAAATTTAAAGATTGTTCTTGACTCAAACTACTAGAATAAATTCTAATCTAATGTGGGGTCAACTCCCACAGGTTCCTCCATTTAAAGTCCTGAGTAGGACTCTTTAGTCTTTTGATCAAGCATCTTGGAGGGAGCAAGTTGTTCCCTTGTCAACTTCATCTCCTGTGATGTAAAGCTTGCATCGTTGTCCATTGACCTTGAAGGATGATTGTTTCCCTTGTAGCTCCACAGTTTTGTATGGAAAGACGTGTAGGACTAAGAATGGTCTAGACCACTTGGATCTTAACTTCCCTGGAAACAACTTGAGTTTAGAATTGAAAATCAACACTTGGTCTCCTTCTTTGAAGTCTTTGATTTTGATTCTCTTATCATGCCATCTCTTTGTCTTCTCCTTGTAGACTTTGGCATTCTCATAAGCGTCCATTCACAGCTCCTCTAGCTCTTGAAGTTGCAGTAGCCTCTTCTCTTTACTTTCTTAAGATCATAATTTAGCAACTTGATTGCCCATAATGTTTTGTGCTCCAATTCTCCTGGTAAATGGCATAATTTTCCATAGACTAGCTTGAAAGGTGTTGTTCCATGGGTGTTTTGAAAGTTGTCCTGTATGCCCATACAACATCTTCCAACTTAAGTGCCCAATCCTTTCTTGAGCTGGAGATAGTCTTTTCTAGAATAGCCTTTAGTTTCCTATTGGAGATCTCCACTTAGCCAGATGTTTGAGGGTGATAGGGTGTGGATATCTTATGCTTTATCCCATATTTACTAAGCAAGTTGTTGAAGTTTCTCTCCTTAAAATGGCTGCCACCATCTAAAATGATTTCTCTTGGAACTCCAAATCTTGGGAACATGATCTTTTGAAAAAGTTTGACGACTGACTTTGCATCTGGAGCTTGAGTGGGAATTGCTTCCACCCATTTGGACATGTAATCACATGCCACCAATATGAACTTGTAGCTACATGAGGATGGGAAAGGTCCATATAGTCTACACCCACACATCAAAAACGTCTATCTTTAGAATTGAGTTAAATGGAATTTCATCTCTCCTTGAAATTCCCCCACCTCTTTGGCAGTTGTCAAAAGCCTTGACAAATGTGTGCACGTCACGGAATAGACTTGGCCAATAAAGGCCAGATTGTAGGATCTTTGTTGCTATTTTGTGGGCTCCAAAATGTCCTCCGTAGGAGAAGAATGACAATCTGAAATCACATTACCAACTTCCTCATTTGGGATGCACCTCCTTATGAGTCCATCAACACATTGCTTAAACAATAACAGATCGTCCCAGTAGTAGAATTTTACATCATGACGAAACTTCTTTTTCTGTTGGTACGTCAAGTCTGGAGGTAGTTTTCCTGTAACAAGAAAATTTGTGAAATTTGCAAACCATGGTGTTTGTGTAGAAGATAAGACATAGAGTTTCTCAATTGGCAATCGGTCCTCAATAGGCAATGAACTTTCAACACTTGTAGTCAACCTAGATAGGTGATATGCAATGTTTTTCTCTGTCCCTTTTCTATCTCAGATTTCAAGATCAAATTCTTGAAGGAGTAATATCCAGTGGATGAGATGAGGTTTAGCATCTTTCTTAATAAGCAAGTACTTAATTGCAGCGTGATATGTATGCACAATGACTTTGGATCCTACCAAATAATGTCTGAACTTGTCAAAAGCATATACTATGGCAAGCATCTCCTTCTCGGTGGTTGTATAGTTGATTTGTGCCTCATCTAAGGTTTTGCTTGCATAGTGTATAGCATGAAGCTTTTTATGTTTCTGTTGTCCAAGAACTGATCCTACTGCATAGTCACTTGCATCACACATTAATTCAAAAGGAGCACTCCATTTTGGTGGTTGTATGATTGGGGCATAGACAAGAGCTTCTTTGAGCGTGTTGAAGGTTGAAGGCTGCATGGCAGGCATCATCGAAAATGAACTCGACATCTTTTGCAAGCAAGGAACACAATGGCTTTGCAATCTTGGAGAAATATTTGATGAATCTCCTATAGAATATTGCATGTCCAAGGAAACTACAAATGTCTTTGAGTGAATAAGGAGTAGACATCTTCTCTATAGTTTCCACTTTATCCCTGTCAACTTCAATACCCTTATTAGAAACAATATGGCCTAGTACTACACTGGATTGTACCATGAAATGGCACTTTTCCCAGTTTAGTACTAGGTTAACCTTTTTGCAACAGGCTGAGACTTTAGATAAATTGCACAAACAATGATCAAAAGAATCTCCATAAATGCTAACATCATCCATGAATATTTTCAGTGAAATCGGAGAAAATAGCCATCATGCAACGTTGAAGCGTGGCTGGGGCGTTACTATTACAACCCCAATTTTTGAGTTCTTTTGGTTGGAAATACAATTTCCCCAATAAATATATGATTTTTTCATTTGTATGATTTAAGTTAATTGAGAGGTTTCCTTTGATAAATAGCCTTGTGTGTTTGATTTCATGGGCCTTGTTGGCTATTGGTCCCAATAACAAGAAAAAGGAAAAGGAATCAATTGATAAAGGAATAACTAAGATAATGAGAAAGAAAGATGTAGAAGCATCTAGAAGGCTAGGAATTATCCTTCAAAGATGGACTTCATATCTTTGGGATTTCTTGGGTTCCAAGGAGTCCAAGTTGCAAAGATAATAGGAGAGGAAAGAGAAAATACCAATTAAATAAGCTTTATTAAAGGATAACTTGCACACAAAGATAATGCCATTTTTCTTTGGAATTTGTGACTCAAATTTGGTATACGAGTAGATAAAGCCAAGATAAAAATTTTCCTAAAATTTGGTTGAAAAAGGAGGTACGGATTGAGAGATATGCTTTTTGCAAAATATCCTAAATTAAATGTCACGATTTATCTGAAAATAAGGTTTTGTTTTCTTTGGGCACGAGCTATCTGGGTCGTAGATATCGCGATCTGGAATCACGGATCTCTTGATCTAATGGTGATGGATCATCATTTAGATCCCAACCTGAGAGGGACTCCTGGCAATCTTGTTCTTTGAAGAACTCCCGACTCTGGGCATGAGAGGACCTACAGATAGGTCCATTGGATTCGGGAAGTCCCGAGGATCCCAACTATACCAAGATTTGGGACCTGGTATATCAAGCGTGGGATTTCTCCAAATAGGAGAGGAGCACTGTCGACTCTGCCTGTATATATATGGGGCTACACATCCTCTGCAAAATCCCTAAGCATCCCTTCGAGTTCAGATGAAAGAGACCAGTGAGTGTATGGGTTCAATTGTGAGATGAGTTGAGTCCTTCACCATCGAATTGGAGCTATTTCTCACTAGAGAAGAGCTTCTCCATCTTATCAACTCCAGCCAAATCTGGCAAAGCCGAGGGCATCAGTAGATCCGGTGGGTCTGGGCGGAGCGGCGAGGACCTTCATGGGTTGCGGGGGAGGCTAGGTGATCAAGTCAACCTCTGGGTTGACCACGACCTGGTTGCTTCTCGAGTGAGTTGGTGTGGGGAGAGGTGGAAGATGAAGATATGGTGAGTTACTATTTTTCCCCTAGCCGATGTGCTAGGACTCAGGGGCCTTAGTGTCTTTCCGCTAGTCTGGCCGATCTAAATAAACAAAAAGCAAAAACCAAGATTTTATTCTTTCATGTGATTGGCTTGATTGCTTGCTTGTATTGGATTACCTGATTGATTGGACTTGCTTATTTCTTGTAAAATCTCCAAATCAAGTATGTGGTTAATTATGATTATGCTCTTTAGTTTCTCAACATTTTCCTTGATGTTTTATCGATTGCATGGAAATAATATGCTTGGATGGTTTTATTTCTACAATCTTTAAAGTGAATATGACTATCACAATTTAAGTATATATATGACTTGCTCGAACTTACATACCATCTCTGGATGTAATATGAGAGACCAAGTCCTGGAGGGAAGGTCAAGGTGGTCAAACCCTAGAGGGAAGACCACAGGGCACCCAGAGAGGTGACTCCAGGTACCATGCTCAAGGTGGGGAAGGTAGCCTTAAAGTCCCTTGCAAGGACTAAACCCTAAGAGAGGGTATCCCAAAGTATGAGTATAAGCAGTTGGGAAGTCATATTGGAAAATGTAAATTTTCATTTTTAAACAACTATTTGATGTGGTTATGTTATTAGATAATATGTGCAATGTTTTGGTTATCCCCACATACCAATATATTCATTTATACTGACCAGCTTTTATTTGTTGACGTTTTAGGAATATATGAAAGTGACAAATAGTAAAGTGGCATATGTGAAGATTAAAGTTAAATCATAAAGGAGGATTTAGATAGATAGAATTCTACTGAGGGTAGAAGTTCCAGTTTCCGATATTTGAAAGGTATGTGAAAAGAAAATTTATTCTAGTTTTCAGTTTCGTCTTTCGTAGAATTTATTAATTATTTTTTATTATTTGTAAAACCATTGATCCTATTTTTGGGATAACGTCTCTAACTTATTGGTCTCCCTTAATTGGGGGTTACCGGGAAGCGGGGTCATTACAATTGGTATCAGAGCCAATGGTTTCTCATTTAAACCTTAATAATTATTAAATTTTACAAACTCTTTAGAACCCAAGGGAGTTATTAGAGAATTTTCTGATGATAGAGGTGTCTAGAAAGGGAACATGATCTGGGGGCTGGCAATATTTTCCTCCTCCCCGCTAGTCAGTTACGAGGACTCCCGGATGTGGTGTGACTATCTGGCCAAAGTCTGAGGTCTTGACTCGAAATAAGATACCATTAGGACTCTCTCATCTATTTTCATCCCTTCTCAACCCTAATTCAATTAAGGATCTAAGGTTTAGGGTTTTTCTCTCTCTTCCCCACCCACTTGAGGTCAGGGTAAGTACGATAAGGATTAAGGAATCCTCTACCAAATCAATGAAAAACATGTAAACAAGACGTCATGGACATAAGTCTGATAGTTTAAGCATAAACTAAAGATTAGTTACATGCTTATGGTTGCATGGCATGTTATGTTGTGCCCTCATGAGAGATCTGAGGTTACACCTTCTTGTAGGAGGATGAGGAGAGAGTTATCCTTGGAGGCAGAGGCCTCCAAGAAGAGGTGGAGACCTAACACATCCTCTAAGGATGATGCTAACTCTAACCCTAAGTGGTATATAGGGGGAGAGATGACAAGATGAATTGGATATCATTGTTGACCATGCAGGTATGTACGTGGGTTGACATGCATATATGTTTTGTGTACCCATGAGAAGCATGAGGTAGGTTTGACATAGTGTTTTTGGTGACCCGACCTTGGGCGGTCATGCCTTTGAGGGTGAGGAATAGCTCCCTTTTCGTGAAGGATAGTGGTGACCATATAGAAACCCTTAGGGGCATATAGGAGTAGAGAAGAGGCATGTACCTATGTAGAGATGGACAGTAGCAGTGCTGGTAGCAGGTTGAAACCTAGGCTAAAAGAGTATGTCAGATATCTTATGAGATGAGCATGCCAGACTCTGGAGGATCTGGGTCGGACAAAGGTTGTGGATCATACATTTCACTCAGGTAGGTGTAGAAATGTATCCTTAAGAGCTTGACCCATCCTCTAAGAAAGAACCTACAATGGTAAGGTTAGTTGTAGGGTTAGCTCTAGAGAGAGAGCAAAACCTGAGAAAGAAGGTTGGAAGCTTAGACTCAAAGACATGAGGAATCATGGGAAGTTGGGTATGATATGGCCTAGATGGATGACCCTAAGTAGATATATATGTTTTCAACATGCATGATCCTTGGAGACTCGTCGTACCTTGGTTGCCTTTAGAGGAACCAAACCCTAGAATGAGAAAGAGGCTTCTTGAACTGATGTATAGAAGTTGTAGGTGCCTACCTTACCTTATAGGTATAGAAAGGAGAGTTCCTTAGACCCTGGGGAGGTACAATAACAAGTTATGAGATCTCACACCGAGTTGGTTGTCCTTGTGTAGGACTCTAGGGTGTTGTTCACATGGAAGACTAGTAGGAAGTGTATGCCCTACCTTGTTCATGTTTGGTTCATGATTGGACAGATGATGCACAAAAAGTGAACCTAGGGTTCCTTGACCTAAGAGTGGAAGTAGTAGTACCTAGTGCACCAGATGCTCATAATGATGTTTGAGTTCTTAAGGATTCAAATATGGCACCCCCTCATGTTTAGATGAAAAGGAAACCCCCTTAGACTAAGGTATATGTTTGACAAACCCCTCACACCTGTTGGTGACATATACATGTATGATATTGGTTCAATGTTGAGGAAAAGGAACCAATATGACATACTAAGGGACGTTGCATGGCTTAGTAGGTTATCTTATGGTTAGCTATGTGGTTAAGTAGCATGATAGGGATAAGAATGCACATGATGATGTAAACCCTAGAAGTAAGGACGTTTGTGACCTTTGTTACTATCAAGAGATAGTTTTCTCCCATCCTGGGAAGGGACCCTTCTATAGGGTGAGTATCAACTTTTGTTTAGGTTCAAGGTAATCTAAAGAGGTCTCTCTTATAAGAGTTTGATGAGCTAAGTGGAGAACACATGGTATGAATATGATTCTATAGGCCCTTGTGTGACCATCTCTACAGGGCATGAGGATAGGTTGCCATGGTGGGAACCTATATGGGGCCAGACCGAGGTAGGTAGGTTGCCATGATATCTGTGAAAGGATGCAAGTTTGACCACATATGCCCAGAGAGATGATGGAATTTTTGGGTAGGGATTTAAGTTTGAAATGTACCATGATAGAATTTTAAGTCTATACTAAGGTCAGGTGGGGATAAGACTGATGGGAGTAGGAGTTGTCTATTTCCTTAGTTGCACAAGACCATAGGGCTGGGAGGCAACACTTATATTTGCCTAAGGACCATGGTCTAGGATATTGATCACCTTCATGAGTTAATGGGACTCAAGGGAAAAATGAGGTAGGAACTCCCTAGATGCATAAGGGAAAGGTATAACCCCAAAAGTATCAACACCCTACAGACCTTGAGGAGATGACTAAGGATTGTATGACAACCCAAGAGTGTTTGGGAACAGTCTTTCTATGGATGTAAACCTGAAATCGAGTTGTTTTTGATGTGGAGACATGTGATGCACGTTACAACTTAGTTTGGAAAGTGTACTGGCGATGTGTGATGCACCATCTCTACTCTTAGAACGGGATTAACTCTGTATTTGGACTGCAACCAAATGCTTATTTCCTCTCATTATGTGTATGAGAGATAGGGCTGAACATGTGCCATACACTAAGGATATAGATGATGAGAGTTGAAACATTTATATGATGTTTGAGGATAAAGAAAGTATCATACCTTTTTGGAGAGTACATGGAATGGATGGTTTACAAAAATGAAGAGAACTAATGTAGTCAGCATATGAGTACATTCTTATCAAGAGCATATGGAATTTATAAGTTACTAGTTTGGGTTTGATGACTGAGATGATGAGCTCAAAGTTTTCTCGACTCAATTAGACCTAGTCCCGAGATGAGGATGTTGAGTGGTGTATATGAAGATTTATGTCTTCACCTAGCACATAATGAATTAATGTGGTAACACAGGCTCTTAACTGAGACACACCTATTTGGTTTAGCCAGTAGAGAGGCTATAAGAGGTTGTTAGGTGAACCCTAAGTTCGTGAGACATGTATGGCTAACACCTAGATACAACCAGACCCATTGGTTGAGTTAGTGGTTACTTAGTTAGCCGGCCCATAGCTTGTTGAGATAAAATGATAGATCTGAAAACCTCATATACACCTCATAGGAAAGGAGGGTATGGAACCAACAACTAGAGTGTTTTAGGGTTTCTGAGGAGTCAACCTTGAGGAATCATGACATGCAGGAGATCATAATTTTAATTTCACCCTACACCATGGTACTACTAAGATAGTTAAAGTTTGCAATAGTACTTTGAAGACCTGAGATGAAGAAGTATATAGAGTTGCATGTGAATAGTTTCTAGGCATGCCAGAGGGTGAAGGATGAACACCAGTAACCCAGTAAGTTGCTATGGATGATGATGAGTCCCCAAGAAGGGATGGGAGTAGATCACCATGGATAGCATGGTGGGTCTCCCTGAACCAAGAGAAGTCATGATGCAACATGGGTTATGGTAGATCACCTTACCAAGTTGACCTAATCTCTTACCTAAAAGAGAAGGCACTGTCGGTGTGACAGATCTGGTTGAACTATATATATGTGTGAGAGAGAGATAGTTCAACCACATTTTGATCCGAGTGCACAAGTTCTTGATTATGACCTCAAGATCAATTCCATGTGGTGGAAGTAGGTATGTGAAGAACTCAATGCTAGATTGAAGTTTAGTACAACATAGCACCCTTGACTGATGGACAGTCAAGAGAGTATGATTTAGACATTAGAGGGTCTAATGAGAGCATGTGTTCTCATTCAAGGTGATATAGGGGATCAGTTCTTTCCCCTATAAGAGTTTGCTTGAGATGATAGCCACCATAGCCAGTATCAAGATGTAAGAAGCTCTACAAGGGAGGTTGTGTCTATCACCGCTTCACTTGGATGATTTCGGTGAGAGGACCTTGTGAAGGTAAGAGGGACTACAATGTGGGAAGATGAAGTCACTTTGATCATGCAATGGCTGATAAAGCCCAGGGGTGACAAGAGTCATGAGCTGATGTGAAACAGACTGCCATGCAGTTCATTGTGGGAGTATATGTGTTATGAAAACCTGACCGCTCTGAGCTATATCCATGAAAGATGAGTCCTCGATACATGGGTCCATTTGAGATAGATTGGTGGAGTTGCATATGTATAGCCTTACCCCTCAGGATAATATGATGTATGATGTGTTCCATGTGTCTGATCTAGAGCACTATGTGATGTACCCTAACCATGTGCTGAGCCATGAACCTATTGAGCTTCCAAGGAGGATGAAATGTCCTGAGTCACCTATGAGGGTACAAGATACCAAGGTGAGAGAGAACTCAGATGTAAGAATATAAGATGATAAAGGTTCTTGGGAAGCACCATGAAGAGGATGAAGCCACATTGGAGCCAATGATGGGTATGGAAAAGTCTTATCCTATTTGTTTGTATGCTTGGTGGAATTTTGAGGGAAAAATTCTTATAAGAGGGGAAGGATGTTACAACCCCAATTTTCGAGTTCTTTTGGTTGGAAATGCAATTTCCCCAATAAATATATGATTTTGTAATTTGTATGCTTTAAGTTAATTGAGAGGTTTCCTTTGATAAATAGCCTTGTGTGTTTGATTTCGTGGGCCTTGTTGGCTGTTGGGCCCAATAACAAGAAAAATGAAATAAAAAGGAAAAGGAACCAGTTAATAAAGGAATAACTATGATAACAAGGAGTAGATAAAGCCAAGATAAAAGTTTCCCTTAAATTTGGTCGAAAAAGGAGGTATGGATTGAGAGATATGCTTTTTGCAAATTATCCTAAATTAAATGTCACGATTTATATGAAAATAAGGTTTTGTTTTCTTTGGGCACGAGATATCTGGGCCACAGATCTCGCGATCTAAATCGCGGATCTCTTGATCTAATGATGTTGGATCATCGTTTAGATCCCAGCCCGAGAGGAACTCCTGGAAATCTTGTTCTTCAAAGAACTCGTGACTCCGAGCATGAGAGGACCTATGGATAGGTCCATTGAATTCAGGAAGTCCTGAGGTTACCAACTATACCAGGTTTTGGGACCTGGTATGAAACGACCGTCTCATAAAAATAGGATTAACTAATGCGGAAGTGAATTATTTGCAGCGGATTACTGAAAATCACTGAAAATTTAAAACTTTTTGCAAAGAGATCCATTCACAGGAAAACTCTTTAACGATGAACCAAAGTATTCCAAATTCATCCCGGTTCACAAGTACACAACATGTACCATTCATTTTCAAGGATTACAACATTGACTGCCCTGTTAACAAATATACACAGGCAGTATAAAAACTTCGAGGCACCAAGCCAAAACTCAGATTGATACATTTAAAACTCCGAGGACCTGAGAGTACAGAGACGACACATAAGACTACTATCTATATGACTAGACAGACAATATTTCCACCTGATATTTTATTTTTGTCCCTACTGTTGCTGCTGCTCTTTCCCTGTTCTAGGGTTTCTGCTCTGCCTTCCATGCATACCTATAAATGTTTCCCACGGGGGTGAGACAATTGAAAATTTCCCCAGCGAGAGATATAACTCTCCGCCAAAAACATTGTTATTGCAGTTTATCAAATTAAAACTGAGTAGGGGTTACTTTTACATTATCAGGAAGAATTATTCATCATAGAACAGAATAAGATAATCTCCATTCTCAAGGAGGTCATTGCATCTACCCATGGTAGATAAGTAATTCATCTATCTATTTTGCAGAGAATATAAAGAAACATAATTAACATTTATCTACTAAGGAATGCACAAAGAAATGCAACATCAGCCAATGAATCTCTGTATTCAATCCTTAAGCAAACATGCTATACGGCTGATTACATTTTACAATCACACTTATGCTCTGAGGAGATGAGATATACCGCTCATACTCCAACCGACCATTACGAAATCGCCTCGGTACCATACATAGGTCATCAAAAGGGTCAGATTCTTATGACCTCATCTGTCTCGGTCAGTACGAGACCACATGCAGTACATCTCGTGTCTCTGCTAACTAGCTAGCCAGGGTATTCTGGCACCTTCGCTATAGAGTTACAACGTCAACTGCACTCTCATCGCCAATCGAGAGATTTCTTGTTTATCTCCTCAATCTGACATTAAGTATAATTGGGAGATTCATGATACATCCATCCCGACATATTCATGAAGGATTGATAGGTTTCTTGTTTACCTTCCATCAATCTCTTCAAGAGGACGTAAGGATATTTTCGCCCATTTACCCCCACATATTCAAAATATGTGCTCCGGGTTTTGCCACGGGCACCCGTTTCACCATCACCTATTCCTGACGATGATGGATCTATGGTCAGAGCACTACATGAATAGATTTCACTTGATTTATTAAGTACATTCTCATATTCTTTTAGCATCAGTCAAGTTCTTAAACATATTTTATTCAAATAAATGCTATAAAGAGACATGTACCACTTTCATCAGATACTTATTCACATGGCTCAGAAGCCATTCACATCTTGTCACCTCTCACTAGGCAACAACTTTATTCACATAGCTCACAAGGCCATTCACATCTTGTCACCTCTCACTAGGCAACAACTCTATTCACATGGCTCATAAGGCCATTCACATCTTGTCACCTCTCACTAGGCAACAACTTTATTCACATGGCTCACAAGCCCATACTAATCTTGTCACCTCTCACTAGGCAACAACTTTATTCACATGGCTCATAAGGCCATTCACATCTTGTCACCTCTCACTAGGCAACAACTTTATTCACATGGCTCACAAGCCCATACTAATCTTGTTACTTCTTTTCTAAGTAACAAGAACATAATGACACATATGGCCAATGAACTCTTATCAAATAAACATCATAGCTCATATCTGGCTATGATCATCACCTCATGAGACCTGCATGATTGTCACACATGATAATAGATTTATCAAGTTCACAACACATCATGCAATATAGGGTAACACCACTATTCCCTTACCAAGGTTAGGGTTTACCATCAATTAGGGCTTTTCATCCTTTTACCCAAAGCTAGGGTTAGGATTTTCCTTTCTTATCAATTAGGGTTTCATATTTGTATTATCACTCCAACCCTAATTTATTGCTACACTCCTCTGGGAGCATTCATTGATATCCTAAGTATTCATTCATACTTATTACATTCATCATGTATCATTAAATGATTATCATCACAAGGTATGAGCTTCTCTCTCATCCTTAGGTTGGAAATTAACAAAACGACCATGTTAGGTCACTTTCAATTCAGCTCTAAGTCAAGCATAGAGCACCACGGCCGTGTAACCAAGAACGGCAGTGCAAAGGGAAGCCACCACGGCCGTGCTACCGTACACGGTCGTGCACAATGAAGCTACCACGGCCGTGCTACCTTGCACGGTCGTGCAAAGTGAATCCACCACAGCCGTGCTACCTTGCACGGTCATGCCATAGGGGTTCACTTCATAAATCATATTCAAGTATGAATTCTATTCTTTCATTAGGAATTAGGGTTTCACATACCATCTCCCTTCTTTAGAATAGAGATTGTATATAGCATCACCCTTCATTAGGGATTTCATATCACATTGCCCATAATTAGGGTTTACTAATCATTCCCAATTAGGATTTCTCATGAAATCACCCTCAATTAGGATTTCACATGGATACACCCTCAACTAGGGTTTCACTTGGATACACCCTCAACTAGGGTTTACTATTCATCCTAATTAGTGATTTCACATGTAGACAACCTCTTATTAGGGTTATACATGGAATCAACCTCAATTAGGGTTTTTTATCATGTATTGGATCCATGCATTTGTTAAGCATTCTTAATTATTACCATTAAGTTATCTCTCACCTAATTACATTAGGTTTCCAAAAAGGTTTGATCAATTGGACCTTCAATAACATGAGGTATCCAATTGAATTAGGGTTTCCAATGTTGATTCCTTCAATCATTGAATTCATGGAACAAATCATCAATTGGACCTATATTCATACTTCAATTGAGTTTGATAAGTCAACCTTCAACTAATTTGACCCTCAATTGACCCTCAATTGATCATCAATTAGGGTTTGATTCAATTGAATTAGGGTTTGGAATCGATGATTCAACAACACTAATCAATGTAAGACTAGTTGCTTTGAAACCATTGAACCATCATCCAAATTGGGTATGACCTGACCCCAAACGGTATTGAGGTCGTTTGGATGACCTCCAAACGGTCTTGAGACCGTTTTCCCATCATATCACTCAAATCTAAGCAATCCAATTGGGGTTTGGTTCATTGGATTGATCACCAAATCAACATTGCATTGTATGTCATCTTAGTACCTTTAGACCTTCAAACACCTAACCATACTCAACCCTAGACCTCCAAACGGTCTTGGGTGACCACCAAATGGTCGTGAGACCGTTTGGATGAGCTCCAAACGGTCTTGAGACCGTTTGTCTCATCCAACCTTTGGACTTTAGTGAAAAATCATCATGGATTGGTCTATCGAGTTGATCAACAAATCAGCATTGAGTTGCAGTATGATTTGGTACCTTTGGACCTTCAATTGATCAACTATACTTGACCCCAGACCTCCAAACGGTCTTGGGGTGATCCCCAAACGGTCTTGAACCCGTTTGGATGATCCCCAAACGGTCTTGAACCCGTGTGGGCTAATCAACCCAAAATCTCAACTTAACTCATTGGAATTTCAGCACTGTTTTCAATTAGGGTTTTCCTAATTGAATTGCCTTCAACTCACGATTCCTTGGGAGTTAACCCCTAAAATTTGGAGATTCATTAACCAAAATAATTAGGAACAGGAATCCCAAACGGTCAACGCTTGGTCAACTCACTCAAACGGTCTTGAACCCGTTTTCCCAAGCAGGTCAAGTTAATCAGGTTGAAAATCAGCACTTAATCCAATTAGGTTTTCCTAATTGATTAGCCTTCAACCTATTATTACTTTGGAGTTAACCCCTCAAATTTGTAGGGTCATTAACCAACATCATTATGAACAGGAATCCCAAACGGTCAACGCTTGTTCAACCATCTCAAACGGACTTGAACCCGTTTTCCCAAGAAGGTCAAGTTATTCAGGTTGAAAATCAGCACTTAATTCAATTCGATTTGTCTAATTGATTGGCCTTCAAACTATGATTCCTTTGGAGTTAACCACTAAAATTTGGAGGGTCATTAGCCTACATAATTAGGAACGAGATTACCAAACGGTAAATGCTTGGTCAACTCACTCAAACGGGTTTAAACCCGTTTGACACCAAATGGTTTGCAACCCGTTTGGTCACCAAACGGTTTTGGTGAAACCGTTTGGTCCCAACTTTTGAGATCGTTTGCTCCCAAGATATTTGGTGAGGTGCTTGATTATGATGATGTCATCATCATATTCCTTCGTGCACCCAAGAACAGCAACCGTTCTTGATGGAATTTGCAGCAAAGAAACAAAAGTGTATAAAATTGAAGAAATCAATCAACAAAGCATAGAAGATTGATGCAATAGCAATGTTTGAGGGTTTAAGTTATAAAACCCACCTCCAATTGAGCTCCAAAGCTCCAAGATCACGCCATCAATGGTTGATGAAGATATAGCAACTCCCCCTAGGCTCGTCCTCAATCTTTTGATTGCAAAAGTTGGCTAGGGTTGAAGAGGAGATCGAAATAAGAAGGAATCCATAATTTATTTTCGATTTCCACCATAAAATCATGAAGAATGAAGGTCAAGGGCTTACCAACAGGTTGGGGACATGCTCCCTGCTCCTCCCTAGCTCCTTGGTCGGTTTTGCAAGCAAGGGGAAGAAAGAAATCCGAAAAGGCATTGGTTTGGGCTTGGAAATGGCACTTTTATAAGGAAATTGATGAGAGAGAAAATGCCTTATAAAAATCCAATTAATCCCAATAAAGTGGCCGCCTCTTCCCCCCTCAAATACCTTGGGTACGAGGCACCTTCCTTGCCTTAAATTATCCTTCATTATCCTCCATTTAAAGAAAAGCAAATTAAGCACCTTAATGCTTATAATATAATATCCACATGTGAGTGGATATTACTTTTCTTTAAAAAAAGGTGAGTGGAATTTCACCTACTTAAGATATTTTCGTTCCTTATCTTGTTAAAGGAAAGTCCATCCTTATTCAAAATCAACCCAAAACATTTTGGTTGAAATCCCTTCAATTATTTTTATTCATTTTTGCCCTAAATCGAATTAGGGTTTCAATTAGGCATTATTCTTGATTATTTTAATGTCAAGATTCTCTCTCCTACAACTTAATTCAAATGAGGAGTCCCTCTCATTTTATTTGCTCTAAATGATGCTAAGAAACATTAGGGACCTTTTTGAAGTGGTTATTTGCATATTGAACCCTATATTTTGGGTAAATTGCACTTTACTCCAAAACTAGGTTTTAATGCACAACATTGTCCAACAAGCTCTATCTTGGTGTCCAGGCTTGGGAAAACCATACCACTACATTATATTCATTCCTATGATGTCACAAAATCAGAGGAACATCTTATTATGTGAAATTTGCAAGTTAACCCCTCAACTTGGGTAATTTGCACTTTAGTCCAAAATAAGCAAACATTGTTTCAACATTGTTCAAACAGGACCAAAATTGAAACATAGGTTCCTTTTGAGCCTTAATTACTTTTCACAAGATGAGATTAAGCATATAATCATCTTTCTTAATCAAAACACCTAGGGTTAAAGCATAACCCCGGTCAGGGATGTTACATGGTATATTGTGTGCAGGATTTCCCCAAATTGGGGAGAAGCACTGTCAACCATGCATGTATATATATGGGGCTACGCACCCTCTGTGAAAGCCCAGAGCATCCCTTTGAGTTTGGACGAAAGAGACCAGCGAGCGCACAGGTTCAATTGTGAGATGAGTCGAGTCCTTCACCATCGAATTGGAGCTATTTCTCGCCAGAGAAGAGATTATCCGTCCTGTCAACTCCAGCCAAATCCAGTGAAGCCGAGGGCATTAGTAGACTCAGTGGGTCTGGGCGGAGCAGCGAGGACCTTCGTGGGCTACTGGGGAGGCTAGGTGATCAGAGTCAACCTCTGGGTTCACCACGACCTGGTTGCTGCTTGCGTGAGTTGGTATGGCGAGAGGTGGATGATGAAGACCTAGCGAGTTACTATTTCCCCCCTAATTGATGTGCTAGGACTCAGGGGCCTTAGTGTCTTTCTGCTAGTCTGGCCGAACTAAATAAACGAAAAGCAAAAACTAAGATTCTGTTCTTTCGTGTGATTGGCTTGATTGCTTGCTTGGATTGGATTGCCTGATTGATTGGACTTGCTTATTTCTTGTGAAATCTCCAAACCAGGTATGTGGTTAATTATGAGTACACGCTTTAGTTTCCTGGCATTTTCCTTGATGTTTTATCCATTGCATGGAAATAAGCTGCTTGGATGATCTTATTATCTGCAATATTTAAAGTGAATATGACTATCACAATTTAAGTATATATATGACTTACCTGAACCTACATACCATCTCTAGATGTAATATGAGAACCAAGCCCTGGAGGGAAGGTCAAGGTGGTCAAGCCCTGGAGGGAAGACCATAGGGCACCCAAAGAGGTGACCCCAGGTACCAAGCTCAGGATGGAGAAGGTAGCCTTAAAGTCCCTTGCAAGGACTAAACCCTAAGAGAGGGTATCCCAGAGTATGAGTAAAAGCGGTTGGGAAGTCATATTGAAAAATGTAAATTTGCATTGCTTAACAACTATTTGATGGGGTTATGTTGTTAGATAATATGTGCAATGTTTTGGTTATCCCCACATACCAGTATATTCATTTATATTGACTATCTTTTGTTTTTCGGCATTTTAGGAATATCTGAATGTGACAAATAGTAAAGTGGAATCTGTGAAGATTAAAGTTAAATAATAAAGGAGGATTTAGATAGATAGAATTCTACTGAGGGTAGAAGTTTCAATTTCCTATATTTGAAAGAAATGTGAAAAGAAATTTTATTCCAATTTTCAGTTTAGTCTTTCGTAGAACTTATCAATTATTTTTTATTATTTGCAAAACCATTGATCCTATTTTTGGGATAACATCTTTGACTTCTTGGTCTCCCTTAATTGGGGGTTACTGGGAAGCGGAGTTGTTACAGTTACAAAGACCAAAGGGCATGCAACGGTAAGCATAGGTCCCATAGGTGCATGTAAATGTGGTTTTCTATTGATCGGGAGGGTAGATTGGAATTTGAAAAAACTCAGAATACCCATCCAACTAGCAAAAGTAAGAATGGTTTGCAAGTCGCTCAAGCATCAAATTGATAAAGGGTAGGGGACAATGATTTTTGCGAGTTGCTTTATTCAAACATCGATAATCAATACACACATGCCGACCTATGACTATGCGTGTTTGTATTAACTCATCATTACCCCCCTTAATGATAGTTGCACCCCCCTTTTTAGGTACCAAATGAATGGCACTAACCCAAGGGCAGTCACTTATAGGATAAATGATGCCAACATCTTTCAACTTAATTTTTTTTAACCACTTCTAGCATGTTTTGATTTAAACGTCTAGGTGGTTCAATAGTGGGTTTAGCATCATCTTCCATGTTTATTCTATGAATGCAAATGGAAGGTGGATTCCCTTTAAATCATCAATAGAGTAACCAATGACATCTTTATATAAATGTAATTCAGCAAGAAATTTATTTTCTTGTTCATCAGTTAACTCATCATTGATTATGATTGGAGAAGTGGAGTTAGGGTCAAGAAATGCATACCTCAGCCTGAGTGGAAGGGCTTTGGGTTCTACCTTTATCCCAACTATGTTTTGTTTGGATTTATCATCAAGAAATGAAGTATCTTCATTCATAGCATTTGGTTGAGTAATAATATATACTCCACAATTTTTAGAGTTATCATTTGTAGCTTCATCATCATCACAATAGTTAAATATCAATTTAGCATCATTATGATCTTCCTCCACAATAGATTCAATAGAGTCGATAATACAAAGTTCTTCCACTTGTGAAGGTGCCTTCATGGCATTAAAGACTGAAAACTCTATAGCTTCTTCACCGACCCTTAGTGTAAGCTTTCCTTCTCAGACAACAACAAGGCATCCAGAAGTCCTCAAAAAAGGTCTCCCAAAGAGAATGGGATTGGAAGGAATTTCAAGCATGTATAACACAACAAAATCACAGGGATTGTAGAATTTACCAATTTGTACTAGTACATACTCCACAACACCTTTGGGATATTTGATTGAGTGATCAGCTAACTGGATAGCCACCTTCTTAGGTTTCAAATCTCTAAGGTCTTGCTCCTGTCACAAAGTAGATAGAATGAGACTAATGCTAGCTCCACGGTCAACAAGACCTTTGTCAAATGTGGTGTTGCTAATCTTCCAAGGTAGAGTGTAGGCTCCCAGATCGTCTATCTTCATGGGAAGTCTATTTTGAATGATTGAATTCATTCTCTCAGAAAGCATGACAGTTTCAATTTGGTCTATCCTCCTCTTCTTGGTGAGGATGTCTTTTAGAAATTTGGCATATGACAAAATCTCATTTATGACCTCAGTGAATGAAAGATTGATATGAAGTTTATTTAGAATCTCCATAAATTTTCTGAACTTTGAATCTTTCTTCTTATTTACAAGTCTTTGTGGAAATGGTGCACTTGCTTTGTAAAAAGGTGGTACTTCAGTTGTACCTTTTAGTTTGTCATCAATGAGAGTGTCTATCTTTTCTTCATCAACAACCTCAATGTTCTTCTCCATGGGTGGAGAAGGTCTTTGGATTTTAGCTCTACTCCTTAAGGTGATAGCATTTACTTGCCCTCTTGGATTCACCTCCGATTAGCTAGGAAGGGAACCAGACGTTGTGTTCTTTTGCTTCACTAAAGCTTGCTAGGTGATTTGATTCTCCAACATCATTGTATGTGTGGAAATGCAATCCACTTTAGCAGAGAGTTGAGAAATTGCATCTTTTAGCAATTTTTCATTGCCTTGGAACTCTTCATTTTGCTGTGCTTGAGTAGAGATAAATTGCTCCATCATAGTCTCCGAAGAAGATTTTTGGAGTTGTTGTTGCTGTTGGTAACCCCTATTGTTATTAAAACCTAGAAGATTGCCGTTTGATTGTCAGTTGAAGAGTTTTTGTTGATATTGTTGTTGTTGTTGTCCTTGTTGATAGTTTTGCATGTTGCTAGTGTTCTGATAAGATAAATTAGGATGATCTCTCCATCCCAGATTGTAGGTGTTGTAATAGGGATTGTATTGCTTGTTCCCCTATATCCTAACGACATTCACTTGCTCTTGGTTGTCTTGATTCATATTAGGAGCAAAACAAGTAGAAGAAGTATGTCTGGAAAATCTACAAGCTTCACAAGTTACCTCAGCTTCTTATATCTACATTGTAGTCATCTTCTCAAACTTTTGTGTAAGGACATCAAGCTTGGCTACGATCAAATCAACTACGTCAACACTATGCCTTCCTCCTTGCTTTCTGGTTGAAGAACCCTATTTAGAAGATAATTGTGCTTTTCTATCCGACCTCCATTGGCATTGGTTGAGTGCTATATCTTCAATGATATCATAAGCCTTCCTATAAGACTTATTCATTAAAGCTCCATTAGTTGCGACATACAATGTCATACGAGTGTTGTAGAACAATCCATTGTAAAATTTTTGAAGTAGAAACCAATTAGTCAATCCATGGTGAGGGAAAAGGTGTTGCCGGTCCTTGAACCGCTCTCATGTATCATACAAAGTTTCTCCATCTGATTGAGAAAAGTTTGTGAGCTGGTTTCTTAGTTGAGCTGTTTTGCTTGGCAGAAAATACTTTACAAGGAGGACATTTAAAAGTTGATCCCAGCTCTTGATGGACTTCTTAGGTAGAGACAAAAGCCATGCATTGGCTCTATCTCTCAAGGTGAAGGGAAATAGTAGAAGCCTTATTCCATCAACATACACACCATTGATTTTAAAGGTGTTCATGTACTCCAAGAATTCAGCCACATGATGGTTTGGAACTTCGGTGGCGGTACCCACAAAATGGGTTTGCTGGATCATCTACATCATAGAAGGGCTAATGGATAAGTTGTTTGCTTCTATCACAGGTAGATCAATGGCTCCACAAATGTTTGCGGAAGCTGGCATAGTGAAATCCTTTTAAGGATGGTTGTTCTCCATGGTTGATTCTTCTTGTATGATTTCTTCAAAGGATGAAGAAGATGGTGGTGGTGATGATGGTTGTGATCCCTCCAAGTTTGAAGAGTTCTCACTCCTCCTTACTCATCTACGACTACTAAATGTGCATTCAATCTCTAAATCTAAGAAGATAGAGGTTTGTAGAACTCTCTTAGAATGACACATGTAACCTGAAAAGTGGGAATTGAGTGAGATTCACAAGACTAAGAGATATCACAAGGTAAAATGTGATAATGGTGATTTAGTCTCAATTACTAGTTAACACTTTTACTCTAACTAAAAACTACCGTAGCTCCCTGACAATGGTGCCAAAAACTTGTTGGGAGTTTTAAAAAGGGAAAAGAATTCAACTCACTAATCACCCACAAGTATACAAGATTCAATGTAGTCGAGTGTCGAACACGAGGAGTTAGGCTAGTTAGGCACATACATGTTAACTATCACTAATATAAATCAGATTTGGAAAAGTTTAATTATTTATAGACCTAAGAAAAGGAAAACAAGGCAATGGTTTAAACAATAGAACTGATTTAATGATTAGGAACTTGAGAATAAGGTTTCACTACCATAACCATTATATCACATGAACACAAGAAATAAGATTGTTGTTTAATAAGCAAGGAGGTTGTTATCATCATACATTTCCTAATGCCATGAGATGATTCTCAACTTCACATAATTCTCCCGCATCTATGATTAGTATCAAACACAATCAAAACCCTCAATAATCCCTAGCCACTCCTGTGGTCAAGAGAATATAACCATAGATCCTACTCCATACTTCCTAATGCATTCTATCGAAGCACAAGGCAAGCATAAAACATGTATAAAAGGTGGCCATCCTAGCATACAAGCAAGAAAACACCATAAGAATCCATGGAAGAAAGCAAATTAAACATCAATAAGCATAAAATTCTAGTTTAGATGATCATTGGCATGGGATATACTCTCCCATGCTCAAGAAAAGAGCACTACTCATCCATAATGAAGATATGCAGGTACATGACAATAATTTCAAGGTTTTGCATGCTTAAGAGAAGGAAAAGCTAGAAGAATCACAGATGCAAGCTAAGGGGAGAGAACTTCAGCAAGAGGACGAAGTTCCACCACTAGAAAGCTCCAAACTCGGACCAACTCCCCTCCTGAAAAGCTAGAATGAAGAGAGTAGCTCTGCTGCACCTTGGTGAAGAAAAACAGAGAAGAAATGAAGTAGAATGAACGTTCTCTTCCAAGAAACCACCTTCTTCTACCCCAAAATCGCATTCCTCTACTATGGAACTTCTCTTGGGAGTAAAACACTTTAAAATGACTGAGCATAACTGCCTCATAGGCTCCCATTTGCTTTTAAAATGAAAGGCAGTTGTTTTCGATTTTTGTAGAAACTAACAATGACACGACATGTCTTTTATGGAACACACCATGTTATGTCATTTGTGATGGCTCAAGATTGTTGCTGCATTGAGGTACATGGCATGTTTGAATAAGACACACCATGTTTATGTCTTCATGGAGTAAATCAAATGAAGGGCACACTGCGTGTTTGAATAAACACACATCATGTTCTTTTGCAAAAAGGTGCAAACAGTCTTCATGTACCAGGAACACGCCGTGTCTTATGAAGGACACATCAGGTTACCACTTTTCTTTGATCTGGACTAGACGCTGCTAGAGAATCACATGCCGTGTGTTTAATAACACACAATGTGTTATTTGTCTTAAAAGACTACCTGTAAGGGAACACGTCATTTTCTTAATAGAACACGCAGTGTTTTCTGCCGTTTCTTCAGAAATCTGCTTTGGGCCAGCAGAAAAACTTAGAGAAGTCCCATTGAGGTTGGATTTGAGTTAGGTTATCTCCAATTTGACCTTTTTAATACATATCTACAATCAACATCATGTGATAAAAAAAGAGACTAAAAAGTGTGGCAAAATGGGTATAAATAGAGGCTAATTTGGGACAGAATGAGCTGAAACTGTGTGTGAAGAAATGTAAAAAGTTGATATAAAACACACACAACAATATGCATGGTGCGTGGTGTGAAATACTATTCCTTGATATGGGTATAAATTGGATAATGGATAAAGAGGGGAGTAGTGGTTTCTTCATGTAGTGTGCACATACTGCAAATGGAGGGTCCTTGGAAGTCTCATTTTCGATGTTTCTATCATTGGGGATTTTATTGTACTATCTAAGACAAATGATGAGTTTCATTTTGTGTAGTCCGATAATGTTCCAAATGTATTTGGAAGGAAAAAAAAGATGCCCATGGTAAGTGAAGAAGTGATATGCTAAATTAAGAGTGTAGGTGGGTCCCCATATTCATGAGATACAGTTTTTGGTATTGGTTTTGAGATGACTTTAGGGTTCAATAAATGTTCTATCTGAAAAATAGGTGGTAAATATTCTTTCAGAATGTTATCATGTTGGATTTATAAAAGATTCAAATCTATCTTAGTGGATATGTTAGATAAAGATTGGGGAATGTGGATCTGCTGATTTGTTGAGTAATGAGTTTTCCATGATACTTGGGGTCTGTGAAAAATTTAACATTATTTACATCATGTAGTGGAGTCTTAATACAATTCTCAATATAGAATATGTGTCTATTGATGTCTTTCCATATTGGGAAGCTCTTTTTATAATATATTTTATAGGGTTTTTAGGGAAGGAGGTGCGTCGGAATATTATAATTTTTCTTTCCAAAATTCCATACCAATAGATCCGGCGTAACTATAAAACTTTACTATATACATGAAAAAAAGAAGTACAAAGGTGATACCTTTGCACATGCTTGTTATCCAACAACAAGATGCGTCTTTTTGCAGTGAAGATCTTGATTTACTGGATTCAACTCTGAGTTGAGAACCCAGAGATCTGGATGGAAGAGAAAGGATATGGATTATTCTCTACACAACAACCTTTTACCATCTTGTGGAGTATGTAATCCAAGCCTCCACACATCATGCCTTGGCCTCTACTTCGTCCATATGGATAAGGGGGGATGTGATGCACCATTGTGGTCACCCTGTTAAAGAGAAACAAAAGCTGTGGATGTGCTACTCATCCTGAAACTTCCTTCTTCTACTATTTTGAGTGAAAATATTAGGGTTTCTCTTTCTCTTAGAGAGAGGATGGCCATCTTGGCCCAAAAATTGTGTCTCAAAAATATGTATCACCCTTTGGGATGTATATATAAGAGAGTCATGGGTTTAAAAAAACCTAATTCCAATCCCTTTTCTATTTGCAATTCAAAGTATAGTTTAATGTTGAAATCTCAGACATGATTTGGATTGACGGATCTTGTCTTGTAATCTATCGATACTAGCCCTTGATTTCTTGATCACATGAACTGATCGGCTGATCATGAGAGTCCAGATCTAGATCTCACTTCTTTCGAAAATCAAACATTTTCTGTAGCCATTGCGATCTCTTGATGAGTTGTCCTGATCGATCAATCACATGTATCCAATAGAAATCTCAATCGATCAATTGAAAATCAATTGATCTATCAACCCAATCAATATGATCAGCCAAATAGACATTCTGATTGCCTAATCATATGGTAAGTCAACATATTTATGATTCAAAACTATTCTAATTATATGTTTGATTGCAAACTTGGATTCCCCTCTACATCCTTATGTTTGTGACTTGGTAGGTTCCTAATTATGTTAGTAGTTATGTTAAAAAAAGCAAGTAAAGAGCGGTGTCTACACACACATCATTGCCACCCAAGTAAAAGGATTGAGTTGGAGAACAACGACAACATGTAAAAGCAATCAGTGTTGTCCTGACCATATAATCCCTTTATCATAGTTTCCAGATTGAAGCTGAGGCATGGAATGTCTTCCTCTTAACTCTAAATCTATGTTCCTTGAAGTAGAGAATACTATTTGAGATATTGTGAACTTAATATCATATATTGACTCAAATAAGCATGTCCATGCATTTCATAGTCTCGCTTATTGTCAAGTGGCTAGGATATCATTCCTAATGGAGGGACAAATTTCATCTATATTGCTTCCAATCATCCCTAAGTGTCACAGTGCACCCAATCACTATCTTTTTGGCAAGTCATATTTTAGAGCATGTTGGGATAGTGGTCAAGGCACACATAAAAACTTGTGATTATTGTAGTGAATTCATGTCTAAGAATCACAACCACCATTATTACATTGAGATATGATTCTGACATATCACGTCATGACTTCCATGTTACAATTTCAAGGTGAGTCTATTCAGTACAAGTTGTTCTCTAACAAATATCCATGCATTTGAAATGATATGCAATATCATGACTAAAGAGACATAGTCATCACTCATATACATGCATGTCTTTTGTATTACTCTTGTCATATGATATCACAATAATAACCAACTAGGAACATAATAAGAATGAGTACTATTATTATACATATGATATCATGCTTGGGTCATCAACCCAAACTATATGTATTAAATATCAAATCAAGTACAAAATATTTCTATTACAATCATCACATTATGGCTCTTTAGGCATGCAACCTACAATCTCCCAATTGCTCTAGAGCCACTCACTTATAAATCATATTCCAAGTGAATTAACACGATCGCCATGCTTTTTTTGTAATGCCTGGGCCCACTTCCCAAGGCTCTAGTAGAGTTTTAGGAATGATGACTGGCCCCACAGAGCACCACTAGCCTTAACTGCGCACTTTGTCCTCGCTAAAGCGCAAGCCAGGATCAACTTCCCGACTGGTCACCCATCCTAGTACTACTACAAGCTGAGAACACTTAACTATGGAGTTCTTTAGTGATGGGCTCTCGAAAAAGGAGGTGCACCTTGGTGATATGGGTAGTCCAATCATTCCTTTTAATATCATCTTATCCGAGGCCTCAAAGTCCTAAGACGTTACAATCTCCCCCACTTAGACTCTTGATATCCTCGTCAAGGCTCAATGAGAAGGCCTCATAGTCATTCCCCATTTTAGTGTAGACCCATAATGGCTCATGGACACCCAACTCCCAATCACGGAATACCAACATAAGGGTGGCTACATCAACTATGGACATCACTTTATGACATGCCTGGACCACATGACTCAAGATTAGCATGCCACATGTCCATGTGGGCCCCACCTACTAGAGGGGTTATGGCTCTGATACCATCTGTAATGACTGGGCCCACTTCCCTAGGCTCTAGTAAAGTTTCAGGAATGACGAATGGCCCCACAGACGACCACTAGCCTTAATTGCACACTTTTGCCTCACTCACGTGCAAGACATGATCAACTTCCCGACTGATCACCCGTCCTAGTACTACTCCCAAGCTGAGCATGCTTAACTATGGAGTTCTTTAGTAATTGGATCCCAAAAAAGGAGGTACACCTTGGTGATATGGGTAGACTCTTGACGTCCTCGTCAAGGCTCAACTATAAGGCCTCATAATCATTCCCCATTTCAATGTAGACTCATAATGGCCCATGGACACTCAACTCCTGATCACAAAATACCAACGCAAGGGTGGCTACGTCAACCATGGACAACCCTTTCTGACATGCCTGAACCACACGACTCAAGATTGACATGTCACATGTCCATGTGGGCCCCACCTACTGGAGGGGTTATGACTTTGATACCATTTGTAATGCCTGGGCCCACTCAACTGGCCTCACAGAGCACCACTAGCCTTAACTGCGCACTTTATCCTCATTGAGGCGCAAGCTAGGATCAACTTCCTGACTGGTCACCCATCCTAGTACTACTCCAAGCTGAGCATGCTTAACTATGGAGTTCTTTAGTGATGGGCTCCTAGAAAATGAGGTGCACCTTGGTGATATGGGTAGTCCAATCATTCCTTTTAAGATCATCTTATTCGAGGCCTCAAAGTCCTGGGACGTTACAATCTCCCCCACTTAGACTCTAGACATCCTTGCCAAGGCTCAACTATAAGGCCTCATAATCATTCCCCATTTAAGTGTAGACCCATTATGGACCATGGACACCCAACTCCCAATCATGGAATACCAACACAAGGGTGGCTACGTCAACCATGGACAACCCTTTCCGACATGCCTAGACCGCACAACTCAAGATTGGAATGCCACATGTTCACGTGGGCCCCACCTACTAGAGGGGTTATGGCTCTGATACCATCTGTAATGCCTGGGCCCACTTCCCAAGGCTCTAGTAGAGTTTCAGGAATGATGAATGGCCCCACAGAGAACCACTATCCTTAATTGTGCACTTTGTCCTCACTGACTTGTAAGCCAGGACGAACTTCCTAACTGGTCACCCATCCTAGTACTACTCCAAGTTGAGCACGCTTAACTATTGAGTTCTTTAGTGATGGTCTCTCAGAAAAGGAGGTGCACCTTGGTGATATGGGTAGTACAATCATTCCTTTTAAGATCATCTTATCTGAGGCCTCAAAGTCTTGGGACGTTACATTTGTTGTGAAAGTGCTTTTGTCAACAGATCAACAATGTTTCTTTCAATTGGTACTCTTTAAATCTTAATATCTCCTTAGTGTACAATCTCACATAAGAGATGGTAATGTCTGAGTATGTGCTTGGATTTTTGATGTGATATGGGTTCCTTATCTTGTGAAATAGCTCCATTGTAGTCACAATAAAGCTCTACAATGTCTTTAATGGTTGTAACCACCCCAAGTTCACTAATGAACTTCATGATCCAAACTGCTTCCTTTGTTGCATTGGGTATGACAACATACTCGGTCTCTGTTGTATAGTCACTATCTATTGCTTGAAACTCTTACAACTTACAACTCTACTATTTAGGAAAAACACAAATTGTGATTGTGATCTGTAATTGTTCTTGATGGTTTGGAAGTCTGCATTAGTGTAACCCTTTACAACTAACTCTTACTCACTTACATAAATTAGGAATTGATCCTAAGTTCTTCTCAAGTACTTAAGCATATTCTCCATAGCTATCTAGTGCCATCACCTAGATCCAACTAGTACAGGCTTGTCATGCTCAAAGCATATGAAACATCTAGGCATGGTCATATCATTGCATACATGATAGATCCAATCGACATACATATGAAATCTTACTCATGCATGCCTGCTCTTCCAAAGAGATGGGACATTGGGTTTTAGAGAGACTTATTCCGTGTGACATGAGTAGATTTCCTTTCTTAGAATCATGCATACTAAAACTCTTTAGCACTTTGCCTTAGACCAGGAAGTCTTCTAAATCTATCTCTATATATCTTGATTCCTAGTATATAGGAAGGGTCTCTTAAGTCCTTCAAAGAGAAGGTATTACCCAACCATGTTTTAACCAAGTGTAGAGTAGGGATGTCATTTCCCATCAAAAGTATGTCATCTACACACAATATGAGAAATACAATTATGCCCCGACTAACGTTCTTTTAAAAACACAAGGGTTCATCTTCATTCGGAATAAAGCTAACATGTTTGACTATTTCATAAAAACAAAGATTCCAACTTCTAGATTCTTTCTTAAATCTGTTTATAACCTTTGTATCTTACAAACTTTATTCATTTGGATTGATAAACCCTCAAGTTGTATCATGTACACACCCTCAAGACAAAATTCAATTAAGGAACATAGTTTTAACATCCATTTTCTGAATCTCATAGTCATGATAACCTGCAATGGCAAGCATGATCCTGATGGATTTAACCATGACAACCAGTGAAAAAGTTCTATGATAGCCAACACCTTGAAGTTGTATGAAACCTTTTGCAACCAATCTACCTTTGTAGATTTGTACATTACCATCCATATTGGTATTCTTCTAAAAAATCCATTTTCACCCTATGGGTTTTATCCTCTTTAGGTGGATCCACCAAGGTCCATACCTTTTTGGTATACACGGAGTCCATCTCAAATTTCATGGCCTTATGCCATTTATTAGATTCTAGTCCCTCAATAATTGCCTTGTAGGTTATTGGCTCATCATCTATGACCATCAAGTCATCTTTTTGAGTCATAATAAATATATATCTCTCTGGCTCAAGATGTTCCCTACTGAATCTTTGAGGTCTTTGTGTGACAGTGTAGACTTGAGGTTCCATAACAGTTTGTGGTTCCTTATCGACTTCCATAGGTTCAATGTGTTCTTGTTGGTATTTAACTTCTTCAAGTTCTATTTTCCTCCCACTAATTCCTCTAAAAATAATTTCCTTTTTGAGGAAGACACCTCTAGCAACAAACACTTTGTTGTTAGATGGAATATAGAAGTAGTAACCCTTAGTATCCTTAGAGTATCCAACAAAGACACATTTATCCGATTTGAGTCCAAGATTTTCATAAACATGTTTCTTGACATAAGTTTCACATCCCCAAAATTTCATGAAAGACATATTAGAAATATCCCATTCCATATCTCATATGCTGCATTTTCGGCAGGTTTGGAAGGTACTCAATTAAATGTAAACACGACGGTTTCTAGAAAATGTTTATAAAAAAATTAGAATATCAACTAAACTCATCATAGATTGTACCATCTCCCACAAGGTGTGATTCTTTCAATTTGATACACCATTCTATTGTGATATTCCAAGTGGAGTCAATTCTGATATAATACCACAATCCCTCAAAAGGGCCTCAAACTCTTGGCTTAAGTATTTACCACCTCAATCCGGTCGAAGTTCTTTAATTCTTTTACCAAGTTGATTTTATACTTCATTCATGAATTCCTTGGGGATTTTCAAAGGATTCTGGCATGCATTTCATTAGATACACATGGCCTGTAGGGAATGAGACCTGTGAGTGGATCCATTCCCCACTAAATTTGAGGAATAAACCCATCTAATCCAAACACACTAAGAAATATGCCATAATATGAGTATTTTTTCATTTCTCAAAATCATGGTATTGTAGATCAAAGTATATCAACCAAAATAATAATGGCTATATTCAATTTCACAAGTTTACATAATAATAACCTTCCATTTGGGGTTTACATGAAATGAACAACTTCAATAACTAGGTAGAGGGAAGTCCAAACTATTCCAAGTCTATATCCTATGAGTCAACTCCTCTAAGCTAGGTCCATATCATCATGTCAGGTCCACCATGTTCTTCACCTAAGAGGTTGGAAGAGAATACAAAGTAGATGTTGTCAGCATAACAATGCCAATACCTACATAAAAATGTGTGATATTCCAAGTGGAGTCAATTCTGATATAATACCACAATCCCTCAAAAGGGCCTCAAACTCTTGGCTTAAGTATTTACCACCTCAATCCGGTCGAAGTTCTTTAATTCTTTTACCAAGTTGATTTTATACTTCATTCATGAATTCCTTGGGGATTTTCAAAGGATTCTGGCATGCATTTCATTAGATACACATGGCATGTAGGGAATGAGACCTGTGAGTGGATCCATTCCCCACTAAATTTGAGGAATAAACCCATCTAATCCAAACACACTAAGAAATATGCCATAATACGAGTATTTTTTCATTTCTCAAAATCATGGTATTGTAGATCAAAGTATAGCAACCAAAATAATAATGGCTATATTCAATTTCACAAGTTTACATAATAATAACCTTCCATTTGGGGTTTACATGAAATGAACAACTTCAATAACTAGGTAGAGGGAAGTACAAACTATTCCAAGTCTATATCCTATGAGTCAACTCCTCTAAGCTAGGTCCATATCATCATGTCAGGTCCACCATGTTCTTCACCTAAGAGGTTGGAAGAGAATACAAAGTAGATGTTGTCAGCATAACAATGCCAATACCTACATAAAAATGTGTATTGAGCAACATTAAGAAAAAGGAAATCAACAAAATTATCATGACTTACCAAGTCAAAGGGGAAAGGAACGTCCAAATGGATATCAAGGGAACATATAAAACAGATAAAAATATGAGATTTCTTGTCATAATGAATTTCCATCAACAATGTCACAAATATAAATAGTGCATGTAAATAGCATTAAACTAAAGTTATTTAAAACAAGGATGGCACACCATAAGATCCCAGCCAAGAAGTGGGTGAAAAAGTGCACATTGGACGGAATAAGCATGCCCCTATACATATATTGAGCGGAAAAGAACACTCGGGGTGGAAAAGTGTGCCCTATGTATGTCGTACTCATGTACCTCTACTACAAATAAAATTATTCTAAGGCATGCATAATTTTAGAATAAAGAAGTAAGTTTACTCAAGCTCAAATAAAAGATGAGAACATTCCAATATTATTAAGTGGGGTCAGAGGACTCATAAGTAAATAACCAATCAATCTCCATAATCAAGATACATCATAAGACCACAAGAGGCAATCACATCGGAAAATAAGATTCCATTTTATTCAATTTCTCAAATTAGGTTCGTGAAAAGATGAGAAAAATTCAAATAAGAGTCCAAAAAGAATATCCATAAAGTTGAGTAGATCACAAGAACCACTCTTGGATCAAATTCTTAGAAAAGAGAGAAACTTTGTAGGGTATACGTCTTAAAAGACCAAAGGGAGAAAAATAGGCAATTTCTCAACATAAGTAATAGTGATGCAACATACCTCACATTAAGTCTACATACATCCAAAGTCAACCCTAGGTACATGCATGTGTCTTCAAAATACCTATTGGAAACACACATACACATATATGTGTGTGTATATATGTCTAGAAAATTATATTATATTGATTTCATAACATATTATTTTAATTTTCTGATTTATAGATTATTAGATTTGAATGTTAGAAATTCTTAGCTATTAGAATAAAATCTATAAAAATCATGTATTTATTATGCTGGAATTATGCAAAGAAACTAGTACCAGTTGATGGAGGAAAATGGCTGGGTTCTAATATATATATATATATATATATATATATATATATTCTTGACAAATGGATTTGTTATTATGAATTACCAAAGATGATTCTTTTTACTAATTGTTTTTAAAAAATTTCAATCCTAATTACAGATATACCCCCAAATACGACTTACAACCATATAGTGTGATAGGGGTGTGTTAGTACATAGCTTGGGACCAGGGTTTCATGATTAAATCAAAACCAAAATGGGGAAAGATGAAAAAAATGAAATCAGATTCAGATTACACTCATAAATAAGTAGATACTCATTTTCTCCCTTTAACATTGAACACACAACATGCATTGAACACAAACCTCAGATTCGACTTTGAATTCTACTATAATTAAGGACAATCTAATGTCCCCATAGCCTCCCTCATTGCATATTAATTTCAAAGAGCCCACACTTGGGTCTGTGATGGTCGGAGTGATCGACATACCTTCCTCCAATACTACTCAAGGAGGAGGAACTCAAAAACCTATCTAGGCATAAGCATACTGAGAAACAATCAGTGGAAACTACTTGACATTGGTTGAAGAATCTTAAAGTGAAAAAAAGAGAAGGAAATGGATAAGATGAGGCCTTAAATTGGTCAGATGGTCCTACAATAGGTCAAAAGAGGGAAACTAGGAATACCTTGAACCTGAGGTTCTTGTTCATGTGAAGGATTCACATGATCACCAAGAAGTGCTCCGTATCCAACCTAAGTTCCATAAAGGACCAGATCCTCAAGACAACAAGGAGTTGGACCCACATGGTAAAGGATATGGGTTGCTATGCTCGAGGGAAACTGAGGTCAAACCAAGGTTGGGAAGTAGTCTATATAGGCATAGAGGAAGTATTAGGATGGTTTTATAGGAGTTTGAGAGGCTGATAAAGTCATGGGGTTGATCAGAGGTGAAAATAGAGGAGAACGGGCAACTAGGGTTTGATGGGAAATTTTAGATCATGAAACCCAATAAATATTGGAACCAATCTACTCGAAAGGTTTACAGGAAACTAAATAGTAAGAAATGTTAGTGTGAGGAGAAAGGAAGGGAGAGAAAGAAGAAGGAGAAGAAATCACTCATTGTGGCACTGGAAGAAAAGGAAGGTCAGATAAGAGAGAAAATTGGGGTCATCTGATAGAATTGAATCAATATGTAAATTGCAAAAAGAAATGGTACCATCAAATCAGTAAAGTAACATGGAAAGGAAAAAGAAAATGGGTGTGACATAGAATAAAATGCCAACTTTAAGAAAATATTTTACAATGATTAAGTACCTTGAATATCAAGTATTTAAAATTCATTTTCTCTCTCTTATATTACTTAAGGGTTCAAACAAGTTCCAAATAAAGCCAAAATTTTACACCTAATCTAATTAAGGTATTTCAAATCCAAATTTATGATTTATTTCCTCCTTTGACATCATTTAATATATTATTTAATAATTTACAGTTAATCTTATATTTTCTTTACTTAATGAAATCAAAGCATCTAGGATTGTTCAACTAATGTGAAACTTGACAGCCAAACTAATTGGATCATGACTTTGCCATTATATTATGGTTTTGAAGTTTAATTTTAATATCTTGTTTTAGGATCATAACCATTATATTTTTTATTATGATATTACATAATTATTATCAACCTTCACTAAATTGAATCCTATTGTGTTCACTTTGTTACCAAAAGAGTTACCTTATATTATTATGCATGAAATTCTATTCTTACTTATTTGACCTATTAAATCCACTAATTCAATATTATCTTCGATGATGATGCATCATTCATATTTAAGGACATAAAAATTCCAATTGTTATTCCAATTCATGATTAGTCACATTATACCTCTTAAAAACACATCTTAGCCATTATGTGGATATTATCTAGTAGAAGAAGCATATGTGACATATGTCATGAACTCACTTACATGTTAGTACATATTTAAGTTATTAGTTTAGAATGAATGCATCATGATATGTGACATTGTTTATTGAACCTGATGTATATTTTGCAAACCTATACATGTTAGGATGAGTTATTAATTTTTATGAAATTAGTGTAGTCACTAGAGTTACAAACAACTATACTAAGGTATAACTCCGTCCTTGTTTGGTCAAATTTAAGGAATCAAGCATACTATCTTCATAATCAGGGAATTAAGGTTTCTAGAGTCAATATGGTAAGTTTAGGTAAGTTACAACACTTTTCCCCTTAAATAGGATTTCCTCCCCAAAATATTCAATGCTTACCCTATCAACCAACTACTCTCCACCCCTCAGAAGGTTTAACCTAATAAGGAAAATTAAATAGCCCAAGAAGTATTAAGGTAGCATGCAGATCTTATAGTCATGTTTACTTTGTGTGTTTTATGTTTTCATGGTTCATGCTTCCAACTAACATGTCATACCCACCTATGGTTGGATTTTAGGTCCTTGTGTTTTGAGCAAACAATCCTATGGTTCACACGAGCAACCAAAAGTTGTAGGGTACTAAAGGGTAGTCCAGTTAAACCATTAGTACAAACCACACTTCCTAGTCATCACTTCAACTCAAAACTAGGGTTTAAATTTTCTACTCCTACTAATTTAGGGTCTTCTCTACCAGAACTTCATACATTCCTCCATTGTGATTTAGTTTAAGAAAACACCAATAAATCTAGAGAAAATCTTCCTTTATACATATAGTATTATAATGAAAAATTATTTTTGGCGATGAAATATATCTGTCATAAAACAAAAGATGGATCCAAAATTAATTGTGTAGTCACATTTTTCCATATATGATCTCTTATTTAGATATTTTCTCATTTTCATGCCAAAATCCACCCTAAATTCAGACCTTAACATCCAAAGAGATATGTCACCATTAACCTATATGGTAGGGTAAAAGCACCTATATCCTCATCTCATTAGGGTCTACTAATCAAAATTATTATGTGTATCCCATATGATTCTAAATCTTTCTTTAATCGTCTCATGTACGACTTAGGTAAATACTAAAGTAAACATCTCTCCTGGAGGGTGACTATGCAAGGTAAGGATCCTACTTAGGGACTTATAGGATAAGATAGGAATCCTAAGGGATATAAGTTGAAATAGTTAGATTGCGACCACCATGTCTCCGAAACCATCTTGTAAGAAGTGAGACCCTGGATGTGATCCACTCCTCATTAAATTTAAGGAATAAACCCATCTAATCCAAACACATTAACAAGTACAGTGGAATAGGTGTATTTTTTAATTTCTCAAAGTAATGGTATACAAGTCCAAAGTATAGCAGTAGATATATTAATGGCTATACTCAATTCCACAAGTTAACATAATAATCTCCCACTTGGGGTTTACATGAGAGAAATAGCTTCAACAACTATGAATAGGGAAGTCCTAACTATCTCAAGTCTATATCCCAAGAGTCAACTCCTCTCAGCCAGGTTCATGTCATCATCTCAGGTCTACCATGTTCCTCAACTAAGGGGTAGGAAGCATACCCCATAAGATAAGACAACTGTTGTCAGCATAACATTGTTGATATGTGCATAAAAATATGGATTGAGAAACATAAAAAAAAAGAACAACAACAAAATTATCAAGGCTTCCCAAGTCAAGAGGGAAAAGGAACATCCAAATGATTAGCAAGAGAACATTTAAATAAGATTATAAATAAGATATATATTTTCATAATAAATTTTCGTCAAAAATTTCACAAATATAAACAGTGCATGCAAACAACATTCAACTAAAATTATATAAAGTAGGCTGGGATACATAGGATCATAACCAAAAAGTGGGTGGAAATGCTGACCATCAACAACATAAGCATGCCCCTTTACGTGTATCAAGTGGAAAAGCACACTCGGGGTGAAAGAAGCATGACCTACGTATGGTTGTACTCATGTACTGCTAGTATAAATGAAGTCTATCTAAGCCATGCATAAGTGTAGAAGCAAGAAGTAAGTTTAGTCAAGTTCAAATAAAAGATGAGAACATCCAAATATTATTAAGTGGGGTCACAAGATGCATAAGAAATATCCAATCAATCTTCTTAATCAAGATACATCATAAGGCTACAAAAGACCATCACATGGAAAATGAGATACCATTTAGTTCAATTTCTCGAATTAGGATTACCACATGTAAAAATATGAACAAGATTCAAATCAGAGGCCAAAAAGAATATCCATCAAGTTAAGTATATCACAAGAACCACTCACGAATCAAATTCTCATAATAGAGAGAAACTATGTAGGGTATATGTCTTAAAAGACCAAAAGGGAGAAAATATAGGTGATTTCTCAATATAAGTAATAAGGAAGCAACAAATCTCACATCAAGTTTTCATATGTCCAAAGTCAATGCTAGGTCCAAGCCCATGTCTTCTAAAACACCTACTATATATATATATTAGAGTTAAATTCACATTAATTGTATAAACCCTAAAATTTTATTTTTATCATTATTGAATTAGGTGATTGAAACTACACCATCTAGAAGATCAAATTTTATTGATTTCATAACATATTTTACTTTAGTTTTAATTTACATATTGTTATATATGAATATTAGATATTCTAAAAAAATCCATAAAAATCATGTTTTTATTATTTTGGATTTATGCAAATAAACTAATACCGATGGATGTAGAAAAATTCCACAGTTCCAAAACTTATTTTCTTTTATTTTTCTGGAATATGTTCCTAAGATAATGCCTTTTCCAGATTTATTTAAATAAAATCACTAGCTCTAGTTACCGATATACCCCCACATACAATTTACAACAATATAGTGTAACATGGGTGTATCAGTACAAGCTCTAGACCATAGTTGCATGATTAAATCAAAACAAAAATGGGGAAAAGATGGAAAATTCATGTTAGCGTGACAAAAATGAAATGAAACGCAGGGCACACTCATAAATAGGTAGACAATCCTCTTCTCCCTTTTGTGACGCATGCACAACATGCGATGAACACAAACCTTGGATTGGCCATTGAATTCTATCGCGAGTAAGGACACTCCAATGTTCGCATAGCCTACCTCACTCCGTTCCGGTTCCAAGAGCCTTGACCTGGGGTCTATGGTGGATGAGGTAACCAAAAACCATCCGCTAATACTACTCAAGGAGGGGGAACTTGTAAACCTATCCATGCAAAAGTTTACTAAGAAACAATCACTGGAAGCAACTCAACATCAATTGAAGAAGCTTAAAGTAAAGAAAAGGAAGAAAATGGCAACGATGAGCCTTTAATTGAGTCATACGATCCTATAACAGGTCAAACGAGGGGAATTATAAATACTTTGCATTTGAAGGTTTCTGTTCATGGAAAGGATTCACATATTCATCAGGAAGTGCTCACTATATAGCCTGAGTTCTACATAGGACCAGAGCCTCAAGATAGTAAGGAGTTGGATGTATAGGGTAAAAATTATGGGTGGCTATGCCTGAGGGAAACTGGGGTCTAACCAAGGTTGTGAAGTAGTCTATACAGACATGGTGGAGGTGTTACAATGGTTATATAGGAGTTTGAGTGGTCAAGAAATCCATGGGGTTCAACGGAGGTGAAGAGAGAGGAGAAAGGGCAACTAGGGTTTGAAGGGGAATTTGAGATCAGGAAACCCTACACAAATTGGGGTCAATCTACTTGGAATGTTGCTAAGAAACTAAATAGTAAGAAATCTTAGTGTGAGAAAAAGAGAAGGGGGAGAAAGAATAAGGAGAAGAAATCACACACTCTGGGCTAGAAGAAAAGGAAAGTTAGACAAGATAGAAAGTTGGGAGTCGTTTGACATAACTAATTCAACAAGTCAATTGCAAAAGAACGAGTATTGTATGATCTATAAAGTAACACAGAAAGGAAAAGGAAAATAGGCATGATCAATAATAATACACTATCTTTAAGAAAATAGGTTACATTGATTAAGTACTTTGAATATTAAATGAAAACTCATCTTTTCTCTTCTATTTTACTTAAGGGTTCAAACATGTTCCAAATAAAATGAAATTTGACACCTAGGATAATTATGGTATGTGGAATAAGAATTTGTGATTTATTTACTTCTGTGACATCATTTAATATATTATCTAATAGTTTAGAATCTTATATATTATTTACTTAATGAAAATAAAGCATCTAGGACTGTTCAAATAATGTGAAGCTTGGCACCCTACCTATTTGGGACTCAAGGATCACAATTTTTCCATTAGATTTTGGTTTTGAAGTTTTCTTTTATGATTTCTAATATAATTATGGTTTAGGATCATAACCATTATATTTATTATAATATTACATCATTGTTACCAACCTTTCTTAAATTGAGTCCTATTGTCTTCACTTTGTTACCAAAAGAGTTACCTTATATTATTATGCATGAAATTCCATATTTTACTCATTTAACCTATTAAGTCCATTCATTTAATATTATCTTAGATGATTATACATTATTTGTACTTAAGGACGTGAAAACTCCAATTGTTATTCCAATCCATGATTAATCATATTATACCTCTTATTAACATATATTTGCCATTATGTAATATTAGTTAGCAAAAGAAGCATAAGTGACATATTTTGTGTTCTCACTTACATGTTAGAACATATTTTAGTAACTAGTTTACTATAAATGTATAATGATATGTGATGTTGATTATAGAACCTAATGTATACTTTTGCAAACCTATACATGTTAGGGTGGGTTATTTATGTTCATGCAATTACTATATTCATTAGTGTTACAAAGAAATACACTAAGGTATTACTCCATCCTTGTTTGGTCAAATCTAAGGAACCAAACATACTACATTCTTAATAAGAGAATTAAGGTTTCTATAGTCAAGATACTAGGTTTTGGTATGTTACATAGCCAAACCTATTGAAGCCATCAGTAAAAGTAATTAAGTACTGATAGCTACCTCTAGTACTTGTACTAAATAGTCGAGATACATTGGTATGTAATAGTCCTAATAGGTCATTTGAACTCTCACTATTTCCAGTTAAAGGTTATTTTGTTATCTTACCAAATAAATAAGATTCGCATGTATCTAGTTAACTCTGTCTATGTTTTCATATTTTGTGTAAATGTAGCCAGTCCCAAGCCCGGGTAAAGGAGGAGGGTTGGTGATAGGTTGACAGCCAGCCTATAAAAACTTTATCACTCTTTATATGACATGGATCCTTATAAGAATATCATTGGAGTGTCCCTACCTAGAGACGCACTACATCAGCATCCGGGTGCAATGATAAATATGCAAGGGGTTTTGACACAGCGATGCCCGATTGTGTTGAAGGAAAAATAAGAGTTTCCACATCTTGGACAGGTGTGGGTAAAGAATCTATTCCCGCTGCATCATTGCCCGGATGTAGTGAAAAATGTGTAAGGGTTTCCACATCTTGGATGGGCATGGGTAAAGAAGCTAGTCCCGCCACATCATTGCCCAGATGTAGTGAAAAATGTGCAAGGGCAACATTTTTTATGAAGGCAAGTAAAGAAGCAAGTTAAAAAAAAAAGGATTAGAGTTGGATCTTGGAATATTGGCTCTTTGACAGGGAAATATTTGGAGATAGTGGATACCACGATGAGAAGAAAAGTCAATATAGCTTTCTTGTAGGAAACAAAGTGGACAGGGGCACATTGTAGAGAGATTAGAGACACATGATACAAAATTTGGTATACACGTATTGATAAACATAAAAATGGCATAAGTATTATTGTTGATAAGATGTTGAAGGACGACGACGTCTAGATTACAAGGATGGGTGATAGAATCATAGTTATCAAGGTTGTTCTTGGTGGAAATATTTTTAACATGATTAGCTCTTATGCCCCCCAAGTTGGCCTTAGAGAGGATGCAAAGAAGGATTTTTGGGATGACATGGATGAATTGATGCAAGGAATACCGATCGAGGAGAAGATTATTATTGGGAGTGATTTAAATGGCCATGTGGGGAGTAACAATGCCGGATTTGAGAGATCTCATGGTGGTTTTGGATATGGTAGCAAGAACGGAGAAGGATAGAGGATATTAGATTTTGTAGTTGTATATGATATGATTTTGGCAAACACCCATTTAAAGAAAAGAGAATCTCATAAGATTTCTTTCAAGAGTGGGCACAACTGTAGCCAAATTGATTACCTCCTTATAAGGCAGGTGGATCATAGCATATGCAAGGATTGTAAAGTGATTCCTGGAGAAGAACTCACGAACCCAACATAGGTTGGTGGTTTTGGATATTAACATGAAGATCAATAAAGGAAAGCATAATAGAAACCAGGATAGTAGGATCAAGTGGTGGAATCTTAAAGGAAAAAAGAAATTGACTTTTCATGATAAACTCATGAAGGAGGTAACTTGGAATTTGGAGTCTGGTGTTAACACTATGTGGCATAACATGAGCTCCTGCATAACAAAAATTTCCAAAGAGGTTTTAGGGGAGTCTAAAGGTTGTGGGCCTCCACAGAAGGAGACTTGCTGGTGGAATGATAAAGTATAGAAGGCTATTAAACTGAAAAGGAAGATCTATAGGAGCTTGCCCAAATCTTAAGATGATGCAACATTCGAAAGATACAAGCAAGCAAAGAAAGAAGCTAAAAAGGTTGTTCAGGAGGCAAGGTCTAGATACTTTGATGATATGTATAAGAATCTAGACACTAGAGAAGGGGAAAAAGATATATATAAAATGGATCGTATAAGAGAAAGGAAAGGAAGAGACTTGAGTCAAGTAAAATGCATAAAGAATGAAGATGGTAGAGTATTTGTGAAGGACGATGATATCAAGAACCAATGGAGAAATTACTTCCATAAGCTTTTTAATGGAGATACTGCATATAATGTTAGCGACTCGTGTGACATGAATACAAGAGATATCATTTACACACAACAAGTTTCACCATTTGAGGTCAAGAATGCTTTGAAAAGGATGAAAATGAGAAAGGCATGCAGACCAGACATTATTCCCATTGATGTATGGAAGAGTATAGGGGATGAGGTAGTTACGTTGTTAACAAATTTCTTTAACAAGATCATGAAGACCAAGAAGATGCCAGATGAGTGGAGAAATAGTATTATAGTCCCCATCTACAAGAACAAAGGTGACATTCAGAGATGTACAAACTACAGAGGTATCAAGTTGATGAGTCACATGATGAAGCTTTGGAAGAGGATTATTGAGCAGCGGTTAAGATCTATAATGCAAGTATCAAACAACCAATTTGGTTTCATGCCTGGAAGATCAACAATAAATGCTATTTTTCTGATAAGGAGGATTATGGATAAGTATGGACAAAGCAAAAGAGATCTTCTTATGGTGTTTATCGATCTAGAGAAGGCTTATGATCGATTACCCAGAGAAGTGTTATGGATGGTTTTGAAGAAAAAGGGTGTGCCTATCCAATACATTGACTTGATCAAAGACATGTATGATAGCTCTACTACAAGTGTCAAGACTCCTAGAGGAGAGACACCAACTTTTCCTCTCACAGTTGGGGTACACCAAGGATCCACGATCCACACTCAGCCCATATCTATTCATTCATGTTATGGATGAGTTGACAAAGAATGTCCAGGATGATATTCCTTGGTGTATGTTATTTACTGATGATATCGTTTTGATTGACAAAACTAAATATTTATTGAATGAAAAAGTTGAACGTTGGAGAAAGGCATTCTCTCAGGTTAAAAAGTAAGTTTTATAGAACATGTATACGACCAACCATGCTCTATGGGAGTGAATGTTGGGCGGTGAAGAAACAGGGTCTCAACAAGATAAACATGGCTGAAATGTGTATGCTGAGATGAATGTGTGGGAAGACAAGAAAAGATAGTTTGAGAAATGACTATATCAGGAATAAAGTGGGGGTGGCGAGCATTGAGGACAAGTTGCGTGAGGGCCAACTCAGATGGTATGAACATGTGCTACGCAGACCTACTAGTACGCCTATACGAAGCAATTCTATTGAGACAAACACTATAAATAGAAGAAGAGGAAGGCCTAAATTAACATGGGATGAGCTTATAAAGAGAGATTTTTAATCTCTACATCTCAATCAGAATATGGCCCATGATAGAGCTGAATGGAAATGAAGGATCCATGTAGCCGACCCCAACATAGTTGGGATTGGGGCTTAGATGATGATGATGATGTATCTAGTTAACCATCTTTATGGAGTCTATAAATGCACTTCTCATTTATGTGCCCTAGAAGATAGTGCCAAAGATATGTTTTACTTAAGTCATTGAGTTTTAACTTCTTGGTATTATGTTATATACATTTGCCATAAGATAAAACAAACATAGACCATAAAATATAGGGGCATTAGCATAAAAGTTCTCATCTTTAAAAATGAGAATACATCCATTTTTATTAGAATCTCAAAACCATTGTTATCCAAACAAAATACATAACTATTTTTTTTATGAATGGAAAGAACATAATAGTAGTTCTCATTACAAGCACATTGGAAAGAGATAAATAATAGGTGCCTACTACAGTGACAAAAACTCTTGCTCCATTTGGAATGTGTATTTCCATGTCTCCATTCTTTAAGGGTTTATTTCTTTTCATATCCTGCATATTTGAACATGTGTAAGATCCACATATGATATCCAATACCCATGATGAAGAAGTAGATAAGTTTATTTCAATAACATATATAATTTAAGTAGTGATCTCTAATTCCCACTTCTTGTTCTTTAGTTACTCAAGTTAGAGAAGGCAATTTCTTTTCCAATGTCCAACTTAGGGACAATGGTGGCAATTGCCTCCCTTACCCACTCCTCCTTTTACTTTAAGTGCAGAAAACTTTGGGTTGGCTTTAGGACCCTTCTTAGCTTTGACCTCTCCCTTAGACTTTCCTTTTCCTTTGTTGGTCATCAACACAAATTTGTGCTTGTCTTTCATTTGTCCCTCAACAGTTCTCAACTTGACAAGTAGCTCATTTAGTGGATTATCAAAATTGTTCATGTTATAGTTCATGACAAATTGCTTGTATGAATCTGGAAGCGATTGCAAGATCACATCGGTTCACAACTCGTGACCCAAAGGAAATGTCATGCTTATAAGACTTTCTACAAACCCAATTAGCCTGACTACATAGGGCCCGACTGGATCACGTTCTTCCATTTTGTACCTAAATAACACCTTGGAGACATCATACCTCTGATGCCTTACATGTTCTTGATATGTATTATCATCTCATTAACATTCATGTTCTAATGTTGCTTTTGAAGCTCATGATTTATGGAACAAAGCATCAAGATTTTGATGTCTATAGTGTCATCGTAATGCTTCTCGTAAGAATCCCTTTCCACTCTAGACATTTGGAGTCCATTCATTAGGTACTGGTGTGTCCAAGACATAGAGCTTTGACTCATGTGTGAAAATAATTCTCAACAGGCTGGACAGTCATTGAGTTTATTCTGTCAAGTTTTTTTTGTCAAGTACATATCACAATAAAATGGATTATGGATTGTCTTTGACATCAATCTACAATAGAAGATAATTTTGCATGAACCGATAAAATTTTATTTGAAAATTAATTTGATTTTATGGAATTAAATTTGACTCCAATTAATTACTCCCTCACTATTTTATTCAAACTAATAACCATTAATATTAATTTGAAAACTTACATTGAAAAATCTTTTAGCGAGTCATGATCCAAAAGAACATTAAGTTATTACCCAACCAACTTTGGTGTCCATAACTTAATTACTAAGACAGGTAATAATTACCAATTGCATCATATGCAATTCTTGGAGAGATGGTTGCACAACTCCTTGTCAATAATTCATCATATTAATTATATGTCATCTTTATGGCCCTCGGTGCTTAATCTTAATAGGATCACCTAGTCAATTCCAATCCAAGGCCAATATAATAAGATATGCACAGTGCTTGGCAGGCCCACACACTTATTTTCACACTTTCCCATGATATACAATGCACCACACTTGGTTTGCCCATACTTAGTTAAATAAGGTTTTCGATATTAATATTATATTATATTATATATATATATATATATATATATATATATATATATGAATCTAGTCACCATCACATATATATTATTATATGTATCATACACTATAACAATCACCATATATGTAAAACTAGATATGGCTACTAGTACAATAACTTGAGCCAACGAGTATTATAAGAAAAACAACCAAGACATTCACATCAAATGTAAGTGGTATTCTACTTTTTAGGGTATTTTGGTCGCCTAATCAAGCAAGCTGATTGGATGATTAGAACTCCCAAATTTACCCCTTCAAGATTTTCTAATTGTCCAATCAAGCAAGTTGATTGGTCAATCTGAATTCCTTGATGAATGGGTAGATATCCTTATTAGGGTTCTTGATAGCTTGATCAGGAAAGCTGATCGGCCGATCATAAGTCCCTAATAAGGAAAATCTTCTATTGTTGTTGATTTGTCACCTCATTATGATCACAAACTGTCTAAGGACCTTCCTCTTTGGCGTGGGTGTCTGGTCTCTTCTTCCTTTCAACCATGGTCCATTAGTGATGATTTTACATCATTGCATAATTGAAAATTAATAAATGGAGAATGATAGAGAGATTAATGGCATGCAATTTATATACATAATATATGATTTTAACCAAAATCAAAACCAAGATGTGACATTTCTCAGATAACAACACAAGTGACCTAGTTGCCATATCCATACATCCACCAAACAAAATGATTTTCAAGGCATTTCATGATCTATGTAATATATATATCATATCATATCGTATCATATCATATCATATACGATATTAGGTGATTTTCATGGATACAATTTTACACAATATTCATCCAACTAATTGATATGGTTCAAACCCCAAACTAGCATAGAAAGCATATGACATCGACTGGGATTCTACTATAGGGTTTTTGGTAAAGGAGGTACGACAAAATATTATAATTTTCCTTTACAAAATTCCCATGTCAATGGATACATCATAGCTATAAAACTCCGATATATGAAAGAAAAAAAGGAACAAAGGTGATACCTTTGCAAATGCTTGTTCTCTAACAATAAGATGTGTATTCTATTGGTGAAGATCTAGATCCACTGGATTGAAATCCAAGTTGGCAACTGAGAGATCTGCATGGAAGAGAAAGGATCCAGACTATCCTCTTTGCAGTAACCTTTTGTCATTTTATGAAAGATGTAATCTAAGCCTCCACATGTTTTACCTTGGCATGTACTTCATCCTAATGGATGAGGGAGAATGTGGGAACCACCTTGATCACCTTGTTGTAAAGGAACAAAAGTTTTGGACGTGCTAGTCATCTTGGAACTTCCTTTCTTCCCCTATCTTGAACAAAAGATTTAGGGTTTTTATTTCTATTGGAGAGATATAGAGGATGGACAACTTATCTCATAAGTCATGTCTCAAAGATTTGTCTCACCCATTGGAACGTGCCCCCTTTATATAGGAGAGTCATGGGCTTGGAAAAACTTAATTCCAATCCCTTTCATATTTAGCAACCTAAAAAAATGTAAGCTAAAAACTCAAAAAATATTTGTGATCGACCAATCACATCTTGTGACCACCCATTCCTATCCCATGATCACCCAATCACATAAGCTTATCGGCTGATCACATGAGTCCAGATCTAGATCTGACTTATTTTCCAATGTTAGACTTTCCCTATAACATTGTGATTTCCTAATCAATTGTCCTCACCAAGCAATCACATGTTTCTAGTAGAAATTTCAACTGATCAATTAAAAATCAACCAATATGATCACCCAATCATACATTTTGGTCATCTGATCATAGGGTAAATCAACATATTCATGATTAAAAATCATTCTAATCATATGTTTGTAAATTACAATTTCCTCATGCATCCTTATGCATGTGACATGGTAGGTTCCTAATTACATTGGTAGTGATGTTCAAAACAACACAAGCAAATAGCAGTGTCTAGCTACACATCATTGCCACCCAAGTAAAAAGAATAAGTAAGAGGACAACAACAACCTATGAAAACGATCAATGTTGTCATGACCATATAATCCCTTTATCATAGTTATCCACATTGAATCTGAGGCATGAAAAGTCATCCTCTTAAATCTCAATCCATTCTCTTCAAACTAGAACATAGTATTCAAGATACTATGGTATGCATATTATATATTGACTCACATGAGCATAGTTATTCATTTCATAGTCTCGCTTATAAAGTGGTTGTAAGACCTCTAACCTTGCTTTATGGTTGAACATGCTTTATTACATGATTAAATCCTTAATTAAAACTTGTTATGTGCTTTTATTTCATAAGACAAACTTATATTTCACTTTTGGTCTAGTTTGGACACTTTTTGAGCTAGTTATGCATATATGTGCTTGTTTTGGACCTAATTGCAATTTACCCATATCTAGGGGTTTTCTTGCAATTTATCACATGCTAGTGGTGCTTCACATGTTTTCACATCATGTTTTATATGGTTGTTCTTTGGGGTGCCTTGTTTCATCTTGGTTTCAGTGGTACACCTTGTGTTGAGATTAGGGTTTGCACGGATGCCTCACTCATGTTGATCTTAGGTGTTGAGCCACCTAGCTTTGGTGGTGATCGCCAATTTTTCCTATGATCCTTAGTTTTGACAGTCGATGAGGTTTTCTTGTGCCCTCTAGAGTTGGTGGTCGCCAAAATCTCTAGAGCCACCTAGGTTTGGCAGTCGATGAGATTTGTATTCATCTTGGTTGCCAACATCACCTAGGTTTGGCGATCGTTTGGCTTTTTGACCACCTTGGTTGCCAACAACCTTAGTGGTCAATGAGATTTCTTAGTAGGTTCGTCTGGTTTGTGTTTATCTTAGTTTCATGAGTGAGATCCTTTCATGGACGAGATCTCTTAGATACATGGCATGCTTATCTTGACACCTAACCCCACTTTCTCTCTCTCCAACCATAAGCCATATATACCTCCCTCATTGCATGCAAGTAACCTCTTTACACACTTAGCTTCATCCCTCTTCTTATTTTTATGCTTGGAGCTCGTCCCCTTGGTGCTTGGTGGAGAAGGCAGTGCCAAGAAGGAGAAGGTGGACGATCTACCTTGCATGTTGATTTAGGGTTCATATTTATCCTCTCTTTGTGCTTGTGGAGATTCCTTTCTTTGCTTCTTGGTCTTGGTAAGTGAGATTTTACCCTTTCTCTTCATTTTCCTTGATGTTCTACCCTGTCTCTTTCTCTTTTTAGTCGAACCCATGATATTCCATGGTGGAGCTTGATTTAGTGGTTTAAAAACACCTCTACATTGCCTTTTCTACCTAGAGTAGTTTGCCTTCTTTTGGTGGAGGGGCTAACTTGGCTAGAGTAGAGTTCTAAAGTTATAGTTTCTGCCCTCTTTCCTTTGATCTACCTTGGTATTTCGATTTTCTTCATCATCTCTAAGGTGAGGTATATAACTTTCTCCATGATTATCGCTGACTTCTACCTTGCATGCACATGATCTTGCCCTAAAATGTTGTTCCAAGAAGGAAGATGATATCTTAAGATAGGGTTTGTGTTTACATGATAGTTCTTGAGTAAAGTATTCTATTATATGAACCCTAAATATTATGCACATTTTTCTTAATAGAAGTGATCATCCTAGACCTTGTTTGCATGTGGAAGTTGATGGCTTTTTCTCTCTCAAAAGATGGTTTATTTCTAAGGTTTCAAACTATTTTTCCTCCTTTTATTTGAACCTGATGGTTTGGTTTTGTTTTAGGTTTTGCTTGAGTTCCTTGTGCCACCAATGGTATTGATCTTGTTGTTGTTGTGCATCTTATGTGGTCGCCAATGTTTTGTATTTTATGAGGTTGCCAAGAACCCTGATGTTAGTGGTCGCCAAGATCTGATTTCTGTAACAGACAATGAAGGTTGAGTCCTTGGTGGTCGTTGAGTTTGATCTACTTGTGGTTGATGAGGTTTGATCTTCATGTTTGGTTGCCATGTTTTGAATAGTCGCCAAGACTTGTATCTCCACCGATCTCCAAGTTTTAGGACCCTTAGTAGTCGTTGAGGTTGGAACCCTAGCGATCGTCGAAGGAACCCTAACCCTAGTGGTTTCCAACATCTATGACCTTTGGTGGTCACTAACCACCATGAATCCTAAAGGTTGATGACACCTCTAACCCTAGCATTCGATGAAAGTTTTAGATTCATGTTGGTCGCTATGACCTTGAACCCTAGTGGTCACTGAAGGTGTCTAACCTCAGCGGTCACCAAAATGGTGAACCCTAATTGTTTTGGTCACCAAAGTGATTTCTACCCTAGGTGGTCGATGAGCAATTTTGCTCGTGGTTACAATGTTTCTTGGTCTATGAAAGATGGCATTTTTATTTAATAACCCTAATACGTTGGTTGTACTTGATGTTCAAAGATCTGATGGCTGAGTGCATGATGTAATAGTCTTAACTTTTCCCTCAAATGAATACAAACCTAAAATTTTGTATAGTGTTGATTGGTAATATTAAATCAACTAGTCTTGTTGAAGCTAACCCTAACTAAAGTTAGTGATGATAAATGCTTGGATTTATTGAATGATTGGTACAGTGGCAGATTACTTTCTCTCTTGTAATGTGTTGTAACCCTAATATGTTTCTATGTGAACCTCATGAGATATTTAATGAAATATTATACCAAACTTATGTGTCACATGTATGGTGATGGTTTGATGAGCCTTTGGTGATACATGGAAACAATAATTGATGTTATTGCAGGGAACAATGTGAATGGTCTTATGATCTTGGACATGGTTTTGTGCCTAATTGAGTGCTACCCTCTATATGATGTGATAATGACTTCCATACTATGATGGAATGGTGATGAGTATGGATACATGCATGGCAACGAAATAGTACTATGTGATGATGTGATAAACATTATATCACATATGTTTTATATCTTCTAAAGTTGCAACATACACCATGTTTTTGTAGAAATCTTTTAGGGTTTATATGTAACTTGATTGATGATGTCTTAACTCACCCAATGGGCATTAACTAATCAAGTGAAACACTAATCATTTAGTGCCCTATGTCATAGAACCATTCAATGTCAGAACTTGCTGGATGGGGAAAATGAGTATTCCTAAGGGAAGCTTGGAGCACATATTGTTGAGTATGTCGGGTTCAAGTGACTGTGCATCCTTGTGATCCTAATCTCAATTTGGAGTATGGATGTGGTTATGCTTTGGTTTAAGAATAGTTGATATTAGTACAAATGTGATGTCATTGAGGACAAGTGTAGTTGTACCTTGGATGATAAGGTTTTATATACCCTGGTTACTAATGTCATGACATATATACCAAGGGAGGACTAGGCTGATTTGCAGTCTGACTTATATGTCACTGCGAGCCGTTTGACTAGTATGTCACCACAGTTGACTTGTACTGACTAAGGGGGTGAAGATCTTAGGATTTTGACTCTCCTAGATCTTACACAGAACTTATTGCAACCAAGAAACAATCAGTTGGACTTTGAGTAGTATACCTCAGACTCCCCAGGGCTAAATAAAAGACATAATCTATCCATGTAGTATATCTGCTAAGGGTTAAAAATGATTAATATTGGTTGATAACCCTTGCCTAGTTTCTTATATTGCTTAGTTTTTTCATAATGTGGTTAATAAAAGACATAATCCAGCCGTGTAGTATATCTACTTAGGGTTAAACATGATTAACATTGGTTGTTAACCCTTGCCTAGCTTCTTATATTGATTAGTTGTTTCATAATGCAGTAAGAGAAATTAACTGTTTAATATATGATTTTCTTACTTGTTCCTTCATATACTTGCTATTCATGCCTGTTTCTATGGTTATATATTTAACTGTCTTAGTGTGTTTAATATACTCAATCTGCTTAACCTGCTCAATTAGTTTAACCTACCTAATCTATTTAGTAATAATGTTACTTGTTGTAGTCAATAACCGTTGTTGAGAGTTATACCTCTCCCTAGGACGTTGGTCTCACCTCATGGGTCACCACATCCTTTTAGGTGGTCATCAACGATGTCATCAAGATCATGTTGATGAAGAAGAGAAGCTTGGATAGTAGTAGAAGCAGATGGTTGGGTAGTAGTTATAGAGTCCTAGAGTCATCCCAATACTCTAAGGTCCGAGCAGGGGATGATTTGTAGATGATATGTATAACAAATCAAGTTTTTGGCAAGTGTACCTATGTTTTGTATATAACATGTATATGTGGAACATATCCTTTATATATAGGTTGTGGTTGATGCCATTGGACATACATGTAAATACCTAATACAATATGTGATGACGTGTAAGTTGTTGGGCCTTTTTGTACAAGTTTCTGAACATGATGGTAATGTATAAATTTGTTTTAACTTATCGAATTTTCTAGTTTTGTGGTTAATTAGTAGTTGATCGTGTGTTTGTTTTGAGTCATCTAATTTAGCAAGATGAGGCGTCACATGATAGGTTGGTTCAAAGCTTTAGGTTCATTGAGTCTAAAGGGATATATGACTTAGGTTTTGTGTCTATTCTTATGTCATCCAAAATATCTGATCATAGCTTATGCTTATGCAGATATGTTTGTAGAATGTGAAGAACATGCATAGAGTAGTTATGCCATGCCAGAAGGTGGCACTAGGAGGTAGGCACATGATGGAAGAGTTCTAGTGATGGGGCCGGAATAACTCATGATGCCTCAGTTTGTCATGGCAACCATGGCCAATCCAAGATTCCAGTCCATGTTTGGACAACTTATGGACATGATTACACATCTAGTGGATACATCATCTGTACGTCAGGCTAGGGCAGCCGTCCCTAATGTGGAATCACAGGGTTCTGTAAAGATGTATGAGAGGTTGAGACATGTTGGAGCGATTGAGTATGTGGGTACAGTGGATCCAGCCAACACTGATTTGTGGTTGACAAAGCTTGAGAAGGCTTTCAAGATCCTCAACATCCACAAAAAAGGATAAGATGAAGCATGATGTCTACCTGTTGAAGGGTAGTGCTTCCATTAATGGGCCATAGAAGAAGATAGGAGATTGGGAGTTGTGATAGGATAGGAAGATTTTTGATGGGAGTTTGTGAATTGTTACTTTCCAAAGACATACCTGGATGAGAAGATAGCACAATTTTAGAAGATACACCAGGGTTCAATGTTGATCAATGAGTACGAGGTGAAGTTTATGAGATTTTTAGGTTTTTTCCTCATATGGCGATGACAGAGAAGGAGAGGATCTGGATGTTTGAGAAGGGTTTGAGCTCAGAGTTGGATACAACATCTAGTGCTTTGGAGAACAAAGAGAGGTTCTCTACCTTTGTGGAGTCCGTGAGGAGGATTGAGAGGTTTGCTATTGAGAAGTGTGAATCCAACACTAAGAAGAGGCTGGCTCAATTCTAAGGACAAACATTTGGTGGCTTCAAGAACCCAAAGTTTTTAGCATCACATTATCAACAACCACAGTAGAGATCAACTTTTTCTAAGCTGAGATCTAGAGTACAGTCACAGTGGTCCCGAGCAAGGATAGATGTTGTAGCCTTCCTCCAGCAGGAGCATGCAACACAACATCTGTGTTAGTGACATGGTTGTCTAGGCTGTAGTATGATACTAGGACTTGTTACAAATGTGGGCAAGTTGGGCATACAAAGTGGGTGTTCCCTATGAAGGATGAGGAGGTGACACAATATCCGAGGTAGAGTTAGTGATGTTCCTAGCAATGACAATACAATAGTGGTGGTGGTAGAGGATGCAATCAGGTGTCACATGTGGGGTCATCTGGACCAACAGGAAAAGGATGTGGATGACAATAGGCAACGACTAGATTCTATTCTATGAGTCATCTGAAGGGAGTGGTAAATCCACAGACCATGAGAGGTTAGATGGAACTTTTTCATTCTGACTTGTCTACTTCTTTCATATCTTTTTTGGTTAACCCAGGTGCGATGAACTCTTTTATAACCAGAGAGGTGATAAGTAGTTGTAATATGTCTGTTTGTAGTAGATCTAATAGCCTTTTCCTCGAAACCCCTCTTGTTGGTTCTATCGAGTTGCGAGAGGTGTGTCCATCTTGCATTCTTTCTTTCTCAGGACGCAACATTCAAGTGGATCTTATGACACTTGACATGCATAGGTTTGATGTGATCTTAGGGATTGATACCTTGGATAAGTACAAGGTTGTTTTGGAATATGGTTCCAAGGTGGCAACATTTTGTGATGGAGATGTTTTGTGGATCTTCCAAGGAGATAAGAAGATTCTTCCTATGTGTTTGGTTTTAGCTATGACAGTGGATAAGTTGATGAGATAGGGGCATGAGGCTTTCTTGGCTCATGTTGTGGATACCAAGGCAAGAAGTCCTAGTAACCGGGAGGTACCCATAGTATGTGAGTTTGAGGATGTCTTTCCTGAAGAGTTTCCTGGTGTTCCCCCTTTGAGAGAGATTGATTTTGAGATCAATCTTGTTCCTAGAACACAACCCATAGCACAGTCACCTTACAACATGGCACCAGTAGAGATGCAGGAGTTGAAGAAATAGTTGCAGGAGTTGTTGGAGAAGGGTTTCATAAGACTGATCACTTCCACTTGGGGTTCTCCCGAGTTTTTTGTGAAGAAGAAGGACATATCTATGAGGATGTGTATAGATTACCGGCAGTTGAACAAGGTCACGTTAAAGAACAAGTATTTTTTGCCAAGGATTGAAGATTTGTTTGATCAGTTGAGATGTGATACAATCTTTTCAAAGATAGATTTGAGGTCAGGTTATCACCAGCCGAGGATCAAGGCATATGACATACCTAAGACAACTTTCAGGACTAGGTATGGTCACTATGAGTTTGTGGTTATACCGTTTGGGTTGACCAACGCACCAACAACTTTCACAGACCTGATGAACATGGTGTTTAGATTGTATCTGGATCAGTTTGGGGTAGTATTCATAGATGATATCTTGATATACTCCAGGTATAGACAACATCATAAGCAACATCTTCGCCATGCGTTGAAGTTGTTGAGGTAGCACTGATTGTACGCTAAGTTCAACAAGTGCGAGTTCTAGTTGACAGAGGTATCTTTTCTTGGTCACAATATATCTGCTAAAGATGTGTGTGTACAATTAGTAATAGAGTGGGAACATCCCAAGACAACATATCTGCTAATGGTATAATGTTTACAAAAATGTAGAAATTTTTCTTAAATACAAAGATATATTTGCAAATTTTATAAAAGTCTTTTTGAAAGAGGAGAAATGGGAGGAGGTTCGAACAAAGTTCCCATTTCTTCACTTGCATGAAGTAGCAACGATGACGAACATTTTGTAGGTTATTGGGGAAACTGCGACGAGGAGGATGGAGAGATAGAAAGTGATGGATTTTTCTAAACCAACAACACTTTAGTAGTGGGTTGTAGCGTTCCTCCAACCCCCTAGTGATGTTATATATGGAGGATTTATAGTGGCAGTGGAGATTTGAATCAGCATCTCTGACAATGTTTTTATGCATGTTTCATCTAAATCTATCTTAGGGAAGGTATAACTTTCATATTTGCACTTTATTTGTTCATTTTGACACTCAATGGTGAAATTCAATTTTTGGTTCCTAGCATTCATCGTAGTCTGGAGGTTATAGACAACGTGATGCATGTTCTGGTTTGCAGTTCAGAAAATTTTACTATTTTTATGTTTTCTCTGTCCTCCTTGATTCGATTGAGCCAATTTAAGATGTTGTGAAAGGTTCATGTCATTGCCATCGTACTTGTACAGATGGCATCTCATGACTGACATGAACAACACCCCATCATGGATGAGAAGGATGCGGGTGACGATGTAGGGAACAAGACATACCCGCAGTATGTACGGTAGGCTCTTATGTTATGTTAATATTTAAGTTATAGGATCTCTGATTAGTGTTTGCACTGATTAGGCGTTATGTGAGTAGGATAGTGGGGTATTGATCCTAGTTGAGCATTTTTTGCTTAATCTAGGCATGTTGTAGATTAATCTACATCATCGAGGTTGTCAAGTAGACAATGAGGTAGAATTTAAAAACTTTACTCCACATTATTTTCTTTCTATATTTCTGAGCTTGAATTGAACTTTTCACTATGTAGTGACGATTTTGTCTTTGTCTTCTTCCTTGTTTCTGGAGGGTCTCAGATTGGTAAGTGTGTATTGGCGGACCCATTGGAATAAGTTGGGGCTATTGTATGACAATTTAGTTGATGCGTAGGCATATCTGTTTGAGGGGACCAATTCTAGTAGCATTTTCTAGTGTGAGATAATCGATAGCCCCTATCTTCTTCCTTTGATGGGGCACTTTTTCCATGAGACTATCACATTCCATTTTAATTTTGGTGAGATAGCCATCATGCTTATTGAGTTTTTTTTGAGATTATTAGGTTAGGGTTTGGTGGGATCCCTATCCATTCTTAGCATGATCCTTTTCATGTATTCTTGAGGGTCAGGGTGTTCTTATTTTATTGATCATTGGTTTCTTGTTTAGCAATAACACAAGGAATAGGGGATACATTGGTTGGTTCTCTTTTCTTCTAGATCTGGATGTGGTTCCCTCCTTTAATTGGGGGCAGAGGGTGTGTATGTCCGACCATTGACACACTTGAGTAGGTGTCTTGTGGGTGACTTTAAGGAGGAGATGGTTCAATCTACAAAGGGTTTTTGTGGCTACATAGGCTTGAGTGCAGTAAGTCTTTACCTATTTCTTTGTATTTTTGCTATGAAATATCTATAATAGATGATATTTTTGATCCTTCACTTGTAAGTGTGGGGCTATGAGCAATTTTGGCTTCATATGCGTGTCACTCTAAGCAATATGGAGTGTTTTCTACACATATACCTCCCTACCTATAACCATTGGGTTGGGTGTAGTAGTAGGTGCAACATGAGTAGTGGAGGGGTGAACTGGATACGGTGACCATAGCTGAGGCATGTGTAGTACTTTTGCACTATATTTTGTATGTACCTTTGCTGACTTTAGTTCATTGTTGTTCCTAGGTTCAATTTAGGATCTTATCTAGTTGCAGTGTGGTATGGCGGCTATGCCATGTGCAACCTACTTCAAGGCATTGTCTCTATAAGAAAATCTTGATAGATCTAGTTTGAGTCACCCTCCAAGAGTGTGCTATATATATGTGAGCATGTTTCTTGTCAGTGGACCGGTGGCTGTCATATTCCTTTCTACCCTTTGGATGGGTTGGTTCCTTTTGCTCCTAGAATCTATTAGGCATCTTGGGAGTTGATATATAGTCAGGTGACACATGATGAGTACTTGGAGTGGTACTATGACCATGTTCAAAATATTCTTTTTTCCATAGATGTGTATGATCAGATTTGACATCCCCCAATGGTAAGAATTTTGAACCTAGTTTTTTATTCTTTGCTTGAATTGTCTAGACATTAATTTTCTATAGGGAAATGACATGACTTTACTAATTAGTAGGATGATTATGGGTACGAGTCCTATCATCCACCTCCTCCTAAGGTATCTCCTTATACTAAGACTCTACCTTCTCCATCTATTGACACTTGTGGATTTGTGTAACAAACCCAAACTTGAGGAAATAATATGATCTTTTATTTTGAACCCCTCTTGCTAATTTGGTTTGTACTAGGATGTTAATAAATAAAATTATAAGAGTTTTAGCTAAAAACATAATTATGTGAGACTTTAATGTGAGAAATAGGAGTAATACGCTAATTTGGTGTTAGTTATACAAATTTGTCAAATAGAGGAATTCTGATACAAAATTATTCTTCCAGATGTTTTCCTATGGATAGGTATGTTGAAGAGAGAGTTACACACAAAGGTTTGTTAACAAATAATAAAGGAATGTATTTATAAGAAGAAAATAGACTTTCCCTCAAGTTGTGTGTTTTGAGTGTAAACATTTTCCAAAAGGCAAAGTTTACTCTAAAATCATATTCTTTGGGTCCTTATTACCTTAACCACCAAGTTTCAATTTATTTGGATGGTATTTACTCACCCAATTTAAAAGGAAAGCAAAAGAAATAAAAAAATGTGTCCTACTAGATCGAACACTATAAATACCTAGACCCTTCCCCTATTTGGCATCATCTAAAGAAAACTTCCTCTAGTCCTAATGTCTCTCGATACCCTTGTTCTTTGTCACTGATCGAGTTTTCTTCTCTAAGGTTGTGGCTCGTCCCCACGACCTCTCCCTTCATCGGTTTTCAATTCATCTTAGGGTAAGCATGGCCTAGTCCTTCTCTTCTTTCTTGTCTCGTTTATTTTATTAAAATATTTTCCCTATGGGATCACCCAATTTGGCTCACCCACTTAATAGAATCTTATCCACTGACATGGATTTTTGGCAATTTCAGATTGGTCACTTCAAAAATATGTAACTAAATCCCTAATTATCCAAAAATTATGAAAAATATGTTTTAGAATCCTGAGAATTTACTCTACCTTTTGGTATAGTTTTCATCACCTGATTCTCAAGTTTTAAAGATGTGATTCTTAGGTTTTAAACATTCATAAAACCACATTAATAATTAATGAGAGGTTTTAAAGGACAAAGTTGAGATCTTGGAGTTAAATCTATATTTGTAACCATGGACCCCCTCTCTATGATATAACCATGTGTCAATCTATTTTTTTTCTCTTCAAAGATCTGGGGTTTTAGGGTTTTTCTTACACTTATGATCTTAATAGTAACTAAATATAAAATCAATAGTAAAGTTATAATTTTGAGACAAGATATAATGAAGAAACTTTGAACTCTATGTTATGTTTTTAATATGAACCGACCTAGGGTTTGTCTATGGATTTGGTTTTCTAGATTTTTTCCAATACACACACACACAACCACACACACACACACACACACACACACACACACACACACATATATATATATATATATATATATATATATATATATATATATATATATATATATATATATATATTAGAATTTAAACCCTAATTGATGGACCTAATCTTATATGTAGGTTAATTTGACTTTAGACTTGGAAGGGTTAGGATTCAATCTCTGACTTAATAACAAATTTAAGGTATGTGAATCTACTCTATTCAAATTGGACATAATGTTATGACCAAATAACCTTTTTCCCATATGAGGTATTGATTAAATTGTGAACATTCATATCATCCTATGATGGTTCTCTTCCTTATGTATATCTCCCTGATTTTTTAACATTTATATGTGAAAACCACTTTGATAGTCTCTAACCTAATGTCAATAATGATATGGATTCTCTGACCCCACTGATGACTACTTCTATTTCTTATCCTTTGCGTGAAAATAATTTTACCTTGTTCTTTCCTTCCCTATTAGTATGGGTGATAGACTAGTCATAACTAGAGTAGTGACACCATGTTTGAGGAACTGAGGTTTTAGTTCTCCTGCCAATGCACTGAGGTGTTAGTCCTCCTATAAATTTATTATTATAGGAACTAAGGTTTTAGTCCTCCTGCTAATGCACTGAGGTGTTAGTCCTCTTGCAATTTATTATTATAAACACTGAGGTTTTAGTTCTACTACCAATGCACTGAGGTTTTTGTCCTCCCATTGTTTGGCACTAAGGTTTTAGTCCTCATGTCCTTGAAATGACATACATGGATTCCATCCTACTTTTTAATTTATGCTAGTCAATTTTTTATTACTGTGAAACTATTTTTTTTGTGAAGTACATATATATGGCAAGACTCCTTTTAATTATTTCTTTGTTAATAAAGGCCTCATTTTTTTTGGACATGTTAAATGTCTTAACAAACCCTTCTCTTTTGATATCTTCTTATTGAGATCCTTCTATTCAACTCTTCCCTTGCATTTTCTTAATGCCCAATTATTTTACTCTGCATATACTCAAAACATTTGATGACGTCCTTTCTTTCATTTTACTCTTCCTAGGTGTTCTTTTTCAACCCACCCAGAGGTAGCTCAGCTTGAGGGACAAGGAGAGAACTTTTCTTAGGACCAAGTTCAAAAAGGAGTTCCAAGATGGGTAGGTTTCTTAACACAATAGGATCCTGATATTTAGATTCTCAATTAGTATAACACCCAGGTCTACTACCTAAGGATCTAGTAGGGTTTCAGGAATGACGATTGGCCCCACATACCCACCAATAGCCTTAACTATGCACTTTGTCCTTACTGACATGCAAGACAATATAAACTTTCTGACTGGTCACCCACCCTAATACTACTCTGGGTTGAGCGTGCTTAACCAAACAATTCATTAGTGATGGGCTCCCTAAAAAGGAGGTGCACCTTGGTGATAAGGGTAGTCCAATAATTCCCTTATTAGATCATTTTATCTGAGGACTCAAATCCTAGGACGTTACTATCTCCTCCATTTATACCATTGATATCCTCACAAAGGATCAACTATATGACCTCATTATCATTCACCATTTCAGTGATGAACCAAGTGGCCCATGTACACCTAGCTCTTGATCATGGATACCAATGCAAGTGTAGCTCCATCAACTCGGATAGACATTTCCAACATGCCTGGACACTACCAGTGCAAGGGTGACTCCATCAACTTGGATAGCCCTTTCCAACATGCCCGGACTCCACGACTCAAAGATTGGCATGCCACATGCCCATGTGGGCCCCACCTACTGGAGGGGAGTTGGCTTTGATACCACTTGTAACACCCATGCCCACTGCCCAAGGCTCTAGTAGAGTTTCAGGAATGACAACTGGCCCCACAGACCACCACTAGCCTTAACTACACACTTTATCCTCACTCACGTGCAAGCCATGATATATTTCCCGACTGGTCTCCCATTGTAGTACTACTCTGGGTTGAACACGCTTAGCCACATATTTATTTAGTGATGGGCTCCTTGAAAAAGAGGTGCACCTTGGTGATATGGGTAGTCCAATTATTCCTTTTTAAGATCATTTTATCTGAGGACTCAAATCCTGGGACGTTACGATCTACCCCATTTATACTATTGACATCCTCGTAAAGGTTCAATTATATGGCCTCATTATCATTCCCCCATTTCAGAGCTGACCCAAGTGGCCCATGTACACCCAGCTCTTGAACATGGCTACTAATGCAAGGGTGGCTCCATCAACTCATATATCGATTTCCAACATGCCTGGACACTACCAGTGCAAGTGTGGCTCCATCAACTTGGATATCCCTTTCTAACATGCCTGGACAGTGTGACTCAAAGACTGGCATGCTATAGGTCCATGTGGGCCCCAACTAATGGAGGGGAGTTGGATCTGATACCATTAGTAACTCCTGGGCCCACTGCCCAAGGTTCTAGTAGAGTTTTAGGAATGACGACTGGACCCATAGACCACTGCTAGCCTTAACTTCACGCTTTATCCCCACTCAAGTGCAAGCCAGGATAAACTTCCCAACTTGTCACCCATCCTAGTACTAGTATGGGCTGAGCACACTTAGCCACATATTTCTTTAGTGATGGGATCCCTGAAAATGAGGTGCACCTTGGTGATATGGGTAGTCTAATCATTCCTTATTAAGATCATTTTATCAGAGGACTCAAATCATGGGATGTTACAATTTGACTTTCACCTATATTGCTCAATGTTAATTTAAATAATGAATTTATGTAATAGTTAGATTTTTATTTTCGACAGCCACAAACTATGCTTTTGTACTCATTTGTTTGAGAAAAAAATAATGCACCCCTTTTATTTGGTCATATCTGTGTTCATGGGGTTATATGCAATTTTTTCTTGAATTCAGTAAGGAGTGGTCCCATATATTAGGTCCCACTCCTTACAAGATGGTATCAGAGCATAATTGTGCTCAACAATCTAACTATTTTAGAAATTCATCCTTGAAACCCTTACCCTTATAAGCTATGTCTATATTTTAGGAAGACTAACATGTTTGGCGATAACGGAACAACATCTCAGTCTGGCATTTTGGATGGATTCTCCACACTAGAGAACCATTTCTTTGGCATGGATCTCCCTCCTAGAATCAACCCCAACTTTACTCATGGGTTTGGCAACACCCCCACCTCTTCTTCGAGTGGCCGCACCATTGAAAAGGAGTTAGCCTTCCTGTGATAATTTGTCACCACTGCTATGGTGGGAAAGTTGAACACCCCTCCTGTGCCTAAACAGTCGAAGGATTATACATTGCCCAACTTCATAAAAATGAAACCACCCTACTTTAAAGTTGAAGGGGAACATGAGATGGTTGATAAGGCTAATGATTGGGTCTTAGACGTAGAGAAAACTTTTGATGGTATGGTATTCCCTCTGCACTAGAAGGCTAAATTTTCTTCTTATGTGTTGGATGGACCGACATGTGTCTAGTGGAATGGTATAACATGGACTCATGACATCTCTACTTTGACCTGGGAACAATTCTTAGCACTATTCTAAGGGAAATACATCTACATTGCCTCTCTTAAGAAGAAGGAAGCAAATTCTACAATATAAAGCAAGGATCACTGTTTGTTCCTACCTATGTGCAAAAATTCATGTTACTTGAGCACTATGCTTTAAGTTTAAGTGAGGATCGTAGGGCCAATCTATTCTTACAAGGACTCAATTACCACATGGGTCATGATATAGTCCCTCATCTTCCTCTCACATTTCAGCAGACAGTTGATAAGGCCTTAGCCATTGAATTTTATCTGGGATATCAAGCTTTAGAGGATGGTAACAACAAAAACACGGGTGATGAGCAGAGGTAGACGAGGTGTTCAGGATGTCATCATCATCATCATCATCCCCCTAGCAAAGGAAATTTGGGAGAATCTTCTATTTGGAGAAATGATAAACCTTTGATCTTCCACCATTGCAGTTTTGTTGGACTTAATTGGACATATTAGGTCACAATGCCCACAAATTTATAGAGGACCACCCCTACCCATCCACCTGTACTTCTATAACAACCACCCTAACTTCCAAGGAACAATTCGAACAATCAAGGAAGATCCCTTTTTGAGAGACGCACTGGTCGTGCTTTTGCTCTAGTAGCTGTGGGAATGAAAGATGTTCAAGTAGCACATGAAGGTAACATGCACCTATACTTCAGTCCTATACATGGACCTTTAACTTGAACTAACTTATGATTATTCACAATAGTATATAGGATAAAAGCAACATCTATGAGAGCATGTGGACATTAGCATACGATAGCGCATGTCACAAGGGTTATGAGTAGAGAATAAGTTTTCCAAAAGTCAGAAGTGTGGTTTTGACTAACTTGAACATTCATAGGTTAATGGTTGGTGACTTGGTTCATATTGATTTTGGTGCCAATTTTTGGATTTCCATCACAAATTCTTCAATGAATATATATATATATATATATATATATATATATATAATGTATCAATACAAAATAAAAGTTTGGGATTTTTTTGATGTTTTTTAAAAAAACCAAGTCACCACCATGTAAGGGATTGGATAGATAAGCACCGTTTCAGACACAAATTCTAACCTACTAAATTAACATAATACCTTTGAACTTGAAAAGATCTATGATGGGTATGTAGTTGTGGCATAGTTGTCGTTGTTGGTATGTATGCCCTGAGAGCTAATCATGGGATGATTGATGGGATACATTAAGATTGATTTGATAAACATCAAAGGCAAGCTTCCAATTCTTTCTGGTTCAGTCATATGAGATAGTGATAGAACAAATTGAATGTCTAGAGAATGACAATACTCAATGACGTATGCTTTCAGGTTGAGGACCTGAACGATGAGATCATACATATGCTAAGAGTTTGTACATTCTTGTTATGTCCCTAGTCGGATGTCATTATGGAAGGTAGATAGACAGCAATGACACACAAGACTAGATTGTGGTGTTGGTTGATGACAGAATCTCATTAGTCATGATATAGAGATATCAAACCAAACACATAGGTACTTGTTAGAGAACAAGTGTACCGGATAGACCCACCGTGAGTTTGACACATGGAACCATGACATGGTAGTCACAGTCAGTACTCACAATGATGGTGGTGAGTGTGATTCTTTGACCTGAAATCACTACACTCAACACATGTCATTGGGCACACTTTGACATCATCAAAAGCAGTCCTGAAACATGGGTTGTTATAAAGGTGATGATTGGGTGGCTTTGACACATGGGGCTTTTGAGGGGTGAGTGATAGATATGGGATTTGTCCCTCCTGAGGGAGTTTGATATCCAAGGCCACTTGATGAGTAGGATTGAAATAGGTGTGCACACGCATGTGTGAATCAGTATGTGATATTGATGTCATACATATCTCTTCCAATCTACTCTGAGATCAAGAAAGTGAATGAACGTTGACAGGATGACTGTTCCATGCCTCGAGTTCATTCGGGATATCAGTGACAAAGGAATTATACATTCACTGTAACACCATTCACGGATTATAGGATTCAAACTTGTTCTCCAACTTTCTACTTTCACTTGGGTAGCACTGATGTGTGACTAGGCACCGCTCTTTGCTTGTGAAGTCATAAGTGTTATGGACTTTCAGTGCCAATGTGAAATGGACCTGCAGGGTCACACACATAGGATTTAACCTGGAAGAGGAGTTTTGTCCACAAACAATGTTTAGATTGATTACTAAAGGAGTTTAGTAGTTCAATTAAACACTCAATCAATTGATAGCTCAATGTCATAATGTTCAAGGTGTTGGACACATTGATTCGAGTATCGGATTGATTGAAATCGCAATTGACTGATTCTGCACAATCTGCACTCCCAACCGATTGGCTGAGCTTGGTGAACTGGTCAGCTCAGGTGTTGAGTTGATCGGCTCATAGTCAGGGTGAAACGATTGCTTCAAGAGTTGAAACGATCGATTCAACTGGTGCAACCGAGCAAGTTAGGAAAATAGGATTGGTGGGAATTTTCCTTTCATTTCACTTGCCCAATTTGATTGGGAAATAGGATTGGTATTCGATACCAATTAGAAACTAAAGAAGGAAAGTCAATCGAGAACTGGTCAGGACCACGAACCGACCGGTTCAAAAGTGAACCGACCGGCTCATGGGTCCCAACCGATCGGTTGAGGTGTCAATCGACCACTTCAGGTCCCCAACTGACCGTTTCAGTTGTGAAATGATTGGTTCAGGTTGTGATTTGGTTGCTTTTGTGGAAAATCTCAAACCCTTCTACTCCTGCTTTTAGTCCCGCATTGCCCGGGATAGAGAACCCTGTCCCATGACCCTCATATATATAGGGGTATTGGGGGCTTCTCAAAGTACAACTCAGTGCAAACCAGTTGCTCTGCAAAGTTGACGTTCTCTCTGGTTTTGGTAACCGAGAGAGAGCCCGAGCAAGTGCTACCCGAAAAGGGAGGCACAGTAAGGGAAAGACAACTGCAGTTGCGACAGGTGGCAGGAGAGTGTGTTGGCGACTAGTACGCTAACAGGAGGGTGTGACTCCTTCCAATTCCTTGTGGGACAAGGAGATTGGAGTTCCAGGTGGTTCGTGTGGACTACTTCAGAGGCGGGAGGTTTCTGCCGCTAGGAGGACAACCTTCAACCCCCGTCAGTCCCGGTGTGACCAGGAGATGCACAGACACCGTCCAAGACTGGAGGTGAAGACCATGCAAGCCACGAGGTATTGTCGCCGAGCAAGCCTCGGGACAAGGTATGATTCCACAAACCATCCTTTCCTATTATATAGACGTTGACGCATTTCCTTGTTCCGGGTTTGGGGGAGAAAATTTTGTTTCCGCTGCCTTCTCTGCCTCCTCTAAAACCCAACAGTGGTATCAGAGCCACGTCAACTGCTCTATACTTTAGGATTATCGATATGATCGATTTTGGTTTGTCTCCTTTATTTATTGCATACGATGCGAATAAAATTGGCTTTATGCATGTCCAATCCTAAATCCACAAATCCCAATTTACATATATGATATGTATTATTAATGCACTCGATACACGTCTCCCTTAAACGAGTTTTGTGGTGGATGTATAGCGTGGTTATGGCCAATAAACCCTATTTGTGTATGGTTGTATGTGGTTGCTTGCATCTCGGTCTGCGCACCGATCTTCCTTCTCCTATTCCTAATGTAACTCGAAATAATTCGAGATTTCTCTCCTACCTTTGCTCCCCTCGAATGTAACTCGAGGTTTCTCTTTTTACAATGTAAAATAGGATGGATTTTATTTCCTGTTATGTCGAAGAACGACGGACATCCAGATGATAGTTGAGACGATCGGTTGATGTTTCGGACGATCGGTTCAAGGAGTGAACGAATCAGTTGATGACTGGTTCAAGGAGTGAGACGAGCGGGTGGCGGCCATGATGAGATGCACGACGACCAGGCGCACCGATCGGTTGGAGGAGCCAACCGATCGGTTGGTGGAACCCAGACGACCGGGCCAGAACGAGCAAGTCATTCATGTGATGAGTTGATCTACTCGGAAGGTAAAGCACAAAGTTCATCTTATACAGGTTGCATGTGATGTAGACCTAGATGACTGTGATTCCTCTTGGCTCAAGGAATCACATTAGGATGGCCATAATCATCGCTTTTATCATTTTTCATGTTTTATGTGGGATATAGCATTTATATGATACATACTATGTATTGTGGTGATTGGATATGTATATGTATATAAAAACCAAATCCCTCATTAAATATTAAGTCTTATATGCCTTCCATTAGCGGCACACATGAAAAACTCGATCGACCAAGCGTAGGTTACGCCAAAGCGTGGTGCGCCATCTATCTTGTGGAAGTGTGAAGGGTAGACATGTAGGTTCTGCCAAAGCAGGGTGCATGTTTACCGTGTCGGCTTTTGGGTTAGACTTAACTGGTGATTCTTAGAGCATCTAAGCCCAGAGGCAAGGAATGTTCATGGCAAGGTGTTGCACATGTTTATTCATCAAGAGTTGCATATGAAGCAATTGGCATGATGGCCTACCTAAATAGTCAAGATTGTGGGTGATCAGCCAAAGCTGACTCATGACTTGATGAAATATGGATCTTGCCCACTAGAAGGTTGTACGCTACAATCTTCCAAATTGATGGTGAGGGCTATCAATTTGAATTAAAATAGTGGGAGAAATAATTAATTAAAGGCCTACTTTTATCGTCAACTTTTCAAATCAATCAAACAAGTCAAAAGAGTTTTGGACTAAAATTGCATATATTTCCTTTTGTTAAAATAAATGGTTGATCAACAAATCACTTTATTTGCGATCGGTCTTTGAGACCAACAAATTAAATGGGAATAATTTCACAACTGGTTAGGATGATGAGAAGTGTTCTCAAAGAGCGTAAGCTCTAAGTCCTAGTTATACCAAGACCAGATGAACTCAATCCCACCACATCAATGGCTGAAAGTATGCTTATGGAAGGATACCGAGAATGACATTGATGAGGAGTGCTTGATGTTGTGTTCTCTGAACTATGAGTTGCAGAGACAACATGAGACATATGATGTCTCAAGTACACTGTCCTAGTATGTCATGACAGAAGGAGATCCAGTGAGGTATTCACACACTCAATATGATTGGGTATGTGGAAAACCTGACTAAGAAGGATTCCCTCTGAGCCAAGAGTTGGCTATTGGTATGATACTATAAATGCTGTGAGAATCATACATTTCATGATAAGCTACAACATGAACAACTTTAACAAGCATTGAAAGAGTTTTTGGACATGTTGAGAATAGTAGAGGCAAAGATGAAGAAAGACAAACCATAATCTTTGATGTGATCAAAGAAAAGGTAATTCTTATGGGCAAGGACAAGGGCAAAGCAAAGAAGTGTTCTGATGCTAGCCAGAAATCCAAGCCCTCTTCAGCCTCAAGGCACATGGGAAAGGTGTACGAGGGAATTACCCTCTATATTTGGAAGAACAAAAGAAGATGAAGGAGGGGATGGAGATCTCCACCTAAGGTATCATGAAATGAACCACTTCTTTATCTGAGGTACATGATACCAAGATATGGATCTATCATATATGATATGTAAGATCCGCAAAGAAGTGATGGCCTTTGTGAAAGGACCAAAAAAGAAGTACCCATCATTGGAGCAAGTGTTTCTGCCATAGATAGGAGTATCTTTCAGTTTATTTCAGCCTAAAGGGCACGAAATAGAGTTGAGAACTGCTATTTCATATATTTCCAATAGATAGAAACACTTTATTTTTGCATATTGTATGACAATGATGGCAATCAATAAAGTTGATGTTTCGATCTTTTAAAGATATGATCTTTGTGGCAATGCCTTGTTTATCTTGTGGTATTTGATATGCATAAGATAAAATGATACCTAAAAGTTATAGATAACTCAAACAATCAAATTAGCATAAATCATGAGAAATTCATTTCTAGTTTCCATGTGATGGATAAATCTAGACTCTTTTGGTTAGAGAACCAGTAAGAGACATGAATATCTTGGACATGATTAATCAATCTTCACTAATGTAGTGGGAGAGTGATTATCCTATTAGGTATAATACATGTGATGTATTTACATACCTATTGGAACAAATGCTAATACTTCAAATGGTGTTTAGAGAAATACCAATATGAATATCTTGAAGTGTTCAAGATTATCATAGATGAAGCCCAAATTTGGTGAAGTGTTAATTCTTGATGAGATCAATGAATGAAATACTTGGACCAAATGATTGAGATCCTTATGAGTGATTATGATAGTGTATCATAGTGAACTCATGATTAAGGCATGGTGATGTCTAAATCAAGAAGGAATCATACTCTAAGGAATTAGAGAATGATTATCAAATAACTGAATTCTTCTTAATAAAAGAATACCCCACACTAATAAAGGACAGAAGGAGTTGTGAGTTCTTATATCCTTGACAGACATACCTCAACTATCTATGTGATGAGTTGTTCATATGATGAGTCAACTATCTAGATAAATATGAGGAACTGAATTTTGAATTATGACCATTACATCCTAAATGACATCCATGTGAACCATAAGGTATGACCTTGATGGTAGCACCCATTGGAATAAAATCCATAAGTGCGAATAAGTCTTAAGTGTTAAGACACATGGATAACATTTTGAGAAGGATGATGCTTGTTTATTGCAACTTAATGACTAAGACATTTGGCATATGGATACTAAAACCACATTCCTATGAGGAATAAAACAAGGATGTGTATGTGACACAACCTATAAGGTTTATGAATCCATTAATGCAAATGAAGTCTATAAGTTACAATTGACTAATCAATGTGATTGATTGAGTACAAGAAACTCAGAATTGGATCTTTACTTTGATGATATAGTCAAAGGGTTTGACTGATATGTCAAAGATAAAGAAGGGATCTGTGATTTAGTGGGAGCGTGTTCACATTCCACATGTTGATGTGAAATGGAAATGTTCTAGAATGGAAATCCAAAAGTGGAAATTATCTTTAAGGAAGATAGAGATCTTTCCTATGTGATAGGAATACAGATCTATAGAGATAGTTCTCGAAAACCTCTTGACCTGAAAAGAGAAAGCATACATTGGCAATCTGTACTGAAGGGTTCAGTGTGCACAGATTCAGTGGGAGAAAACTTGTCCATGTTACATGGAGTTAGTATCCCAAGGCCAAGTGTCCAATTCTTATGAAGAATGGGAACACTAAGAATAGATATGGATCTATCATGTATGTAGTCATCCCATTATCTTGCATGTATGGACATGGCAAGAATAAAATGCATTCATCATCTTGTATGTAGGACATGACAATATGATGTGCTCATCCTAATAACTCGTATGTGGGACATGACGAGTGGATGTCTGTCTACTTCCAATAAGGATTACTGGAATACCATGAGAACTTGATAAGTACTTGAGAAGTACCAGTTCTATGGAGATAAGGAAGAGTTCAATGTAAAGAGTTACATTGATGTGAACTTCTGAAAGGACAAAAAATTAATCGCAAAAACATATATATAGGATATATAAAAGTGAAAGTTTGTTGATGATTGGAAATGTTCCAATAATACCATTTAAAAGGAAATGCCGAGTATCTATGCGTTAGAGAACAACAGTAGATACTATATGGATTTGGAAGTTCATGAGATGAACTTATAGATATTCCGGTCATTGATGACAAGTATGGAATCCTTGATCATGAAATGAGGCTAAAAGTTAGCAAAGGAATACTAGATCGCATATTACGACAACTCCATCTCATACGTGTGACGTACAACAAAGAGATGTGAGACATGCAATTTATACTGACTTTGGCAAGGTGTTGCCATTACTCACTATGATCGCACTACAGTACAATAACATGTGGGACATGTTTGAAGATCACTATGAATATGATTCAAGGGTGATTGGCTCACAGTGCAAGTGGGAGTCTGTTGGTATGTATGCCCTGAGAGCTAATCATGGGATGATTGATGGGATACATTAAGATTGATTTGATAAACATCAAAGGAAAGCTTCCAATTCTTTCTGGTTCAGTCATATGAGATAGTGATAGAACAGATTGAATGTCTAGAGAATGACAGTACTCAATGACGTATGCTTTCAGGTTGAGGACCTGAACGATGAGATCATACAGATGTTAAGAGTTTGTACATTCTTGTTATGTCCCTAGTCAGATGTCATTGTGGAAGGTAGATAGATAGCAATGACACACAAGACTAGATTGTGGTGTTGGTTGATGACAGAATCTCATTAGTCATGATATAGAGATATCAAACCAAACACATAGGTACTTGTTAGAGAACAAGTGTACCAGACAGACCCACCGTGAGTTTGACACATGGAACCATGACATGGTAGTCACAGTCAGTACTCACAGTGATGGTGGTGAGTGTGATTCTTTGACCTAAAATCACTACACTCAACACATGTCGTTGGGCACACTTTGACATCATCAAACGCAGTCCTGAAACATGGGTTGTTATAAAGGTGATGATTGGGTGGCTTTGACACATGGGCCTTTTGAGGGGTGAGAGATAGATATGGGATTTGTCCCTCTTGAGGGAGTTTGATATCCAAGGCCACTTGATGAGTAGGATTGAAACAGGCATGCACACGCAGGTGTGAATCAGTATGTGATATTGATGTCATACATATCTCTTCCAATCTACTCTGAGATCAAGAAAGTGAATGAAAGTTGACATGATGACTGTTCTATGCCTCGAGTTCATTTGGGATATCAGTGACAAAGGAATTATACATTCACTGTAACACCATTCACGGCTTGTAGGATTGAAAGTTGTTCTCCAACTTTCTACTTTCACTTGGGTAGCACTGATGTGTGACTAGGCACCGCTCTTTGCTTGTGAAGTCATAAGTGTTATGGACTTTCACTGCCAACGTGAAATGGACCTACAGGGTCACACACATAGGATTTAACCTGGAAGAGGATTTTTGTCCATAAACAATGTTTAGATTGGTTACGAAAGGAGTTTAGTAGTTCAATTAAACACTCAATCAATTTATAGCTCCATGTCATAATGTTCAAGGTGTTGGACACATTGATTCGAGTATCGGATTGATTGAAATCACAATTGATTGATTCTACACAATCTGCACTCTTAACTGATCGACTCATGTGATGAACCGATCGGCTGAGCTTGGTGAACTGGTCGACTCAAGTGTTGAGTCGATCGGCTCATAGTTAGGGTGAAACAATTGCTTCAAGAGTTGAAACGATCGATTCAACTGGTGCAACTGAGCAAGTTGGGAAAATAGGATTGGTGGGAATTTTCCTTTCATTTCACTTGCCCAATTTGATTGGGAAATAGGATTGGTATTCGATACCAATTAGAAACTGAAGAAGGAAAGTCAATCGGGAACTGGTCAGGACCACAAACCGATCAGTTCAGAAGTGAACTGGCCGACTCATGGGTCCCAACCGATCAGTTGAGGTGTCAACCGACCGGTTCAGGTCCCCAACTGACCGTTTCAGTTGTGAAACGATCAGTTCAGGTTGCGAGTTGGTTGCTTTTGTGGAAAATCTCGAACCCTTCTACTCCTACTTTTAGTCCAGCATTGCCTGGGATAGAGAACCCTATCCCATGACCCTCATATATATAGGGGTATTGGGGGCTTCTCAAAGTACAACTCAGTGCAAACCAGTTGCTCTGCAAAGTTTTTGTTCTCTCTGGTTTTGGTAACTGAGAGAGAGCCCGAGCAAGTGCTACCCGAAAAGGGAGGCACAACAAGGGAAAGACAACTGCAGTTGTGACTGGTGGCAGGAGAATTTGTTGGCGACTAGTACGCTAACAGGAGGGTGTGACTCCTTCCAATTCCTTGTGGGACAAGGAGATTGGAGTTCCAGGTGGTTCGTGTGGACTACTTCAGAGGCGAGTGGTTTCTGCCGCTAGGAGGACAACCTTCAATCCCCTTCAGTCCCGGTGTGACCAGGATCTGCACAGACACCGTACAAGACTGGAGGTGAAGACCACGCAAGCCGCGAGGTATTTTCGCCGAGCAAGCCTCGGGACAAGGTATGATTCCATAAACCATCCTTTCCTATTATATAGACGTTGATGCATTTCCTTGTTCCGGGTTTGGGGGAGAAAATTTTGTTTCCGCTACCTTCTCTGCCTCCCCTAAAACCCAACAGTCGTAGCTCATGCTATCCATATAGAATGACTAGTTAGGTTTTCAAATCTCCTTGTTTTAGGTGGAGTGCCAAACCTTTAATCTAGAAGAAAATAGAAAACTAGTTAAGGAAGTTTAAAAAAAAAGCACATTAGCTAAATATTAAGTTATTTCTCAAACGTATGGCATCTGGATATAACTACATCCTTCCTAGGGTACTAGAGTAGAGACATATTTGAAAGCATGCGTCAATGTAGATAATAAATCTAAACTCACAATATAGAGATATTTTTTGGACCCTTAATGTAGGTTGTTTGGATTTTGAGAACAAAATCTTTTTCAAGGGGTGGAGTGTTGTAACAAATCCAAACTTAATGAAATAATATGATCTTTAATTTTCAACCCTCTTGCTTATTTGGATTGTACTAGGATGTCAATATTATTCACTTATAAGAGTTTTATCCAAAACATAATTATGTGAGGCTTTTATGTGAGAAATAGGAGTAATATGCTAATTTGGGGTTAGTTGTGCAAATTTTTCAAATTGAGGTATTCCAATCCAAAATCATTCTTCTTATTTTTTCTTGTGCATAGGTATGGTTAAGAGAGAGCTATACACAAAGTTTGGTTAACAAATAATAAAGGACTGCATTTATATGAAGAAAACAAACATCCCTCAAATAGTGTGTTTAGAGTATTACAATTTTCCAAAAATAAAAATTCACTCCAAAATTGGATTCTTTGGGTCTTTATTACCTTAACCACCAAATTTCACTTTATTTTAAGTGTATTTACTCATCCAATTCAAAAGGAAAAGAAACGAAATTGAAAAACATGTCACTTTAGTCAAAATCGATTAGGAAAGACGTAAATGTCACACCACCTTAAATGAGACGTGTGATTCATGACCACTGTAGATCATTGATTGGGCATATTCGAGTCTATATCATACCTTGCACCACAAAAAGAAACATGAAGTTCTCTTGTGCTTGATCAAAACAAAAATTTCTTGAACATTACTCGATCATTTCTCATTTTTTCTTCTCTCCTAAGTTTGTCAATAAAACCCACACTGGGTGATACCCTACTCGAGCCTTATTATGGAGGGTTCGAGAAACACCCAATTCTTGAGGCACAAGGGTCTCACGGGCACCCTAACCAGTAGATCAAACCCTATAAATACCTAGACCCCTCCACGATTCTACATCATCCAAGAAAACTTCCTCCAATCCTAACTTCTCTTGGTGTCTGTGTTCTTTGTTGTTGATCGAGTTTTCTTCTCTAAGGTTGTGCCTCTTCCCCATGGAGCCTTGCTTTTTTGGTGTTCAATTTTTCTTGGGATAAGCATTGCCTAGTCCTTTCTCTTCTTTCATGTCTCGTTCGTTCATGAATTTTTTGCCCCATGGGAATCACCCAATCTTGACTCCCAACTACTACTTGCATGCAACCATGGTAGGTGCTGGAGGAAGGGGATGGCTCCCCTAGCTTTCTTGGTTTTTCCTGCGCCTTCCCTCCTTTTCTTTCTTTCTCACAAAGGGTAGTTGGGTATTTTCATCGTATGGATTGAGTTTCTCACTAGCACCTAACTGGTAGTGGACCCATGCAACTTGGCCACCGTGATTGGGATAATTCAGATGGCTCAACCCACTTAATCAAATGTTATATGCTGACGTGGATTTTAGTGGCAATTTTTGATTGGTCAGAACTTCAAAAATCAGCAACTAATTCTTAGATTATCCAAAAATTACAAAAAAGATATGCTCTAGAATCTTGAGAATTGGCTCTACCTTTTGTTATAGTTTTCATTGCCTGATTCTCAAGTTTAAAGATTTTACTTTTAGTGTTTTAAACATTTATAATACCACATTAATAATTAAATGGAGGTTTTAAAGGACAAAGTTGAGATCTTGGAGTCAAATATATGATCAGTAACCTTGGACCCCCTCTCTAAGATGTAAATCATGTGTCAATCTAGGTTTTTGTCAAAAATTTGGTTTTTGGGGTTTTCATTTCACTAATGTTCTTAATAGTACTAAAGATAACATCAATAATAAAGTTGTGATTTTGAGTCAAGATATCATTAAGAAACTTAGAACTCAATGTTAGGTTTTTAAGACGAGCCAACCTATGGTTTTGGAAATGGAATTGGCCTTCTAGGTTTTTTCCAATGCATATATATCTTAGAACTTAAATCCTAATTGATGGACATAATCCTATATGTAGGTTGGGTTGAATTTATACTTGGAATGGTTAGGATTCAATCTATGACTTAACAACATGAGTTAAGTTATGACCAAATAACCTTTTTCCCATATGAGGCATTGATTAAATTGTGAACATTCATATCATCCTATGATGGTTCACTTCCTTATGAATATCTCCCTAATTTGTTAACATTGAAATGTAAAAACCACTTTGATGGTTATATGACCTAATCTTAATAATGATATGGGTCCTCTAACCCCACTTCATGACTACTTATATTTCTTATCTTGTGCATGAAAATAATTCTACCTTATTCTTTCCTACCCTATTAGCATGGGTGATTAACTATTCATAACTAGAAGTCGTGACACCATGTTTGATGCATTGAGGTTTTAGTCCTGCTTCCAATGTGTTGAGGTGTTAGTGCTCCTACAATTTATTATTATAGGCACTGAGGTTTTAGTCCTCCTTCTAGTGCACTGAGGTGTTAGTCCTCCTGCAATTCATTATTATAGGCACTGCGGTTTTAGTCCTCCTACCAATGCACTGAGGTTTTATTACTCTTGCACTATTATAATTTATTTGATACTGATGTTTTAGTCCTCCTATCCTTGGTATGCTATACATGGATTCCTTTTCTAGTTTTTAGTTTATGCTAGTCAATATTTTTATCACCATGTAACTAATTATTTTGTGAAGTGCATCTATAATGCAAAGCTCCTCTTAATTATCATATCCTTGTTAATAAATGCCTCATATTGTGGACATGTTAAATCTCTCAACAAACCCTTCTCTTTTGATATCTCATATTGAAATCACATTTATCAACTCTTCCCTTGCATTTAATTACTGCCCAATTGTTTTACTCTGCATATATTCAACATGCATTGACATCCTTTCTTTTGTTTTTCTCTTCTTGGGTGTTGTTTTTCAACCCACCCAGAGGTATCTCAGCCCGAGGATTAAGAAGAAGATAACTTTGCTCAGGACCAAGTTCAAGGATGTGTTCTGAGATGGGTAGGGTGCTCACCATAATAGAATCCTCATATTTAGATTTTTAATTAGACTTTCACCTATATGGCTCAATGTTAAGTTCAACAATGAACTTATGTAATATATATTTTTCTACCACAAACTATGTTCTGTACTCATATGTTTGAGAAAAAGATATTGCACCCCTTTTATTTGGTCATATTTGTGTTCATGGGGTTGTATGCAATTTATTTTCCTAAATTAAGTAAGGAGTGATCCCCTATCAGGTCCCACTCCTTACAATTTGACAACTTACCCATGTTGAGACCTCTATAGGACTTTGGTGTGGGATGCTCGTGTCACTTTTCAGGTGACCTTGGTTGGAACTTATCCTTAGAGGAAGCATATGTGGTTTTAGATGCATCAGGGGAACTCTTTGGCTTGAGTGTCACACTTGGATATGGGTAGAGCTTTGAGGGATCATCTAGCATTAATGACTTCTCCTTGAATATCATAGTTCAGATTGCAAATCCTCCAATAGTTGATGTATGAGTAGGTTCCTCTAACTCAAAAGATGTTGCTTTGGTTGTGGAGGTGCCTTCCAGTAGCTCTTCTATGGGTCATTGGTGGCCCACCAGTGGTACTTATTCTGATATAAGCTGGGAGCATCATTCTTAAGGGTCTTCTTCCACCGATCCTCAACCTTTGACCAAGCATCTAACATTGTGGCTAAAGGGAAAATTGAAGAAGTAACAACTATCTTAACATTTCTATATCATGATATATTTTCCTTTCCTATAAGAAAATTCATGTATTAGCCATATTTGTGTTTGTAAGAATATATGTTTGAGTCAAATAAATTTGCTATATTTTTAATCTTTGATTCAGAATAGGATTCCAGGAGTTTGATCTTCAAAAGATCTCTGGTAGACTCAACAAATTCCCTCAATCTTCATGCCAACTACGGGTGGAAAATTGTATCAATTTGTAGATCAGTGTGACACAAGGTTCTACTCTCCTCATATGCGTGTCCATGTTGACTGTAAATGTACATGCATGTGGCATATTGTGTCATTCCTCTAGAAAAGGACAATAATCTTTTTATTACTAAAATGTGAATCTTTCTTATTTGAGGCCTATAAAAAAGGTTGCATGCTTTCATCTTTTCTGTACATCTTGACATTTAGGTCTCATAGCCATGGGAGAGAGATATTCATGAAATACCACTTTTTTGGTCTCCTCCCATTCATTTATTTCTATTACTTCATTGCATTGTTGATCTCTTTGAGACTGAAAAAGTTGAACTGATGAGCTTCGGCATGAGTAATCATCTTCATCATTTGGCCTACATCCGTATTGCAAGAGAGTCTTTATCGATGGTGATTCTCTTTTGGGATCCCATAAGTCACTCCTTCAATTTTAGAGACATTATTCTGACTCCTACCTTGCAATATGTGGCCAAGATTACATACTTTCCTTCCATGACTGATGGCCTATGGTACCAAAGAAGTCGATATGGGCTGTTAAGCTAGGGATCCTCTTAGGTGTGAAAAAATTCTAAGCTGCTCGATAGTTGATCGAATATGATCACTTCATTCATATGTCATCCTTTTGGGAGTTGTTTAAGAACAAAGTGAAATGTGGTGTCAACTCTCCTGACATGCCATGTTTGCAAGCATATACTTTTAATCATCCTGGCAAAGCTATTCTTTGAAGAGAGCATTGGGTGAGTGATGACCATTGTTGCTGGAGATGTGGCCACCCAATGGAGGAAGGAGACTATCATACCTTTAATATTGGTTGAATTGTATAGTGCTTACATGAGACCTAGTTGGTTGAGAAGATGAGGGGACTCTTCAAGATCCTATAGATTTATCTAGGAATGCGCATCAACCCTTCTACATTGAATGAGTCTTTAACCCCTCATTTTAGCATGGCAAAGGAGTTTCTATTGAAGCATATTTAGGTCGGTGATCCCCTTCAACTGTGTAGTGATCTAGCTCGATGGCTTGTAGTTCTGAAGTTTGTGGATGTATGTTGGGCATGGAAGATTTTTGTCTTGATAACTCAAACTCTAGAGTGGCCATGCCTAGCTTCTAGTGGTTGATCATCTTACTTTTTTGGAGAGTTGTGTCACATACCATCCCATGCAAGTGTTGAGACTGTTTAATCATTTTAAGTGTGTATCATGTTGATGAATTTCCACATTTTCAAGAAGACAATGATGAATTCTATAAAAGTTCATGAGAAGGTAAAGTAGATATGGATGAACCATAAGAAGATACCTTGTGGTTCCTTCCCCATGGACTGGGATTTCTCTCCCAACTATTTGGAATTTCTTGTATTGATGCCTCTAGCTATGGTAACCTATGATTCTTCTGGAGGACCCCAATGCTATGTTTCTTTTTTATATGTTATTTGTGTGTTTGTTGGCATAAGGAGCTAAGGTTTTGTGATAGATTCACTTTGAAATAAATGTTATTGTTCATGACATGCAAAAATGACTATGAATACTTCCTCGATGATGTTTGAAAATGTGTTTTTGGACTTAGGTCCTTGTTGTGCATATCACTATGATCTCCTTCCTAACGAGTCAGTCGATTGTGATCAGTCCAGAACTTATGCCTATGCATTTAGGGCACCATAGATAGCTATAATTTTTCCTAACATATTTAGGGATCACCTCCCTTTTGTGCACTTTTCTTTTTGAAGTCAGAAGCATGAAACCCCATGCATTTTTAAGGTACTACATGTCTTGATCTCCATATAATAGGCATTTCTTTCCCCTAAACATTCATGGAGGAAGATCTTCATTCTAGGGAAGGAAATGGAGTAAGGTATCTACTAGACCTAGGTGTCATGCTAAGTGCTAAAGTCATGCCATACAATGAGTGTATCAGTGACAACTCTCAACCCAGTTGGGCATAGGTTCGAGGTGTTAGGAACCCCCCAGTAGGCTTTACTCCCGACTTGCTTTAGTGTAGCAATCTTATAGAAGCATGTGTCTGCCTAATTAAAGGGTTTTTGGGGTTATTTCTTGTGAGGTGCTCACTAATCATGGGTATTTTTAATGAATATTTTGATTGGGCAGTGATACTACGAGTGTTATTATGAGAGCCTAAGATTTTGTGGGAAATGAATGGGGTTATGCAAGTGAAGTTTCCCACCTCATTGCTCCCATGTCATCATTCTATGCAGAGTTTGGTCTCACCTCTTTTCAAGAGATGATGCAAGGATATCCATAAGGAGTTTCAACTTCTACCTTTTCCCTATGGTTTTTCCCTATTAGGTTGATCCTAAAAAAATTCATCATTATGATATCTACTTGGGCACATGTGTCAAGTTGCTGATTTTGTGGATTGGATCTATCTTGCCTTTGAAGGCTCATAACTCCACCCCACCTTTGTTGTAATCATAAGTGTCTTTTGATGTATCACTGTTGGTCAATTTTAAGGAGTTGATTTAGGTTGGTGAACCATTTGGGCATCAGGATAACAATCATTCTCCTTCTACCCTAGGCCCTAGGTTCTACTTTGACCTTTTAGTTCAAGATGCGTAGGGGTTGTGCTTGGGTACTTTAAGTAGATTTAGGTATTTTTAGGAGGGTGGGAGCTTTATTATCCCTTACAAGTCACTTTTCCAAAGTCTTATTTGTTTTTGAAGCCTGGCCATAAATAGTAGCAACCCTTGATGAGGTTGGTGTTTGTGTGATGAAGATGAATGTCTCCATCCATATCTTTAAGTGTAGGATTACCTAGTCATAAGAATCATGGACAATGTTGGGAACCTCCAATTTAAGGTTGGACTTTCCCTAGAATTAGCATTTTGGATAACATGCATCACTAAGTTGCCATTATATAAACTATGAGGTTGAACCCTCTTATTGAATGCTTGAGCATTCATGCCTTAGTAACCATGTGCATGATGCATGCATCTTATCCTCCGTTCTTCAAGGGTGTTGAGGTAGTAGTATCAATCTTGAAGCCATTCTTCCTCTAGAATATCTACTTCTAAAAGTATGCAAAGTGAAGGGATCTAAATTTTGATCGGAAACATCACTTCCATTTTGAATACTATAGAATATGGCATGGATCCTATATAAGTCTTTATATATGTGTGGTAGGCCCATAGGATCATTGAGAGATGCTCATGCCGGTTGGCATGAGAGTTGATTGTCTTCTTATGAATCTTTATCAAGCCCTTGTTGGAAGCTTCTATGGATCCATTCATCTGAGGTCGGTAAGGTGATGTTAAGTTATCCCCAAATAGCTTAGATATTCTTTGACGGCTTGGGAGATGCAATTTTCACCATTGTTAGAGATGATCTCATGCGATATCTCATATCATCTTATGATGTTTTTCTTGAAGAACTTGATGACTTGAGGGGCTGATGCCTTGGTAATAGACATTGCTTCTTTCCATTTGGTGAAGTAATCAATTGTGACCAGAATGAAGCAATTTTTGTTTGATGAATTATAATTAATTTTCACAATCTTGATGATTTCCCAAGCTGAGAATGGCCAAGGCATGGTCACATTGTATAGTTGATTGGTGGATGGATGAATGTACTCACTATGGATCTGACAAGCTTGAAACTTACAAAAGTATTAGCAACTGTCCTTCTCCATAGTGTTCTAGTAATACCCCAAAAGCTATATTTTCTTGGCTAGCATGACCCCAGTCATGTGTGTGCGGCATGACCCTACATGGAACACCTTCATTAGAATTTATTCTTCCATATTTTTTAGACATGGGGAAGAATATCATTATAGGAACTGGAATATAGTTATTTTGTGCCTAGGACATATTGTGTGGCCTGTCATTTGAGTGCTTTCTCTCTCTAGGAGAGGCCTTTGGTGATGGCTTGGGTTGACATATATGTCTTGATGTTGTGGCACTAAGATTTTTCTTCATTGTTAGGTGTGTTGTTGATGACCATGCAATAGGTAGACTTAGAGAGTGTTTGTGCCTCAAAAGAGAAGGTCTGATCTCCTTAGATGTTAACTAGAATGTGAGGGTTGCCATAACATCAACAAATGCATTGTGCTCCCTTCTATTGAAATGAAAGGAGACATGCTTGAAGCCTTAATCCATAGAGAAAACTCTTGATATGGAACCAAGTTTTGCTGATGTGTCTTCCATAGACTTGTAAGTGACATTCCCCTTGTTTCTTGGCAAGTTGGAGTGTAAGGACCCTATCCCTAAATAATAGGTAACTAAGGGTTATAGGACCCTAAGTTCAATCTTAATTCTTTTAAAAAATGATATTTAATCTAGAGGTTATTTTATCTTTCATCCTTCTCTTGAATTTTAGGGTGAAATCCTTAAAGGATGGGTGATTTGTCAAACCCTAAATCCTTATCAACTTTTAATCCATATTTTTCTTCGTAATAGTTTTATTTTGAAAAATTAGTGTAAAATCACAGTATTTTGTTTACTAATTTGGTTAACATGTCCTATACCAGTTTTGGTTGACTACATAGGATTTGGGTAGTCAAAACCCTAGACAGGATGAAATTAGGGTTTTTGTATTGAATTTTCCCTGAATATAATAAAATGATGTAATAATGGTAAATAAATTCCGTAAATTAGTTTTCACTGCTATAAGTGATATTTGGTTACTAATTGACTCTATAATGAAATTGGAATCTTTACACTTATATGGATATTGATTTGGAGGTCAAATTCTTAAGACATGCTGAACTATTATTTTGAAAACCAAAATTTAAAGGAAAATTTCATAGTTGGACCTCTTTGCAAAATACCCAAACACCTCAAATAGCCTTATTAGAAAAATCCGACATGAAACACCTCATAATCCACTGTTCTTCTCTAAAATTTCATGGAGTGTAGAGAGGTGGTTTAGAAGAGATTTGAGTGGAAATTGATCTAGGGTTGATCAATCTCAAGTTCTTCCCCAAATTCAAGTTGAATCTAGTACGCTCTTGATATTTTTCTTCTTTCTTCCAAGTTTACTTTGTTATCTTGTTGTGTCCTAAACCTTTAAAAATGTGAAGCAAAAACCCTAATATGTCCATCTTCTCTCTCTTTTCTCATGCTATCATCTAGGAAGGATCCCAAGCTAGGGATTTTGTGGTGATTTTCAACTTTCGAAAAGATTGGTGAAACTTTTTGTAGAATTCTAAAATCTACTTTATTAGAACAGAGGATAACGTATTTCACCTGATTTTTATATAAAGAGTGAGTGGATTTAAACCCACTTATATATTTAAGTATGTAATAAACTCAATTTGAGCTTTAGGATGCTAATATAATGCTATTTCAGAAAATTTGGTTGTTGTTGTGGTAAAATTATAACTATATTATGAAATTTTGATATTCATGCTTATTTTATACAATTATACTGATATTAAACTTGTTTAAACATTACTTTTGATCCATAGAATCAATTTTTATGGAATCTCATGTTTTCATAAGTGTTTTCCCTAATTTGGTGAGTTTTGGCCATTTAGGGTGAAAATGGCTCTAAAATTCTAATTTTGAGATGAAATTTGGTAAACTAGTCTAAAATGACTTATATGATAGAATATTATTGTAGTTTATTTATATTTAGATATATAAATCTAAAATTCCTTCCTTTGTTAGGAATCAGTTGTTTTAGATTATTTTTGCCATGATTTTGGTGGATTGAGCTCAAAGTGAGAAGAAACTATCCGTTAGATTTTATTTTCACATATCTAATCCACAACATGAATAAAATGAGTTTATATTCTTCTAGTGTATTTTTTTGGGTTCAGTGAGCCTCAAATTAGATTAATAAGGTGAATAATTTTAGTTCTGTAATGTGTGCAATTGATTCATATGAGTTTCAAACACAATATGTTATTGAGGAACCAATGTGTTTGGGTTTGGCTTAAATCCTTAGTAGTAAAAGACATGATAGAGTGTGCTATTATATAGCTTGATTTTTATTAGTTATAAATTTGGGATGATAGAATGCATAACCCTTCAGATGTTGTTTATTCAATGATCAGCTCACCTACTTCAAGCTATTCATAGTTTTTTTATTCTAGCAGTTTAGTTAGATCACGTCAATATTATTCAATATGAAATCTTAGTAGTTTCATTACATCATAAATAATTTTTGTATATTCATACTGGTTCACATTAATAAGTTCAAGTGAAAAACAATGTTGATAATTTGATGTTCGATTCTTTTTCATAGTACCAGAATTACATTGAATTGTTCAGTACTATTTTTAGTAGTAAAATATAGTTTTGAATACAAAAATAAAAATAAATGATTTAGTTACATGATAAATATATGAAAATCTTAGTGAAACAAAAGAAGTCAACTAGACATCTAGATGCCATGAGAACTATAGAATCCATCATAGGAGGCTTGCACTGTGAGGAGGAAAGCATGCTTCGTGACTGGAGGACAATTCTAGATCAAGATAGTTAGATTGTACCAGATAAGGGTTGGAGGGGTCTAGGCCAGTGAGGACAGAATCCTTGTGATAGAGTGGTACCCAACAATTACCAGAGATGTAAGTGGTACCTATGTTACTAGTCAGTTGGTTAGCCCTAGTGAAACCACTGATGCAGAAATAGCAAGTGTTTAAATCTCTACCTGAGTACTTAGGTTTAGAGGAGGATCCCAACTATCAGACATCTGCATATGTGGCAAGACCCACTATAGATAGGGTTTCTAGAGATTTTAGACTTATAATGACATGCATTTTTCCAAGTCTTGTACAATAAGATCATAGCTTGTTGTGATTCTTCCACATGTTGTGGTACACTTCATGTGGCTCATGGCATTAACAATAAATTAAAATATTAAGAAGTTAGATCCAAGAATTTGTGTTCAATATACATCAGAATTGTATTATTAAGTTATTCTCAATATTTAGTATGTTTGTGAATTTTACACTAGTTCTCATTCAATTTAGTATTTTATAGATTGTTTATGTCTCCTTTAGTTTCTATCCACTTAATAAAGAATATGCATATTTTTTGGCTATATCGATGAATTTCACTGAGCCAGTAGTCCACACTCTACTAAACAAATTTTTAGGTAATACTGTTGATTTGGTGATACAAGAGGATATTAGTAGTGTTTTGCAATAGAAATATGAAAAACCACTAGAGGGGGGTGAATAGGGTTTTATGGAGATTTTAATAATAATTTAACCAAAGAAAGCAACCACAAAAAGATTGGACAAGGGGACAAGGGTTTAGAGTGGTTCCAACCTTAGCAAATACTAAGGCAGTCAATCCACTACCCGGTTGCTTACCCAACTGGGATTTTGAAAGTATTTAATTTTATTACCTCGCAAGGATGTTACATAAAATTACAACACTTTCACCAAACCCTTCAGACAGCCTTCACCTAGAAGTAGTCTCACCAACCTCGAAGCAACCTTCCTTGAAGTAACCTCAAGCTCCCCCTTGAAGTAGCCTTCCTCTTGAAGTAGCTTCCCGTTGAGACAACCTTCTTGAAGTAGTCCAAAGTCCACCTTCTCCACTGAGAAGACCCTTCTCCACCTGAGAAGTCAAACCCTCTCCAATCCGCAACCTCCAACCCTAGGAGTAGCAAGGAGAGTACAAACAATATAAAGGAACAAGAAGGAAAAATAGAAATTACAATACCGTTGTAGCATAAGGCTTGATTTCCTATATCAAGCATTTTGATCTCCTAACCAATGTATATGGAAGTGTAAGTGTAGTGGATAGGAGATGCTAGCCTATAGGACACAAAATTGGAGCAATGGAAATGAATAACCAATGTTGGAATTGCTCAATTGCTCACAAGAATGAATTTCCAATTGCAAGTATGAATGCTCAAGTGTAGCACAAGTGTACTTTGGGTGTCCTATGGCTTGTCCTATTTATAGGAATGGCCTATGGATGCTTAAGTACGTTCTAGACACTTTCTAGGGGGTTCTTAGTGCTTAACTAGACGTTAGGTAACCATTAGTTGCTTTAGCAACAACTAGTTAATTAACTCTGAAAAGTGCAGACAGAACTCATCTCAGTCGAAGAATTGTCGACCGAGAGTCCTTCTCAGTCGAGGATTTGTCGAATGAGGGATGTCCTGGAGCAAGTGTTTACAACGTTCATTTCAACTCCCAACTACATTGGCTGTTGGGTCTAACGGCTACTTGGGTCATTCTCTGTCGAGGAATTTGTCGACCGAGAGTGTCTCAGACGAGAAGTTTGTCGACCGAGATTGACCCTGGTTAATGTTTTAAACTAAGTACTGAGTGTGTGTATGAGTGTGCAGTTATGACACTATTGTAGGGGATGACCTACCTAAGTGTTGTGATTTGTTAGGGAAGATCTAAACGCTTGATTTACATGATATCTAAGTACTTGTACATTATATATTTGTAAAAGTTTTTACATTTGATTACAATCATGAATTAAAGCAATTTTGAGCATATAGATCTTCCAAGTTGTGTCATCCACCTAGTTCCTGCAACACTCAAGTAGCACGTTAGATCTATAAGAATGAAATGTTTGTCATCATCGAAACAAAGGGATTATAATAATGTCCAATTTAGCCAACAAAATAGTCAACTTTTTTATACCTAACAACTCCGTATTGACCTGTCAAATGGGTGGGTGGGTTGGGTTTGGGTTAGGTCATTGTGGGTTTGAGTGTTGCGGGTTTGGGTCAAAAAGATGAAATTGTAAATTGGTTAAAGAAAGACAAACCCAAACCCTACCCAGTGGGTTGTGGGTCACCTGCGGGTGCCCATATAAAATGGGTTCAATAAACAATTATTATGTAAATTGCTATTGTGTCATTAAAAAAAGAGCATTCACTAGTGTTTTTAAATGAAATACAACACAAGAACAACCACCTAATATATAACGTCATTATCAAATGAAAAATTATGTTATATTTTTACAACCATTCAAGCACATACATATTTTAAAGTAAAATTCTCTAATGTACAATAAAATTCCTATAATGTATGATTATAATCAATAAACTAGAGCAAGTAACTTGTACTATGACTCTAGATTAATTTTGATAGAACAATCAAATAAGTAGTAGAGTTGGATTTATTTTCCCCAATATCTCTCTCATATCAAATCTTGTTGGCAGGATCGAGTTTGGACCGGAACTCCTTGATAATTAACGGTTAGTAGTAGACCATGTTATTTATTCTAAGTACTAGCCTATCATTATATTTATTTTTATATAATTAATTCAGTTAAGAGGGTCACCGATGGGTTCCCGTGGGCCACTTGAGAACCTGCTAAATAAATGGGTGGGTATGGGTTTGGGTAATATCCAGCGGGTGGAAAATTCCATCACCCAAACCCAACTTAAACGGGTCGAATCATGGGTGCCCACAGATTTAGACACAGTTTGATAGGTCTACTTGAATACTTGTAAATAACAAGGATTAGTATGAGTTCTTAAATGTGTATCTTTAATATTGGATTTAGCTTAGGGGAAATCAGGTTGTATACCTATGCTAAGTTAGTCCATATGATTGAATGTGTCATATATGAGAACTTTTAAATTGAAAATAAAAATAAAAATTAAGAGTGATATTTGGCTTTTGTTTAGTCACTAATATCATGTTTAGTAGTTAACATGAGATGCATGAGTAACATGGAGTCCTAAGATGCAAGCTTCATACTCAGCCACATTGTTAGTGGCATTAAACTACAACTACTTTGCTAGTCGTAGTTTCTCTCGTTTAGGGTTCTAGATGGCCTAGGGTCAACTTTGATTCCCCTCTGACGGACAATGTACTAACATATGTTACCTTGTATAACCCCAAAGGTACATTTAGATGGATTCAAGCATAGGAAAAAATGGTGTAGTCATTGAAATAGCTTCACACGATTGGAGATATGGTCTTTCTTAAATTTATATTTGGCAATCCTATTGTCCATGTAAACCTCCGCCTCCCTGTGCATCATGTCATGAAATAGGGTGACCATTTACCTTTGGTATGTAGCTCTGGCATTCTTGAGACTAGACATCGTGACTCCATAGAAAAATATTCCCCATTAAGTGATGAAGTATGTCTTCTCATTATCCTCCTTGGATATCTTTATTTGGATTTAGCTGACAAACCCATCCATGATATAGAGTAGTGCATGGCAGACTATGTTGTTGATGAGTACGTCTACATGTGTAAGTGTGACATCATCTTTTGGAGATGCTTTGTCAAGGTCATAATATTCCACACACATTCTTACCTTGTTGTTCTTCTTTGTTAGTGGTACAATGTTGGTGAGCCACATAGAATGTTGGTGGATACCAAGGTAATGAATCCTAGTATCTAAGATGTGTCAATAGTATGGGAAGTATGTGAAGGTTTGAAATTTTTATTAAATGAACATTCCAAGTGTTGCCCACCACACACACACACACACACACACAGAGAGAGAAAGAGAGAGAGAGAGAGTTGATGATGACCCTCTAAATGTTATTTGGAAGGAAAAACAAAAGTGATTCTATAATATTGTGTATGGTTCAGTGATAGCTGGGAAAGACCACTATCAAGGATAGATGGTTTGTTGGTCAATAGATATGTGATACCGTATTCCTTTAAGATAAACCAATGATCAAATATCAATGCATAAGAGTTAGATTGGATGGCATAACTCATATGACCATGACGAGTTTAGAGTTATGTCCTTTAGACTAACCAATGTACCGATAGAATTTATGAATAGGAGGAACAGAGTGTTCAAGTAATGTCTTATAAGTTGTAACAAGATCTGAATGATGACATGTCAAAGTATTTCAAATATGGTAAAAAATATGATCAATATTCTTCAAAAACCTTAGGGTTGCCGAAGCATCAATAGCTATGAGACAAGTTGAACAAGAGTGAGTTGGTGGTTGACTAGAGTATCCTCTAGGAGTTATGATACCTCTGTTAAGTATGTTATGAATCCTGATAAGATGAAGGCAATGTCGTTGCTCCACCCCTAACAAGGTCAATTAGGAAGTTATATTTGATAATAGTTACTTACAAGTGTATGATTCTTCAACTAAATAGATGGTCAGTCCTACATTGAGATGATTGGAGAATCCTATGAAAACATACTCCTCATAAGTTATTGAAAACTAGGGGGTGCCTACATTGTTGTTTGAGTTGTTGATTACAACAACCATTAAAGGAGCATAGAGATGAAACCTTGTAAAGTTACATATGATAATAAATACCCGATGTTCTATGTTTGGTAAGATCCAGTGAGTGTGGCCTCTGAGTGATGCATGATACTACATATAGAATATTTCAAGATGACAATCGAGTCCCAAATTTGAAATTTACTATAAGATTTGTACAAGTGGCACAACAAGTTTCTATGTTCCATATTTGCAAATGTCTTCTTATGTGTGGGGGGGGTTGTGTTGACCCAAGATAAGATATGTATGTAAGATGTCACATCACCATGATATGCAAGTAACCATGAAAAGGTAATAGGATGAGGTGCAGAGGAAGTACCCATCTTGGTTTACCTTGGATTTCAGGGGCAGAATCCCTATTAGGGGTTTATAGTTGTGAGACTCCTAACCTTGCTTAAAGTGTTGAACATGCTTAATTATCATAATTTAATTATTATAACCCTAATATAACCTTTTGATATGCTTTGAAATCATAATACAAGCTTAAGTTTCAAATTTGGTCCAATTTGGACACTGTTTGAGCAAGTTATGTAATTTTATACACATTTTGGACTTTTCTACAATTTACCCAATTGAGAGGTTTTCTTTGCAATTTATCAATTGCATTATGTTCCTTGGATATTCTATCATCATTCTTGACTTGTTGATCCATGGGGTGCCTATTTAAACCTTGGTTTGAAGGTGTTTTCTCTAAGGGTATTTTATGGTTTACCCCTTCATGGATGAGCTACCTTTAGTAGATATCAACTAATGAGTTATTTGTTTTGCTTGGGAATTCAAGAAAGGAGGGATAATCATGTCTCTATGGATTGTGGGGGATCTAATTTTGTGTGTGCTTGTATATTCTTAATAGTTTAAGGCTATGGACACTTGGAAAGATACTAGAACTTCAACTTTTTATTTTTCTTTATCTTAAAGCTTCATATACTTATCCCTAAGTACAGAAATGAGCCATTTTATCTCCACCACTTTCCTCCTTATACAAACCTCGTACTCCCTCTGTGTTTTTTTGAATTTCCTATCCAAGGAAGAAGAAAGAGGGGACCTTCTTGGAAAAAGAATCTAGGGTTGCAATTGACTTCCTTTTAGGGTTTAAAAAGCTTCCTTCTAGTGATATTGACCTAAAAGAGTAAGAATTCCCTTCTTTTCTCTGTTTATTTCTTTTTTATTATTCCTACTACCTTTCTCCAGGTCGTAACCTTGCTGTTCCATGGTAGAAATTGATCTAAAGCTCTAAAACCCTACCTTTCTTGCTCTTAGGGTTTGCTCATTTGATGAAGAAAGGTGCTAGATGGATGGGTTCATAGCTTATGCTTGGATTTTCTACCCTACCTGCTCGAGTTTTCTTCTGTTTGGGGTTTCATCTTCTCATTCTAGGCAAGTTGTATAACTTTCTCCACATTTATTTTTTACCATAAGCTTTCTAGATCATGTTCTTTCTTGAAAATGATGATCCATGCACTAAAAAGCTATGCTTGACTTAGATTTTGATTTTTATAATGTTCCCTATTCTGATTTTAGTTCTAGATGAACCTGTGATCATGTGTACGTTATTCATAAGGTATAAGATGACTTGGATCAGGTTGTTTTGGCAACTTATGGTGCTAAGAACCTATCAACCAATGGTCAATTTTAGGGTTTTAAGCTGATTTCTTCTATAAACCCATGACCCGATGAAGGTATCATTGCAACAACCCTATGGTGTTGTCTTCATGAAAATTGATGGTGGTAACCAAGGGTGTCAACTGACGTTCACCCCTTAGGTCATGTTTTGTCCTAATTATAACCCTAGTGATTAACAACTAAGTACCCTAATGATGTTATCAATCAATGGTGATATTAGTTTGATATTTGATGTTGATTAATGAATATAGTGCTGATCTAACAACCTATGATGACTTAGTGGTCCCTAATGATGGTGTATCAGGTCTCCAAAACCTATGGTGAGTTAATCATATAGTTTTAGCATCAATTAATCCTTAGACCAATGGTTTCTTGGGTTACTGGATGCAATGGTCAGACCTATACTATAATTGATAGTTTTAACATATGAACTTGACCCAATGGTCAAAATCTAATGTTTATTCCTCCAATAAAGTGGAAAGATGGCTAATGTAATATGTTAGTCCTAATAATGTGATTTAGATGGTTTCCTTTATATGATAAACTTCAGGATCTTACTTGTTGACACTGGATGGCTTGTTTTAACTGAACAGTCGATTGTGGGTTTTACCCTACTCTCAATGGAACATTTTGTGTTGTTAATCAAGGGATGACTAGGGTTAGATGGAGAATATTTCTAGAGAACAAATCAAGGACTTCATAGGTGATTTATCCAAGGTTTTTACTTATGTAAACAACCAATGGTCTTACCTTTTAAACATCCAATGGTTCTGGGTGACATTGTAGTATGGTAATATTGGTTGAATGATGATGGAACAAATGTAGGGTTACCCTTAATAAGGTATTCTTACCTATTCACTCATATGAAATAAGAGATGATAACCATATTGTGTTGATATGTAACCCTAATGAGGTATAGCTTGTTTCTATCTTTAATATAACAAAATGATGGCAATTGGGTATGAATAGTCCTTGAATGACTAATACAATTATGGAGTACTCTATTACTGTTGTTGAAACCCTAGTATGCTATAACGCGATGGTTACACATTGATTTATGTGTGGATTCATACTTGATAAAGGTATGGAATGTGATGTTGATGCTTCACCTTATACATCCATGATCCAATGGGGATGCTGTGAGTTAGGGTTTGGGTATAAGTGTTGATTAGTAACATTAATATAATTTATCTTGTTGAACCTAACTATAATGCATATAGATAAAGATGAGTATTAATGTTCAACATTCTTATATGATGGAATTATGGTAGAATAACCTACTTAATATGATCATTACCTTAATATGTTAATTGGTGGTTATCATAGCCACATAGTTGATACTTTCTTACGCTAAACATGTGCATTATAAATATGATGAGGGTTAATCATATCTAGATTCCTTTCATGTTGATGTAATAAAGGAATGTTCTTAATGCTAATATAACCCTTCTATGATTGTTTATGAATATATCCTAGCTAATTAATGCAATATTGTGTTGATTTGATGTATTATATGTAAGTGATGTTGTTGAGCCTTGTTATAAGGCATGCAAATATAATGATGATCTTGTAGGAAATAATTTGATGGTGTTAATGACCTTTGGGCATGTTTGAGCCCTAAATGAGATGTAATCCTCTTGTGTTGATAAGGGTTTATACCCTGTGATATTATGAAAAGTATTTATATCATATGATAGTATGGTGGTCTGAATGACCTTTGGGCATGGTTGAGCCCTGAATGAGGTGTAATCCTCTTATGTTGATAAGGGTTGATACCCTGTGATATTGTGAAAAGGATTTCTATATTGTGATAGTATGATGACTAGTGTGGTCTCATGAATGGAAAGTGAATAGTACCATGTGATGATGAGATGAGAAATTATGTTTCACACATTTTTTATCTTTTAAAAGTTGTGATATTTATATGCTTGCTAGAAGTGAATTAGGGATTGTATGTCCACTTGTTTGATGCATCCTTAATTCATCCAATTGGCATAACTAATCAAGTGCAACTCTAATGATGTAGTACCATGTGCTGTACAACCATCTTCAGTGTTAAAACTTACTGGATGGTGAAACGAGTATTCCTAAGGGAAACTCAGAGTGCATACTGTTGAGTATGTGGGATTGGAAGGTTGAGGATATATCCTTGTCATCCACAATGTAGATTGTTGAGGATGGCTATGGTCATTCCTCATACATATGATGTGATTGAGAACGGTGGTGGTCGTGTCTCAGCGATTATAACATGATGTGATTAGAGGACAACTACGGTTGTACCTCAGTGATTGGGTTTGAATACCATAGATGCTAGTTCCATGACCTGTACCAAGGTGGGCTTGTTACAGGACTATATATCATTGTGGTGGAAGCTTTGACTGATATGTCACTGCCTTTTTACTCATAGAGACTGGGAGGAAGAGATCTTAGGATATCGACACTCCTAGATCTTATACGGAATCGAATATCCCTTCACAGGGGTCGGTTGGACTTTGAATGGTACGATTCAAATTCCCCAGGGCATATTAAAAGATGTAATACATCTGTGTAGCATATTTGTTTAGGGTTATACATGACGTTTCACATTGGATGATAACCCTTGTTTTTTCATCTTTACATAAAGATGATGCTTAGTGCAATTAAGAGATAGTAGATATACTTATGTTGTGGATATGCTTAAGATTTTATATGCGTACATACAATAGCCATGCTTATGTTGATAACTATACTACTATTGCTGATTATAATCATGATGCTAGATATCTCATGTTGTTAGTTATGTTTAGCATGCTAGCCATGCCTTTGTTACTAGAGATGCATATATTTCTAATCATGCTTATGCAAATAGTTGTGCTTATGTTGTGAGCTCTTCTTATGAGGTTAATATGTTCGACCTATTAGACATGCTAATGTTGTTATCTATGCTTATGTGGCTAGACTTATTCATAATGATAGATATTCTATGATACTAGACTTGCTCATGATGCTAGATATGCATATGCTACTGAATTTCTTATATTGTCAACAACATAAAGGGTGATAGTCTGGATAATGATGATAATTATTATCTGCTCCTTAATGTATTTTGTTAATCGTCAGTACTGCTGAGATTATTTGTTATATTTGATTAAACTGATTAACTATTTAATTACTTTAAAATGTTGTAATCAATAAACGTTGCTAGAGGTTATATCTCTTGCTGGGACATGGGTCTCACCCTTGTGGTTTTCTACATTTTTTTAGGTAATTAGAAGTGACGAAAACAAACCTGTGGAAGCAAGAAGAGGAGCTACAATAATGAATCTTTGAGAAAGTTGATTAGATGTCTAGTGTGTCCTTGAGTAATCCCTATACTCTCAGGTCCGGCAGGAATAGTTTGTATATGGTGTTTCAAACAAATTGAACTATTGTTAGCATGTTAATGCTTGTTTGTGTGGCATATATGAATATTGTTCTCCTACATATATATGTTGTGGCCAAGGCAATAGAACAATTGTATCAAATTCTTGACATAGTATGGATATAAGAAAGATGTTAGACTCTTATGCATATGTTTCAGAGCAAGTGCTGACATTGAAATCAGTTTTAATTTACCTATATTTTTGGGTATGTGATTAATTAGTGATTGATTGTGCTTTATGTTTTGAGTAATCTTGTTTAGTGTAATGGGTTCTCACAAGTTGGTATCAGAGCTTTAGGTTCATTGAGTCTACAGGGACACTAGGACTTAGGACTAGGATGAGGTCAAAATTAGGAATATGACATAAAAGTATGGTGCATACTGCCTAATCTCAGTATTTGGGTGCCCTGGCTAGGCATTCAATTATTGAAGAAAGGTTAGATTGTTATCTTTCTGATTACTCTGATCAATTAGTCATTTTGAGACAATCTAAAGAGCATAATGAATAACAAATCATGGTGTGAATATCTCAATCCTACCTTAAAGAAGATGAGAATTGCATCATTATCTATCAAAACATGAATGTTTGGTAAATATAAGAGAAAGATACAACACCATGAAATCTAAATATGAATACAAATAAGGAAAAGAGGAGTTACTGAAGATGTGATTCAAGAAGATAATAAAATAAAAGACAGACAAGTCTATGCTTATAAAGTGAATCAAGGTATGAAATCCACATAAGATAGAGAGAACTCCTATAACAAGTACAAAATGAGAAGATGAATGGGAACAATGACAAAGAAATAAGGTGGAACCTGAGTTAATCTCAAACCAACCTATGTGTGTAAGAAAGTGTTAATAAAAAATTAGAACGACATGTGAAAGAAATTAAGGGAGATGATCTGGATTTAATGAAGAAAATGTGGAATATGATGATTTACCTATCGATAAGTGATTGAAAAACATAATAAAATAAGAGAACATACCAAGTGTGATAAATCGTCATCAAGGAAGGAGTAATGAGATATGCTAATCATGATGATTCCTATGCTAATGGCAAGGAACCCAAAATGAAAAAGTTAAAATGATACATAAGAAACTATAACCTACATAATGAAAATATAATCGGTTACCTTTTTTCTAGTGACCCTTGAAAAATACTACTATGGTATGGTAAGTGTGTTTCCCTTTGTTTCTTTCCTTTCTAGGGCATATATTTCAAGTGGATCACTGTCACTTGGTCGTGTGGATTCACTGCAAACATGAAGGTGGATAGATTATTATAGCATAAGGTTGATTGGACTATGGTTCCAAGATCATAAAGTTTGTGATGAGTTTGCTTTTGAGCCTTCCAATAATTAGGAAGACTCCTCTTATATGTCTTGAGATTTGTTATGTTGGTAAAAGTAGATGAGATAAGGATGTGAGTTCCTTATAGAACATGAGGTGGATACCAAGGTAATTAATCGTAGTATCCAAGATGTGTCAATAGAATGGGAAGTATGTGAAGGTTTGAAATGTTTATTAAATGAACATTCCAAGTGTTCCTCCCCCTTAGAGAGAGATAGAGAGAGAGAGTTGATGATAACCCTCTAAATGTTATTTGGAAGGAAAAACAAAAGTGATTCTATAATATTGTGTATGGTTCAGTGATAGCTGGGTAAGACCACTATCAAGGATAGATGGTTTGTTGGTCAATAGATATGTGATACCATGTTCCATTAAGATAAATCTATGATCAAATATCAATGCATAAGAGTTATATTGGATGACATAATTCATTTGACCATAATGAGTTTAGAGTTAGATTCTTTAGACTAACTAATGTACCAATAATTTATGAATAGGAGGAACAGAGTGTTCAAGTAATGTCTTACAAGTTGTAGCAAGCTCTGAATGATGACATGTCAAAGTATTTCAAATATGGTTAAAAATATGATCAATATTTCTTTAAAAACCTTAGGATTGTAGAAGCAACAATAGATATGAGACAAGTTGAACAAGAGTGAGTTGGGGGTTGACTAGAGTATCATCTAGGTGTTATGATACCTCTGTTAAGTATGTTATGTGAATCATGATAAGATGAAGACAATGTCCATGCTCCACCCCTAACAAGGTCAACCAGGAAGTTATATTTGTTAAAAATTATATACAAGTGTATGATTCTTCAACCAAATAGATGGTCAATCCACCTTTGAGATTATTGGAGAATCCTCTAAAAACATACTCCTCATAAGTTCTTGAAAACTAGGGGGTACCTACATGGTTGATTGAGTTGTTGATTACAATAAACATTAAAGGAGCATAGAGATGAAACCTTGTAAAGTTGCATATGATAATAAATACTTGATGTTCTATGTTTGGTAAAATCCAGTGAGTGTGGCCTCTGAGTGATGCATGATACAACATATAGAATAGTTTAAGACAACAATCGAGTCCCAAAGTTGAAAGTTACTATTAGATTTGTACAGGTGGCACAACAAGTTTCTATGTTCCATATTTGCAAATGTCTTCTTATGTGTGTGTGGGGGGGTTGTGTTGACCCAAGATAAGATATGTATGTAAGATGTCACATCACCATGATATGCAAGTAACCATGCAAAGGTAATAGGATGAGGTGCAGAGGAAGTACCCATCTTGGTTTACCTTGGATTTCAGGGGCAGAATCCCTATTAGGGGTTTATAGTTGTGAGACTCCTAACCTTGCTTAAAGTGTTGAACATGCTTAATTATCATAATTTAATTATTATAACCCTAATATAACCTTTTGATATGCTTTGAAATCATAATACAAGCTTAAGTTTCAAATTTGGTCGAATTTGGACACTGTTTGAGCAAGTTATGTAATTTTATACACATTTTGGACTTTTCTACAATTTACCCAATTGAGAGGTTTTCTTTGCAATTTATCAATTGCATTATGTTCCTTGGATATTCTATCATCATTCTTGACTTTTTGATCCATGGGGTGCCTATTTAAACCTTGGTTTGAAGGTGTTTTTTCTAAGGGTATTTTAGGGTTTACCCCTTCATGGATGAGCTACCTTTAGTAGATATCAACTAATGAGTTATTTGTTTTGCTTGGCAATTCAAGAAAGGAGGGATAATCATGTCTCTATGGATTGTGGGGGATCTAATTTTGTGTGTGCTTGTATATTCTTTTTTATCCTTCCTAATATCTTTACCCAGGTTAGAACCTTGTAGTTCCTTGGTATAAATTGCTCTAAAGCTCTAAAACCCTACCTTTCTTGCACCTTATACTTAGGGTTTCCTCATTTTATGAACAAAGGTGCTAGATGGACGAGTTCATAGCTTATTCTTGGATTTGCTACCCTACCTACCCAATTTTTCTTCTTTGTGGGGTTTCATCTTCTCATCAGAGGCAAGTTTTATAACTTGATCAACGTTTATTGCTGACCATAAGCTTTCTAGATCTTGTTCTTGCTTGAAAATGATGATCCATGCACTAAAAAGCTATGCTTGACTTGGATTTCAATTTTTATAATATTCCCTATTATGATTCCAGTTCTAGATGAACATGTGATCATGAGTAAGTTATTCATAAGGTATAATATGACTTGGATCAGGTTGGTTTGGCAACTTATGGTGCTAAGAACCTATCAACCAATGGTCAATTTTAGGGGTTTAAGCTGATTTCTTCTATAAACCCATGACCCAATGATGGTATCATTGCAACATCCCTATGGTGTTGTCTTCATGAAAATTGATGTTGGTAACCAAGGGTGTCAACTGACTTTCACCCCTTAGGTCATGTTTTGTCCTAATTAGAAGCCTAGTGATTAATAACTAAGTACCCTAATGATGTTATCAATTAATGGTGATATTAGTTTGATATTTGATGTTGATTAATAAATATAGTGCTGATCTAACATTCTATGGTGACTTAATGGTCACTAATGATGGTGCATCAGGTCTCCAAAACCTATGGTGATTTAATCATATAGTTGTATCATCAATTAATCCTTAGACCAATGGTTTCTTGGGTCACTAGATGCAATGGTCAAACCTATACTGTAATTGATGGTTTTAACATATGAACTTGACCCAATGGTCAAAATATAATGTTTATTCCTCCAATAAAGTGGAATCATGGTTAATGCAATATGTTAGTCATAATAATGTGATTTAGATGGTTTCCTCTATATGATCAACTTAAGGAGCATACTTGTTGACAATGGATGGCCTGTTTTAACTGAATAATCGATTGTGGGTTTTACCCTACTCTCAATGGAACTTTTTGTGTTGTTAATCAAGGGATGTCTAGGGTTAGATGGTGACTCTTTATAGAGCACAAATAAAGGACTTAATAGGTGATTTATCCAAGGTTTTTATTTACGTAAATAACCAATGGTCTTACCTTTTAAACGTGTAATGGTTCTGGGTCACGTTGTGGTATGGTGATATTGGTTGAATGATGATGGAACAAATGGAGGGTTACCCTTAATAACGTAGTCTTACATATTTACTCATATGAATAGAAGGTATGATAACAATATTGTGTTGATATGTAACCCTAATGAAGTATAGCTTGTTATACGTAGCTTTAATATAACTAAATGATGGTAATTGGTATGAATAGTCCTTGAATGACTAATACAATCATGGAGTACTCTGTTACTGTTGTTGAAAACCTAGTATGCTATAACTCGATGGTTACACCTTTATTTATGTGTGGATTCATACTTGATAATGGTATGGAATGTGATGGTGATGCTTCACCTTATACATCCATGATCCAATGGGGATGTCGTGAGTTAGGGTTTGGGTATAAGTGTTGATTAGTAACATTAATATAATTTATATTATTGAACCTAACTCTAATGCAAATAGATAAAGATGAGTATTAATGTTTAACATTCTTATATGATGGAATGATGGTGGAATAACCTCCTTAATAATATAATAACCTTAATATGTTAATTGGTGGTTATCATAGCCACATGGTTATACTTTCTTATGCTAAACATGTGCATTATGAATATGATGAGGGTTAATAATATCTAGATTCCTTGCATGTTGATGTAATAAAGGAATGTTCTTAATGTTAATATAAACCTACTATAATTGTTTATGAATATCTCCTAGCTCATTAATGCAATATTGTGTTGATCCGATGTATTATATGTAAGTGATATTGTTGAGCCTTGTTATAGGCATGCAAAGATAATGATGATCTTAATGACCTTTGGGCATGGTTGAGCCCTGAATGAGGTGTAATCCTCTTGTGTTGATAAGGGTTGATACCCTGTAATATTGTGAAAAGGATTTATATCCTATGATAGTATGATGGTCTTAATGACCTTTGGGCATGGTTGAGCCCTGAATGAGGTGTAATCCTCTTATGTTTAAGGGTTGATACCCTATGATATTGTGAAAAGGATTTATATCTTGTGATAGTATGATGATTAGTGTGGTCTAATGAATGGCAAGTGAATATTACCATGTGATGATGAGATGAGAAATTATGTTTCACACATTTTTTTTTATCTTTTAAAAGTTGTGATATTTATATGCTTGCTAGAAGTGAATTAGGGTTTGTATGACCACTTGTTTGATGCAGCCTTAATTCATCCAATTGTCATAACTAATCACGTCCAACTCTAATAATGTAGTGCCATGTGTCGTAGAGCCATCTTCAATGTCGGAACTTGCTGGATGGTGAAACGAGTATTCCTAAGGGAAACTCAGAGCGCATACTGTTGAGTAAGTGGGGGTGGCAGGTTGAGGATATATCCTTGTCATCCAAAATACAGATTGTGGAGGATGGCTATGGTCATTCCTCATACATCTGATGTGATTGAGAATGACTGTGGTTATGTCTCAGTGATTATAACATGATGTGATTAGAGGACAATTGCAGTTGTACCTCAGTGATTGGGTTTGAATACCCTAGATGCTAGAGCCATGACCTGTACCAAGGTGGGCTAGTTACAGGATTATATGTCTCTATGGTGTCAACTTTGATTGATATGTCGGTGCCTTTTTACTCATATTGACTGAGGGGAAGAGATCTTAGGATACCGGCACTAGAATCTTGTACATAACTGAATATCCCTTTGCATGGGTCGGTTGGACTTTGAATGGTACGATTCAATTTCCCTAGGGCGTATAAAAGATGTAATAAAATTGCATAGAATATTTGTTTAGGGTTATAGATGACGTTTCACATTGGATGATAACCCCTTTTTTATCTTTACATAAAGATGATGCTTAGTGCAATTAAGAGATAGTAGATATACTTATGATGTGGATATGCTTAAGATTGTAGATGTGTACATACATTAGCCATGCTTATGTTGATAACAATATTGCTACTACTGATTATAATCATGATGCTAGATATTTCATGTTGTTAGTTATGTTTAGCATGCTAGCCATGCCTTTGTTACTAGAGATGCATATACTGCTAATCATGCTTATGTAGATAGTTGTGCTTATGTTGTGAGCTCTTCTTATGATGTTAATATGTTGACCTATTAGACATGCTAATGTTGTTAGCTATGCTTATGTGGCTAGACTTATTCATAATGATAGAGATTCGATGTTACTAGACTTGCTCATGATGCTAGATATGCATATGCTACTGAATTGCTTGTATTGTCAACAACATAAAGGGTGATAGTCTGGATAATGATGATAACTATTATTTGCTCCTTAATGTATTTTTTTAATCATCAGTACCATTGAGTTTATTTGTTATATCTGATTAAACTGCTTAACTATTTAATTACTTAGAAATGTTGTAATCAATAAATGTTGCTGGAGGTTATATCTCTTACTGGGACATGGGTCTCACCCTTGTGGTTCAACACATTTTTTGAAGTAATCAGAAGTGACAAAAACAAACCTGTGGTAGCAAGAAGAGGAGATAAAATAATGAATCTTTGAGAAAGTTGATTAGATGTCTAGTGTGTCCTAGAGTCATCCATGTATTCTCAGGTTCGGCAAGAATAGTTTGTATGTGGTGTTTCAAACAAATTGTACTTTTTAGCATGTTAATTCTTGTTTGTGTGGCATATATGAATATTGTTCTCATGTGTATATATGTTGTGGCTAAGGTAATAGAACAACTGTATCACATTCTTGGCATAGTATGGATATAAGATAGATGTTGGGCTCTTATGCAAATGTTTTAGAGCGAGTGCTGACATTGAAATCAGTTTTAATTTACCCATATTTTTTGGGTATGTGACTAATTAGTGATTGATTGTGCTTTATGTTTTGAGTAATCTCATTTAGTGTAATGGGTTTTCACATATAGTCATAGTTTCCCCCACTTTACACCATTATATTCCTTTGTAACTTCAAAGTTTGTAGTCTCGGAGTCATCTTGTCTAGGCCATCGAGGGAAAATCTAGAGAGTATCATAATCAGTTGCATCAGATGGAGCCTCCATCCCTTTAGGTGTTGGATCAATGGTTTTCACCTTGCCAACAACATTATCATTGTGATTGTTGTTTTCTCTAGCGTCTAGTTTCTCTAGGCATGATTTATTGACTATAAGAGTAGGCATGCACTTGATTACTTCCTTGTTTGGAGGGTTGATATTTCCTTTGACCTATTTCTTGTTCTAGGAAGTCTGGATGCCCTGACTTTCTTAACCAACAAGAGTGATATTCTCAATGATGGTTGTGATTTTGGGGTAGTCATCCTCATTAATCACCATCAACCTCTTACATGAGGTAATATATCATCACGAGGATGATGTCCTTGGTGTTGCTAGCATCTTCTCTAGCAAGTGCCACAGTGCATGGAAAGTACATACGGGGACCCTTATGCTTGGAGCTAAGGTCCCATAAAAATAACACCCGAAGTCGATGCTCTTCTTCTAGCTGTATGTGTTGAGCCTCATAGCTTTAGTCCTAAGTCAGTGATAGAAATTTGAGGTAATCCCTTTTGATCTAGTCCATTTGTTGGACCACAACACTACGAGTTTCCAATATGGCTTCCACCTAGTAAACCAAGGTCGTGCATAGGATAGGCCATAGAAACCAAGACCCGCCACCTTTTATGTTAAAGGATCTAGATGATCCATGCACATCCTTGTTGTTTGGATCCCAGTCCACTATTTGGGTGGATATGCAACTCTAATATCCACTGAGTAAGCAATGTGGGATTTTATGGGACATAGCAAGCTCTTATTTGTGGCAGAACTCAGTTTATGTTGGTGATGTGCAACATGTCAAAGAAAAATTGGAGATCATTTTCTTCGATGCAAGCTATGATGTCATAGTTATCCGCATAAATAGTGACAATGGCTTGTCCTAGACGATACTATAGTTTCTGATGTACTGATAAGGGAACCACTCAACTATGATGAATCCATGGCCTTTCTCATAGGAGTTTGAAGTAAGGTCTCAACTACATAACCACACACAGGATTGCAAAAATTTGTTTCCCAATTTGTAGATTTAGAGTAATCTCTCCCATGGCATCTTTGACTACTCCTTTGAAGGGATCCTTCCCCATGTTGATGAGTGTATTTAGGGGACAATAATTAAGTATGGCACCATTGTTGACAAAACATGAAGGTATTTTGATGCCGTTGTATATCACCATGATTAGTAAGGGATTTTTACGACTTCCTCATTATGTATCTCATCTTTGGGAAATGAGATTAGGTGCATGGTCATGGTTAACTAGATGGCGGCTACAAGAGTTTCGACTCACGTCTTTGGACACATAATCCCCTTCTAACGTCTTCATTACTTATTCATGGATTGTGTGGGAAGTCTACATCACTTCATCCAATTACACTTCCCCTTAAGATTTATCTAGGAATTGAATTATATTTGAGCCTTCTGATTAGTTTTCCTATAGATCTAAGTTGTCAACGGTATCCTTCTTTATGTTGACAATAGTAATGGGTACCTTACTTCTCTCCTCCTATGTCTTTCTAGTAGGGACTCCTACATACGTAGTTACCTTCTCCTTACCCTTATCGAGGGGAAAGCGTAGTTCTGGTGGAATGGGATGTTGGTCCATCTCTAGTGTGGTTGGTTTGTACACAACAAATTATAACACTACTATGGGGTGGGGAGTCATTATTTGCTGGAATTTTCTTGGGAATGGTTTGTTAGGGACCAAGATATTTTGCACTTTCAACCAATGGTGAGCTCATAGTATGTTGATCGGCTATACTTTATAACCATGGAGAGGTCTTGGTATGCTGGTCGGATATACTTTGTTCCCCTATTGAGCTCCTAGTATGCAAATTGGTCTCATGGTTCTTACTAGGATCACCCGTTTCTTCTCTTGAATTAAAGTGATGATATGAGCACTCTGGACCAGTTCTTGATGTCTTGTTCTAGAGTAAGGACATGTCTATGCATTGGATCTTCCAGTGATAAGATGGCATCAACTATGTTGGAAGATGAAGGCATTTCCTATGATGTGATTGTGCTAACCTCGTTTTATTCTATGAAGTCATGTAATGCATGCTTGAGCACGCATAGGAATCCATCTTATGCCATGTAGTGCGATTGAAGTCACAAATGGCGTTGTCAATGTATATCTTTGGTAGGGGATTTGGTAGATCTCATAGGCTGGGAACTTTAATAGGTTCTTGATGTCTACAAACATCATGCTAAGGGAAGCTCCAAAAGGAGTTAACTTCCTATTTGGCTTGGAAGGTTCTTCTAATGATGCATGATCCGCTTGAGGTGTCATGTTCCTTGACATTAAAGGAGTGCTTTCTACCTCATGCTACATAGGTGGTTGAAAAGGTGGTAGTGGTATGTATCCATAGTAGTTGTTTTGTAGCCATGAATATTGTAGAGGCATGTACTGAGGTTGATAGTTGGGTGGCACCATCTAGGCATGCTTCTACTGGTGTGTCGAGGCACTAACTGTATGATTTGTTGATGTCTAAACTGATGAAATATAGACAATTAGATGTTTTCACTTACTGTTTCCGATAGGGACAATCACTTACCCTACCGTTGCATCTATGATTTTTTCCTTGGTCCATTTATCTGTGAGACTCCTGACCTAGCTTAGTGCTTGAGTGTGCTTGCTTTTCTTAATAAGATTCTTAAACCTTAATCTGATCATATGATGCCCTTAATAGCATGTGACATGCTTATGTTCTCAGTTTGGTCCTGTTTGGTTGATGATTGAGCTATGCTTGTTTTGAACCAAGTTTCTATTTACCCATGTTGAGGCTTAATCTTGCAATTTGTCACAAGTAGGTTGTGCCTTTTGTGATTAGCATCATGAGAGAGAGTGATTCTTAGGAGCGCCTTGTATTAAGATTTGGTTGGTGATGTGACATCATGTGTGGTTTTAAGGTTTGCATGCTTTGCATGGGTTGCATGAGTGATGGTGTCGACCATGTGTGTTTCTTTAGTGTATCAACCTATGTGTGTGAGTCCTCTTATTGTGTTTCAACCGAAGCTCTTCTTGGTTGTGGTTTGTAGTGACTTGATGCCTTATTCTTTGTGTTGATCACTAGGGTTTGTTCATGTGGAGATGTATTGCGACCTTGGTTGGTGGTGTTGTGGATGATACCATGTGTTTTGCTTAACCAAGATGAGGTGAGGACCTAAGTGTTCGCTGCACCACATAGATTTTAACAATCCTCTTGCATGTGTGTTAGCTTGGCCATGGCTTTGTTGGGCATGTGTCCTTTTGGTTATCTAATATCTTAACACCTCATGATCTTAACCTCCCTCCTACCTCTTGAGTATATAGACTCCTTCTTTCACATGCATGTATTCCCTTTAGTTCTCTCCTTCCTCTCTTCTCCCTTGTATTCAGCCTTAAAGCTTGGTGGAGCTAGAGAAGGTGGCGATCGTGAGCTTGATCATCTCCATTGTGGTGATTGTTGGTGATCTTACTTCTTGGTAAGTTGTTATCTTCCTTGATCTTGTTTCCTTTGGACCTTATCTTTTCTTTTCTTCTTCTTGTCTGTGATACTTTGGGTTACCATGGTGGTATCTTGAGCTCGATCATCTCCTTTGGGGTGATTGCTGGTGATCTTCCTTCTTGGTAAGTTGTTATCTTCCTTGATCTTGTTTCCTTTAGACCCTATCTCTTCTTTTCTTCTTCTTATCTGTGAGACTATGGGTTACCATGGTGGTATCTTGAGGGACTTCTCTCCAATAGAGGTAGAGATCCATGGTTTTCCATTAAGTACCTAAGTGAGATGAAGTTTTCCTCTTTCATCTTTCTTCTTCCTTGTTCGGCCTAGGTTTTGTGCTTTCTTCTTCTTGAGATTTCCTTTGACTATGAGTTCTTCTCATCTTGAGGTGACCATGTTGGCCATGTAGTTGATCCTATTTGGAGATTCTTTTCTCTCTCTTGAAGCTCATGGCTTTGGAGCTTAATCTTCCCTTTAGGCGGGTTATATAACTTTCCTCGACCATGAGTAGTGACCATCTCAAAGACATATCAATTTGACTACAACAAGAACCAACATGGGTAGCAACCCAAACATAGATACCTCTAGTGACCACTCACCTAGTCATGGGTAGTGACCATCACCACCTCTAGGTGTAGTGATCATTACTGTTAGCTCACACTTGCGGCCATCTAAGTATGTTATGTGTAGCGACCAAGAAAACCACATGTAGTGATCATTGTATCGACAAAACAAGCCCAAGCATCTGTTGCGACCACCCTCTTAGGGTTAGGGTTTTTTGTACCTACAACACAACAACAAACAAGTAGCGACCCCTAGCGACATTAAGATCAAGCCACTCCAAATAGCACATAGCCAACCTCAAAACTAAGTAGAACCATGATCAAAATAGATGATAAACAACAAGAAAACTAAGAATCATCAAGGAGAAATCTCCATGCAAAGATGGACCTCAAAACCCTAGATCAAGTGCCACAAGTATCAATCATGAAAACTCATGATATGAATGATGAAACCTTACTTCAAATGCATATGAACATGAACTTAAAGCCTCCATCCAACATAGGATAACCGAACCATAAGAATAGTGATAAAAACAACATTCAAGACACATAAAACAATCATCATCTTGATCATCACCATAACTTTGGGTTCAAGAAATTAGGGTTTAGGCAAAAGAGGAATCTATGTAAGAACATTTCATCATCTTAAACACTAAATCAAGATAACATTGTATAGCATATGATGATTATGTTTTAGAGGTGAAACTATATCATGCAAGCAAGAATATGGTAAGCCTCTTCTAGGTCATAAGACCCAATCACATTATCACTTATCTAAGTATGACACATCAAGGCTCAAAATCAATTTCATGTATCATGTAAGAGATACCATAGCATTCACAAGATAAGATGTGTATTCAACATGCATCATTAGGGTTGTACAAATAGGAGAGAGAAACATCATCACATGCTAAAAAATTCAACCAAGATAAATGTCACCACATGTATTCTTGATTAGGGTTAGGGTTCTCATGTAGCACTTATCATAACACACCATGGTGCATCATTCCCATATTTTTGGAGCACATTTGATCATGCATCACAAACATATGAACATCAACATGTGTCAACCATGAAAACAAGGCACTATAGCGACCATTAGGGTTACACCCTAAATGTAGAAACCATATAAAGAAACATGAGTGTCGACCAACCAAAACCCAGAGCACATACTATTGAGTATGCGAGGTGCAAGTGACTGTGTGTCCTTGACATCTTGAAATCAAGTATTTTGAGAATGACTACAATAGGGTCTCGGTGGTAGTAAGAATGTGATATGATGTGATAGAGGAAAACTACGGTTGTACCTCAGTGATTGGGTTATATACCCTAGTTTCAAGTACCATGACATGTACCAAGGCGGGCTAGGTGTTTACATGACTATATCTTTGACTATAAGTTGTTGTTTTGCAGTTTGACTGATATGTCACTACAGTGTAGACTCAAACTGACCGAGTAGTGTGGAAAGATCATGGATTTTGTCTCTTTCATAAATCTTGTATGGAACTGATTTCAACTTAGCAGCGATCAATATGATTTGGTTGGTATGACTCAAATCCTCAGGGCAAATAAAGACGTAATATAGCCTTATAGTACAATTTCTTAGGGTAAAAATATGATTCACATTGGGTAACCCCTTTTCCTTATTTCTTATATTGTTTAGTTGATAACGGTAATACATGTTCTTTATATTCCTTCTAAAAGTATAAGATGTTCTGCTTCTTAATTGTAGATGCCTAAACTGCTTAATCTGTGATATTAGTTTTAAAACAACCTTTTAGTTGAATCTGCTCATTCTAATAATAATTCTATCTTTATTCTTTAGTGTATCTATTCTAATAATAGTTTTTGGCAAAGAGTTATATCTATCATTGGGATATTGGTCTCACCACGTGGGTTTCCACATCTTTTAGGTGGTTGTGCATGACGAGGTAGAGATTGTGCAGTTGAGGATGAGTAGCAAGAGGAGCAGTATCTGTTAAAGGTTGAATATGTTGCTAATGTTTTGTAGTAGAGGCCTATGTGTCGTCCCTATACTCACAGGTCCTTGGGGGTGTTTTGTAAATGTTGTACATCGATATGAGGGTTTTGGAAGTATGCCATGGTTGTACAATATGGCCTATATATGTGAACACGTTATCATATGTAACAGGTTTGTGGTGAGTTAGGCCTCAAACAATGAGATGTAATATCCTTTAGTATGTTATATGATAAAGGTGGCTTAAGGTGTGGACTCATATGTGATGTTTTTCGCTTTGGTGGTTATATGGAATCAGTTTTAATTTACCCTATTTTATGGTAATATGGATGTTTAGTATTGGTTCTGCTCTTAGTTTTGAGTAATCTCTCTTTTGTGTTGAAAGTGTATCACATTTGGGTGGTATAAGAGCTTTAGGCTCACTGAGTCTACAAGGAAATAAGACTAGGGTTTGTGTCTATTCTAGTATCATCCAACATATCTGATGATAACTTCTTCTTATGCAAAAGAAGAAGAGGGAAAGGATATGTCTGGTGAACATGAAGAACATGCTGAGAGCAGTGTTTCTGGACCAGGAGGTGGTCCTAGGAGGTAGGAAAGAGATGATGGAGTGCCTGAAGTGCCCCATTTTGACCCTATTGTCATGGAAAACCTCAGTTTCTAGTCCATGTTTGGACAGTTCATGACCACGATGATGCATATAGAGGATATAGTGCTTGTACCCCAAGCTAGGGTAGTTGTTCCTAATGCAGAATCTCAAGTGTCTGGGAAGACCTTTGAGGGATTAAGGCATGTGGGGCAGTAGAGTACGCTCGTACAACGGATTCGATGGATGCTGACGTGTGGTTGACTGAGATGGAGAAGGCCTTTAAGATCCTCAATATCCCTGAAGAAGATAAGGTGAATCACACAATGTACTTATTGGGGGGTGTTGGCTATTAGAGGGCCATCGACGAAGAAAAAAGACCTAGAATGGTGATTAATTGGGAATATTTTAGTGGGAGTTTGTGGGCCAATACTTCCCAAAGACATATTTGTATGACAAGATCCCCCAATTTGAGAAGATCTGGAAGGGATCTATGACGATCAATGAGTATGAGGCCAAGTTCATGGATCTTCTGAGGTTTTTTCTGCATATGGTTATGATGGATAAGGAGAGTATTAGACATTTTGAGAAGGGTTTGAATATGGAGTTGATGATAGTAGTGTCAGCTTTGGAGAATAAAGAGAAGTTTGTGACATTTTTGGATTCTGCAAGGCAGATAGAGTAGTCTTCCATAGAGAAATGAGAGGCAAATACCAAGAAGAGACCTACACAGTATCAAGGACATTCATCTAGAGGCTTAAAGAAGCCTAGGTTCTCATCACCTCAGTCACAAGAGAGGTCAACATTTCAGAATCAGTGGTCATCGAGGAAGGGTAGGGGTCATACCTTTCTACTGATAGGAGCTCACTATGTTGCATCGATGTTAATGACAGGGCCATTTAGGCCATGGTATGAGAGAAAGACCTGCTATAAGTGTGGGCAGGTTGTGAATACAAAGTGTTTCTTCTCTATGAAGGATGAAGAGGTGGTGTAACATTTAAAAAAAAATCAACAAGGGTCACAACATTGACAGTTCAACAGTGGTGGTGGCATATGACGCGGTCAGGCACCACATGTCAGTTCATCTGGGCAAGACAACAGAGGATGGGGGAGACAACAAGCAACGAATCAATCTTATGCTATGATTTAGTTGGAAGGAGTAGGAAACCCTTAGGTCATGAAAGGTAAGATGGAGTTATTTCATTATGATTTGTCTTCTTCTTGCTTGACATATGTTTTGGTTGACCTGAGTATGAGGCACTCTTTTATCACTAGAGAAGTGATCGCTAGATGTTCTTTGCTTTTTAGTCGTAGATCAGATGGTCTTCACTTAGAAACCCCTTTGGTTGGTTCCTTATAGTTGCAGGAAGTGTGTCCATCCTGTGTTCCTTCTTTATCAAGATGCAACATTCAAATGGATCTTATACCGCTTGATATGCATTGATTCAATGTGATCCTTGGAATGGATACTTTGGAGAAGTATCGGGTGGTCTTGGGTTGTAGTGCCAAAGTGGCGACATTCTTTGATGGTGATACTTTGTGGATCTTGCAAGGACATAGGAAGATTCTACTAATGTGTCTTGTGTCAACTATGACATCAGAGAGGCTGATGAGGCAAGGCTACAAAGTGTTTTTGGCACATGTGATAGATATCAAGGTGAGGAATCCTAGGATCCAAGAAGTTTCAGTTGTCTATGAGTTTGAGGATGTTTTCCCAATGAGTTCCTATGTGTTCCCCCTCCTAGAGAGATTAATTTTGATATTAATCTGGTTCTTGGTACACAACTGATGGCACAAACACTGTATAGAATGGCACCAGCTGAGATGCAAGAACTGAAGAATTAGTTGTAGGAGTTGCTTGATAAGGGGTTTATCCGACCAAGAATTTCCCCTTGTGGTTCTCCAATGTTGTTTGTCAATATGAAAGATGGATCCATGAGCCTATGCATTGACTATTGGTAGTTGAATAAATTGACGATCAAGAAAAAGTATCCTTTGTCAGCGATAGATGATCTATTTGACCAGTTGCAAGGTGCCACAACATTCTTGAAAATAGATTTGAGGTCACGATATCATCAATTGCAGATCAAGGCAAATGAAATGCCCAAGTAGGCTTTCAGGACTAGGTATGGTCACTATGAGTTTGTGGTTATGCCGTTTGGGCTAACCAATGCACCGACAACGTTCATGAACCTAATGAACATGGTGTTCAGGCCATATCTTGACTAATTTTTTGTGGTATTCATCAACGACATCCTGATCTACTCCAGATACAACCAACAACATGAGAAGCATTTATGGTAGGCGTTGACCTTGTTGAGACATCATAAGTTGTATGCAAAGTTCAACAAGTATGAGTTTTGGCTAAAGGATATTTTCTTCCTTGGACACATGATATCTGTTGAGGGTGTACGTGTAAATCTGAAGAAGGTTCAATCTATGTAAGAGTGGGAGCAGTCGAAGACACTGACAGATGTTAATAGTTTCCTTGGCTTGGCAGGCTATTACATGAGGTTTATGAAGAACTTCAGAGCAGTGTCGGGACCCCTAACTAAGTTGACAAGGAAAGACGCTTCGTTTGTCTGGCATGACAAGTGTCGACATTATTTTCAGTTTTTGAAGGAGAAGCTGACCAGTGCACCAGTTTTGGTTCTATTAGAGCAAGGGAAAGGTTACATTGTCTTTTGTGATGCGTCGAAGAATAGTTTGGGTTATGTGTTGATGCAAGATTAGAATGTGATTTCTTTTCCTTTGTGACAACTTAAGAAACATGAGGTGAGCTACTCAATGCATGATCTGGAGATTGAAGCAGTGCTCCATGCTTTTAAGATGTGGAGACACTAAATTTATGGTGAGAAGTTTCAAATCTTCACTGACCATAAGAACCTACAATACATCTTCTCAAAGCTGGATATGAACATGCAACAGTGACACTAGATGGAGTTAATCAAAGACTATGATTGCACCATAGACTACCATTCAGGGAAGGCAAATGTGGTGGCAGATGCTTTGAACAGGAAGTATTCTTCGTCATCATCTATGGATAAGGCACAATTATGCTCTTTGGTGTGCCACAAGAGAGACATGTTGGTCTCCTTACATCAGATGAATGTGAAGTTGGAAGTCTCCTTATTGGCAGGCTTGCTGGCCCAATTACAGGTGAAGCCCATGTTGAGGCAGAAGAATGCATATGCACATCGAGATGATACTGTGATTTAGTAGATCCAAGTAGAGTTTGGAAGTGAGAAACATGATGTCTTCCATGAGTCAGGGAAAGGGACAATATGTTACCATGGTAGAGTAGTGGTACCTGATGTTGATGATCTAAGGAAGTTGGTTCTGGAAGAGGCTCACTCTTCAATCTGCACCATGCATCTAGGTAGCACCAAGATGTATCACAATCTGAAATACTTGTATTGGTGGCCTGGTTTGAAGCAAGACGTGGTTGAGTTTGTGGCTAAGTGTGCAGTGTGTCAGTAGGTTAAGGTTGAGCATCAGAAGCATGTAGGGACTTTGCAACTGTTGCCTATACTTCAATGTAAATGGGATCATATTACAATGAACTTTGTGGTTGGACTTTCTAGGACAATCAAAGGCCATGATTCCATTTGGTTGATTGTTGATAGTTTGAACAAGTCAATGCACTTCCTCCCCATGAAGACAATGTATACAACTTAGAAGTTGGCACATGTTTATGTGGGAGGTCCTATGTTGATCTTGGATAGGAGGATCAAGAAGTTGAAGAAGAAGAAGGATATCATTTTGATAAGGTTTTTTGGCATAACTATGGCATGGAGGAAGCCACATGGTAGCTTGAGGATGATATGCGTATGAAGTATTTGTATCTTTTCATGTGGATTTCAGGGGAGAAATCCTTGTTAGGGGTTTATGGTTGTGAGACCCCTAACCTTGCTTTGTTCTTAATTGTGCTTAGTATGGTTAATAAGATGCTTATACCTTGATCTAATCATATGATGCACCTTAATAACATGTGACATGCTTATGTTCTTAGTTTGGTTCTATTTGGTTGCTTTTTGAACTAGTTATGCTTGTTTTGGACCAAGTTATAATTTACCCATGTTGAGGGTTAATCTTACAATTTGTCACATGTAGGTTGTGCCTTTTGTGCCTTAGCATCATGGGAGAGAGAGAGAGAGTGATGCTTAGGGGTGCCTTGTTTTGAGCCTTGGTTGGTGATGTGACATCATGTGTGATTTTAGGGTTTGCGTGCTTTGCATGGGTTGCATGAGTGATGATGTTGACCATGTGTGTTTATTGAGTGTAGCAACCTATGGGTGTAAGTCCTCTTATTGTGTTTTGACTGAATCTCTTGTTGGTTGTGGTTTATAGTGACCTTGATGCATTGTTTTGTGTTGGTCCCTAGTGTTTGCTTATGAGGAGATGTGTTGCAACCTTGGTTGGTGGTGTTGTGACCCTGATTGGTTGTGTTGCGGACAATACCATGTGTTTTGCTTTGACCAAGATGAGGTGAGGACCTAATTGGTCGTTGCACCACATAGTTTTTAACTATCCTATTGCATGTGTGTTTGCATGGTTGTGGCTTTGTTGGACATGTGTCCTTTTGGTGCTCTAATATCTTAACACCTCATGGTCTTTACCTCCCTCCGACGTTTTGAGTATATAGACTCCTTCTTTCATATGCATGTATTCCCTTTAGCTCTCTCCTTCCTCTCTTCTCCCTTGTGTTCATCCTTGAACTTCGTGGAGCTTGAGAAGGTGCTGATATTACAACTTTGGTGGCCGATCACCTTTACATGTGGTGATCTTTAGCTTGATCATCTACTTTGTGGTGATTCTTGGTGATCTTCCTCCTTGGTAAGTTGTTATCTTCCTTTATCTCATTTCCTTTGGACCCTATCTCTTCTTTTCTTCTATGTGGTATTGAGAGTATGGGTTACCTTGGTGTCTATCTTGAGGAACTTCTCTCTAATTAAGGTCGAGATTCTTGGTTTTCCATGGGAGTACCTACGTGATATGAAGTTTTCCTCTTTCTTCTTTCTTCTTATTTGTTCGGCCTAGGGTTCATACTTTCTTCTTCTTGAGATTTCCTTTGACCATGGTGCGTTCTTCTCTTCTTGAGGTGACCTTGTTGTCTGTGGAGTTGATCCTAGTTGGAGTTTGTTTTCTCTTTTTTGGAGCTCGTGGCTTTGGCGCTTGATCTTCATCTTAATGCAGGTTATCTAACTATCCCCTATACTATTATTGCACCATATTCTTGCTTGCATGCTACTATTTTATCTCTAAAACATGATCATCATTTGCTAGATGATGTTATCTTGATTAGGGTTTAAGATGATGGAGTGTTCATGCATAGATTTCTCTTGTTCCTAAACCCTAATTTCTTGTGCCCGAAGATATGATGATCATGGAGATGATGGTTCTTTTATGTATCTTGAATGTTGGTTTTATCACCATGCTTATGGTTCGGTTATTCTATGTTGTATGGAGGATTTAAGTTCATGTTTGCATGAGTTTGAAGTATGTCTTCATTGTTCATATCATGGGTTTTCATGATTAATCCTTGTGGCACTTGATCTAGGGTTTTGATGTCCATCTTTGCATGGAGCTTTCCCCTTGATGATGCTTAGTTTTTTATGTTTATCATCTATTTTTAACATGATTCTACTTAGTTTTAAGGTTGGTTGTGTGATGTTTGGAGTGGATTGATCTTTAGGTCGCTACATTGTTTTCCTTGATTCTAGGGGTCGCTACTTCTTTGTTGTTGTGTTGTGGGCGAAACAAACCCTAACCCTAAGTGGGTGGGTGTTGTAGATTCTTGAGCTTGTTTAGTTGATAAAATGATTGCTTCATGAGGTTTTCTTGGTCTCTACACATAACATACTAGTTGGTGTGAGCTAACGTTAATGATCGCTACACCTAGAGGTGGTGATGGTCGCTACCCATGACTAGGTCATTGGTCGCTAGAGGTAGCTATGTTTGGGTCGTTACCCATGTTGGTTCTTGTTGTGGTCGAAGTGTTATGTCTTTGAGATGGTCTCTATAGATGGCCTACTTTTGTTGTTCAACACTCATGTTTCTTTGTGTGGTCACTACATTTAGGGTGTAACCCTAATGGTGGCTACAGTGCCTTATTTCCATGGTCGACACATGTTGATTTTTACATGTTTGAGATGTATAATTAGATGTTCTCCAAAAATATGGAATTGATGTACCATTGTGTGTTATGATAAGTTCTACATGAGAACCCTAACCCTAATCAATAATACATTATGTGACATTTATCTTTCTTGAATTGTTTAGCATGTGATGATGTTTCACTCTCCTATTTGTGTAACCCCAATGATGTAGGTTGAATACACATCATAGCTTGTGAATTCTATGGTATCTCTTACATGATACATGGTGATGAGTTTGAGCCTTGATGTGGCATACTAAGATAAGTGATAATGTGATTGGGTCTTATGACCTAGAAGAGGATTTAGGCCTAATGCGAGGTGATATCCTCTAGTGGTGTGATGCATGATTGTTATCCCCTAGTGATGTGATAATGTTGATGGCCTTGTATGGAAGTGATATCAGGTCATGATGTGACAAATTTATATCTCATGCGTATTATATCTTCTGGCATTGCAACATGCCCTTATCTTTTTAGAATTTGTTTAGGGTTTGTATATTGTAAATTGATTGATGCTAAAAGACACCCAATTGACCTAATTAATCAAGTGAAATCCTAATCATGTAGTGCATTGTGCCATAGATCCATTCCAGAGTCATAACATTGTTGGATGATGAAGGAGTACTCCCAAGGGAAACTGAAGCGCATACTAACGAGTATGCGAGGTGCAAGTGAATGTGTGTCCTTTTTTATCTTGATCTCAAGTGTTTTGAGAAGGACTATGGTCAGGTCTCACTAAAAGTGAGAATGTGATATGATGTGATCGAGGACAACTGATGTCGTACCTCAGTGATTGGGTTATAACCCTTGTTTTCTAGTGTCATGACCTGTACCGAGGTGGGCTATGTGTTTATAGGACTGTAGCTTTGACTATAAGTTGCTTTTTGGTAGTTTGACTGATATTTCACTATGGTGCATACCTGAATTGACCGAGAAGTGTGGGAAGATCATGGATTCTCACTACTACAGAAACAACATTCAGTGTCGCTTTTATGGGCGTCGGTTATTTAACAAAACTGATGCCTATAATATTCAACGTCGGATATTTAGGAACCTCAACGTCTATATTCAAAGACCAGTCAGACACGGGTACCGCTTTGTATTTAGCATCGACAGGGTAAAACAAACCAATGCCTAAAATCACCTGCAAAATCTAATTTTTGAGGGAAATTTTTTTTCCCCTAAAGTAGCACATACATCGTCGGTGTTGTAACTAATAACCGACACCGATATAAGATGGAAATTTGAACAAAAAGTTCCAATATAGGCGTCGGTTATCCTTTTGAAAACTGACACTGATAATGGTTCCCGCCAAATAATTTAGGGCAAAGATTGTTTAATTAGACGTCGGTCTTTTAATATTAACCGACACTTAAAGGTAAAAGGTTTCGGTGTTCTAGATAACCGACGTTGTTGACAAACTTAATAGACCTATATCACCCGTCTCTTCCCCTTCCTTCCTGTTTCATTGCGATAGTTTTTTGTGATCGCCGCTCGCCTAAAATCACCCAACGATCGCTTGCTGCCGCTTCTGCTCACCGGTCTGCTCTGCTGTCGCCGCCACTTCTTCTTGTCGGTCTGCTCTGCTGCCGCCACCAGTTTTCTGCTGCTCGTCACCGCTTGCTGCTTACCGCTCTGGTCTTCGCCTGCTCGCCGCCACTACTATCGTCGGTCGCTGCCGCTCTTCTCCACCCTAGCTCCAGCTAGCCCTAGCCTCTTTGCTTCCTTCTCCGTAGCTTTCCTTCTCCGTAGCTCCTTACCAACAGCAAGCACGGTCGTGGCTGTGTTGGCCTACCACGGCCGTGCTGGACAGCACGGCCGTGGTAGGCCAACACAACCACGGTCGTGCTTACTGTTGGTAAGGGCAAGCACGGTCGTGGTTGTGTTGGCCTATCTAGCACGGTCGTGGTAGGCCAACACAGCCACGGTCGTGCTTGCTGTTGGTAAGGATATGAACAAACCTTTATGTAATGCTTTATGTAAACCCTAGGATACGAACAAATCTTTTGCTTGCATATATTTGTGTTTCTAATCCTAGTGGTTGACCTAATTCAGTAAATTTTGATGCATGTTAAAATAAGATTTAAACTTGTCCATTCTAGCTACCAAATTTGATTTGATTAAACCCTAACATTGATGAAACCCTAACATCAATTGTGATGAAACCCTAACATTAATTGTGATGAAACCCTAACATATACCTATCTATTATTGTGTTTGTTGGCCTAGAAACCCGTCCAAGATTTACTCATTGGGAGTAAATCTTGGATAGTCCCCGATTTGGGACTGTTCTTGAACACCTAATCTCACTTAGGATGCAAGTGTATAAGAAGTGTGAAATAAAGAAGCCCTTAACTGTTGAGGCGGATGCGAAAATGGTAAAATACAACTATTAGAGCAATCGTTTGAATATTGATTATTTGTGGTGTTAACTTACCAATTTCTGTTGATGGTGATTAGTGGGAGCTGCACGAGTAGAGGAAACAAGGCATGTTCATCCCTCAGGGCATAAGGGATGAATTGACAGTTGCTCTGGGTAACCCAGAGCATCCTGGACGTGTTAGGGGTGCATGCGCTGGTGTGGACATCAAAGCATTCTTTGTGCCATCCCAGCGCAAATCCAGAGTGGGACTTTCACAAGAAGAGGTAACATATTCTTTTTTTAGAATGTTACTGCAAAAGGAAATTCAATAATAAGAATCTAATGTTTCTTTTATCCATGTATAGGAGAATAAGAGAGTCGAGGATATAGTTGCTAAGAAGGTCAATGATATAGTTGCTGAGAAGGTCAAGGAAGAAATAGTGCGGTGGCAGGCATCTCAGGCTTTCAATCAGCCTATGGCGACCCACTCTTCTCCTGATGCACAAACTGAGAGTAATCCTGTAGACCCACTGATAACACCAAATTTTGTGATATTTTAGATTGTTTTTCTATTATCAAAACTGCCCTTTTAAACTGTTTTCCTCTCTTTTATAAGTACTTTTGTAATAATTGGCCAAACTACGCTCTTAATCCAATATTTCCATCTTTTGCAGAGTTTTTCCTCATTTTGGTACATGTTATCATCAATAAGGCCGTCCCGACCCACAAATAAGCTCCACCTGCTTTCGGCCTTCCTGACGCCCAATACAAGCACTACCCGACAGGGTAGCGCGACACAACGACGCACGATTTGGGGATGCCACGCAAAAAAGAAACTGACGGATGACACATCTTTTACCCGACAGGGAGCCAAGCTTGCCACGACAACCCAAGCTTGTCGCACGACACAGGCCACCCACCGGCAGGCGCTGCCCGTCACGTAACCGACAGCCGACACCCCTATGCCGAGCGACACCAGTATCGACCGTCCACCGACCCACTCATAAAGAGGACACGTGGTGCTTCGAGCACTGGAACTTCCCCCAACCGCTGCCTATAAATAGCAGCTACAGGAAGCCGAAAAGAGAGTTCACACATTTGGGAACTTTGAGCGATCTTCGGAGGAAAACTGCGAGAGCAAGAGTATCATGCCTCAGTGCTCGTACCGGGAAACTCTAGGTGAGATCTTCCTCATCCTGAGAGGGAGGGGATGGTTCACTTAGGACCGTCCCGGGTGACACTACAGGCCGATATCGGCCAACGTTGATGAGCGACACAAGTGCCCGACAGTAGATGCATCGCTCCATACCCGACACGATATCGAACCCGATACGCTTCGCCCGTCACGGCGTGCCACCTGAGAGGGCGCGCCTCCCGACATGAGCGTATCGGCCAGGGTCCTTGAGCGATATAGTCGGTCATCACGGTGTGCCGCTCGAGAGGGTGTGCTGCCCGACACTGCTGTATCGGGATAAGCTCCTGACCGGTATCGGGCTAGAGAGCTACAATAGTCTGTCGTCCTTGTACATCAAGAAGGCGGCATTTATGTTTATTTCTGTTATTTAATTCTTTACTTATGCACTGTAATTAAGACCTTTAATGTTTATGGAAATGGGAAGGCTTAATCACTTGCTGCTTTATGCTTGGTGTAATTGTTGGATGACTGCTATGTTTAATATCTGAACTCTAGCTTGCATGTTTGGATCGCATTTTGCTTAGCTACCGAACCGTGTTTTCCCGTCACAACAACTTTGAGAGATGTGTTGTGGCTCTAGTGTTTGGTCCAATTCTGGAGTACGAGAGTGCCTGGAACGGAGTTGCTTCAGTAACATTCCACTCTAACTTAAAGTCCAACAACCTCAAGAGGGGTGTCGATGCTTGGTTTAGAGGTATCCGCTCTGAGAGGAGGGGTACAGGATGTTCCTGCTACTGCTTGTTTTACCGAGGTCTTATCCTTCGCACCTTGCTTCAGCTCTAGTTTGATCTTTCTATTTCTGTTGCATGAAAACCCCTAAAAACTGCTAAATGACTAAAACCTTAAATCTTTCTTGTAACTCCAGTTTGAGATAGTTTTCTTTGTTTTGTTTGTGACATCTTGTTGATTCCCCTTGGGGAATTTACTATATCTTTGTACCTACTGGAGTGTAGCGTGTCAATTCGGAGTTCTCAACACTACCACCCTTGTCCTTGTGTTCGACCCCGTATATCTACTTAGACCCCGTAAACAAATTTGTGGGGGCCTAGAAGAGTTCGGGTTATAAATGTAAAAGTCTGACTAACTTCAAATCCGCCTCCAATTTTGGACGTGCGATTTAGGCCGGTCACCCACCGCCTAACATGTCTACTGTAAGTATTGTTTATGACATTGTAGCTAGTTTTTTCAAGATGATATGTTTTCAAGATGATATGTATATATGTATAATATTCTTTACGTAAATTTGTAGGCACTGAAGCCATGCCGCATAAGAATACAAGACTATGTTGTTGTAGAGGCGCAGACTTACCCGTCCCTTCATGGGGCAACGTTTCACAGGACTCCAATGCCACAGGGCTACGTTCGTGTGAGCCTGATATGTGTATTACCCGATTGGAGGGAAGCTACATTGCCATATCCCCACCTGGATATTGATACACTTGCTGAGGCAAAAGGCGGGGTGATATTGTGGCCCAAAGCAGATGTCATCTACACTACTGAAATTGTAAGATAAATTTACATTACTTTAGATTGTTAATGTGTATATATGAGGTCAACTGATCTGAAATTATATATACATGTTAAAAAGAAGACACCCGAAGCACCTAGGCCTCCACCTCCACTTCCTGCATTACCAAGTTGGGTTCCAACTGACCTAAAATACCCGTTAGGTCCTACTTGTAGGGGAATGGCATGTTCCCTATGGGCACATAATATACATTGCCCTATAATTGTTTCTTTAGAAGCGAATTATGCAGGTCAATCATATGAAAGCTCTTTATTTATACAAGATATTATTGAGTTGTTTATGTATGATTGGTTGAATACATCAATGATAGAGACATGGATAAGGTGAGATCTTGTTTATACATCCATATACCTTATGTAGGATCCGGTGATCTGGTGTCTTATATATTAATGCATACATAATACATGTTTTGCAGCTACTTAGTCGAAAATCAATGCGAACAATTTGCATTTGATCATGTGGGATTTTTGATTCCATCATTGATTAGTATGGTAGCTAAAGACCCTGATAGTGTTCAACAATAATGTATAGATGCTTTTACAGTTTTTGGTCAGCAAAAGAAGACGATAATAGTAGCTCCATTCAATGTCAAGTAAGTTTACTTTATTTATAATTTGGACTTAAGAAAATTACATTTTTATTGTGGATTTGTGTTATTAATTTTTAAATTTTTTACCTCTAGCGGTAGGCATTGGGAGTTACTAGTTATTCTCCCCGGGACGTTCACTGTTTATTATCTAGATCCTGCGGGGAGTACATTGAATACTAAAATTGGACACGTAATGAGAATGCCATTATTCTGGTGAGAAATATTTCATTTTTATATTCATTAACATATGTTATTACATTACTATTTAATTATGAAATTTACTGTGTTATATTAACATGTAGGGGTTTAGATGCATTCAAAAATGCTGGAGGAAAGGTCCCAAGGAGAAAGAACTAGCCAATAATTTGGGAGAAGGTAAAAGTAAGTTCCCGACTCTAATGTATATATTATTTATGTGAACTGTGCTTAGTTGTATTTTTTAATATTTTGTATGTTTCAATTTATAGTGCGCTACACAAGACAACGGTTGGGCATGCACATACTATGTGATGCGATTTATGCAGATGATTATCCAATATGCCGCATTGGACATCAATACCATACATGAGGTATTATATATAGTCTCATTAGTTAGTATGAAATATATCAATCTTATTTTTATATTATTACTTATATATACATCATTCTCTTTGCAGGTGTTTAAAACTGACCACACTAGAGGTAAATGCTTAAAAGATATACATGCTCCATATACGATGGAAGTATTAAATGAAGTAAGAGAAGAATGGGCAAGATGCATACAAACAGTGGCGATTGTATAATATAATTGGGATGCTGATAACGATGTTGAATGATATTTTGTAAATGAATACTTATAAATGTTTATACATGTCTAAATGTTTCTACATGTATTTGAATATTTCTACATGTGTGAATGTGAGAATTGAATTGATGTCTGAATGTATCTACTTGTGTGAAAAGTATATATGTTGATTTTGCAGGTTTGTGGCCTGTTTGTAGGCTGATATCAATGGATGTTGTAAACCTGCATTTCAAAAAACTGAACTGTAGGTTCTCATCCTGCTGACCAGCCACAGCAGGACAGCAAACTGATAAGAAAAAAAAATTAAAACATAGGCGTCAGTTATTTATAGAACACCGTCATCAAAGGCTTACATCGTCAGTTATTGGATAAAAACTGCCGCCTAATATGAAAAACAACCCAACCATGTAGGAAAGCACGACCGTGGTGGGAAATGGCGGCAGTTATTAGTATAACACCGATGCCTATAGTACTAAACATGGCCGTGCAGGGAAGCACGGTCGTGGCATCTGGAAATATGGCGTCGGTTATTTAGTTGCAAACCGACACAGAAAGTGTCCTATATGGCGCCCTTTTTGTGGCGCGAACCCTTTTGGCGTCGGTTGTAAATCCAACTCCAAAGAGTTCGACCTTTAGCGGCGCCCACATAGGTGTCTCTTGAAAACCGTCACTAAAAGGGGTTAAACAACCGACGCCAAAGACATGTTCTGTAGTAGTGTCTGGCTCTTCCATAGATCTTGTATGGCATTGATTTTGACTTAGCAATGGTTAATTGGATTTGGATGGTACGAATCAAATCCTCAGGGAAAATAAAAGATGTAATACATCTGTGTAGTATAAATTCTTAGGGTCTAAACATGATTCACATTGGACGACCCCTTTTCCTTATTTCTTATACTATTTACTTGATAACATTTATACATGTTCTTCATATTTCTTCTAAAAGTATAAGATGTTCTACTGGTTAATTGTATATGCTAAAACTGCTTAATCTGTGATATCAGTTTTAAAACAACCTTTAGCTTAATCTTCTCAATCTGATAATAATGCTATCTTTATGCTTTAGTATATCTGTGTTAATAATAGTTGTTGGAGAGTTATATCTCTCATTGGGATGTTGGTCTCACCCCGTGGGTTTCCACATCTTTTAGGTGGTCGTGCAAGATGACGTACAGATCATGCATCTCAGGTTGAGCAGTAAGAGGAGTAGTAGTTGTTAAAGGTTGGATACACTGCTAGTGTTTTTTATTAGAGTCATATGTGTCATCCATATGATGTCAGTTCCTTGGGGTGTTTTGTAGATGTTGTACATCGATATAAGATTTTTGGCAGTATTTCATGGTTGTACAATATCACTTGTATATGTGAACAAGCTACCATATGTAATAGATTTGTGGCAAATTAGCCACTGAACATTGAGATGTAATATCCTTTGGCATGTTATGTGATACAAGTGGCTCATGTGTGTACTCAGATGTAAATATGTTTTCCACTTTTGTGGTTATATGGAATCAGTTTCAATTTTCCTTGCTTTATGGTAATATGGATGTTTAGTATATGTTCCATTATTTGTTTTGAGTAATCTCACATTTGTGTGGCAAGTGTGTCACATTATCCTTCTATTATTTTTCCCAAAAGTGTGTTGTAGCTGGAAAGTGAGGCTTGTGTTCTTATAGACCCCCTCTAAATGGAATTTTCAATTCTGACACCTGTTTGTATGAGTTCTGGGAATGTATTAGACCTCTATAAGGATAAGAGGGTTGTGAGAGTTGGCATATAGGGTTTGATCACCATGTCCATTGCCTCCTTATATGTGGCCTTGAACTCTAACTAATGGTCATCTCCCTCCATCTTTCTACGAACTCAGAGGACTTTTCTTCTACCATCTATTGTAGTGCCTCAAGTTCCTCCTTAGCGGGACCTGGTCTAGACTTCAAGAATACCGATCAACAAACTTCTTGACATTTTTTTCCCATGTGGTGTGATTCCCATGTCATGTTTGTTGTACCACACAAATATGGGACCTATCAGGGTCTGTGCAAAGCAATAAATTAATACTTTTTCATCATCTTGAGCCTCTACCATGTCCTAGTAGTAAACCTTGAAGTGGGTTAGAGTGTTCCATTTTCTAGAGTACTCATGGAACTTATGCATGTTGAAGTTATTATGCATCTTGGCACCTGGGAAGTGAACAAAGTTGTTGAATGTTTTTATGTTGTCTTTGCTACCCTCTAGTTGTTTGTTTTTCTATAAGATCTCGAACAATAGGGGGTCTATACTGGCATTCTCTAGGTTGGTGTCCTCTTAGCATGGGGTGACTACTAGTATTACTTGTTTTCTAATGATCATTGGTGGCACTTTGTATAAGGGTGGTGGGCATCTATACCCTTCTCTTGTATATAGATTGTAAGCGGAATGTGGCGGTGGATAAAGAGAATGTAGGTTGGGGATTGTTCCTCGATCTTCCATGTGTTGTGCTTGAATCTTCACTACAATATTGGTTTTCTCAGCCTCTTTAGTATCCTATTTTTGCAACTACATTTTTTTCCTCCTTTTTCAGTTGATTTCTCCTTCAAGACTCAATATGGATGTTACTTCCTCATGAGTTATTGGGATTGCCCCAACATTCACAAATGAAGCACCATGGTAGTTCCATGGCTAGAATGGTTCAAGTTGAGGCATGCAGGATCCACGCACACCGTTGGGAAGAATGGCATCGACAATCCAATGTATGTAGATCTTATTAAGTGAATCCTAGAAAGTGCTACCCTTCTACGTATCCTGAGCTTGTTGTAGGCATAAAGGGCAAGCTAGATTACTACTCCAGTGTACCTTATAGATGACCTTCCCATGATGTGAGTGTCTCTATCACCATCATGGATTCTTTGTGCTTTTCTCATCACACATGTATATCTTTCTTGTTGTGGGCAACATCTCCTTGAGTGACTCTATTGGATTGATGGTCTGCACTATTGTTTCTAGCCATCTGGGTTGGTTGTCGGTGAGCCTGGGTGAAGGTGAGCTCCTTGACCATCCTGTAATGTCTTGAATTCAAATTAGTGAGGATCAAATGTAAGGTGTAACATTATATGAGAAGATGTTACACCTTACATTTGATCCTCACTAATTTGAATTCAAGACATTACAGGATGGTCAAGGAGCTCACCTTCACCCAGGCTCACCGAAAACCAACCCAGATGGCTAGAAACATTATATGAGAAGATAATTTGTGTTTAGGGATGGATCCCACCACATGCATTATATCAGACAACAAATGCAAAAGACTTCCCCCTTTGTCTACAAAGTTCATAAAGGGCATTTCTTGATTCTTGCAATTTTCTCATACCAAATGTTTCTTGCAATAGTCTTCTTTCTAATATTTGATTTTTAGACTAGTACAGTAACAAAGTAGTATAACATGGTAGTATAACTGGATAGTATATTAGAGCAATAGATCAAAGCAATCATACAGAGCAGTAGGTTAGAGAACTTATGGCAAATAATATGTAGCAATTATAGTAGAGTAGATTGTCGATTTAACAGTCTGCATATGTTAACAGGGCAGGAGGTGTCAGATGAAGGATCCTATGATCACAAGTAATGCAGAAATAAAAGAGAGAGATAGTTCACTAGTCGGGAAGTTGATCCTAGCTTGCGCGTGAGTGAGGACAAAGCAGGAAATTAAGGCTAGTGGTGGTCTATGGGGCCAGTAGTCATTCTTGAAACTCTAGTAGAGCCTTTGTAACACCCCTGACCTGGGTTATGACCTAACCCTAGATGTTTTGCCTAAGTAAGATGCTTACAGTCTTGTTCTTACCTTGTGAAAAGTAATTAAGGCCTTTGTGATGTATTATTTTCAAAATGGAACTTATATGCAAACTATGTGTGCATTTTATGTTATTCTAAGTGAAAAGTGCAATTTACCTAAGATGAGGGGTTATGTTACAAATGTTACATGTTGAATATATTATAAGTGTTTTGTATGTCATGAAAGTGAATATGGTGCTAAGTGGTGGCTTTTTCAAAGCCTAAATCCTGAGTGAGAACTTATGTAAATAATGTTAAGTGCTTGGTGCATCAATTGTGGTACAATTGCAATATGTACAAAATGTAGGGTTAATGTGTAATTTACCACCTCTAGATTTTCTTTCCTCTTAACTAGTGTTCTAAAGGAGAGATAAAGGAGGATATAATATGTTTGAAACATCTTAGAATGTTAGTACTCTTAATAATAAAGAAACCAAGCAAATGAATAAGTTGAAAGCTATGTGCATGAGCCATATTGAGTTGTAGATTTGAGAATAGAGGTCCCTATCGGCCATAGAGCCATAAGGAGGGCCTCCTATCGGTTTGAGAAAGCCATGGCTTGACCCATGATGGGCAAGGAACTCCAAGGGAGAATGAGGCATCAATTTTCTTTTACCTTGGAAATGATGGAGTAGAATATTATAATAAGTTAGTGGAAGGAGAATTGCCCTAGGAGACAACTAAAAAGCTGCCCCTTATCTTTTCTTTATCCTTTTTTCATGGCAAAATAATAAGTGGCAAGTATGAAAGAGCATATGTCGACCTTGCGTGGCTAGGTGGCATGAAGTACCTTAGGATAATGACACCTATGACACTCTTTTCTATAAACCACAAGTATAAATACATTGACCTTCATTTGTTGGCAATATTTTTTTATCTAACAAGTACCTTTCCTCTTGTATCATGCAACACTTTCCCTTGTGTCACCCTTAGTGGAGAGAGTTGAGTGGTATTGGCCAAGGAGGAGGGATATCAGCCAAAGAAGGTTGAAGCAACTAAGTAAGGTGATATCACTCAAAGTGGTAGAAGGTATCGTGCAAGAGCTTGGAGTTCAAGTTGTGGAGCTTGGAGAAGGTTCATCTTCAACCTTGGGATGTATAGCTTGAAGCTTGAAAGCCTTTCAAGAGGAGGGTTATATAACTTAAACCCTTCAATGTTATTATCCTTACTTTAATATTATTCAATGATTAAATTGCAAAATAGGGTTTCCTATGATCAGTTGATATAATCATAAGTTCCAAAGTGTAATTAGGACTATTATTCATATTTTTGAATTAGATTATGATTTTGAGGTTGATGATGATGACATCATCATTGGATACCCAACATGGGTAGATCACTCTTGAGTAACCCGATATGGGTTGAGACCTTGCAACCCGATATGGGTTGAGACTTGGGAAAAAATGATATGGACTCGATAATGGAGACTTGGCAGATATGAAAATAGGTTACTTTTGTAAAACAAGTCTTATGGACGATATAGGGGATTCCTAACCATCACCTAGTACATGATACTAGGGTGAAACATTTGCCCTTGCCCGATATGAGCAAAACCCTAGTAAGAGGATGGGGAACCCGATATGATATTTGAACTTTGAAATATGATATACCTCCCTTATGTTAATAGATCAACTTGGTATCCATCTTGTCATAATATGAGTGTAAAGTTTTTATCAATGATGGGAACATGATATGGCCAAGATATAACACTTAACATGGGTGTCCAACATGATGCCCGATACACATGTCCAACATGATGTCCGATACACATGTTCGATATGATGCCCAACATGAGTGCACGATATGATCTCTAACATATGGTAAGCCCAATGTGAGTACATGGTATGGTAACCCTAGACGGAGTCTGATGTAGAAATCATAGATAAAGCATGATATGGAAACCCTAGAGGCAATCCGATATGATGGAAGACTAATGTGGAAGTCTAAATCAAATTGAACATGGCTAGCTAAGGAGAAGAACCAGTATTATATGGTTGCATGAGGTATGGAAAAGCCATAATGGTATGTCTGATATGGTGAACCCTAATATATGATACAAAAATTCAATAAAATCTTATATCTGATATGGGGTAGTGGTTTAATCCATACATAACATGAAGATGACTTAAAATAAGAAGGGATGTCTAAACCTACATGACCACACGATACGGTGATAAGTGATATGCTCTATATCCGATACGAGGATGTGGTTCCACCATGTGATTGGTTAAGTATATGCATTTCCAAATAATAACATTATCAATCATACAATTTGATATGATAAGCAAGTCCTTAATTATTAAGCTCGTCTAAGTGATGATTATGATTAATGCAATATTGAGACACAATGAGTTTAACTTAAATTTGTTAATGATAAGAGTGTAATCCTTAAAGATGTGAACTAAGAAATTTACATCCTAGTGAGAATGAGAGAGAAACTAAGACTTGAAAGATAAGTATGTAATTAGCATACACTATTATTCTTGAGACAAGTGGAGTATGAGTTAGGGTATTATCTATGTTGATGAAATCTTGAAACCCTAATCTATTAAATATAACCCTAATCCATGGTTAAAGATATATGTTGAAATTTTTGATAACATGATATGATAATCATGAAAATATCTTAAAGAAATAAGCATGGTTAAGTAAGAGCTATGTGATTATGTGATACAAATCCAATGAGCTATGTGGACTATGTGGATAAGTATTTGGGTCTGATGACCTAGAGGTAATGATTATATGCTAAGTGGTGACAATACTCAGTGATGAATGAAGGGTTGAATACCCAAGTGTGATGATGACAAGAGGTTGAAATCCTAAGTGAACTAGTGACTCAGTGAATATGAAAGTATCTGATAAATGCAATTATGCTTCTTTCTGGTAGCAATTGTTATATTCCTTATTTGTAACTTGATTGATGCTAAAATATACAATAATGCACTTAATTAAGCAAGATGAACATTATCATGTAGCTGCCCAGACCATAGATCCATTCAGTGTCAGCAATTGCTGAATGCTGAAATGAGTTTTATTCGGAACGTATATTTTTGAATATGTGATAACATAAGAGTGCTCAGTGAACTCCCAAACTAAATAAGGGTGCTTAGTGGACTCCCCAAATACATCAGGTTGCTCAATGTACTTCCTGATAAAATCAAAATAGGATTGCTCGGTGGTCATCCTGATAATCTAGGAAAGCTAAGTGGTCTTCTCCCGAAGAGAGTACATGCTACGGTAGTAACTCTATAGTGAAGATGCCGCTATACCTCGACATAGCTAATTACAACAGACACAAGATGTCATGCTAAACCTAAGTGTTCTCGTGCTGACCGAGAAAGGTTAGGTCTTGACAGTCAGCTCTACCATTGACCTTTATGGTACTGATTTCGGCTTACTAGTGGTCAGTTGGAGTATGAGCGGTATATCTCATCTCCTCTGGGCATAAGTATGAATGTGAAAATGTAATCAGCCGCATAGCTTGTTTGTTTACAGATCAAATATGGAAACATTGGTTGATGCCTTATTACTTTTATACATCTGAGTATATAGATGTTATACATGTTCTTCATATTCCCTTTCAAGCAAAAGAGAATTTATAGATGTGTTATTAATGTCTATACTTTGTACTTAAAAATACATTTGTTAATCAATGAAATACCTACAGTTCAATTCTATATTATTTTTTGTGATAATTATATTATTGGAAGAGAGTTATATCTCTCGTTGGGACAATAGTCTCACCCCGTGGGATCCACAATTTTTAGGTGGTTGCGGACGAGGGACTAGAAACTAGACTACAAGAGATGGATCGTTGCAGCCAGGACAGTAATAGTATTTCAAGTTGAGTACACTGCCTATTAGAGTTTGTAGATAGAATTCTATGTGTTGTCTCTGTACTCTCAAGTCCTTGGGAGATAGTCTGAGTGGTTTTCGTGATCGAATTGATATTTTGGTTTGCTTATCTTGAGGTTTTTATGTGCTACTGTGTGTATTAAAGTAAAGCAACCGATACTTGTTATCCTGGAGAAAAGATGATAGCCTTGGGCAGTGGACCTAGGTGTTACAAATGGTATTAGAGTCATAACCCCTCCAGTAGGTGGGGCTCACTTGGGCTTGTGGCACACTAGTCTATGAGCCGTGCAGTCCAGGCATGTTGGAAAGGGCTATCTGTGGTGATGGATCCACCCTTGCATTGGTAGTCGTGATTGGGAGTTGGGTGTACATGGGCCATTTGGGTCTGCACTGAAATGGGGAAATATTATGAGGTCATATAGTTGAACCTTGACAAGGATGTCAAGAGTCTAAGTCAGGGAGATTGTAACGTCCCAGGATTTAAGACCTCAGATAAGATGATCTCAAAAGTAATGATCATACTACCCATATCACCAAGGTGAACCTCCCTTTTTCGGGAGCCCATCACTAAAGAACTCCATAGTTAAGTGTTCTCAACTTAGATTAGTACTAGGATGGGTGACCAGTTGGGAAGTTGATCCTGGCTACACGTGAATGAGGACAAAGTGCATAGTTAAGTCTAGTGGTGGTCTGTAGGGCTAGTTGTCATTCTTGAAACTCTAGTAGAGCCTTGGGCAGTGGGCCCTTGTGTTACACTTCTGAACATGCAAAGCATTACTGTGATTTCCCACTTTTTGGGGCATGTAGATCAAGGTAATCTACCATGTAGAACATGGTGGATGGGTTGAACCTGTCGGATGTCCTAGTTGGTTGGAAATCGATTGCTCAATTTTCTAGTACTTTCAAGAATGTTATGGAGAAAATCAAAGAAAACTTTGTAAAAAGATAATATAGGTTTATTTCTAGGGTTTATCATAAAAACAATTAAATATTTGTTGGAAAAGAAATGTGTTTATTTTAGATAATTCAAATGGAAAATTTATTAAAAAGAGCATGTAAAAAGTAGAATTGAAAAACAAATTGCACTTTTAGTATGAAAATACCATTTCTTTATGCAAACCACCAAAATGGGTAAAAGTGGGTGTCAATTAAATATAAAAAAAGTGGAAAATATGAAATATGTGAAAAAATGATAAATGTGGAAACGAGTGGAATGTGGAATAGAATCCACCATTAGTAAAAAAAATTCATTAATTGTTAATTTATATAGACTGAGAGAAAATGGGGTGTCAACGATGAGGAAAACTAACATTACACTAAGAAACTAACTAAGAAAAACTTAGGACAAGAAAATAAGAACAACGAACCCTAGAAAGAACTAATTAGCCTGGACAAGCAGGCAGACTAAACAAGCAAAAAATAACTAGCTATCTAGGGAACAAATTAGGGTTATAACAAGTAACTAGCGTAGTGGGCTATTTGGGTAGATATGCTACCATCAACCATTTAATAAGATCTACTCTTGGAAAAGAATCTGACAAGTAAGCTATCAAACCAAACAACAATGATTAATGTATAGTATGCATCCTAACCTATTAGTTGGACTTGGGTGGTATGGTGGTGTATAGGGGAACTAGTCCCTATCACTTCCCATCTACCCTTAATGAGACTTTATTACCTAGGGGTAAGTAGATATGAATATTAGATTCTACAAGTCTATGTTTCTAGGTCAAGTTATCATAGTACACTTAGGGGAAAGAAATGGTGTAGTCTAGGTGAAGGGTATTGTACCTTCCTCACTAGTACAGAAATGGGTTATAACTTCACTACATGTAGGGTCAGTTTTTCCAAATAACCGACCTTATATGTCTAAAAAAAATGTGGGCACCACTTAAGACCTCTTAGGTCGGTTTTCTTAACAAAACCGACCTTGTAGTGTAACTCTATAGGGTCGGTTTTCCAAATAACCAACCTTATATGTCTATAAAAATGCGGGCACCACTTAAGACCTCTTGGGTCGCTTTTCTTAAAATAACCGACCTTGTAGTATATCTCTATAGGGTCGGTTTTCCAAATAATCGACCTTATTTGTCTATAAAAAATGCGGGCACCACTTAAGACCTCTTGGGTCACTTTTCTTAAAATAACCGACCTTGTAGTGCATCACTATAGGGTCGGTTTTCATAAAATAAGCGACCTTATAGAAAATTGGATTAGAAAGTCAATTACAGTTTCCCGTGGCAAAAATTTGATTGATTTTGGCTTCACGCCTCAATCTATAGGGTCGGTTTTTCCAAATAACCGGCCTTATATGTCTACAAAAAACGTGAGGATTAGACATCTCTTGAATCCAGTTTTCCTTCACACACGCATGAGCACCTCTAGGGTCGGTTTTTCCCTTATAACCGACCCTAAAGGGCTCCTCAGTCGATAATATTGTCGACCGATATCAAATTTTGGATCCAGTTTAGTTCAGCACCTCTAACGTCAGTTTTTTACTTTTAACCGACCCTAAAGGGCACCTCGGTCGAAAAATTCGTCGACCGAATAAGAGCCAGATTTAACATGTATAATCACTTCTAGGGTCTTTTTTCACTTATAACCGACCCTAAAGGGCTCCTCGGTCGACAAATTCGTCGACCGAATAAGAGCCAGATTTTACGTGTATAAGCACCTCTAGGGTCAGTTTTTTCCTTATAACCGACCCTAGAGCTCTTTTCGGCCGACGAATTTGTCGACTGATAACCTCTCGGTCGAAAAATTCGTCAACCGAGAAGGAGCCAGATTTCACGTGTATAAGCACCTCTAGGGTCAATTTTTCCCTTATAATCGATCCTAAAGAGCTCCTCGGTGGACAATATTGTCGACCGATATCAATTTTGGATCCAGTTTAGTTCAACACCTCTAACGTCAGTTTTTTACTTTTAACCGACCCTAAAGGGCACCTCGGTCGACAAATTCGTCGACCGAATAAGAGCCAGATTTAACATGTATAAGCACTTCTAGGGTCAGTTTTTCACTTATATCCGACCCTAAAGGGCTCCTCGGTCAATAAATTCGTCGACCGAATAAGAGCTAGATATCACGTGTATTAGCACCTCTAGGGTCGATTTTTTCCTTATAACCGACCCTAGAGCTCTTTTCGGTCGACGAATTTGTCGATCGATAACCTCTCGGTCGACAAATTCGTCGACCGAGAAGGAGCCAATTTTCACGTGTATAAGCACCTCTAGGGTCGGTTTTTCCCTTATAACTGACCCTAAAGGGCTCCTCAGTTGACAATATTGTCGACCGATATCAATTTTGGATCCAGTTTAGTTCAACACCTCTAACGTCAGTTTTTTACTTTTAACCAACCCTAAAGGGTACCTCGGTCGACAAATTCGTCGACCGAATAAGAGCCAGATTTAACGTGTATAAGCACTTCTAGGGTCGGTTTTTCTCTTATAACCGACCCTAAAGGGCTCCTGCTCGGTCGACGAATTTGTCGACCGATAACCTTCGTTCGATATAATCGTCGACCGAGAGGGAGCCAAATTTCCTTCGAATAAGCACTTGTAGTGTCAGATATTCCTTAAAACCGACCCTAGAGAGCTCTTCGGTCGACAATATTTTCGACCGATAACCATTCGGTCGACAAATTCGTCGACCGAGAATGAGTTGAAGTGTTTTTAAATAACCCGACACGGGCACCGCTTATCTTTAGCGTCAGTTTTTTGTGTTAACCGACGCTACAAGTCTTTCTCTCCGTGAAAAAGCTGAAACCTAGTATTTCTTCCTGCCGCAAAAACCTCTTCGGTTCTATTTTTCTCTCCCACGGCACCGCGGAACCCTTTCTTTCTTGTGTCATTCCATCGCGAAGCCCTTGCTTTCTTGTGTCATTCCACCATGAACCCCTTGCCTCCTCTCCACGCCGCCAAGAGGACCATGGTGTCTGTATGTGAAGCCGTTGCCACCTCTCCGCGCAGCCAAAGCTTTGCCTCCTCTCTACGAAAAAATCTCGTCATCGTCGCCTCTCCACTCTTCCACGAAGGTCGCCGCCTCTCCGTGAAGGTCGTCTCATCCTCCATGAAGGTCGCCGCCATTTCCAAGTAAGTTCACCGCTTCCTTCGTTCCCACCTTCCTTCGTTCCCGCCCGCCGCCATTGCAGCGTCCAGGTCCACTCTCAGTCGACAATTAGTCGACCGAGAGCCCACCTAACGTGGACCACCCCGCCACTTGACATGGATTGATGCTAGAAAGAATCGAGCAGGTGAAATTGTCAACCCTGCAACTAAGGAGGTGGCACAAAAGATGGTAGGTTTATCCCAAATAAGTAAAGAGTAACTCCCAGAAACTTATATTTATTTATATATAATTTATATTGTGATTTAATATTTTTATTAACTATGAATAGATTGATCTCCACAAGAAAAGGAAGGATGGAAAGTTCATCCCAACTGGCTACATGGATTAACTAGCAGTTGCTCTTGGTACGAAGGAGCATCATGGCCGCGTTAGGGGATTAGGAGCTGGCATAGGATTCAAGTCTTATTTTGGCCCTTCACAATCTAAAAGAGGTCGTGCAGGAGGTCTTACACAAGAGGAGGTTGAAAAATTAGTAGTGCAGAAAGTAAAAGAAATAATGTCTTCATTTCAGCCTACTCAACCTTCTCAACCTATTCATACTGCGCGTCTCTCAAGTGATGAGGTACAAGCCCATGCTCCAGTTGTAGAAGGTCATGGGAGCACTCCCGATGACCCACCACAACAATCTACAGTAAGTTTTTGTTCTATATCTTGTGTTATTAGTATGATAAATATATGATAATATATATAGTTGTAACATGTATCTGTTCTACTGTTTCTTATATAACTTATATTATTTCAATCTAGGTTGGTATGAACTGTAAACTTGCAGTGGAGGTTCTATAATATAATGTTGTGGCAGCGGGCAAAGTGTACAACCTTGGTGGTACATTGCATTGCCAACAAATTACTGATGACATTTGCCGTGTGTCCATCCATCTTGTGTATGACGGAATGGGGGACAAACCACTACCCATACCTAATCCTGAATATAGTACAGTTGAAGAAGCTGAGGGTGCTATGGTGGGTTGGCCTAGACACTTGGTTATCAATGATAAGGTATACCTTATTTCTACCATATTTTTCATATTTGACTGCATATATGAACTCATGTAATATAAGTATGTAATTAAATTAACGTGTTTGTAAACCAAAAAGTAAAACTTCTACTAGTCGTCCTCCTATGCCCAAGCCATCTTTCATTCCTGAAGCTACATTCGACGAATTGGGAAGAAAATCTAAATGTTTGTGTCGATACTTAGCCAACTAAAGCTCGGGATCACATATGTTGGTCAATTTAACAGAAGATGTAGCTGGGAGGGACTTTGAGAATTTTATTTTTCTTGATGATATTATAGAGTTGTTCCAGTATGATTGGTTGAATACTTCGATAATAGAAGTATGGATAAGGTAAGGATCAATCAATATATATAGAAAATTCCAATACACATTTTTAGCTTATTTCTACATATGAAAATAATTACAAATGTTTAACAACCATTTATATATTGAGGCCACACACTTTGATATAAAGAATGTTGGATTCTTAGTTCCTTCGGTCACTAGTCAGGTGGAGACACATATTGAGGATGTGAATGAGTACTTCTCTGATGCATTCAAATATTTTTCTAGTAAGGGGAAGGAAATTATCCTAATTCCTTTTAATGTCTAATAAGTATTATTATTCAATATAATTTTAATAAAGAAAAAAATTATTTATTTTAATATTTGTTTTATTCTTACTCGGAGCTAGACATTGGGAATTAGTGGTGATTGCCCCAAAATTGATGACTCTTTATTATCTTGACCCAATGGGTAAAACAACAAGGAGTCACAAACTGAAATTGCCAGCTATGGAGTAAGCATAAATTTAATCAATGCTTCAACATGATATTTCTATTTAGAATTTCTATTTTACCAACTATCATTTAATTGATAGGGGTATAAAGGCTTTTCGTGAAGCTGGAGGACAAATACCCACAAAATTAAAGACATTGACTTTGAAAAATGTCAAGGTAGCTACTTTGACAACTGCTTACTCTTATATGTATTAATTTTCAACTGTAATATGTCAACTCTTATAGTCTTATCTCAATTGTTGTTTATAGTAGTTTACTAACATTAAGTATAATTTGTTATTTGTAGTGTCCTATGCAAAATAATGATTGGGCTTGTGGCTACTATGTAATGAAATATATGCAAGCTATTGTCAAACAAGCATCACATGACATTCAGACTATAAGTCAGGTAATAAAGAATAACATCATAAATTTACAAGTGATTGTAGTCATTTTATAAAATATTAGCATGTGCATTTTCTGTTACAGATCTTTACAACTCAGCCTTACACACATGTGGACTTGGATGAATTTCGAGAAGAGTGGTCAGAGTCTTTTCTAAATGCAGTTGATATAGCATTGGATTAAATATGTCTGCTCCATTTATGTATGTGGTTTGAGTACTCTTTCATATTTACTTTTGTATCTGTTTAATATCATCTCAGACTTGCACTCTATCATTTTGTAAATTATGATGTGATTATGAATCATTTTTGTTATGAATGTGTGGTTTTGAATGGTGACGGTTGAGCATCAACGCTCCCCTCTCCCAGAATATATGAATCTTCTTGTTCTTCTGTTCTATTTCAATTTTTGCAGAAATTAAAAAAAAAATTTAACTTCTAGCGTCGGTTTTTTAAATAACCGACCCTAAAGATTGAATTTAGTGTACACTCCTCGGTCGAGAAAATTTTTGACCGAAACATAACTTCTGGCGTCCGTTTTTGTTCAAAACCGACTCTAAATGTCCTCTATAAGGTCGCTTATTTACAAAAACCGACCTTAAAGATTGAATAAACATTTTCAGTGTAGCCCTCGGTCGACAATTTTGTCGACCTAAATATTTTCAGTCAACAATTTTCTCGACCGAGGGTACACTGAAATGTTTATTCCATCTTTAGGGTCGGTTATTCCAAAAAAACCGACCCTGTAAACTCTCTCGGTCGAGAAAATTATCGACCAAAAATATTTTGGTCGACAGTTTTCTCGACCGAGACTGTTTACAGGGTCAGTTTTTTTCGAATAACCATCCTTACATGCTCCTTTTTTCTCACCTGGGTCAGATTTTTTACAACCTTTTGCGTCGGTGTTTACTCTGTAAGGTCGATTTTATTTGGTCAAATAAACCGACGCTATAGAGCAAATTCTATAGCGACGACCACTTAGGTGTCGGTTATAAAGTGACGTTACAGGCTTAAAAAAACCGAAGCTACAGACCATTCTTGTACTAGTGCATATCCCCATTCAACAACTAAACAAGCCATTTTTCTAAGTGCATATGGAAGAGCGCACCTAGTCACTTAGATCTCTCATCTAAGGCTAGTGGAAAATAAAGGGATAAAGTGGAATTGGGAGAAATTAGCTAAGGTTATGTTAGGGATCTTTACATTTTCCAACCAAAAGACCCAAAATCACTCCTTTCTCTATGCCTTAGGTGTTTGGATAGCTCAAACAACCATAACAAGAGGTGGGGAAGGGGAATAAGAAATAGTACAGTACTAAATCATGAAGTCAGAGTATACTACATAAATATTTTCCAACATGGTATTATAATTACATGTTTTCCCCAACTAGCCCACAAATGGGGTTTAGCTACAAATGATCAAGGAAATAACAATAGAAGGGATAAAATAAGGTAGAAGGTCCATGCACATGTGTATTCACCTCTAGTAGATCCAAGCTTGGCCTTCTCCTTCAAGTGGATGGCATCTCATGAAAGATTGAAAGGATATGGTCAAAATGCTAGAAGACTAGGGTTTTGGGGTGGGGCATGAAGGGAATGGAGTAAAATGGAGTAGGTAGGAGTGGGTGGTGTCTCTAATGTGTACAAACATCTAAACTTAGCATCATGGTTTCCACTAAGGTATGCATAGGGGGTGGGTGGCTAGGGTTAGGGGGAGTTTAGGTAATGTACTATGGAAAGTAGTAGGGTTCGAGGATATTAGTTCTAAAGGTAAAATGGTTGTTTTGTCCTTAGGTGAGTTTATTAGTGGTCTAGGGGGAATGACCATTCCAAGTGGGATGATTGAAGTAGCACATGCGTTTTGGTCATAATGGCCATTGGTCAGAGTCATCATTCTGGATGAGAATGGAATCAAATATGGAATGGGCTGAGTGGACAACAAATTGGTGAAACAACCAATCTAGCATTACCTTTCTTGGACAAACACGAATTCTCTAGATCCTAGGTGAGGAATTTTGGTTGCTTAGTGAATTTTCATGGGTTTGAAGGTGAAAGGATAGGATTTTGTGTAAAATGGAAATTGTGGTACAACTGTTCTAAGGGAGACCAACTTTCTCGTGGCTTGGTGATGGTGGACTTAGGACTAGGATGAGAATTTAGGGATTATGGTGCTTGTTGTTGCCTTTGCCTTGATGTTCTTACTATTCTTCGTGCAACTCAATTACTCATGGGGGCATGAGTTGCACTTTTTGTAGATTCTTGATCAAACCAAGGTGTTCCTTGCTTCAATGGTTCTTCAAAATCTTGGGATAAGTTAGACTTGGATTCAATGGTTCCTTGGGTTCCTTCAAGCATATAGGAGTCCTATTAGTCATCTCTCCTTCCTTCATCCATCAAGTAGTCTCCAAAGTTTTTGGAAAACACATAAGGAACATCCATAAGTGTGTCTGATAGAAACCAATAGTTATTGGGAAATAGCATGCAATTCTGACATCTTCATGTGAATATGGAGCAAAGTAACACAAGATGGAGACCCAAACTATGACTCCATCATCATCCAATTCATATATTATAATTATCAAACACTCAGGAAAGCTTTAGAAATCACCAAAGCACAATTACATTATTTATTCATAAATAAACCATACCAACACTAATGCACCAGATCCCATCAGAACTCCGTAGTTAAGCGTGCTTAGGCGAGAATAGTACTAGGATGGGTGACCTCCTAGGAAGTCCTCGTGTTGCACCCCTTTTAAACTCTACCTATGTTTTCATATTTTGTGCAAATGTAGCTGATCCCAAGCCTGGGTAAAGGAGGAGGGTTGGCGGTAGGTTGACATCCATCCATAAAAACTATGTCACTCTTTCTATGACATGGATCCTTATAAATTTTTTGTTGGAGCATCCCTACCTAGAGACGCATTGCATCGAAACCCGTGTATAGTGATAAATATGCAAGGGGTTTCGATACAATGACATCTAATTGTGTTTAAGGACAAGCAAGGGTTTCCACATCTTGGACAAGTGTGGGTAAAGAAGCTAGTCATGTTGCATCATCGCTCAGATGTAGTATAAAATGTGCAAGGGTTTCCACATCTTGGATGGGTGTCGGTGAAAAATCTAGTCCCACCGCATCATTGCCTGGATGTAGTGAAAATGTGCAAGGGCAACTTTTTCGATAAGAGTAGGGAAAGAAGCAAGTCCAAGAAAAAAGGATTAGAGTTGGATTTTGGAATATTGGCTCTTTGACATGAAAATCTTTGGAAATAGTAGATACCATGATGAGAAGAAAAGTCAATATAGCTTGCCTGTAGGAAACTAAGTGGATAGGGGAACGTTGTAGAGAGATTGGAGACACATGATACAAAATCTGGTATACAAGTATTGATAAACATAGAAATGGCGTAGGTATTATTGTTGATAAAATGTTGAAGGATTATGTTATCAAAGTCACTAGGATGGATGATAGAATCATAACCATCAAGGTCATTCTTGGGGGAAAGATTTTTAACATTATTAGCACTTATGCCCCCCAAGTTGGCCTTAGCAAGGAGGCTAAGAAGGATTTTTGGGATAACACAGATGAATTGATGCAAGGAATAGCGACAGAGGAGAAGATCATTATTGGGAGTGATTTAAATGGCCATGTGGGGAGTAGCAATGATGGATATGAGAGAGTTCATGGTGGTTTTGGATATGGCAATAGAAACGGAGAAGGAGAGAGGATATTAGATTTTGCAGTTGCATATGATATGATTTTGGCAAACACCCATTTCAAGAAAAGAGAATCTCATAAGATTACTTTCAAGAGTGGGCACAATTGTAGCCAAATTAATTACCTCCTTACAAGGCGGAAGGATCGTAAAGTATGCAAGGATTGTAAAGTGATTCTTGGCGAAGAACTCACCACACAACATAGGTTGGTGGTTTTGGATATTAACATGAATATCAATAAAGACAAGCATAACAAAAATCAAGATAGTAGGATCAAGTGGTGGAATCTTAAAGGAGAAAAGAAATTGACCTTTCATGATAAACTCATCAAGGAGGGAACCTGGAACTTAGAGTCTGATGTCAGCACTATGTGGCATAACATGAGCTCCTACATAACAAAAATTGCCAGAGAGGTTTTGGGGGAGTCCAAAGGTTGTGAGCCTCCAAAAAAAGAGACTTGGTGGTGGAATGATGAAGTATAGAATGCTATTAAACTAAAAAGGGAGATCTATAGGAGCTTGCCCAAATCTTGAGGTGATGCAACATTCCAAAGATACAAGCAAGCAAAGAAGGAAGTGAAAAAGGTTGTTCAGGAGGTAAGGTTTAGATACTTTGATGATATTTATAAGAAGTTGGACACTAGAGAAGGGGAAACATATGTATATAAAATGGCTCGTATAAGAGAAATGATAGGAAGAAACTTGAGTCAAGTAAAATGCATCAAGAATGAAAATGGTAGAGTGTTGGTAAAGGACGATGATATCAAGAACCAATGGGGAAATTACTTCCATAAGCTTTTCAATGGAGATACTGTAAATAATGTTAGAGACTCGTGTGATAGGGATACAAGATATATCATTTACACACGATGAGTTTCACATTTTGAGGTTAGGAATGCCTTAAAAAAGATGAAAATGAGAAAGGCATGCGAACCAGATGGTAATCCCATTGATGTATGGAAGAGTATGGGGAATGAAGGAGTTATGTGGTTAACAAATTTATTTAATAAGATCATGAAGACAAAGAACATGCCAGATGAGTGGAGAAATAGTACCATAGTCCCCATCTATAAGAACAAAGGTGATGTTCAGAGCTGCACAAACTATAGATGTATCAAGTTGATGAGTCACACAATGAAATTTTGGGAGGGGATTATTGAGCATAGGCTAACATCTATAACGTAGATATCAAACAACCAAATTGGTTTCATGCCTGGTAGATCAACATATGCTATTTTTATGATAAGGAGGCTCATGGAGAAGTATAGGGAAAGAAAAAGAGATCTTCACATGGTTTTTATCAATTTGGAAAAGGCTTATGATCGAGTACCCAGAGAAGTGTTGTGGGTGGTTTTGATCCTTATATAGTCATTTCTAAAGCGATATTTTCTTGTCTTCCCACACATCCATCTCAACATACACATTTCATCCATGTTCATCTTGTTGAGTCCTTGTTTCTTCACTGCCCAACATTCACTCCCATAGAGCATGGCTAGCCATATAGTCGTTTTATAAAACTTGCTTTTTAGTCTGAGAGGGATCTTCCAATCACATAATACTCCAGTTGCACTCCTCCATTTCAACCATCCTGCAGTGATCCTATGACAAATGTCATTTTGGACATCCCCATCTGTTTGATTGATAGAGCCCAAGTAACAAAATTTATCACATTTTGGTATATGTACTCCATCCAACATGGCTCCACCATTCACACTGCGAGATTGGCTGAAATTGCAGTTCATATCCTCAGTTTTGCTCCTACTAATCATCAATCCATTTGATTCCAGTGCCCTTCTCCAAAGTTCAACACTATCATTCAAATTGTCTTTAGCTTCATCAATCAATACAATATCATTAGCAAATAACATACACCAAGGAACTTCATCCTAAAAATTCTTTGTCAAATCATCCATAAGAAGAACAAACAGATGTGGGTTGAGTGTGGATCCTTGGTGTACCCCAACTGTGATGGGAAAAGTTGGTGTCTCTCCTCTAGGAGTCTTCATACTTGTAGTAGAGCTATCATACATGTCTCTAATCAAGTCAATGTATTGGATTGGCACACCCTTTTTATCGAGTGCCATCACTAGAGTAACTTGGATAAATTGATGTTTGAGTTGCTTAGTCTGTTGATAAATGTCGAACCACAAATGAAGATGGACCAACTCGTGATGGTGATTAGAGCAATAGAGTCTAAGGATAAAGGAAAGCCCAAGAAGAGTTCTGAGGCTAAGTTGGAGTCCAAATCTTCTGCACTCAAGTTAAGGAGAAGGGTAGGTGCAAGTGGGGGTTGCAAGCATTGCGGACAAGTTGTGTGAGGGCCGACTCAGATGGTATGGACATGTGCAATGCAGACTGACTAATGCACCTATACGAAGCAATACAATTGAGGCAAGCACAATTATAAAAGATGAGGAAGGCCTAAATTAACATGGGAAGAACTTATAAAGAAAGATTTTGAATCTCTACATCTCAACCACAATATGACCCATGTTAGAGCTGAATGGAAAAGAAGGATACGTATAGCCAACCCCAACATAGTTGGAATTGAATCTTAGTTGATGATGATTGATGATGATGATTCATAAATAAACCATATACCTGATTCGGGGTAAAGATATGTCAAAATCAACTCAAGTAGTATATCCAATCAAGATTTAACCTGAAAATCAATGTTCAACGTGCAAGTCTTGAAAACCTCTCAAAAGTCATTGTCTAATGGTTTTGAGGTCCAAATCAAAGTTTAGATGAACTTATTAGGCTTTCATTCCATGGATACCTAATTTAGGTCTTAGATACCATAAATCATTATGTCGAACCTTGAGTCCCTTTATTCATGCTTTCATTGTTCATATTAAGGAAAACAAACATTACTATTAGGATATCGTGATTTATTCACATGTTTAGTCTGAAAGGACCTATACTTGATATCACCACCAGATCCTAAGTTCATAGTATTAAAATTAGAGTTTTACATATTGATCCATACTAGGTAGTTACACATAAGTTTCATGCTCCATAATTTTTCACAGGATGATATAAGGCATTATAGTCACTTATGCATTGGATCTGGCTACATAAAGTTATGGCCATCAAGGTTAAGTCCTGAATTATATCAAATCATCAAAATATGTGTAGTTGGGAAATTTAGGGAACTAGACTTATAGTTATCCTTTGATAGTATTTTTATTGTATTCCTCATGTTTTTATAATCAGCTCGATCTACAAGTTCAGCACAATTGGATGTTCCAAGCTATTTCTAGAGTTTTTAGAAATTTTAAGTAATTAAATGTATTATGGTATAGAGGAGATTAATACTTATATTCACAATAATGGTATCTTCTTGATGTGGGTTTAGTGTGGATTAGGCGAGATTTAGCGGTCAGCATCACTCGTCTTCACTCATATGAACACAAGCAAAAAGTAGGTTTCTCATGTGATCGTGCCATCCGCTCATGGACCAAGGTAGTCCTCATGGATCCAGTGGCTGGGGGAGTCTTCTCCTCCCTAAGTACCCACTGGCACGAGGAACTAAACCCTGTGATAGGGAGGCTCACTGGAGTTTGGGCAAAGTCAATGAAGGAGGGGTATCAAAGGATTAGAACCATGTTGATCGGCTCTAGCTCATCTTGCAAGTTCAAGGAGGGTTTAGGCTAAGACTATGATGGCATGGAGGTACAAAAACCATATGACAGAACAATGAATCGGGGATAATGGGGTTGACAGGTACACGAGGTTTTTGATCTATACAGGAGGTGGAAAGGGGTTCAATTAAGTTGGTTGAGACCAAATGACGACAGGGGGTTATAGACTATAGGGTTTGGTTTAGGGTTTGGGGCATGAAAGCTCACTACTATGAGAAAGAGGGAGAGCTAACAAATTGTTCTCGATTATGGGCATCAATGGCATTCACTTTATCTATTATTCGAGTCATACCAACAACATGGAGGGAAAGAAATTGAAATCAAGGAGAGATAGGGTGTTAGGAGGGTAGGAGGAGATACATATTTGAGGTTATTGCTCAACCTTAAAAAAAATCTGCAAGGTTGAAGATGACTCTTTGTGCCATTGATTTTTGACCTGACCATCACAATGTGTGTGACCATTGCAAGTTAAACCCTTTTAAATCCATAAAATGATAAAAATAGCACAATTTAATATGATAATCTCTTTAAACTTCTTGAATGGCCTTATGAGACGAAACATGACAAAAGGAAATATTTTGACCAACATTTAACTAAAAAAATTACTTGGTTTAAAAATGTAATGGTATTTTCACTATTGTATCACAAATTTCATGATTTGTTGTCCCAATGGACTTAATAGTGAAGATGCGACCAACTTAACTTATGTAGAATATTATATTTAATTATATTTTCAAGTACAACTTCTACATAAAAGGGAGAAAATTTCAAGTCCTCATGGCCATTCATTATGCTACAATCACCCTATATAATTCATATCCACTACAAGGCAACATATAGCTTGCATAATGGTCTAGGCCTCCACTGAAGGGCTGCGGGAGAAAATTAGGTTACCACTCATTAGATTGAAATTAAAGAATGTGGAATTGCGGAGTAAAATAAGCAAACCAAGAATTAGCAACTTTCACATTGAACTCTCTCATAGTGATTATCTTATATTAGTATTGAAGGGGTTTGGTTTTTATTATTTATTGCATACCACAAGGGGTATGTAGGGTGGTTGTATTGGTAGTTTATGGCAATGGCACTTTAGTGACCTCGGTTAAGCAGTGGTTCTCCCGACCATGTCAACTCAATTACTCTTTCGGTGAGTATCCTTAACACCTCTACTTCACTTCCCATCATCGAGTTTCCCCTGTGTGTCCCCGAAATGCCTGGTCCTATAAGCTCTCCGTCGAGCTCCGCCGCCACCTGGCTATCTCGTGTTTTTGTGCTCCTCCACCCGTACGGAGGGGAGGGTTTGATTCGTTTTTCCTCCGCAAACTCGATGTAGTGCCCAGCTTCGACCTTTCTTCTCATTTTCATGCTTTTTGGATTGGTTTTCATTTCCCCTGTTCCTTGGCCTTTTCCACCGCATCTGGAAGCCCTGGTGACCCTCACCCTGTGGCGAGGGGCTCGCCAACTTCTCCGTGCCTCGACGGATTCATTTGCGGCCTTCCACATTAGCTTCGTCATCTGCTGGTGCGAGTTCAGACTGGAGTCGAGCTCCATTGCTTGCCCATAACCATGGTCATGGCTGGAGCATACCAGGTCAGGATATGACCAGGTTGCCCATGCCTGTGCAATCAAACAATCACGTGCCTTGGGCATTATCGTCATTTCGCCCCTGGTTCTCTCTCGCTACCTCGAACAATTGGTTTGTTCAATGACTAGAGTGCCCCTGCGACTGTAATAGATCTATTAAACCCACAAGGGTATTTTGGTGATTTTGCCCTCTGCTTGGCGCAAGCCTTTTTAGCCTACATGGATTTTTCTTGCATTCTGATTGGACGATTTTACTTAATTCATAGTAAATTGATCCATGGTCAGAAAAATGCGAATAAATAGTCGTTGGAAAGCATTTTTCTATTAGAATCCGAATTTCTAGTTTTTGACTCCTGTTTCTAAATTCTTTTTCGAAGTTTATCTTAAATATCATTCTAATCACCTTAAATGATCTAAAATGTGTAATTAATTCATTTTAACTCCAAATTGGGAAATAAAATATGTTTTCTTATTCAGGATAATATGACTAATCTGTTAGACTAGGTTTTGAACCTTAAATCATGGTTTTGAAGATAAGTTCCAAAATTAGGGTTTTTCATATACTTTATGCCTTAATACATTCTAATACATGATAATGTTAGCAACTAGGGAAATATGGAATTAGATACAATCAGATTAGTGAATGTGATGGTAATGAATTGAAATGAAGGTATGTGGCCCCTATGTGTGTGGATCCTATTTTAGTATGTGGAACCTATTTATGTGAGCATCTATGATGAATGTGAGATCTATGTGGAATGTATATGTGCAAATGACCTATCCTTCAGTTGGGTCTTATCCAACCCTACAAACATTATGTGCTAACCTTGATCTCCTCCTAAAATACCTTTTATTTGGCTCTTTACTTATTTGATGCTTTTGTTACCATTATGGCTCATCTAATTATATGGATCTTGTGATTGCCTATATTTGGCTTCTTACTTATGAGATGCTTGTATTGCCTATGTGGTTCATTTAATTGTAACTCTTGAATCTTGCTATGGCCAATGTTTTGGCTCATCCATTTATTGAGATTGTTTCATGGGTTTTATTCCCAATGCTATGTTGCAATCTTGTTATACTTCTCACTACTGCCAAGTGACTATTAAGCATGATCTATTTTAGGCCAAATGATAATGTAGTGTACATGAGTACAAACCACCCATAGGGCACTGAGGTTTTAGTCCTCCTGTCGAGCACTGGGGTTTTAGTCCCCCCGCCATTTTATATTAGGCACTAGGGTTTTAGTCCCCCTGCCACTTTATTTAGGCACTGGGGTTTTAGTCCCCCTGCCACTTGGTGAGGTCCGGTAGGTGCCTCACCCTACATTGAGATGACTTTGTGTCTTAATATATTCATGCTATGTGATTGTTATTGTGGTGATTGATTATGGAAGTTCTCTTTTTCTTATTTGAATATTTGTCTCATTCTCTTAAAATCTTATAGTATAGAGAATCTTTTATTATGCAATGTTGTTGACTATTACTTGTCTTATTCTTTTTGATTGACACATATGTTTCTATCTTTCTCTTGCTGGATGACCCTAACCATCCAGGCTAGGATCAGAGTTGCGCATGGAAGCTTGGTGAACCTAAGGCTAAGGATAGGACAAGAAGAAAAGGAACATATAGCTTGCATGATCATAGTTGCCTTTATATTTTAAGTTGTTTTGTTTGGAGACAATATTGGCTTAGTCTAAGTCTTCCTCTACCTAGATCCTATGTTTTGTATAAAGTTGTACTTCCTTTATGGACATTTTTATAATGTACTCTTTATACATTTTGAATAAAGTCAAGTTTTATTTCTTCCGCTGCCACACATATGATGTGTTTGTTTATCATGTTTAATAGTAGAGTCTTGGTCTTTACAGCATGGTATCAGAGCATCAAGGTAGTCTGATTCTTGACTAATTCAAATTGTCTCCTAGATAGAACCCTTACCATATATAGTTTCCCTATAGTAAGTTCTTCACCTTAGAGTTGACCTATAATGAAAGTTTAATTTAGGATTATAATAATTTCATATTAGAAATAAAATTTGTCAACTTTTTGGTGAATTGTCTATTGAGAAGCTACTAGAGCAATAAGTTGAAGTGATGGTGTCTAGAAAGGGTCAGAGCTTGGGGGCTGGCAAAATTTTCCTCTGCCCCACTATCTTGGTAACGAGGACTCCTGAGCTCGTATGACCTGGCCTGGCCTGATCTGATACTGATAGCTCGAAATAGTCTATCTTTGGGCATGTTGCCTAATTGTTGAATACCTTAGGAAAACCATAAGTGATGATTTGATCTCTTACACAAAAATCATCCTTAAATGCCTTATACTCCTATGTTTAGGGTTTAGTGTACCCTATGTTACACCCTGAAGCTTGGTTAGTAAATCATTTTAGTGTTGAGTTTTATGTACCCTTTTACCCTTAGCTTAGTTTGACTTAGTTGACCCTTTTAAGGGGTGGAGTGAGGGTAATGGTGTTGGTACCCTATTTGGTTTTGCAAATCTGATATCGAGGACGAAATCCCATTTTAGGGGGATGGAACCCCAATTAAAAGCAAAATCAAATACCTTTGGAGTTAGAAACCCTATCTATGTGAACTTATGTACATAATAACTTATGTGAACAAGAATTTACCAAACACATTATACTTGTAATTCAACTTGTTTGTTTATACACACATGAATATGTAGTAAGTCATATAGAGATAGTTCATATGCTTGAACCTTCACATGTTATTGATGCACATAATTATGAGTGACTCATTACTAATTGTGAATATACATAATGTTGACTATGCCACCCTAATGGTAAAATGTGTATGGATAATGCACCCTAAGGATGCTTTAACATGTAATGATCATGTTGACCTAAACCCTAATATGTAATCATCTAGCTTTGACAACATATACACACACACACACACATATATATATATATATATATATATATATATATATATATATATATCCTTAATGCCTTTCATGATACATTAGTGACATTAGGTGTCATCATCACATAATACACCTTGATACATATAAATGGATTATAGTCGCAAAGTTATCAATATATGTAAGGTATATCACCTTGTTCTCTAATGAACACCTCATTATAACTTGATATATGAATTAATTCATTAATATTTAATGTGTTACATCCTATTCACTAAAATGCATATAATGACTCAAACATGATAATGAATAATTGGATTCACATAAATATTCATAAAATGCCTAATGTGAAGTAAAATTTGTATAATTTATAATATGAAGTGTAATGAATGACAATGATTAATGATGTCATTAATATGAGTATGAAAGATGATATGACAATGAACAATATGAACATTATTTGGAATTATTATAGGCTTAATAACTTGTTGGATAATATTAAATTTTTCTACAAAATAATTCGTGATAATTCTACATGATAGTTTTAAGAGGATAATGGAAAATGAATTCATGTTATTAAGGTTTCGACCTAATACATTAATTAATGTTGAAATGGCTTAGTAAACCCTAATTGTGCTTAAAACCCTTGATGAGGAAATACACATGATATAATATTGAGATGTAATTGTTTTGAATAAAATGTGTCACAAGTGATAGTATAATAAATATGATACCTCTTCATGATGGATATTATGCTAATAAGGCAAAAATGTTAATTAGGTTGAGTTTGATAAAAGGCTATAAATTTTATGGAAACCTTAGTAAGACTTGGCTTATGTGTAGAGCTTTTAATACCCACCTAGTTGTTTAAGGTTGGGAAGTTGCACACTCACCCTCTCTTTCCACTTGTTGTGATTTCGAGGACAAAATCCTCTTTAAGGGGTGGAGTGTTGTAACATACTAAAATCGAGGGTCTTTCCTGCAATTTACCCACTTTTGAGCTTTTCTTTGCCTTCTAGTCCATTTGGACCTTTTTCATAGATTCCCCATACATTTGAATAATTTTTGGACTCAATGTGCAATTTGAACCTTAATGATGGTGAAATTCCATATTTGCCCACATTTATGATAATAAAGGGGTGTTTGCACAAATAACCCACTTTAGGAAATAATTAAGGACTAATAATGTAAAATGGAGTTTTATGAGAGATGATAAGCAGATAATGTTTATTTGGAGCTTTTTGGATAAATAAATTAGTAATAATGTGTATTTGAGTTAATTATGGGTTTAATTAACCTAATTTCCTTCTCTCCCCTCAAAAATGATAATAATATATAAAAATGAGATATAATGGTGGTATTTTGCTCTTAAAGCTAATAATGGATGGATATCTCGCAATTTACTCATGTAATCCATTAAAAGAAGTCTTTTCATATAACTCATTCATTTTAATATATTAATATACACTTTAATGAGCAATATATTTATTAAGGGTCATATTATGTATAAAACGAGAACGTAGTTGCATAGCATGGTTCTAGACTTCAATATAAGCATGTGGTTAAAATTTGGTGGCTTTTGGACTTCATTTGACCCTCCAAATCGATTTTTAAAGCTTTTAATATGGTATGATTAAAGTTTTTGAATCAAATGCATTTAATTCATTTCATTTCACCGCGTAACGCTATAGCTTTTATTTATTTGTGTTGTCACCTCCCTAATTCTATGAGCTATCCAATGGCTCAGAATCGATCATCCGCACACTCATCTGGATTGGACGGTCGATGCTTTGTCTTCTACCTTCGCCGCTTCACGAGTCGATGAGCAACCCCGACTGCCAGACTCCCCCGGCCCATTATCTCTTCCTCCTCCATCAATTCTAGTGATTTCTAATGCTTTGAGCTTGCCTCGTCACGACGGTTTCAACGAGCCGTATCTCGTTGTCTACCTCGATGATTTGGCAAAACGCCCAATCGGGCCTAAACCTCCTTCTCCGCCACATTTTCACATAAGGTGCTAGAGACCTTTCCCCGCCTATATAAGGTCCCTAGAGCAGCCTCGGTCCCCGCGCATCACTTCTCCTCCTCCAATTAGCCCCAAAGCAGCCTAGAGTACCCCGACCTACTCCCTTCTTATTTCCGGCGACCTCGGTTAAGCAGTGGTTCTCCCGGCCATGTCAACTCAATTACTCTTTCGGTGAGTATCCTTAACACCTCTACTTCACTTCCCATCATCGAGTTGCCCATGTGTGTCCCCAAAATGCCTGGTCCTATAAGCTCTCCTTCGAGCTCCGCCGCCACCTGGCTATCTCGTGTTGTTGTGCTCCTCCGCCCGTGCGAGGGGAGGGTTTGATTCATTTTTCCTCTACGAACTCGATGGAGAGCCCAGCTTCGACCTTTCTTCTCATTTTCATGCTTTTTGGATTGGTTTTCATTTCCCCTGTTCCTTGGCCTTTTCCACTGCATTTGGAGGCCCTGGGGCTCGCCAGCTTCTCCGTGCCTCGACGGATTCATTTGTGGTCTTCCACAGTAGCTTCGTGATTTGCTGGCGCGAGTTCACACTGGAGTCGAGCTCCATTGCTTGCCCATCGCCATGGTCATGGTTGGAGCATACCAGGTCAGGAAATGACCAGGGTGCCCATGCATGTGCAATCAAACGTGCCTTGGGCATTATCGTCATTTTGCCCCTGGTTCTCTCTCGCTACCGCGAACAATTGGTTTGTTCAATGACTAGAGTGTCCATGCGACTATAATAGATCTATTAAACTCACAAGGGTATTTTGGTAATTTCATCCTCTGCTTGGCGCAAGCCTTTTTAGCTTACATGGATTTTTCTTGCATTCTGATTGGCCGATTTTACTTAATTCATAGTAAATCGATCCATGGTCAGAAAAATGCGAATAAATAGTCGTTGGAAAGGATTTTTTTATTAGAATATGAATTTCTAGTTTTTGAGTCATGTTTCTAAATTCTTTTTCGAAGTTTATCTTAAATATCATTCTAATCATCTTAAATGATCTAAAATGTGTAATTAATTCATTTTAACTCCAAATTGGGTAATAAAATATGTTTTCTTATTCAGGAGAATATGACTAATATGTTAGACTAGCTTTTGAACCTTAAATCGTGGTTTTGAAGATAAGTTCCAAAATTAGAGTTTTTCATATACTTTATGCCTTAATACATTCTAATACATGATAATGTTTGCAACTAGGGAAATATGGAATTGGATACAATCAGATTGGTGAATGTGATGGTAATGAATTGAAACTAAGGTAAGTGGCCCCTATGTGTGTGGATCCTATTTTAGTATGTGGAACCTATTTATGTGAACATCTATAATGAATGTGAGATCTATGTGGAATGTATATGTGCAAATTACCTATCCTTCAGTTGGGTCTTATCCAACCCTACAAACATTATGTGCTAGCCTTGATCTCCTCCTAAAATACCTTTTATTTGGCTCTTTACTTATTTGATGCTTTTGTTACCATTATGGCTCATCTAATTATATTGATCTTGTGATTGCCTATATTTGGCTTCTTACTTATGATATGCTTATATTGCCTATGTGGCTCATTTAATTATAACTCTTAAATCTTGCTATGGCCAATGTTTTGGCTCATCCATTTATTGAGATTGTTTCGTGGGTTTTATTCCCAATGCTATGTTGCAATCTTGTTATACTTCTCACTACTGTCAAGTGAGTATTAAGCATGATGTATTTTAAGCCAAATGATAATGTAGTATATATGAGTACAAACCACCCATAGGGCACTGAGGTTTTAGTCCTCCTACCGGGAACTGGGGTTTTAGTCCCCCTGCCATTTTATATTAGGCACTTGGGTTTTAGTCCCCTTGCCACTTTATATAGGCACAGGGGTTTTAGTCCCCCTTCCACTTGGTGAGGTCTGGTAGGTGCCTCACCCTACATTGAGATGATTGTGTCTTAATATATTCATGCTATGTGATTGTTATTGTGGTGATTGATTATGGCAGTTCTCTTTTTCTTATTTGAATATTTGTCTCATTCTCTTAAAATCTTGTAGTATAGAGAATCTTTTATTATGCAATGTTGTTGACTATTACTTGTCTTATTACTTTTGATTGACACATATGTTTCTATCTTTCTTTTGTTGGATGACCCCAACCATCCAGGATAGGATCAGAGTTGTGCATGGAAGCTTGGTGAACCTAAGGCTAAGGATAGGACAAGAAGAAAAGGAACATATAGCTTGCATGATCATAGTTGCCTTTATATTTTAAGTTGTTTTGTTTGGAGACAATATTGGCTTAGTCTAAGTCTTCCTCTACCTAGATCCTATGTTTTGTATAAAGTTGTACTTCCTTTATGGAAATTTTTATAATGTACTCTTTATACATTTTGAATAAAGTCAAGTTTTATTTCTTCCGCTGCCACACAAAAATGTAATCCAACTTTCGCCATACGTGCTGTTTGGTCGTGTTAGGAAGAGTAGTTGGGCCTTTTCAAGATGCCGAGGTTTTTTCTGTTTGGTTTTCTCACCTGTTAGAATGTGGCAAACAATACGTATAGTGAAAACTCTACATCCAATATTCACACTGGAGAGTTTAGGACATGCATCTTGCTCAAGGATGGCTGCTGCAAAGTTGATTCCTGGACGTGCATGACTTTTGGTTAAGGGATGGGGTGTTCCGAACATTTCTTAAAAACGATGGCAATTCTACTTCGATTTTATTATTTTCATATGGAAAGTGGGCCCTTTGATTAAACTTCTTTCGAAGATGCACACCAGCGAGAGTGCTGCTGCATCCTATGTGTGTCTCTGAACTGTCACCAACACACCATTATTCTCCTCTGATTGACCATCCATTCTCCCCCTCAGTTTCGGGTATCATTCTCACCTTGACCAGCAATTCTGCACAAACGTGTGCGGAATGGAACCTGGAATCGCACCGTGTTCTGAAGGATAGTGCTGGAATCCGATTTGTATACTTTGACTGGAAGGCGGTCCATCTCCTCGAAGAGGCAACATGACCAACGAAGGTACCCTCCTAGTGGGCAGTGAATAAAAATGATACCCCAAGTCCAAAGTGTCGATATCCAAGTCTTACTGTCCTACGCCTAATCTATCTTATTCTCTGTCGGTGAAGCTGGAGGCCAGGTGGAGGCTTGGAGCTCCCACTAACCTGAACGGTCAGTCCGTACGTCCTTCCGGTCGACGGGTCGATTGTAAGTTTGTAACCGAGCAACGTGTTTGCTAGCTAAGTGCCGCCTGTGGTGGATGCTAGCTACTATGCTGCAGGATCCAGCCCACCGGGTTGAAAGCGCTCTCAGCCGTACGTCATCAACGAGTTTCAAAAGCTAATATAAAGTTTTGTTTCTTAATCGCCATCTTTTATAAGAAAGAAGCCTTTGTAACCAGTACACTAACACAGCCATTTTAGAGTTTTTTAGTTTTTTTTAAAGATCATCTAATGAACAAACTTCTACTACAGGTTCGGGGCCCTTAAGAAACAGCTACTTCTACAGGTCGTAATAGGGGCCTTCTGACACTTAGTGGTCGCGGACCAAATGAGCAACCACCACGGATCATTTCCACAAAAGATGGGTTTCAGATAGAGATCAGAAAGCAGATTTTGGGGGATAGGCATGATCTACAAAAGTGTGAGCGCCATTTAATTTGTTTGCTTGCAGTACCAATAGAACAGAATGGAACTGTTGGTGTCTCTATTGGTGTCATGGAACTGTCTGCTATCCCCGTTTTCTCAAGGAAGATACCAGGAAAGGTACCAGTCATGATTGGGTAGGTTTTATTGCTCACATGTAACTATCTCCACGCCTTATCTTTCACCCCCTTCTCCTATCCCCGAATTCTCCCCCCTTCGGTCTTCTATGGCATTTATCACTTTCTTTCTTCCCATATCCAAGATGTCTCGTCTCTTTAGCACTTTCATCTTTTTAGTTTTCTTTATGGGCAAAACAAAATGGAAAATCAAGCAGTATATGTAAACCATACATGACCTTTACAAATGCGGGTCAAAATTTAGAGCAATAAGTTGGTGAAAGAGTGATGGATTTTGTCAGAACGTGACTCTGTTGGGGAGATGTTGTCAAGTACAGATAACACCTCCAACTAAAATGCCACATTGTTGAGTACCCCAAATCAACCACCATGACAAAGTCCTAGCACATCTGAAATGTTATGAGGAAATATGAAAGTCGACCTCCAAGTCAAAATTAACCGCTTTAATCTTCTCATCCTCCCCTTTGTGTGGCACTGCAATAGCCTCAATGTTGGGATATGATGTGTGAGGATGCATATAGGTAATAAGTTCTATTATTTGCTCTTCTTAAGGGATGAATCTAGCTCTATTTCATCGGTATGGGGTAGGAAAAGACTCATGACAGATCAAGAAGGGACAATCCGCGCAAGCAACCCCTTGTGGTGTCAATGAGATTTTATTTCTAGCGTTCATAAAATATGGACAATTTTTGGACCCTCCTGTAAACTTCACCCGTGACAAATCCAACAATATACCTCCTGCCAACTTCAACCATAAAAAACTAATCAATAAAATAGATGTTGGTATATTTGATCAAGTTGGTCTTAGGCCCATTCTATATATATGATACCCAATAATCTTACTTGACTTACTAAAAGTAACTTATTCTGTATAGTATCAGAAGCAGGGTTCTAAATGTACCATTTTGACTCCTTTTCTTTTCTTTTTCTCTCCCCCTCCCTCTCCCACCCAATGACCGTTGCCCCCTTACCACCACAACCCACCATCACCACCACCCCTCCCTCCTCTACCAGTCATGACCACCCTCCCACCCTCTCCCTTCACCCACTGCCCAGCCTATCGACGGCCGTCCACAACACAACTGCTTGGTAGCCATAGGCGCGACCGACAAGGACCTATATTTTGGGAATGCTGACGCCAGTTCAGGCTACCACAAGCCACGGTCATACCTTGCAGCATGATCTGGAAGGCTTTCTATTGGTATGTATGCCAAATAGTCAATCATAAGATGATTGTAATGGAATCACTTATAAATTATTTGATTAATAATAAAGGCAACCTTCCAATTAATTATATTTTATTCAGTTATGAGATAATAAAATAATATAATAAACATGTAGAAAATGATATTACTCAATGATGTATCTCTTCGGGTTGATGACTTGAATAATATGATTATGTGAATGTTAAGAGTATATACATTCTTGTTATGTTCCTAATTGGATATTATTATGGAAGGCTGGTAGACAACAATAATACATGAAACTACAGTGTAAATTGGTTGATGACAAAATCTCATCAGTCATGATATGTGATAACAAACCAAACACATAGATACTTGTTAGAGAAAAATATATCAAACAGACTCACCATAAGAGTGATACATGGAAACCATAATTGATAGTCAGAATCGTCTCATATAGTGTTGGTGGTGATTGTGGTTCTTAGAACTAAAGTCACTACACTCATCACATGTTGTTCGGTGTACTTTGACATCACCCACCGTGATTCTGAATAAGGGTTTCCATAAATGTGATGACTGGATACACTATACATGTGGGGATGATTATGAGTGATATAGATGGGATTTGTCCCTCCTACGGGAGTATGATATCTCAACCACTTGGTAAATGAGACTAAGAAATGTATGTCCATGCTCATCTAAGTCAATACATGATATTGGCCTTACATATATCTCATACAATCTTCTCTAGTACAAAGAACATAGGTTAAATGATCGAAGAGGATGATGATTCCATGTCTCAAGTTCAATCTAGATATCAATGATAAATGATGGGTTTCAGATAGATATCATAATGTAAATTTTGAGGGATAGGCATGGTCTATATATTGTGAGTGTCATTTAATTTGTCCGCTTACAATACCAATAGAACAAAATGGAAAATTTGGTGTCTCTATTAATGTCATGGAGTTGTCTTAATCTTTGTAAAACTCTGAACATATCTAATATAATATTTATTACACATTTGTTGTCCTTTTGAATTTGGACTATCACACTGACTTCATTTATCACTTAGTCAAAATTGTATGTCCTATAATATATACCACACATCGACTATTCATTTTCAACTAACTAGGTCTCTAATCAATGTTAGTATACCCATACTCGTGTTCGTAGACAGTACCCCATCTGGTATATTAGTAGCTTAATCCATACCATAAGAGTTTGCACTTAGGGTTGTTATATGGTTTCTTGCCAAGAAAAATCATCATAAAAGAATAGCATGTTTTCAATAAGATCTTTAACTCGAATGATGTAGTAGCATAAACTAACTCATTGAATTAGAACGTACAAGATTTGAGATTTTCATTGGAAAATAGTTCTACAATCACAAGGCTTGCACATGTAAAACAACAACTCAAGGAAGATAACAGGGAAGGTATCATTCATTATCAATCACTTGGTGCTCATTGGGGGTAGGTTATTGCTCATGTGTAACTATCTCCACACCTTATCTTTCACCCCCTTCTCCTATCCCCATGTTCTCTTCTCTTTGGTCTTCTATGGCATTATTTCACCTTCTTTCTTCCCATATCCAAGATGTCTCATCTCTTTAGCATTTTCATATCTTTAGTCTTCTTTATGGAAAAAATGGAAAATCAAGCAGTAAATATAACCAAACTTGATCTTTACAACCGTAGGTCAAAATTTTGATGCAATAAGTTGGTGGAAGAGTGAAGGATTTTGTCAGAACAATATCTCTATTGGGGAGGTGTTGCCAAGTACAGATTACATCTCCAACCAAAATGCAACATTGTTGAGTACCCCAAATCAACCACCATAGAAAAGCCATAGCACATCTGAAATGTTATGAGGAAATATGAAAGCCAACCTCCAAGTCAAAAGTAAACATTTCAATTTTGTCATCCTCCCCCTTGTGTGGCATTAAAATAGCCTCAATGTCAGGATAGAATGTGTGAGGATACATAACATATATATACATATATATAAGTAAATAGAATGATGTAGTAGTGTAAACCAACTCATTGAATTAGAACGTACAAGATTTGAGATTTTCATTAGAAAATAGTTCTACAATCACAAGGCTTGCATATGTAAAAGAACAACTCAAGGAAGATAATAGGGAAGGTATCAGTCATTATCAATCACTTGGTGCTCATTGGGGGTAGGTTATTGCTCATGTGTAACTATCTCCACACCTTATCTTTCACCCCCTTCTCCTATCCCCATGTTCTCTTCTCTTCGATCTTCTATGACATTATTTCACCTTCTTTCTTCCCATATCCAAGATGTCTCATCTCTTTAGCATTTTCATCTCTTTAGTCTTCTTTATGGAAAAATGGAAAATCAAGCAGTAAATATAACCACACTTGATCTTTACAACCACAGGTCAAAATTTTGGTGCAATAAGTTGGCGGAAGAGTGAAGGATTTTGTCAGAACAATATCTCTATTGGGGAGGTGTTGCCAAGTACAAATTACATCTCCAACCAAAATGCAAAATTGTTGAGTACCCCAAATCAACCACCATAGGAAATCCATAGCACATCTGAAACGTTATGAGGAAATATTAAAGCCAACCTCCAAGTCAAAATTAAACATTTCAATTGTGTCATCCCCCCCTTGTGTGGCATTGAAATAGCCTCAATGTCAGGATAGGATGTGTGAGGATACATACACGAATACATAATCGTCAATGTTTTCTTGTAGATTAATCACCTGCTCACTTGTCGATTAGCACTGTTGACTCCCTGACTAGAAATAGAATAGGATTCCTTAAGGTCGTAAGTGTATGATCTGTGAGGGGACGAGCCATCTAGCCCGCGGTGATGCTTCTATGGTCTAAACATCCCTTAGGGAGGACATCAGCCTCATTTGAATGTTGTATCTTCGGAATCGTGAGTGCATGATCCGGATGGCAATGAGAAATCTGATGCCTAAGGGGATGCTTATGTGGGCCTAAACATCCCTTAGGGAGGGTTCACGACAGTTCCATTTGGATAGTTAGATTCTTGCCTAGATGTTTGATGTTTGATGTTTGGATGTGTTTTCATGTGTAGTGGTGGTGAAACCCAAGACCATCCCAACAATTCCATATCATTAATCTAGAACAAACTTTAATTCTACTCTTTTACTTTCTTGCAATTACTTTAATCAACCACAACCCAATCAATCGTTCTAAATATTAGTCTTACTTGTGCTATATTTGACTGAAAAAGATTCTTAAAAATGTTGTCCTTTGGGATTTGATCCTTAACTATACTGTGATAAGATCCGTCCGCTTACAGGTGGTATTATTGCACGAGGTTTTGGCAAAAGCTCGGGGATTTCAACCTTGAGTGAGTTTGTAGTACGATAACATTCCACGTCAAATTCTGGCACCGTTGTCGAGGACAATAGAATCAGTTAATGTGGCATCCAACTCACAAAAATAAGATTTACTGAAGCGGAAGTGAATCATTTATAGCAGATTACTGAAAATCACTAAAAATTTAAAACTTTTTGTAAAGAGATACAAACATAAGAATCTCTTCCATCAAGAACCATTGTATAAAATTTACATTTTGGTTCAAACGTACATAACCTGTACCATCTCTTCTCGAGGATTACAACATCAGTTGTCCTATTAACATTATGTATAGACAGCATAATAATCTCGAGGCATCAAGCCAAAACCTCAGATCGATTTATTAAAAACACTGACTAAAAACTCCAAGGACCTGAGAGTACAGAGACGACACATATGACTTTCTAGTTACATGACTTGACATACAATATCTCCACCTGAGATCTCACTAGTGTCCCTGATGTTACTGCTGATGTCCTTTCCCTGCAAAAGGATTTCTACTTCTTTGTCCGCATCCACCTAAAAATGTTGGATCCCACAGGGGTGAGACAATTGTAAATTGCCCCAGCAGGAGATATAACTCTCTGCCAAAACATTGTTATAGCAGTTTATTAAAATAAACTGAGCAGAAGGATTTATATAAATATGACAGTAGATAAATTACTATATGAACAAAGTGAAGTAATCTCCTTTCCCAAGCAGAACATGGTATCTACTCATGGTAGAATCATAGTTCATCCATCTACTTGCAGTGAATACAAAGATATATGAATAACATTAATGATCTAGAGTTGCATGAAAGAAATATAACATCAACCAATAAATTTCTGTATTCAATCCTTAAGCAGACATGCTATACGGCTAATTTCATTTTACAATCACACTTATTCCCTGAGGAGATGAGGTATACCTCTCATACTCCAACCGACCACTGCGAAGTCGAAATCGGTACCATACATAGGTCAATGGAAGAGCCAGATTCCCATGACCTCTCACAAGCCGTCAGTGTGGGACCACAAGTAGGAGTATGTCGACTACTCAAATAGCTTTCCATGGTATACTGGAACTTCGCTATAGAGTTACAGGATCAACTGCACTCTCATTGGCCATCGAGAGATTTAATGTTTATCTTCATTGACCTGACATTAAATATCATTGGGAGAGTAATGATACATCCTTCCCAACCATTGAGAGATTTTTGATACATCCATCCCAACACATGAAGAATTGAGAGGTTTAATGTTTACCTTCCCTCAATCTCTTCACCAGACGTAAGGATATTTTTTGCCCATTTACCCCCACATATTCAAAATATGCATTCTGGGTTTTGCCGTGGAGCACCCGTTTCACCATCACCTTAAACTGAAGATGATGGATCTATGGTCAGGGCTTTACATGATATGATTTCACTTGATTAATTAAGTACATTTTCACATTCTTTTAGCATCAGCCAAGTTCTCAAGCATGACTTATTACAACAATGCTATAAAGAGACATGTACTATTTTCATCAAATACTTATCAGTCTTTAAAAGACCTTGGGAACACGGTCCCTCATTTTAATATTGGGAATTATCATCCCATTGCAATCTCATCACCATAATCATATGGTTCTGGGTATTCAAACCCTTTACTCATCATTGAGCATCATTACCATCTATTAGGTAACTATCACCTTCAGGTCATCTGACCAAGGCATTCATGATACTTGTTATACAAGCATCACACATGGCTCACAAGGCCACAAGATATCTTGTCACCTCTTTAGGCAACATATTACTCATATGACTCATAGAATCCATGCACATATGTTACTTTTACTAAGCAACAACAACATTAAGGCACATAAGGCCAATCAACATTTATTATATAAATGTCACATATCAAACCTGACTAAGTTCATCATCTCATAAAATATGCATGGATATTAGGCATGATAACTATCATACAAGTTATTCATCACATCATGTGATACAATAGTAACACTATTATTCCTTTACCAAGAATTAGGGTTTACTATCAAATAGGGCTTTTCATTCCCTTTACCCAAAATTAGGGTTAGGGTTCCCCATTTCTCATTAATTAGGGTTTCATGATTATATTATCTGTCTAACCATTAATTCATTATTCCATACCTCTGGGGAATTCAAAGATATCATAACTAATTATTCAAGATCATTACTCTCATCATATAGCATTAATGATCATCAATTCAAGGTATGAGTTCAATTCTCACCCTCATCATGGTATGAATACATCATACTCATTGATTTGGCTTAACCCCATTCTCAAGGTACATTAGTCAATGCTTATCAAAGTGCATCAACTCATTACTTTTTCATAGTAATAGTTTCATAACACACTTCATATGTTTCTTACCCAATTATATTGGATTTCAAGAGCATCTGGGTATATAAACCCTGAAGTGTTGAATGTGATAACTATCATATCTTGATGTATCACTTTTCTCATCATTTCAGAATCTCTTGAGTTAACCAAATTATCTTATATTAAGGTATTTCCCTCTTAATACATTTCATTACTAATCTCTCACCTTTAGCATGTAATGCGTAGGCCACACATTAGAATTATCCAACTATCTTTAATGATATGGACTTGTCTAATGATAAAAACATTGCTTACAATATGGTTGCTTATAATCAACCACATGAAATATTTCACCTTTATAAGATAATTCCTCCTATCTCATCATTAGGGTTTCTTTATACCCTTACTTAAAAATTAGGATTAGGGCTTTATGTATTATGATTCCACATTAGAGTCTCGCATACCTTCACCCTTCTTAGGGCCTCTCATCACAACATAGTATTAAAGCTTTATGTGGTGTTAATTATTAATAAGGGTTTCTCATGGAATCACCCTCAACTAGGGTTTCACATGGAATCACCCACAACTAGGGTTTCTCATGGAATCACCCTCAACTAGGGTTTCACATGGAATCACCCTCAACTAGGGTTTCTCATGGAATCATCCTCAACTAGGGTTTCAGATATCATTTCATGGCATCCCCCTGGATTTGAGTCTCACATCACATCATTACATCATGGTACCACATATATCATTCTAACTCAGGGTTTCTCATGGCATTACCCTAGAATAGGATTTCACATGGAATCATCCTTAATTAGGATTTCCACTATAGTCACCCACAACTTGGATCTACCATTCATCTCCATTAGGATTTCATTTAATTGTTCATAATTAGAGATTCACTATTCATCCCAATTAGGGTTTTACATCTCATTTCCCTAAATTGGAGTTTCACATATCATTACCCTGGATTAGGGTTACATTTAGAATTGCCCTCAATTGGGGTTAGAGTTCAATATCCCTGTCAATTAGGGTTTATATTCATGATTAGGGTTTCATGATCTCTTTACTAAGGATCATACCCTTAATCACCACATGAATCATACTCATGTATGAATTTCATGCTATCATCCTCTTGACTTGATTAGGTCATATCAACCCTTCAATCAAGTACATACAACTAGGATTGACATAGTGTACCAAATTATCGTTCTTATGGTGATTAGGTTTTACCCCTTTAATAGTACTGATCATTTAGTTACTTTTAGGTCTTTAACCTTTGTACCATTTTTTATTACCATCACTATCAATCATTGGATCATTGGAACATTCATTACCTTCCATTACCAAGTGATTGAATCACCATTCACCTTCAATCGGTTTTGAGGTTTCATCACCAAATGGTTTTGAAACTGTTTGGCCTCCAAACGGTTTTGAAACGGATTGACCCCAAACAGTTTCAAGACCGTTTGGACTCAAACGGTCTCAAGACCGTTTGGGCCAAATTTGTCCCAAAACCACAAGGGTTCATGAGGTAATTCCATCTATTAGTTGATTATGATTAACAACATTGAAGCCTACAATCAATTGAATTATTGAGCTTCAACCATAATTGACCCATGGATCTTTAATCCATCAATCACCACCTTTGACCATCCAAACGGTCTTGAGGTGCTTGACCTCATTCGGTCTTGAGGTGCTTGACCTCTAAACGGTTTTGAAATTGTTTTCCCATCTCATCATCAAAATCCATGGGTCTTGGTTGACCCTCAAACGGTCTTGAGACCGTTTGGGTGATCCCCAAACGGTTTTGAAACCGTTTGGGTTAATCAACCCAAAGACTCAACACCATCAATTACCAAATCAGCACTTAACCCGATTAGGGTTTGCTACTTGGTGATTAACTATGCATTGAATTAATCAATTGGATCCTTTAGATTATCATTCAACATATATTAGGGTTTTGACCTCAAACGGTCAACCCTCTCAAACGGTCAACTCCCTCAAACGGTTTGGGTCTCAAATCACCAAACAGTTTTGAAACTGTTTGGCCTCCAAACGGTTTGGTGAAACCGTTTGGATCAACAAGTTGGAAACTGTTTGCTTTGGATATTTGGGGAGGTTTATGCTTATGATGATGTCATAATCATCAAGATCTAAACTCACAAAACCTGTTGTGATTTCCATGGTGATTGCACCAATCAACCAAATCAATTATCGTGAATGAAGAAAAGATCATTATTTGTTAAGGAATTGAATGCAATAACAAAGTTAAGGGTTCAAGTTATAAAACCTGCCTCCAATTGAGCTCCAAAGCTCCAAGCTCATGTCAACAATGGTGGATGCAACTCCCTTCACCATTCCAAGTCTCATCCTCAAGTTTTGAGTGAAAAGGAATGGTTAGAATTGAAGAGGGGATCGAAATAGGGAGAATTCATGCATTGATTTGTGATTTCCACCATGGATTCAAGGTGAAAAGGGATCAAGAAGCTTACCAACAGGTTGGGGGTCGTCCTCCTGATCCTCCCAAGCTCCCTTGGTCTTTCTCCAAGCAAAGGGAAGAAGTGGGGTCGAAAAATCCTTTGTTTTGGCTTGTAAAAGGTCTTTTTTATAAAAATTCAATGCGAGAGAATATGCTTTATAAAAATTCATTAATCCCAAAAATGGATCCGCCTCTTCCCCCTCAAATTCCTTGTATATGAGGCTATCTTGTTTTCCTCCAATTCTTATCAATTATCCATTTTTTAAAGAAAAGCAAATTAAGCACCTCAAATCATATTATACTAATATCCATATGTGAGTGGATATTTCTTTTTCTTATAAAATTGTGAGTGAGTTATCCACTCCCTTGGATATTTTCGTGGTCCTTGAAAAGATGAAGGACGTCCAAACACATCTTAATCCAACTATTTTAATTTTGGTTGAAGGCCCCTTTAATTAATATATTTATTTTTGCACTAAATTGCATTAGAGTTTCAATTAGGCATTAATCTTGATTATTTTAATATCAAGATTCTCTCTCCTCCAACTTAATTCAAATGAGGCACCCCTCTCATTTTATTTGATCTATATGATTCCAAGAAACATTAGGGACCTTATTGAAGTGGTAATTTGCATATTGAACCCTAGGTTTTGGGTAAACTGCATATTACACCAAAACTAGGTTTTAATGCACAAACATTGCTTTATCAGCTCTTTCTTGGTACTCAGGCTTCCATAAGCAATACCTCTACATAATTTTCACTCTCATGATTCTTCAACACATGAGGAACATATTTTGCATGCACAATTTGCAATTTAATCCCTCAACTTGGGTAATTTGCACTTTAGTCCAAATCAAGTAAAACATTATTTCAACATTATTCAAAAAGGACTAAAATTGAAATATAAGTTCCTCTTGAGCCCTAATTGATTTTCACAAGATAAGATTAAACATATAATCATCTTTCTTAATCAAAACACCTAGGTTTAAAGCATAACCCAGGTCAGGGATGTTACAGTTAATCAAACCTAGTTCTTTTAAGGCTAATTTAGGATTTTGTTTTCTTTTGATACAATCAATCATCTACTTGAATTTCACTCCACTTCATCAATCTTACTTCAGATCTTTTCATTTTAGGTACCCCAAGACTGGTGTATGCACCGATTGAACAGTCCCGAACTCACTGCTAGCTTTGATCCTGAAATAGACATAACCTTTCATCATCAGAATAGAGAAAACCAAGCAAAAATGGCTCAAGAAGAGAAGATAGCCTGAAGGGTGGCTCAAGCCATTAATGCACAGAGAGAGAGGCTCATGTAAGAAGCCATAGCCACAGTTCAAGAAGAAATCCTAGCAGCACAAGCGGCAGCGCAAGCAGTAGAACTACAAAAGGATCTTAGGGAGTTCTCAATCCCTAAAGTTGTTGATGTTCATCACCCAGTCCAACCCCCCTATCCATGCTTCCAACTTTGAGATATGAGCACATTGGATTTCCTTGCTTCAAAACAACACATTCTATGGTAAATAAGGAGAAGATTGTCAAGAACATCTTTTGAGATTCATCGATCTATGTGCTATGACAAAACAAAATGGAGTCACAGACAATGCCATTCGACTCCGTCTCTTTTTAAGTATTCCCTTGCTGATAGAGCCATAAGTTGGTACAACTCCTTACAATGTGAACCCATCACTACCTGGGAACAAATGCTAAACATTTTTCTGGAAAATTTCTATCCACCTTCTCTCACTTATGAAATTAGGGGACGAATAACAATGTTCACTCAAGCCCCTGGAGAAGCTCTTGTTGAAGCATGGGAAAGATATAAAGAACTTCTACGCAAGTGTCCACACCATGGAATCCCTAAGAATCAACTCATCGAGATCTTCTATAGAGGTGTGGATGACGATATTAAGAGATTCTTAGATTCCTCATCTGGAGGAAACTTCATGCGTCAGAGTTATGATAGCACATGGAGGGTTGTCACCCTTGGAGATAAAAATCAAGCTAATTGGGGTAGGTTTGTAGGTAAGGGAGTGTTGAAGGTAGCTATGGCTGAAGTTATTCTAGAATACAAGTCAATTGCTGAAACCCTCAAACCCTTAGTTGCCAAGCAAGATCATATCGAATCATCCCTTGCTGCATTTGGGAGAGGACGTTCACCCCGTCAACAACAAGAGCAGATCAAGTCAGCTTCATTGTTTTGTGAAGCTTGTAAGAGTATTGATCATTCCACTTTAGTATGCAATGTTCTTTACGATGTTGTTCTAAGAAACGCATGTGGACAAGGATATAATAGTCAATTAGAAAATCTTAATGCCGTCAACACCATTCCTAGTCAAGGATACTACAATCTGAATCAAAATAGGAACCGTCCTGGTCTTCAATATGGAAATCTTTCAGGAGCAAAAAAATCGCGACAACTTGGTTCAACTAACCAACAAAGAGTCCCACCAGGATTTCAGTATAACCAACATCAAAACTTTGGAAATCAAGGGAACTTTAGGGGAAACTTTCAGAACAGGAACTTCAATAATTATCAGAACAATTCTCAATTTCAGAACCCCAACCAAGTCCCTTACCAGAACCAACAATAAGGGAAACAAGCTAGCCCCAACTCTCCTGATGACAAGCTATCAACCATTGAAAAGATGTTACAATCGCAACAAACATTGATAGCTAGCCAGAAAACTATGATAGCTAACCAGCAAGCCCATCAGAAAGTTATTAAATCTCAACTAGCACAACTAGCAGCTAGTATGAAACTACCTACTGGAGCCTTTGCTGGCCAACCAGAAAACAATCCCAAGCATCCAGAACAATTGAAGGTTGTCACCACCAGGTCAGGAAAAGACTATTCTGATCCTCCTGTCAAGACACCTGCGGTTATTACAGATGAGAATGAACCAGTGATCATCCAAGACTCAACAACGCATGAGTCTCAACTGAAAGAACCAGCGATTGTTGATAAGACAGTCGAGCAAAGATCTGAAAACCCTATTAATGAAGAGGAAGAAGCAACACTAGAACAAGAGGTACCAGTATACAAGCCTCGTCCACCTTTCCCAGCTCGTTTGAAGCAAACCAAACTCAACACTCGTTTCAATAAGTTCAAGGAAGCTATGAAAAAGCTTCATGTGGATAAACCCTTCCTAGATGCACTGGATGAAATACCAGCCTGGACAAAATATCTAAAATCACTTCTGAAAAGGAAATATATAACTGGAGAGTACAAGACAGTCAAGTTGGGGATGACTACTTCAGATATCATCCTGAGTAAGATGCCCAAGAAGCAGAAAGATCCAGGATCTTTTGGGATTTCTTGCCATATCGGTGATTCTTCCTGTAAGAAAGGATTGGTCGATCTTGGTGCTAGCATTTCCATCATTCCACTTAGCCTTTGCAAGAGGCTAGGGTTTGCTAAACTTCTCCCAACTGGCATGACCATACAACTTGTAGATAACACTGTGACTCTACATTTAGGAATCATTAAGGATGTCCCTGTCAAGGTAGGAAAATATTCCTATGTTCCGTGTGACTTTGTCATCATGGACATAAAGGAAGACACCAGATACCCTCTCATATTTGGACGTCCATTCCTTGCCACCGCAAGAGCTCTGATCGAAGTTGAAGCAGGAACTTTATTACTCCGATTAGGTAAAGAAACTCTCAAATTCAAGGTTTTTAAAAGCATGCGAAGACTGAGCATGCAAGAGAAAGTATACTTGATCGAGTGTGTAGAGCATATGTCACTCCTCACGTAGGAGGATTATGAACAAGAAGATCCTTTAGGGATGACCCTTACTAATCCGAATGCATAAAGTTCAGGTGACGAACAAGTGAAAAGTTGTGTTTTCCACCTCAATGCTGCTAATGAAGATCCTGAAGCCAAGGTTGAGCAACTAGAAGCAGTGGTTGTTACTGAAAAAGCATGTGAAAAGACAAAAGCTCCTAAAATGAAGCTCCTACCAAAAGGATTGAAATACCTATTTCTAAATGAACTCAAAGTCTATCCTATCATCATAAATTTAGATCTAACGGCAGAACAAGAAGACAAACTTTTGAAGGAATTGAAGGAAAGAAGAAAAGCAATCGGCTACAAGATGAGCGACCTCACTGGGGTTAGTCAAGCGTTGTGCATGCACAAAATCCCCATGATGGAAGATCACAAGCCAACTATTGAACATCAATGCACATTGAATCCAAATATGAAGGAAGTAGTTCGTCATGAAGTCATTAAATTGCTCACTGCTGGGATAATCTATCCGATATCGATTTCACCATGGGTGAATCCCATGCATGTGGTCCCAAAGAAAGGTGGAACTACTGTGATACGAAATGAAAATGATGAACGCATCCCCACTCAAACGGTTACAGGGTGGAGGATGTGCGTTGATTATAGAAAGTTAAACAAGGTAACTCAAAAGTATCATTTCCCAATGCCTTTTCTTGATCAAGTATTATAACGGCTGGCTCATCAAGAATATTTATGTTATCTCGATGGTTACTCTAGATTCTATCAAATACCCATACATATAGATGACCAAGAGAAAACCACTTTCACCTGCACATTCGGAACATACACATTCAGAAGAAGGTCGTTGAGCCTCTGTAATGCACCTACAACCTTCCAGCGTTGCATGGCTGCATATTCGTTGGTCTCACTGAAACTGTCATGGAAGTTTTAATGGATGATTTTTCTGTGTATGGAGATTCATTTGACTCATGCCTAAAACACCTCTCCCTTGTCCTCAAATAGTGTGAAGAAGCACAACTTGTGTTAAATTGGGACAAGTGTCACTTTATGGTAAAGGAAGGCATTGTCCTTGGCCATAGGGTCAGTAATCGAGGAATTGAAGTAGACAAGGCTAAGATAGAAGTAATTTCCAAGCTCTTTATCCCAATGAATGTAAAGGAGGTTCATGCATTCCTAGGTCATGCGGGCTTTTACCGACGGTTTATATATTATTTTTTATCCTCTTCATGGTTTAAAATTGAATCATGTTGGTATAATCAAGGAAATTACTACTTTATCATAATTCACATGGTTTATCCTAAGTATTTCTTGGTCTATCTATGTAGGAACCATGTGTATTAAAATGATCATAATCATTATACTTCATGCTTCTATCTTGATCATTGTAATTGTGAAAATGCTTCTACTGCTCTATTATAAAAAATTGTGCCATGATTATTATGTTTTAATTGGTTTGTCTAAAATAATCTTTGATCTATATACAAACCATGAATGAATATTGTCTGTAATCATCTTGATTGAGCTGATATGAAGATGCCATTTTGCATAAACTTCATGGCACAAATGTATTTGAAATTGAAAATCTGCAGAAATTATACTTCACATATAAGTGCTCAAATTGGAAATCTGTAGAAATTGCCTCTTGGTTGAAATTAAGTTTGACCAAGGGGCACTATGGTCGTAGTCAAGTTCGACCTAAAATAAGCTTGAGAAAATGCTTATTTGTACATCATCTTACTGCACTTAATCTTAGTATCTTGATTCAAAATGTATTCATCATATTGAAAACATGATTTTAGTACAAAAGCTCTAATAAAAGGTCAAAATCAAATTGTGACCTTAGAATCCTTAAATTATCTAGATTAAGGGGGAACTCACAAAAACTATCTTGACTATAAGATTAAGAAGAAGCTTACAAAAACTTTGTAAACATCTTAAAGAAAAATTAAAACATGTTATGATCTTAGTATTTTTAATCTTGATTATGAAAATTAAAGGAATCTACAAATTTCATGAATATGATATATATCTTGTTCTTAATGGAATTCTCTAAACAAGTCTGGGCTTAACATCCCGTGCATTTGGTTAGAGATACTTTTTATGTACTTTACTATAAGCTTAAAGGATTCTCATATCGTTTTCAGGGCTTAACATCCCTTGCAAAAATGGATGAGAAATCAATATGTACTCATCATGCGCTTAAGGGAATCTCATTTCATTTTCAAGACTTAACATCCCTTGTTAAATGGATGAGAATCAAATACACATATGATATGAACTTAAAAGGAACTCATATCATTTCAAGGCTTAACATCCTTTGCAAATGATTGAGAATTAATTTGTGGCTAAATTTAACAATAATTGCTTTGCATTAATCCCTTGCTTTTAAATTGAATAGATCTTTAAGGGGGAGTATAACATAAAATAAAAAGTCATACTAAATGATTATCTTGGATATATTTTTGAGATGACAAAGGGGGAGAAATAATATAAAATCAAAAACATAAAATAAAAAGGTAAACTTCAGGTATGAAACTCATATGATTTATATTTCATTATTTTATATTTTGGAAATGTTTATCATCTTCAAAAAGGGGGATATTGTTGGCTAAATGGACATAATTTAATCCCTTTGTTTTGATAATGAAAAACATTTCATTCTTTTGAATCTAACGTGCTACTTGAGTGTTGTAGGCATAAGGAGGATGAAAAATACTTGGAAGATCTATATGTTAAAATTGCTTTAAGTCATGAATGTAATCAAATGTAAAAACTTGTACAAATATATAACGTACAAGTACTTAGACATCATGTAAATCAAGCATTTGATCTTCCCTAGCCAATCACAACACTTAGATAGGTCATTCCCTAAAATAGTGTCACATCTGCACACCCATACACATAGTTATTACTTGGTTTAAAAACATTGAAAAAGAGTTAATCTCGGTCGACAAAATTCTCAACCGAAACACTCTCAGTCGACAAACTCTTCGACCGAGAAAGACCCAGGTAGCTGTTAGACACAACAGACAAGGTAGTTGGGAGTTGGAGTAGAACGTTATAAACACTTGCCCCAGACAGTCCCTCGGTCGACAAGTCCTCGACTGAGAAGGACTCTCGGTCGACAATTCTTCGACCGAGATGAGTTTTGTCTGCATTTTTCAGAGTTAATTAACTAGTCATTGTTAAAGCAACTAATGGTTACCTAACGACTAGTTAAGCACTAAGAACCCCCTAGAAAGTGTCTAGAATGTCCATAAGCATACATAGGCCATTCCTATAAATAGGACAAGCCATAGGACACCCAAAACACACTTGTGTAATACTTGAGCTTTCATACTTGCAATTGGCAATCTGTTTTGAGCAATTGAGCAACACTAGTACTTGCTACTCATTCCCTTTGCTCCAAATTTGTGTTCTATAGGCTAGCATCTCCTATCCACTAAACCTACACTTCCATACACATTGGTTAGGAGATCAAAACGCTTGATATAGGAAACCAAGCCTTGTGCTTCAAGTGGTAATTGTAATTTCCATTTCCTTTCTTGTTCTTTCTTATTTCTTGTACTCTCCTTGTTACTCCTAGGGCTGGAGGCTGTAGATTGGAGAGAGTTTGATCGTCTTGGTGAAGAAGGAGATCTTTGGACTACTTCTATAAGGTTGTCTCAACGGGAAGCTACTTCAAGAGGAAGGCTACTTCAAGGGGGATCTTTGAGTTACTTCAAGGAAGGTTGCTTCAAGGTTGGTGAGACTACTTCAAGGTGAAGGCTGTCCAAAGGGTGTAGAAAGTATTGTAATTTTATGTAATATCGTTGCGAGGTAATAAAATTTAATACTTTCAAAATCCCGGTTGGGTAGGCAACCGGGTAGTGGATTGACTGCCTTAGTATTTGCTAAGGTTGGAACCACTCTAAACACCTTGTCTCCTTATTATCTCAATTGTGGTTGTTTGAGTTAAATTATTGTAAAATATCCATAAAACCCTATTCACCCCCCTCTAGTGGTTTTTCAGGGTTAAGGTATAACCCAGGTCAGGGATGTTACAAATTCTTTCTCGGTAGTTGCATAATTCCTCTGAGCTTTATCGAGGGTTTTTTTATGCATAGTAGATAATATAATATTTATTTTCTATACATTGGCCCAAGACAGCACCCACAACATAATCACTGGCATCACACATAATTTCAAATGGGTGATCCCAATCAGGGGCTCTGATGATGGGTGTTGTTGTAAGAACATGCTTTAGATTGTTGAAACATTTAACACATTTTTCGTCAAAATTGAACTCAACATTTAATATCAGTAGCATTTTTACAATAAGGATTTTATATTCATAATGTTATACTTTAATTCATGTTGCAAAAAGATCAATATGTCTTGTTTCAAAAAACGGTCTCCAAGATTTATTCTTGATTTGCATATTAAATCAATCATTAATAACAAATTGATAGCAAACTAGATTAATTTAAAACAGGTTCAGCAGAACTTGATTCGGTCGAGTTTGTCGACCGAATTTATTTTGGTCGACGTTTTTCTCGACCGAAAATGCAGTTGTTTGTACAAATTTTATTACATTTGTTGCAAACTTGAAAACGGTAACTTGTTCGGTCGATTATTTCTCGACCGACAACGTTCTCGGTCGAATAGTTTCTCGACCGAGATTGTTTATGTACTGTTTCTCAGCAATTGTTTACAAGTAAATCATAGGTTATTTTTAATTCAATTATGCAGTTTGAAAACTCAGTTTAGTTGAGATGATGTAACATTTAAATATCAAAGTAACAGTTAGGTTAAATCTCAACTAATCATATACAATTTACTAGTTTTTGAGAATCCAAACTAAAACAAGTTAGTTGAAGATGTTTAGAAATTTTAATTTCTTGGATTAACTTGGTGTCCTATTATGTTATGTTGAGATAGACATAGAGATATACAACTTAGAGTCTTTGGTCATATCTCAACTTAATTTTATTCATTTGGTTTGGGGGTTTTGGAACCCATACTAACTCAACATCCTTTTTCTTATAGGGACATGAGAAAGAATAATGTCCAAGATGCAGACAATAATGACAACATATGGAATCAACCTCATATCTTTTTCTATGATTTTGTTCTAGGTTGTTCTTGGGTACATATGTATATTTTCCTTTAGGTACATACATAGATTGATTTTCTAGTGCTTGTGTCTTTTTCCAACTAGGTTTTTGATAAGATTTTCCTTTAGGATTATAACCTAGTCCTCTCCTTCCAATTTGATGATAGGAATTATTTAAAATTTTATCAAGAGTATCAATGTTATTCAAACTATTAAGTTTTTGTTGCAGCTTGATAATCTCATCCATTCTCTTATTGATGTCTAGCTTTGCTTGATCTAGATTAGATAATAAGGAATCTCTTTCTTTCACAATAATATCATAATCTAGATGTGTACACAAAACATGTTGTTTTTTAAGATCATTTACTTGAGTTTGCAAATTTATCTTTTCTAGGGATAGAAGATTGCAATTTGCTTCTACTGATTTTAGCTTAATATCATGATCTTCAATAATCTCTTTAAGATCTTCATTTTCATATGTGAGAGCAAGAAGTTTAGCATGTAACTCGTCATTTGCTTTATTAGATTTCTTTAATTTCTTCTTGCACTCAATATACTTATTATGTGTCTCTTCAAGACTAGCAATTAACTCTTCTTTGGATAAATAAAAAAGGCTTACCTCTTCTTCTTCTTCTTCTTCACTTATTATAGAAATAAGGCATTCTTTATGCACATCTTCCTTCTTTGACCTCCATGGACATCTAGGTGTAGTGTGCCTTGTTCCCAAGCACCAATTGTAACTAGTTGAAGATTGGTCCATGCTTTTCTTTTGCTTGCAGTTGTAGACACCACCACCCTTCATTCTTCAAGACTCGATTAGAGCTCCTTGAAGCTTTCTCTGATACCAATTGAAAAACCACTAGAGGGGGTGAATAGGGTTTTATGGATATTTTACAATAATTTAACTCAAACAACCACAATTGAGATAATAAGAAGGAGACAAGGTGTTTAGAGTGGTTCCAACCTTAGCAAATACTAAGGCAGTCAATCCACTACCTGGTTGCTTACCCAACTAGGATTTTGAAAGTATTAAATTTTATTACCTTGCAAGGATATTACATAAAATTACAACACTTTCTACACCCTTTGGACAACCTTCACCTTGAAGTAGTCTCACCAACCTTGAAGCAGCCTTCCTTGAAGTAACTTCAAGCTCCCCCTTGAAGTAGCCTTCCTCTTGAAGTAGCTTCCCATTGAGACAACCTTCTAGAAGTAGTCCAAAGATCTCCTTCTTCACCAAGAAGATCAAACTCTCTCCAATCCGCAGCCTCCAACCCTAGGAGTAGCAAGGAGAGTACAAAAAATAAGAAAGAACAAGAAAGGAAATGGAAATTACAATTACCACTTGAAGCACAAGGCTTGATTTCCTATATCAAGCATTTTGATCTCCTAACCAATGAGTATGGAAGTGTAGGTTTAGTGGATAGGAGATTCTAGCCTATAGAACACGAATTTGGAGCAAAGGGAATGAGTAGCAAGCACTAGTGCTGCTCAATTTCTCAAAATAGATTGCCAATTGCAAGTATGAAAGCTCAAGTATTGCACAAGTGTATTTTGGGTGTCCTATGGCTTGTCCTATTTATAGGAATGGCCTATGGATGCTTAAGGAAATTCTAGATACTTTCTAGGGGGTTCTTAGTGCTTAACTAGCCGTTAGGTAACCATTAGTTGCTTTAACAATGACTAGTTAATTAACTCTGAAAAGTGCAGACAGAACTCATCTCGGTCGAAGAATTGTCGACCGAGGGACTGTCTGGGGCAAGTGTTTATAACGTTCTACTCCAACTCCCAACTACCTTGTCTGTTGTGTCTAACGGCTACCTGGGTCTTTCTCACTCGAAGAGTTTGTCGACCGAGAGTGTCTCGATCGAGAATTTTGTCGATCGAGATTAACCCTGTTTCAATGTTTTTTAAACCAAGTAATAAGTGTGTGTATGAGTGTGCAGATGTGACACTATTTTAGGGAATGACCTATCTAAGTGTTGTGATTGGTAAGGGAAGATCAAATGCTTGATTTACATGATGTCTAAGTACTTGTACATTATATATTTGTACACGTTTTTACATTTGATTACATTCATGACTTAAAGAAATTTTAGCATATAGATCTTCCAAGTATTTGTCATCCTCCTTATTCCTGCAACACTCAAGTAGCATGTTAGATTCACAAGAATGAAATGTTTGTCATTATCAAAACAAAGGGATTAAATGATGTCCATTTAGCCAACAAACCCTAGATGTTTTGCTTAAGTAAGTCATTTATATTCTTGTCTTTATCCTTTGAAAAGTAATTATGACCAAAGGAGAACTTATGTTTCAATTTTGGCCCTATTTGAATAATGTTGAAACAATGTTTTACATGTTTTGGACTAAAGTGCAATTTACCTAATTTAAGGGGTTACCTTGCAAATGTTACATTATAAATGTTCCTCAAGTGTTATAGTATCATAAGAATGAGAGTGATGCTGAGGTATGGCTTGTGGAAGTCTAAGATCCAAGAAGGAGCTTGTTTGAGTAATGCTTATGTATTGAATGCTAGTTTTGGTGTAATTTGCAAATTACCCAAAATCTAGGGTTGGATATGTAAAATACCAATTCAATAATGTCCCTACTGTTTCTTGGTATCATTTGGAGAAAATAAAAAGAATGGGGCATCTTGTTTGAATTACTTTTGAGGAGAGATAATCTTGATAATAAAATAATCAAGATTTAAGCATAATTGAAACCCTAATTTATTTTGTAGCAAAAATAAATATACTAATTGAAGTGCCCATCAACTAAAAAGGCTGTGGTTGAAATCATATAGTGCAAGGACGTCCAAATGACTTGAGTTGCACCGAAATATCCCAAGTAGGTGAAGAAATACACTCACATTTGTTAATTAAAAAGTAATGTCCACTAAAAATGGATAATAGTAATATATTAATTAAGGTGCTTAAAGTGATTGCTTTTATTTCAAGGATAAATGAGTGGATATTGATGTAAAATGATGATGTCTTAGCAGGAAAGGAAGGGAGGGGCATGTGGCAAGAAAATGGATGAATTTCCTTCTACTTTCTCTCTCCTAGAAAATCAATTACATATACTCAATTTTCTTCTCACTTGAAAGGCTATTTTGCAAACCACTTTCTTCCTTTGCTTTGGATGATGACCAAGGAGCTTAGGAGTAGGAGGAAAACGTTCCCCAAGATATAGGTAAGCTCCATGATCATCTTCAACCTTGAATTGATGGTTGAAATCGGATTTCAACATTGATTTCTTTCTCTTTTCCAGCCAATGCTCAACCTTGGCTATTATTTTCATCCAAAGAGTTGGAAACGAGCCTTGAATAGTTGAAGGAGCTTCATTCACCATTAGAGACGTGAAGCTTGAAGCTTTGAAGATACTTTGAAGGCGGGTTATATAACTTGAACCCATCAACGTTATTATTGATTTCAATTTCTCATCATATGTTGATCCTTTATGTTCTTCTTGAATAAATTACTAAATTTATCATATGTATGGCAGTAGAAATTGAAGGTCTAAATCTTGATGATGATGAATTAATATTAGCACACACCTCAAGAAATATCAAAAGAAAACGGTTTCACTTTTGTTGTTGGTCAAACAGTTTCAAAATTGTTTAGTGACCAAATGGTTTCAAAACCGTTTAGAGGTCAAACAGTTTCAAAACTATTTATAGACCAAACAGTTTCAATAGACTCAAGGTTCAATTGGTCTCATGATCTAATAGCTTCAAACAATCAAATTCAATTGATTTCAGAACCCTAGCTCAATTGGGTTCAAAGCCCTAAATCGATTAAGATCATAACCCTAATTTAGGGTGAAACGATTTCAAGCTGAAATGACCAAACGGTTTGAGACTGTAACAGTCTTAGACCATTTGAGGACTAAACAGTCTCAAACCTTTTGAAGGTTCAATTGGTCCAAGACCGTTTGAAAGTTCACTTGGTTCAAAACCATTTGAAGGTCCAATTTATTCAAATTATGCAAGTACTAATAACCCCATAAGTGGTTGAAGAGTATTTCAAGGATGATTCCAATGAAAGTACCTTTAAAGTACTTAGGTGATTGGTATAATTAGAATGATTATTACTCAATGCCTATGAAAGTACTAAATTCAATACACCATAATAAGTGTAGGTGTATGTACTTAGTGAAAGGATAAGTCAATTAAATAATGTATGATGGTGATGTGTGTACCTAGTACATGGAACAATGATAAGTATGATTTAATACTTTAATAATGTTATGTGATCCAAGATATGTGGAAGCACTGAATTAGGGTTTGTACTAATGAGGTAATCATTAAACCCTAATCAATGGAGATGAGAACCCTAACCCTAACTTTGGGCCATGGGTTGAAAAACCCTAATTTCAGGTAATGGGATGAGAAACCTTAATTAATATATGTTGGAGAACCCTAACATAGGGTGATGATATGAGACACCCTAACATAGGGTGATGATATGTGAAACCCTAATATAGGGTGATGTCATGTGAAACCCCAACATAGGCTGTTATGTGAGACCCTAATATAGGGTTATGTCATGTGAAACCCCAACATAGGGTGATGTTATGTGAAACCCTAATATAGGGTGATGTCATGTGAAACCCCAACATAGGGTGATGTTATGTAAAACCCTAATTGATAAAGATGGGAAACCCTATTCCTAATAATGGAATAGTGACTAATATATTGTTAGGTGAAACACCTAAAGTGTTTGATAATGGATAACTTTATATCAATAATGCCTTAATCCGAGATGGGTTCATACCATTGATAATGGTTGAATAATTCAAATGAGTGACTTATGACCAATACATTACATGAATAATGTGATGAGTTGGTGCATAAAGTATTAGGATGGGAAATATCCTAATACAAGATAAGTTGATGAACTTAAGTAACTTAAAAGTGATGAGGAAAGTGATACATCAAGACATGATAGATATCACATCCAGTACCTCAAGGTTGATACACCTTGATGTACCCTAAATCCAATATACTTGGATGAATAACACATGAAATGTGTCATGTCAATTGTCACATTGAGATGTAATGCACTTTGATAAGTGTAGGCTAACATACCTTAAGAAAAGGTTAAGCTAAGGCCCTGTTTGGTTGGGGGTAGAAACCGTGCAAAATGTGTTTTCCAGATCAATGAGTTCGTATGCATTGATTTGCAGCTATTAAAATTTGTTTGGTTGAGTGAGCTGCAAGCTCATCGATTTTATATTTTTTTATTTCGTTTATATGGATGGATTTTTACGGATCGTGAGTTGTGGCCCACGTGAGTGTATTCCGCAAAACAAGCTCCACATAGCAGGTGTTGCGATAGTGGAAGAAAAGTGGAAACAACTTTTTTAGTTGGTTATTATGGGGCCCACCTACTATTTACACTGTTGTACCTGCATTTATCCAGCCCTTTCGGCTCCTTCAGTCCGACAAACTGCACCTGACCGCGCCTAGAACGGGCGTGGTATGTTTTCCTAGATTTTCAGCTAAAATGTGTAGTTCCAATTCACATAATGACACCCAAATACATCCTACCAAATAATTTTAATTTTAAAAACACAACAAACCATCATCATCCGCTGCAACTACACCCTACCAAACAGGCCCTAAGTTAATAAAGTATGATGTAATCATATTCTAGTAAAGATGAGAGAGAAACTCATATCTTATGTTGATAATTCGTTTAATGACAAATGATGAGAATAAATAAGTATGATTGAATACTTATGATATCAATGTTGGCTCCTAGATGTGTGGAGCAATGAATTAGGGTTTGATCATTAAAAATACGATCTTGAAAACCTAAATGGTTAAAAATGGAAAACCCTAACCTTAATAAAGGGTGTTGATATGTAAGAGAAACCCTAATTGATAAGAAAGGGAAACCCTAACCCTAATGACGGGAAGGTTGTAGTTCTTTTGTTGCATAAGCCTTGTAAGGCATGTTAAATACTTGAATAAAAGTATAATGTGCAATGGCCTTGTGAGCCATGTGAATAAGTTGTTACCTAGTGAGAGGTGATAAGATGTGCAATGGCCTTGTGAGCCACGTGAATAAGTTGTTACCTAGTGAGAGGTGACAAGATGTGCAATGGCCTTGTGAGCCATGTGAATAAGTTGTTACCTAGTGAGATGTGACAAGATTTGCAATGGCCTTGTGAGCCATGTAAATAAGTTGTTACCTAGTGAGAGGTGACAAGATGTAATGGCCTTGTGAGCCATGTAATAATTTGTTTCCTATTGAGAGGTGACAAGATACTTAATGGGCCTTGTGAGCCATGTGAGATGCTTGTATAGCAAGTATCATACATACCTTGGTCAGATGACCTGGAGGTAAAAGTTACCTGATAAGTGGTAACCTTGTACAGTGATTAACTAAGGGTTTGAATAACCATATCTAATAAACATGATGATAGTGTTGTTGAGGGATGTGAATTCCCAATAATGAGATATGGGATTGAGATCCCAATGTTTTATAAAGTTTTGAAAAGTACTTGATAGATGTATTACACTTTCCCTTGTAGCATTTTTCATAATAGTTTATGTTTGAAAACTTGCTTGATGCTACAAGAATATGGTAATACACTTAATTAATCAAGTGGAACCATATCATGTAGTGCCCTGGCCATAGATCCATCAGTGTCAGGATTTGCTGATGGTGAAACAGGTTGCTCTGCGGCATAACCCGATGAACGCATATTTTTGAATATGTGGGGGTGATGGGCGTGAATACCTTACGCCATAATGTGGGATTGACGTGAGATAAACATGAGATCTCTCAATCCTTCATTATATGTGTCGGGATGGATGTATCATAAATCTCCCGATGATGTTTAATGCCAGATCGATGTGAGATAAACATGAGATCTCTCGATTGCGAAGAGAGTACAACCGCCGCTATAGCTCTATAGCAAAGTTGCCAGTATACCCTGGAAAGCTATTTAGCAGTGACACAAGATGTCCTGCATGAGATCTCGTACTGACCGAGATGAGGGAGGTCATGGTAGCCGGCTCTTCCATTGACCTTGTATGGCACTGACTTTGGGTTTTGCAACTAAAGGTTAGAGTATGAGCGGTATATATCATCTCCTCAGGGCATAAGTGTGATTGTAAAATGTAATCAGCTTTATAGCATGTTTGCTTAAGGATTGAATACAAAAATCATTGGCTGATGTTACATTTCTTTTATGCATCTTTAGTTGATAGATGATATATATGTTTCCTTACATTCCTTGTAAAGCAGATAGATGATTTATAATTCTACCATGGGTAGATGTAATGTTCTCCTTAAAAAAGGAGATCATCTTATTTTGTTCATTCAATGATTAATATTGTTTGTTAATATAAAAGAACCCCTTCTCAGTTTTATAATGTTTATTTGCAATAATAATGTTTCTGGCGGAGAGTTATATCTCTCACTGGGACAATTTCAATTGTCTCACCCCCGTGTGATCCAACCTTTTTAGGTGGAAGAGGACGAGGAGGTAGAAACCATACAGCAGGGGAAGGACAACAATATCAAGAATAGTAGTGACATCTCAGGTGGAGATATTGACTATCGTGACTTGTAGATAAGAATCCTATGTGTCATCTCTGTACTCTCAGGTCCTTGGAGTCAGTACTTAGTGTTTTCATAATCGATCTGAGATTTTTGCTTGAATGCCTCGAGGTTTTGTGTTGCTCATGTGTAGACTTAACAAAACAATTGATGTATGTAATCCTCGAGAAGAGACGGTACTTAGTATGTACTTGTGGACCAGAATGTACATGTAATACTTTGGTTCTTATTATTAAGAGTTTCCTAGAATTGAATCTCTTTGCAAAAGGTTTTAATTTTTAGTGATTTTTGATAATCCATTGCTAATGTTTTCTTCCGCACTCATCATTATCTGATGTTTGGGGTCCGTCATCATAGAATTTCTTGCGGTCGTGTATGCCTTTGACAAGTTCAGATCCTACCTCGTTGGTTCAAAAGTCATTGTCTACACGGATCATGCTTTTATCTGTTACCTCTTGGAAAAGAAAGATGCTAAACCTAGGTTAATTAGATGGATTCTCCTCTTACAACAGTTTGACTTGGAGATAAGAGACAAGAAAGGTACAGAGAATGTCATGGCAGACCACCTCAGTCGTATCCATACCCTGGAAACTGAGAAGATCCCCATCAATGATTCTATTCTAGATGACCAGCTTATGAATGTTTTTGAAGCTATCCCTTGGTACACGGACTTTTTGAACTACCTGGTTGTGGGTGTCGTTCACCCTGAATGCACTGAAAATGCACTGAAGAAATTTCTGCATGATGTGAAGCAATATCACTGGAATGAGTTGTACCTCTTCAAGATCTGTGCTGATAGCCTATACAGACGATGTATCACCAAAGAAGAAGCTCAACTTATTTTGGAGCAATGTCACTCAGGCCCAGTTGGAGGCCATATGAGCCCTAAGAAAACTTCCTTGAAAGTTTTGCAATGTGGATTCTTTTGGCCAACCATGTCCAAAGATTCCTACAACATTGTTTTATCATGTGAAAAAGTGCTAGAGAATGGGTAACATAACCAAAAGAGATGATATGCCACTGAACTTGTTGTAAGAAGTCAAGATATTTGATGTTTGGGGTGTGGACTACATGAGTCCATTCCCATCTTCCCATGGATTTTCCTACATCCTAGCGGTGGTGGATTACATCTCAAAATGGTTCAAAGCCATATCAACCGTCACTAGTGATTTCAAACCTATCATCAAAATGTTCAAAGATATCATTTTCCCCCAATTCGGAGTCCCACACACTGTGATTTCTGACGAAGGTTCTCATTTCCTAGAAAGAAGCTTTGAAGCATTACTAAGGAAATATGGTGTAACTCACAAGGTAGACTCACCCTACCATCCACAAACTAGTGGACAGGTAGAGGTTTCTAACCGTCAACTCAAGGCTATTTTGGAAAAGACTGTAGGCCGCAATCAGAAAGATTGGTCAGTAAAAATCAATGACGCCTTGTGGGCCTACCGAACTGCTTTTAAAATTCCCCTTGGGACTACACATTTTTGACTAATCTATGGAAAGTCATGCCACCTGCCGGCATAATTGGAACACAAGGCATGGTGGGCAATAAAACAACTGAATTTTGATATGAAAGAAGCAGGCCAAGATAGGATTCTGCAACTCCTGGAGCTGGAAGAACTCCGAATGACAGCTTATGTAAGGACCATGACCTTCATTTTGGGATTGTCCTATTTTCTTTGCCTAAACCTTGTGCTTAGCTGCTTTCTAATCACATTTAGTGGTGATTAGGGTTTGTATGTGCTTTGTTGAGGGTTGGAGGTGCTACTTGCAAAATAACCTAAGTCTAAGGTTGATGAGTAAGTTTGTCACCTTGAGAGATGATCTTATCTCTCTTCACTTCCTCTAGAGTTGAGAGGAAGGGTTGGGCTCATTTCTTGAGTTACCTTGGGCCTTGTAGAGCTCTGTTGGGCTTTGTTTCACCTTGTTTGGGCCTTACTTTGCCTTGATGAGCTTTGTATCGGGCAGGAGCAGCTTGTGTCGGCCATGGGGGTGTTGCCCATGGGTGTGACGGCCAAAGTGCTGGTGTGTGTGTCAACCTTTGACCGCTTTGACACCTTTGCTTTGGTTGTGTCACCATACCTTGGACATGTGGCCAATCTCTTGATGAGTGGTGGCATAACATGTTGCATGTGGTTTGCAAGGTGGCAAGATGTTGGACAAGTGTCCCTAAGTAAGATGACACCTTGCCTTGGTTCACCTTTGATCCTTTTCTATATATATCTTCCCTTTCACTTCCTTAAGATCCCTTTTAAATCTTTGTTGCTCTTGTCTTCTTTGGTGCACGACACACCTTTCTTTGGTGTGCTTGGTGGTTGATCCCCCCTTGGTGGAGATCTCTTCTTCTTCCTCTAGCTTGGTGGTTGAACCCTAGGTGGACCTTTCTTACTTGGTAAGCATATTCCCTCTCTCCTCAACATCTTCTTCTCCATCTTGCCTACTCTTCGGCCATAATGGTTATGATCCTTGTTCCTTTTCTTGAGGTGGACGAAAGTGGTGTGCTTTGGGAGCTAGAAGCTTAGATCTTGGAGCTTTGGAGCTTGAGGAGATTGCTTAAGGCGGGTTACATAACTTCTAACCCTAACTATACTACCTTCCTTTTTTGTTGTATGTTCATGTATGATCATATTCGGCCATGCAACTTGTTGAATATACTTCTTTCTTAATTATACCTTTGATCTGGTTGATATATGATCTTGTTTTCTCTTTTGGATATGATGTGGATGTACCTTTGGATCTAGTTGGCCGAACCCATAATTGAGGGTTTCCTTTGGTAGCAATACCCCTTTCTCTCCTTAGTCATGAAAAGTGAGTTTGAGGCCTAGTTTTATAGACAACATCCCTCTCTCTTGGTTGTTGAGAGGTGAGTCTATACTCTAGATGCTTAGGCAACACCCTTCTCTCACCATGGATTTGATAGGTGAGCCTAGGTTGAGTGTTGACCTAGATGTGGTGGTGATCCATCTTGATGTTCGATTTGTGATAAAGGATTGTGTAAAACCCCTCTCTCTTGGTTGTTGAGAGGTGAGCCGATTCCTTTGATCTTTTAGGGTTGTGAAGATGGTGATCTTGAGGTTGATGATGACCCTATTAGGCTATGCTTCATGCTTTGCACAACATGCTCTTTAGTAGTGTTTCCCGACACCTCTTTGTCTAGGGTTTAACTTTTGGCTGATACATCAAGTTGTGTTGTTGACTTGGTGCCCGATATGACCCTCTTGACCTAGGTAGTGAGCTTGGGTGATACACCTTAGACCTAGTGCTCTACACGATACCCTCTGGGGAGAGGTTGCCCGATACCCCCTTGCCTTGAGTTTGGTCCTGGCCGATATGATGAAGTGGATATGAGCCTTGGTGGTTTGGTGTCTGTTATGGTGTTTGTATGGTGAAACCCTAATAGGTGCCTTTAACGGTTGGCTGATATAATGCTACCACGCTCATGGACGACATGGTTTGATGTTGTGGGTGATAAAGTGCCTTGGTCGATGGAGGTTGTCCCTTGTGCATGACACACCCTCCTCTAATTCTAGCTGCAAGACACACCTCTGTGCTAGCTACTCTCTAGTGCATGTTAGAGTGCAGTTTGGTTGGTCGTCATGGTAACATGTGCTTTAGGGTTTGAAACCCTATCCGTTTAACCTTTTGATGAGGGTAGGACCTTGCCCGATACCATCTGTAGTGAGGGGCGCCCTACCCGTCACACTTCTAGTGAGGGTAGAGGGCATCTTTGGTGAGGGATAGGTCTAACCCATAAAACCTAGTTTATGGTTCTTTATCTTATAGTCACATCTTTGTTGATAATGCAAAATGGATAATGGTTTGTAAACCAATGACTTGTTGGATGCTTAAAAGTAATGTCGAATAAGGATAGTATGATGATATTTTATGTATATGAAAGCATAAATAGATGCCCACGTTTTGATAGTAAGAAATGTGATTGATATAATAGAACCTGATGACATGATAAACAGTGGAGCTATATGCCTAGTAATTTAAAAGATGTCTCTTTGATACTAACCATGTAGGTTACAAGATGAATTCATAGCCAAGTAAGAGTTATGAGGCACATGTGTTTGAATGACATTGTATCATGATGATAACTCTTGTTGATGAGGTAACATGCATCACTAGCATGGTAAGATAGGTCTGAGGACCTTATAAAGGCTGAGTGCCTAGTGAGGTGTTAACCTCTTATTGATGAGATAGGGATTCTTATCCCAAATGGTGATGTAAGATGGTGATCATACCTTGAGAGGTAGTGGCTTTCTGTGATGAGGGATTGAGATCACAGGATAATGTGATGATTTCAGTGATAATGTAACTCAATATTTATATGCTTTACAATCCACTTAAAATATACTAATTAACTACAGTGAAACCGAACATGTAGTTTGCCCTAGACATAGATCCATCATTGTCAGTAGCTGGTGATGGTGAAATGGGTTCTCCTGCGGGATAACCCAGAGCGTATATTGTTGAATATGCGGGGTTTCTCCTAGCCGAAAATAGGAGGATTTGAGTGCAACTGTGGTTGTAGACTCAGGATATATATAGAGCATGGTGAACAGGCCCATGGCTTAAGATATGTGAAAGAGCATGAATGCGTTCATGGCTCAGAGTACGGTGAACATGCCCATGGCTCCAGTTTTACTAGCGCCGAGACCTGTACCAAGGTGGTCTAGAGTTATGGATAGCTTGCAGAGCTGACCCTGTGGTTGAGGCCACTTAAAGCATGAGACTATGATCCTACTTTGGCTCTCATACACTGACTACGAGGAGGAGAGGTCATGGAGTCTGACTCTTCCATTGACTTTGTATGGCACCGGCTTTGGGTTTCACAGTCGTAGGTTGGATCTGAGCGGTACGTCTTAATTCCTCAGGTCATAATAATACATAATTCAGTCGAATAGTGTTTATTTCTTAGTACAAAATATGGAACCTTGGTTGAGACCTTACTTGTGTAGTTGATCTTTTTGTACCTTGCAGTTACTTATATGTTCCTTATGTTTTGTGATAAGATCTTATAAATCTTATCTTGTCAATCATGTTCCATAAAGAAAATCAGGTTATATGCCTCCCATAATCTTGGTAAGATGGATGATATAGTATGTTTTGCTCAGTACGCTGCTCATATAATCTGCTTATATCGGTTATCTACTTTTCTTGCTTTAAGTTTTTTGGAGTTTTATAGTTTCGGCGGGGACTTATGTTTCCCGTTGGGACTGTGTGTCTCACCCCGCTGGTTTACAACCTTTTTAGGTGATCACGTTAGACGTGGTGGTGGTTGTGAGGTTGTGGCTGAGCAGTAAGAAGAGAAGTAGAAGGCAAGAGATGGACATGCTGCCTATTTTGGTGTTTTGTAGTAGAGTCCTAGAGTCATCCCTATACTCTTAGGTCCTTGGGAGGTGTTTTGACGACGTTTCACGATGTATAGTTGTTGTACTCTTGTTCATCCTGCTATTGGCCTTATGTGGCTTTTCATGTACATATAAACAAGTGATGAACTCATGTGCTGGCAAGCCAGCTGGTTTCTGTAAGCTGTGAACTTATATCAAGGTTTGTGTATGTTTATATAACATGTTTCGTTGTAGGATCTGGATGTAATAAGTTTTCCCTTATATGTTTTTCCATAGACGGTTTTAATTAACCCATGTTTTTGGTAATATGTGGTTTATGGAAGTTCCACACATTTTTGTGTGTCACCTTGTTGTCTGTATGATGGCAGGGTGTGAAAGTTAGTTTGGTATCAGAGCCCTAGGTTCGCTGAGTCTATAGGGATCTCAGACTAGGTTGTGTATGTTCTTGTGAGTTTCCCAGATTTTCTAACAAAAATCTTCCACCCTCTGCGGAAGAAAAAGCTTAAAGATATCTAGAAATCATGAAGAACATGCTACCGAGAGCAGCGAGGTTGCATTAGTTGATGGATCTAGAGTGCAGGCACATGTAGATCGGGTGCCTGAGATCCCCCAAATTGACCCAACCATTCTCAAAAATCCTGCCTACCAACAACTTATGGGGCAGTTGATGGCTATAATGAATCTCATAGTAGAGAGATTGCCAGTGCCTCTGCCAAGAGCACAGGCTCCCCATGGTGAAACATCAAGTATTGGGAAGACCTTTGAGTGGCTTCGCCGAGTCGGAGCTTCATATTACGCTGGAACGGCTGATCCGAAGGATGCAAATCTATGGCTGACAGGTCTTGAGAAGGCCTTTCAGATCCTCAACATCCCCGAAGCAGACAAAGTAAAGAATGTTTTCTACCTTCTGAAAGGTAGTGTTGGCCAATGGTGGGCCATCGAGGAGGAGAAGTGACCCGGTGAGGTGATCGGTTGGGAGGTTTTCTGGCAAGAGTTCATCAGCAGATACTTCCCAAAGACGTATCTGGATGAGAAGATCAACCAGTTTGAGCATCTGCGCCAAGAATCGATGAGCATCACCAATTATGAAGCCAAGTTTATGGACCTGTTGAGGTTTTGTCCTCACATGGTGGTGACAGATGATGAGCGGATTAGACGGTTTGAGAAAGGTTTGAGTGCTGAGCTGACAACACCTGCTGCTGCATTGGAGAACCGAGAGTGGTTTGCCACGTTTGTGGAGTCTATCTGAAGGATCAAACTGTCATTCAAGGAAAAGAGAGAGACCATGTCCAAGAAAAGGCTTGCTTAGTTTAGAGACAGCAGTGGTCCCCAAATAAGGGAAGAGGGTATGGTTCTTTGTTGGATAAATTGGACATTATAATAAATCCCTTTGTTTCGATGATGACAAACATTTCATTCTTGTTGATCTAACATGCTACTTGAGTGTGCAGGATTAAGGTGGATGACAAAGTAACTAGGGAAAATCCAAAGAGCTTACATATTTATATTTCCATGCAATGTAATCACTGTTGTAAAAAACTTGTACAAATATATAATGTACAAGTACTTAGATTGCATGTAAATCAAGCGTTGGATCTTTCTAGCTAATCACCACACTTAGATAGGTCATCCCCTTCAAATAGGATCACATATGTACACTCATACACATGCTTAGTGGTTAATTAAAAGATTGAAAACAGAGTCAATCTCGGTCGACCACACTCCTCGACCGAGACACTCTCGGTCGACAAACTCCTCGACCGAGAATGACCCAAGTAGTCGTTAGACACAGCTGACAAAGTAGTTGGCAGTTGCAAATAAACGTTGATCCAGAGAGCCTGTCGATCGACAAAACTTCGACCGAGTAAGTGTCTCGGTCGACCATTTGTCGACCGAGATGGTCTCTGACAGCAACTGCAGAATAAAGTAACTAGCCGTTACTAATGCACTTAACTTATATCTAACGGCTAGTTAAGCACTTAGAAGCCCCTAGAAGTTGTCTAGAACGTCCTTAAGTATTCATAGGCCACTCCTATAAATAGGACATGCCTTAGGACACCAAAACACACCTAATATATACTTGTTCTATACTTGAGCTTGAATACTCACTTGCAATCTGTTTTAGAGCAATAGAGCAATTCCTACACTTGCCATTCATTCCTATTGCTCCCATTTCCTGTCCTATAGGCTAGTATCTCCTATCCACTACAATCACATTGTCATACACATTGGTTAGGAGATCTAAACGCTTGATATAGGAAAATCAAGCCTTGTGCTTACAACGGTATTGTAATTTCTGTTTTCCTTCTTGTTCCTTTTTATCTTTTGTACTCTCCTTGCTACTCCTAGGGTTGGAGGCTGCGGATTGGAGAGGGTTGACTTCTCAGGTGGAGAAGGGGACTTCAAGCTACTTCAAGAAGGCTATCGCACGGGAAGCTACTTCAGAAGGCTGGTGCAACGGGAGTTGGTGCATCTACTTCAAGGGAAGGCTGCTTCAAGGTTGGGCGATTACTTCTAGGTGAAGGCTGCTTGAAGGGTTTGGGAAAAGAAATTGTATTTTATGTAAAGTCCTTGCGAGGTAATAAAATAAATTTCTTTTCAAATCCCGGTTGGGTAAGCAACCGGGTAGTGGATTGACGGCTATAGTATTTTCTATAGTTGGAACCACTCTAAACCCTGTGTCTCCTTGTCCAATATTTTCATTGTGGTTGTTTGAGTTAAATAATTGTTAAAATATCTATAAAACTCTATTCACCCCCCCTCTAGTAGTTTTCAATTGGTATCAGAGCAGGCTTCAAGGAACCCTAACCAGGTCTTGAAGAATGAAGGGTGGAGGTGACTACAACCGCAGGCAAAGGAGCAACTTGGACCAACCTTCAACAAGCTACAATTGGTGTTTAGGAACGAACCATACAACAATTGGCTGTCCATGGAAAGAAAAGAAGAGAGAGGTCCATAAGAATTGTTTCATTGCTACAACCAATGAGGAAGAAGAAGAAGAGGTAAGCCTTCTTGATTTATCAAAAGAAGAGCTAATTTCTAGTATTGAAGAAACTCACAATAAGTATATTGAGTGCAAGAAGAAGTTAAAGAAATCTAGTAAAATAATCGATGAGTTAAATGCTAGACTTCTTGCTCTTACTTCCGAAAATGATGATTTATATGCTAAATTGAATACTCTTGGTTTTGAAAAAGATAGCATTGTTTCATAAAATCGTACTTTGAAATCATCTCTAAGTAGTAGTGATGTGAAGATTTTTACTCTAGAATCAAATTATGATCTTCTATATCAAGAAAAGGTTGAATTACTTGCAAAGTTAAATGATTTTCAAAAACAACCTGTTTTGTGTACACATCTAGATTATGATAATATAGTGAAAGAAAGAAATTCTTTATCATCCAATCTAGATCAAGCAAAACTAGACATTAAGAAAAGAATGGATGAGATCGTTAAGTTGCAACAAGAAGTTAGTAGGTTAAGAAACAATGGAATCCTTGATAGAATATTGGATAATTCCTATCATCAAATTGGGAGAAGAGGACTAGGTTATAAGCCCAAAGGGAAATCTCATCAACAACCTAGTTGGAGAAAAACACGAGCACATCAAGCCACATTTGTACCAAAGAACAACCTAGAACAAAACCATAGAAAAAGACTTGAGGTTGATTCTATATGTTGCCATTACTGCTCACGTCTTGGACATTACTCTTTTTCATGCCCATACAAGAAAAAGAATGTTGAGTTAGTATGGGTTCCGAAACCCCCAAATTGAATTGATTAGACTAAGTTGAGATATGACCGAAGACTTTAAATTGCACATCCTTATGTCTATCTCAACTTAACATAAAGGGATAACAAAATGGTTCAAGTAACTAAAATCTCTAACTTGAAAACTTATCTTAATTAAGGTCCTCAAAACTAAATTTTTTTTGATTAGTTGAGATTTGATCTAAATATTATTTTGATATTCATATGTTTTATCTCAACTAAAACTGATTCTTAAATTGCATAATTGAATTAGACATAGTCTACATTTTCTCGAAATCAATAAATAGTTCTGTAGGTAAAACAGAAACCTTGTCGGTCGAGAAATCGTCGACCGAGCAGTCAGTCGGTCGAGAAATCGTCGACCGAACTGGTCACTGATTTCAGTCTGCAGTGAAATTACTGAACAACTGATTGATCAATGGCTATCTATCTGTTGTTAATGACTGTTTTACAAAACAAGTTGAAGATCTTTTTGAATATAAATGACATCATTCTCTAAGTTGAAAATCAAGTTTAGAAATCCCTATTTTATAATGTTTTACATGATTTTCTTTAAAGCATCTATCTAGATAGAAATCATGTGTTATGACATTCAGTTTATATGATTACAATCACTGTATTTCATGAAATTATCATTCTATTGGACATGCTTTCACTATTTCATCATTAAGCATGCTGTTGTGTTAACACAAATAGATAATGATAATTGCATGCGTGAGTCTTGATGATAAGCAAGCAAAATAATTCATTGGTGATATGACTATTAAAAATGCTTGCAAAGAACACAATGTTACAAAATTTCTCAAATTGATATCTTTAAAAAGACTTGAGATATTAATCATGCTTTCATTGTCAAGAAAATGTTTTCATATTGAGTATCACTTAACATGCTTCATCATGATCATTATGTTTCATTGGTTTAAAATAAGCTTTGATTCATATATACAAATCATGAATGATCATTGTGATTCGGATAATTGCAAATGTCATTAGCTTAAAAGCATCGTGACACAATAGATAATAATTGTGGACACAGCTTGTGATGAAGATGTTGCCATGTCAAGCCAAACGGTGCCTCTTAGAACAAAATATTAATATTTTTATCTATTTGCTTGTTCTAAGAAATCAAAAGCAAATATCTTGACCTTAAAGACATTAATCTTGCTTTCAAAATATATGTTTCTAAAAGAATCTTATGATAAGGGTATAAGGAGAAATGGGATTTGATATTTCTGTACCCATAAGCATATGAAACATCATTTACAATGAATGTAAAACATGCATTCTAGAAAAATCTAGGACAAAGACTTCACTAATGATGCTCATATTAAGTTTTTATAATGGGTATATCTTGATGTGCTTCAAATTGATATTTATAGCTATCTGCAGAAATTATACTTCACATATGTTTATCTTGGAAATCTGCAGAATTTGCCTCTTGGTTAAAATTAAAATTGACCAAGGGGCGCTATGGTCGTAGTCAAGGGCGACCTAAAATAAGCTTTGACAAAATGCTTATTTGGACATCATTTTATTGCACTTAATCTTAGTATACTTTTAATAAAGGTCAAAATCAAAATTTAAAATTATTTGTGACCTTAGAAGCATCAAACTGCTTAAATTGTAAGATTAAGGGGGAGCTCATAACAACAAATTGGTTTAATTGATTAAGAAGCTTAGAAAAACATTGTAAACATCATTTGAAGATTGTTATGACCTTAGTATTTTTACTCCTGATTATGAAGCAATCTATGAATTTCATAAAAATGATATATCTTGTACTTAAAGGAACTCTCTGAACAAATCAGGGCATAACATCCCTTACATTTGGTTGGATACATTTTTATGTACTCTAAGATTAAAGGATTCTCATTTAATTTAGGACTTAACATCCCTTGATAGATGAGAAATAAATATACATTCATCATAAGCTTAAGGGAATCTCATATATTTCAAGGCTTAACATCCTTTGCAAATGATTGAGAAACAAATTGTGGATAAATTAGACATAAATCCATGTTCCTCATAGGATATCTATTTAAGGGGGAGCTTAATATAAAATTAAGGGGGAGAAGAAATAAAATGTTTAAACCTGGATATCTTTTTGAAATGACAAAGGGGGAGAAAGAATATAAAATCAAAAATATAAATGAGTTTCATCTTGATGGCCAGCACTCACTTATGAAACTCACATGCTTTATATTTCCTTATTTCATATTTTAGGAAATGTTTGTCATCTTCAAAAAGGGGGAGATTGTTGGATAAATTGGACATTATAATAAATCCCTTTGTTTCGATGATGACAAACATTTCATTCTTGTTGATCTAACATGCTACTTGAGTGTGCAGGATTAAGGTGGATGACAAAGTAACTAGGGAAAATCCAAAGAGCTTACATATTTATATTTCCATGCAATGTAATCACTGTTGTAAAAAACTTGTACAAATATATAATGTACAAGTACTTAGATTGCATGTAAATCAAGCGTTGGATCTTTCTAGCTAATCACCACACTTAGATAGGTCATCCCCTTCAAATAGGATCACATATGTACACTCATACACATGCTTAGTGGTTAATTAAAAGATTGAAAACATAGTCAATCTTGGTCGACCACACTCCTCGACCGAGACACTCTCGGTCGACAAACTCCTCGACCGAGAATGACCCAAGTAGTCGTTAGACACAGCTGACAAAGTAGTTGGCAGTTGCAAATAAACGTTGATCCAGAGAGCCTGTCGGTCGACAAAACTTCGACCGAGTAAGTGTCTCGGTCGACCATTTGTCGACCGAGATGGTCTCTGACAGCAACTGCAGAATAAAGTAACTAGCCGTTACTAATGCACTTAACTTATATCTAACGGCTAGTTAAGCACTTAGAAGCCCCTAGAAGTTGTCTAGAACGTCCTTAAGTATTCATAGGCCACTCCTATAAATAGGACATGCCTTAGGACACCAAAACACACCTAAGATATACTTGTGCTATACTTGAGCTTGAATACTCACTTGCAATCTGTTTTAGAGCAATAGATCAATTCCTACACTTGCCATTCATTCCTATTGCTCCCATTTCGTGTCCTATAGGCTAGTATCTCCTATCCACTACAATCACATTGTCATACACATTGGTTAGGAGATCTAAACGCTTGATATAGGAAAATCAAGCCTTGTGCTTACAATGGTATTGAAATTTCTGTTTTCCTTCTTGTTCCTTTTTATCTTTTGTACTCTCCTTGCTACTCCTAGGGTTGGAGGCTGCGGATTGGAGAGGGTTGACTTCTCAGGTGGAGAAGGGGACTTCAAGCTACTTCAAGAAGGCTATCGCACGGGAAGCTACTTCAGAAGGCTAGTGCAACGGGAGTTGGTGCATCTACTTCAAGGGAAGGCTGCTTCAAGGTTGGGCGATTACTTCTAGGTGAAGGCTACTTGAAGGGTTTAGGAAAAGAAATTGTATTTTATGTAAAGTCCTTGCGAGGTAATAAAATAAATTTCTTTTCAAATCCCAGTTGGGTAAGCAACCGGGTAGTGGATTGACGGCTATAGTATTTGCTATAGTTGGAACCACTCTAAACCCTGTGTCTCCTTGTCCAATATTTTCATTGTGGTTGTTTGAGTTAAATAATTGTTAAAATATCTATAAAACTCTATTCACCCCCCTCTAGTAGTTTTCATTCTTCACCGTCGAAGGCACATAGTACAACTTCAGTGGTAGTGACAGGGCCATCTAGGCCGCAGTTTGAGGATAGGGCATGCTATATTTGTGGACAGACGGGGCATTTCAAGTTAAATTGCCCAAAGAGAGATGTTAAAGTGACACAGTAGCCAAGACAGAATCAACAAGGGTGAGATAGACATCAACCCAGTAGTAGCAGAGGGTGAGGATGCGGTCAAGCGTCGCAAGTGGGATCATCTGCCCAAGGAGGATGAGGATGAGGACGACAGCAAGCAATGACACGATTCTATGCTATGAGTCAACCGGAGGTGATAGTCAACCCGCGAGTGGTGGCAGGTCAGATGGAGTTATTTCATTCTGATTGGTCTTCTTCTTGCTTTATATCTATTCTGGTTGACCCGGGTGCTACACACTCTTTTATGACACGAACTATGCTTGAAAACTACCTTTTACCTGTTAGCTGTAAGAAAGATAGCCTATTGTTGGAAACCCCTCTTGATGGTTCCTCGATGCTTCGAGAGGAGTGTCCATCGTGTGTTCTATCTTTTTCGGGACATTGTATACAAGTGGATCTTATACCACTTGAGATGCAGGGATTCGATGTGATCCTTGGGATGGATACCTTAGAGAAGTATAAGGTTGTGTTGGACTGTGGTTCCAAGCAAGCAGTGCTTGATGATGGTGGAGAGAAGTGGATCTTCCAAGGAGATAGGAAGATTCTCCTAACATGTTTGGTGTCAGCTATGGTGGCAGAAAAGATGTTGCGACAAGGTTGTAAGGCATTTTTATCTCACATTGTAGATACCAAGGCAAAAGTTCCTAACCTTGAGGAGGTGCTGGTTGTCTGAGAGTTTACGGATGTGTTTCCCGATGAGTTCCCAGTATTCCCCTACCTCGAGAAATTAATTTTGAGATCAATATGGTACCAAGAACACATCTAGTTTCCTATACATCGTACAGGATGGCTCGAGCCGAGATGGCAGAGCTGAAGAAGCAGTTACATGAGTTGTTGGGTAAGGGTTTCATCAGGCCGAGCACATCGTTGTGGGGTGCTCTGGTCCTCTTTGTAAAGAAAAAGGATGGATCGATGCATTTGTGTATAGATTACCGGCAGTTGAACAAAGTCACGATCAAGAACAAGTACCCATTGCCGAGGATAGACGATATGTTTGATCAGTTGCGTGGTGATGTAGTGTTCTCAAAGATCGATCTACGGTCTATTTCATTGTGATCGCGTTGCCATTGACAAAGTTGATCAGGAAGGATGTACCTTTTGTCTGGGATGATAGTTGTCAGTAAGATTTCCAAACCTTGAAGGAAAAGCTGACTAGTGCTCCAGTGTTGGTGCTTCTAGAGCCTGGGAATGGCTATGTTGTTTCTTGTGATGCTTCCAAGAAAGGCTTAGGTTATGTGTTGATGCAGGAAGACCATGTGGTTTCTTTTGCTTCACGACAGCTTAAGAGACATGAGGAGAACTATTTGACACATGATTTGGAGTTGGCAGTGGTGGTCCATGCGTTAGAAATTTGGAGACACTATCTTTATGGGGAAGTGTGTCAGATCTTTACAATTCATAAGAATCTAAAGTACATCTTCTCGTAGAGTGATTTGAACATGCGACAACATTGCCGGATGGAGCTGATCAATGATTATGACTGCACCATTGAGTATCATCCTGGTAAGGCGAACGTGGTAGCTGATGCGCTTAGCAGAAAGACTCCTTCTTTTCGCTCGATGAAGAAAACACAGTTGAGTTCTTTGGAATGCCATAGGCGGGATATGTTTGTTTCTTTGCGGCAGATGAATGTGCATTTGGAGGTTTCTTTGTTGGCAAGTTTGTTGGCACAGATGCAAGTCAAGCCTACGTTAAGGAAGTAGATCAAAGATGCACAATAGACAAATGCTTCAGTTCAGTTGATTAGATCAGAATTCGGCAGCGAAAATCATGATGGGTTCCATGAGTCCAAAGATGGACTAGTTTGTTATCATAATAGGATGGTGGTCCCTGATGTTGATGATCTGAGAAAGCTAGTGCTTGAGGAATCACACACATCGATGTATGCCATGCATCCAAGAGTCATCAAGATTTATCACAATCTGAAGGATCTGTATTGGTGGCCTGGCTTGAAGAAGGATGTATCCGAGTTTGTGGCTAGGTGTGCGGTATACCAGCAAGTTCAGGTTGAGCATCAGAAGCCGGTAGGTACGTTGCAACCCATGTCAATACCGCAATGGAAATGGTATCATATAACCATGGATTTCGTAGTTGGTCTGCCAAGGACAGCTAAGAATCATGATTCTATTTGGGTGATAGTGGACAGAGTGACGAAATCTTCCCATTTCATACCTATAAAAATGACATATACAACCAAGAAGCTTGCTCAGGTGTATGTAGATGAGATAGTGCATTTACACGGTGTACCAGCAATGATAGTTTCCGACATAGGTCTTCAGTTCATGAGTCATTTCTGGGAACAGTTACACAAAGTGTTGGGAACACAGTTGAGGTTCAATACTACTTTCCACCCACAGACAGATGGGCAGTCTGAAAGGACTATTCAGACTTTGGAGGATCTTCTTCAAGCATGTGTTTTACCGTTTATAGGCAGTTGGGATGTGCATCTCAGTTTGATAGAGTTCGCCTACAATAACAGTTACCAGCGAAGCATCGACATGGCTCCTTATGAGGCTCTATATGGCCGGAAGTGTAGATCTCCTCTATGTTGGTATGAGTCGGGTGAGTATCAACTTTTGGGGCCTAAGTTAGTGCAGCAAACAAGAGAAAAGATCAGAGTAATACAACAACAGTTGAAAGTCGCATAGGACAGACAGAAGTCGTATGCAGATAATTGTTGATGACCTTTAGAGTTCTAGGTGGGAGACAAAGTGTATCTCAAGGTCTCACTGTGGAAAGGCGTGCTAAGGTTTGGCTGAAAAGGAAAGTTGGCACCCAGATATATGGGGCCATATTTGGTGATAGCACATGTTGGTAAGGTAGCTTACAAGTTAGAGCTGCCGCCAGAGTTGCACAGGTTACATCTGGTGTTCCATGTCAGCATGTTGAAGAAAAGTCATCTAGAGACGGGAATAGTGATACAGCCCGTTGAGTTTGAACTCGATGAAGATGTGACCTATGAGGAAGGTCTAGTGATGATCCTTGATAGAAGAGTAAAGAAGTTGAAGAGGAAAGACCTGGTTCTTGTAAAGGTTCTTTGGCATCATCGTGGCATTGAGGAAGCCATGTGGGAGCTTGAGGAAGAGATGAGGAGGAAGTATCCCTCACTTTTCTCTTCGGATTTCGGGGGCAAAATCCCTTTGTAGAGGTTTATGGCTTGTAAGGACCCTGGCATTCGTTTTGGGCTTATCCTAGTTGCTTTGCCTAAACCTTGTGCTTAACTGCTTGCTAATCACCTGTAGTGGTGATTAGGGTTTGCTTGTGCTTTGTTGACGATTGGAGGTGCTACTTGCAAAATAACCTAAGTCTAAGGTTGATGAGCAAGTTTGTCACCTTGAGAGATGCTCTTCTCTCTCTTCACTTCCTCTAGAGTTTATAGGAAGGGTTGGGCTCATTTCTTGAGTTACCTTGGGCCTTGTAGAGCTCTGTTGGGATTTGTTTCACCTTGTTTGGGCCTTGCTTTGCCTTGATGAGCTTTGTATCAGACAGGAGCACCTTGTGTCGTCCATGGGGGTGTCTCCCATGGGCGTGTCAGCCAAAGTGGTGGTGTGTGTGTCGGCCTTTGACCCCTTTGACCCCCTTGATTTGGTTGTGTCACAATACCTTGGACATGTGGCCGATCTCTTGATGAGTGGTGGCATAACATGTTGCATGTGGTTTGCAAGGTGGCAAGATGTTGGAAAAGTGTCCCTAAGTAAGATGACACCTTGCCTTGGTTCACCTTTGATCCTTTTCTATATATATCTTCCCTTTCACTTCCTTATGATCCCTTTTAGCTCTTTGTTTCTCTTCTCTTCTTTGGTGCACGACACACCTTTCTTTGGTGTGCTTGGTGCCTGATCCCCTCTTGGTGGAGATCTCTTCTTCTTCCTCTAGCTTGGTGTCTGAATCCCAGGTGGACCTTGCTTCCTTGGTAAGCATCTTCCCTCTCTCATCAGCATCTTCTTCTCCATCTCACCTACTCTTCGGCCATAATGGTTATGATCCTTGTTCCTTTTCTTGAGGTGGCCAAAAGTGGTGTGCTTTGGGAGCTAGAACCTTAGAGCTTGGAGCTTTGGAGCTTGAGGAGCTTGCTTAAGGCGGGTTACATAACTTCTAACCCTAACTATACTACCTTCCTTTTTTGTTGTATGTTCATGTATGATCATATTCGGCCATGCAACTTATTGAATATACTTCTTGCTTAATTATACCTTTGATCTGGTTGATATATGATCTTGTTTGATCTTTTGGATATGATGTGGATGTACCTTTGGATCTAGTTGCCAAACCCATAGTTGAGGGTTTCCTTTGGTGGAAATACCCCTTTCTCTCATTGGTCATGAGAAGTGAGTTTGAGGCCTAGTGTTATAGACAACACCCCTCTCTCTTGGTTGTTGAGAGGTGAGTCTATACTCTAGATGCTTAGGCAACACCCTTCTCTCATCATGTATTTGTTAGGTGAACCTAGGTGGAGTGTTGACCTAGATGTGGTGGTGATCCATCTTGATGCCTAATTTGTGATAAAGGATTGTGTAAAACCTTTCTCTCTTGGTTGTTGAGAGGTGAGCCGATTCCTTTGATTTTTTAGGGTTGTGAAGATGGTGATCTTGAGGTTGATGATGACCTTGTCAAGCTATGCTTCATGCTTTGCACGACATGCTCTTTAGTAGTACTACCCGACACCTCTTTGTCTAGGGTTTAACTCTTGGCCGATACATCAAGTTGTGTTGTTGACGTGGTGCCCGATATGGCCCTCTTGACCTAGGTAGTGAGCTTGTGCGATACACCTTAGACCTAGTACTCTACACAATACCCTCTGGGGAGAGGTTGCCTGATACCCCCTTGCCTTGAGTTTGGTCCTGGCCGATATGATGAAGTGGAGATGAGCCTTGGTGGCTTGGTGTATGTTATGGTGTTTGTATGGTGAAACCCTAATAGGTTCCTTTAAGGGTTGGCCAATATAATGCTACCACGCTCATGGATGATATGGTTTGATGTTGTGGGTGATAGAGTGCCTTGGTCGATGGAGGTTGTCCCTTGTGCATGACACACCCTCCTCTAGTTCTAGTTGCACGACACACCTCTGTGCTAGCTGCTCTTTAGTGCATGTTGGGGTGCAGTTTGGTTGGCCGTCATGGTAACATGTGCTTTAGGGTTTGGAACCCTATCTGTTTAACCTTTTGATGAGGGTAGGACCTTTCCCAATACCTTCTATAGTGTGGGACGCCCTATCTGTCACACTTCTAGTGAGGGTAGCAGGCATCTTTGGTGAGGGATGGGTCTAACCCGGAAAACCTAGTTTATGGTTCTTTATCTTATAATCACATCTTTGTTGATAATGTGAAATGGATAATGGTTTGTAAACCAATGACTTGTTGGATGCTTAAAAGTAATGTCGAATAAGGATAGTATGATGATAGTTTATGTATATGAAAGCATAAATAGATGCCCACGTTTTGATTATAAATAATGTGATTGATATAATAGAACCTGATGACATGATAAACATTGGAGCTATATGCCAAGTAATTTTAAAGATGTCTCTTTGATACTAACTGTGACAACAGACTCCAAACATCAGATAATTATTAATGCGGAAGAAAACATTAGCAGTGGATTACTGAAAATCACTAAAAATTAAAACCATTTACAAAGAGATCTATTTCTAGGAAGCTCTTATAACAAGAACCAAAATATTATATACACATTATGTTCCACTAAGTACATACCATGTACCCTCTCTTCTCGAGGATTACATACAATAGTTTCTCTATTAAATCTACACATACGCAACATAAAGCCCTGAGGCATTTAATGCTAAAATCTTAGATGGATCATAAAAGCACTAACTCCTAACTCATAGGACTCATATTTACAAGACACGACAGTCAGTATCTCCACCTGAGATGTCACTATTTTCCCTGATGTTGCTGTCCTTCCCCTAATGTAGGGTTTCTACCTCCTCGTCCTCGTACACCTAAAAACATTGGATCCCAAGGGGTGAGACAATTGAAATTGTCCCAGCGAGAGATATAACTCTCCACCAGAAACATTGTGATTGCAGGTAAACAGTGATATGCTTGAGCAAAGTAATTTCTATCGAACAGTGGGATTAAATCATTATTCAGCAAAATAGAGCAGTATCATATTTTTAAGCATTACAACTATAAATGATAAAGCAGTAGATCATCTATTCATTTTAATAAGGAATATGAAGAACATGTATAATTTATATCCATTTAGGATACAATAACCAATGTAACATCAACCATTGATTTCCATATTTCATCCTTAAACAAATACACTACACGGCTGATTACATTTTACAATCATACTTATGCCATGAGGAAGTGAGCCGTACCGCTCAAATCTAACCTTCGGTTGTGAAACCCAAAGCCGGTGTCATACAAGATCAAAGGAAGAGTTGGACTCCTCGATCTCATCCGTCTTAGTCAATGCGAGACCACAAGCATGACCACAGTCTCTTGCTTAAGTGACCTCAGTCATAGGGTTAGCTCACATGGTTACCCATTCTCTAACCCGCGTTGGTACAGGTCCCGGCGCTAGTAAATCTGAGATACGGCTAGTTCACCGTGCTCTCTGAGCCATGAACACATTCATGCTCCATCACACTGAGCCATGGGCCTGTTCACCATGCTCTTAAACATATCATGAGTCTACAACCGAAGTTGTACTCTAATCCTCCTCATTTTTGGCTAGGAGAAACCTCACATATTCAACAATATATGTTCCGTATTAACCAGCAGGAAAACCTGTTTCACCATCACCAACTACTGAAGATGATTGATCTATGGCCAGGGCTCTACATGATAATATTCCACTTGATTAATTAAGTATATTACCATATTCTTTTAGCATCAGTCAAGTTTTCAAACAAGAATTATTATGACAAATGCTATAAAGAAACAATACTCCTGTCAAGTACTTTTCAAAACTTTATAAAGCATTGGGATCTCAATCCCTTATCTCATTGCTGGGAATTCACATCCCTCAATACCACCATCATCACATTTGCTGGATTTGGGTATTCAAACCCTTAGTTCATCACTAAACATGGTTATCACTTATCAGGTAACTATTACCTTTAGGTCATATGACCAAGGTATTCAGGATACTTGTTACACAAGCATCTCACATAGCACACCAGGCATATTCAACTTCTTGTTGTCACCTCTCACTAGGCAACAAATAAAATAATGGCTCACAAGGCCCATTACCATCATATCGCATACCTGGTTATGCTTATTATCTCATGATACCTGCATGGTTAGTACATTTGATAACAACCATATCAATTTCATATCAACATTATGCAATAAAGTAATAACATTACTATTCCCTTATTAGGGTTAGGACTTCCCATCTTTATCAATTAAGGTTTCACATAACATCAACCTATATTAGGGTTTCACATTACATTATCCCATATTAGGGTTTCACACAATATCACCTTATATTAGGGTTTCACATAACATCATCCATATTAGGGTTTCACACAATATCACCCTATATTAGGGTCTCACATAACATCATCCCATATTAGGGTTTCACACAACATCACCGTATATTAGGTTTTCACACAACATCACCCTATATTAGGGTTTCACATAACATCATCCCATATTAGGGTTTCACACAACATCACCCTATATTAGGGTTTCACACAACATCACCCTATATTAGGGTTTCTTAATCCCATTATCCAAAAATTTGGGTTAGGGTTTTCTATTTCATATCAATTAGGGTTTCTCAACCCATTACCCATGATTAGGGTTTCTCATCTTTCTCGATTAGGGTTTCATGATCACATTATCCAAGATCAATACCCTAATTCAAAACTCCATGCATTTTGGAGAATTTATTGATATTACAATTAGTATCCAAAACCTAACTCATTGATCCATATGTCTAGAATTACATAATACCTTCATAAGTATTCAAATGAACTTATGAATTTTAATTTTCTTTATTGGTTAGGGTTTCCATTCTCCATTGATTAGGGTTTTATGATTACCTTACTAATCCAAACCCTAAATCAGTGCTTCCATATATCTTGGAGCACATAGCATTATTTAAGTATTAAATCATATTTATCAATGTTCCATGTACTTTGGAACACACAACATCATCATCATACCTTATTAGGTTGACTTAACCTCTCACTATGTACATACACCTATGTTTATCATAGTGTATTGAATCTCTCACTTTCATAGGCATTGAGTGATAGTCACTCTAATTATACTTATCACTTAAATATTTTAGAGGTACTTCCATTGAAATCATCCTTGAGATACCCTCCAACCACTTATGGGGTTATTAGTAATTACATTATTTGAACCAATTAGACCTTCAAACGGTCTTGGACCAATTGACCCGTCAAATGGTCTTGAGGTCACTTGACCTTCAAACGGTCTTGAAGACCGTTAGACCTTAAACGGTCTTGGTTCAATTGAATCTCCAAACAGTCTTGAACCTTTTGTACCTCCAAATGGTCTTGAGGTTCCTGACCTCCAAACGATCTTGAGGTTCTTGACCTCCAAATGGTCTTGAGGTGCTTGACCTCCAAACGGTCTTAAGGTGCTTGACCTCCAAACGGTCTTGAAGATTGTTCAACCCTAAATGGTTTGAGACCATTTGATTTGAATATTATTTAACCCCAAACGGTTTGAGACCATTTAGTCCTCAAACGGTCTGAGACCGTTTGGTTAAATCAGCTAGAAAACCGTTTAACCCTAAATTAGGGTTTTGTTCGTCAATTGGTTTAGGGATTTGAACCCAATTGAGCTAGGGTTCTAAAATTAATTGCATTCGATATGTTTGAAGTTATTAAGTCACGAGACCAATCAATCCTTGAACCTATTGAAACCATTTAGTATTTAATAGTTTTCAAACCGTTTTCCCTCCAATTGGTTTTGAAACTGTTTGGTCTGGTCTAAAATAGTTTAAAACCGTTTGACCAATACAAAGTGAAACCATTTGCTCATGATATTTCTTGAGGTTTATGCTAAGATGATGTCATCATCATCAAGATTCAGACCTCCAATTTCTATTGCCATATATATATGAAAAATTCAGCAATTATTCAAGAAGAAATTAAAGATTAACATATGATGAGAAATTGAAATCAATAACAACATTTACGGGTTCAAGTTATATAACCCACCTTCAAAGTAGCTTCAGAGCTCCAAGCATCACGTATCTAATGGTGAGAGAAGCTCCTTCAACTATCCAAGGCTCATTTCCAATTTCTTTGGATACAAAAGACAATCAAGGTTGAGCATTGGATGGAGGAGAGAAGAAATTCAATATTGAAATCCGATTTCAACCATCAATTCAAGGTTGAAGATGATCATGGAGCTTACCTTCAGCTTGGGGAACGTTTTACTCCTGCTCCTAAGCTCCTTGGTCTTCTGCCAAATCAAAGTAAGAAAGTGGTTTGCAAAATGGCCTTTCAAGTAAGGAGAAAATCGAATATATGTGATTGATTTTCTAGGAGAGAGAAAGTAGGAGGAATTTCATCCATTATCTTTGCCACATGCCCCCTCCCTTCCTTGACTCTGAAGCCAACTCCCTTCATACTCAATATCCTCTCGTTTATCCTTGAATTAAAAGCAACCACTTTAAGCACCTTAATTAATATAATACTATTATCCATTTTTAGTGGACATTACTTTTTAATTAACAAATGTGAGTGGGTTTCTTCACCTACTTAGGATATTTCAGTGAAAATCAAGGCATTTGGACGTCCTTGCACTATAGGATTTCAACCAAATCCTTTTCAATTGATGGGCCCTTCAATTGATATATTTATTTTTGCTACAAAATAAATTAGGGTTTCAATTATGCTTAAATCTTGATTTTTTTATTATCAAGATTATCTCTCCTCAAAAGTAATTCAAACAAGACGCCCCATTCTTTTTATTTTATCCAAATGATACCAAGAAATGGTAGGGACATTCTTGAAGTGGTATTTTACATATCCAACCCTAGGTTTTGGGTAATTTGCAAATTACACCAAAACTAGCATTCAATGCACAAACATTATTCAAACAAGCTCATTTTTGGAACTTAGGCTTTCACAAGCCATACCTCAGCATCATTCTCATTCTTATGATGCTATAACACTTGAACATTTATCATGTAACATTTGCAAGTTAACCCCTTAAATTGGGTAAATTGCACGTTAGTCCAAAACATGTAAAACATTGTTTCAACATTATTCAAATAGGACCAAAATTTAAACATAAGCTCTCCTTCAATCTTAATTACTTTTCAAAAGATAAAGAAAAGAATCTAAATGACTTACTTAAGCAAATCTTCTAGGGTCAGGCCTTAACCCAGGTCAGGGATGTTACAAATTATCCACCCCTAACAGGGATTTCATCCCCGAAATCATCAAGAGAAAAGAGAAGGGTACTTCCTCCTCATCTCTTCCTCTAGCTCCCACGTAGCTTCTTCAATGTCATGATGATGCCAAAGAGCTTTCACCAGAACTATGTCTTTCTTTTTCAACTTTTTGATTCTCCGGTCAAGAATCAACACTGGTCCCTCTACATAGGATATATCATCATTTAACTCTACCTCTACATGTTGCAAAACTAATTCCGTGTCAGGGTGACACTTCCTCGGCATGGATATATGGAATACTGGATGCAATCTGTGTAGTTCAGGTGGCAACTCCAACTTATATGCTACCTTTGTTGGGTTTTAGGGGAGGCAGAGAAGGGAGCGGAAACAAAAAATTTCTCCACCAAACCCGGAACAAGGAAACGCGTCAACGTCTATATAATAGGAAAGGATGGTTTGTGGAATCATACCTTGTCCCGAGGATTTCTCGGCGACAATACCTCACGCCTTGTGTGGTCTTCAAATCCGGTCTTGGACGGTGTCTGTGCAGCTCCTGGTCGCACCGGGACTGACGACTCTTGATCTCACCGGACTGTCAGGATTGACAGTTGTCCTCCTGAGCAGCAGAAACCTCCTGCCTCTGAAGTAGTCCACACGGACCACCTGGAACTCCACACTCCTTGTCCCACAAGGAGTTGGAAAGAGTCGCACCCTCCTGTTGACGTACTAGTCGCCAACACACTCTCTTGCCTCCAGTTGCAACTGCAGTTGTCTTTCCCTTGCTGCACCTCCCTTTGCGGGTAGCACTTGCTCGAGCTCTCTCTCAGTTACCAAAACCAGAGAGAAGGACAACTTTGCAAAGCAACTGGTTGCACTGAGTTGTACTTTGAGAAGCCCCCAATACCCCTATATATATAGGAGGGTCATGGGACAGGGTTCTCTATCCCGGGCAATGAGAGACTAAAAGCAGGAGTAGAAGGGTTCGAGATTTTCCACAAAAGCAACCAACTCGCAACCTGAACCGATCGTTTCACAACTGAAACGTTCGGTTGGGGACCTGAACCGGTCGGTTGACACCTCAACCGATCAGTTGGGACACCTCAATTGGTCGGTTCACAAGTGAACCGGTCGGTTGGTGGTCCTGGTCGGTTCCCGATTGACTTTCCTTTTTTTGTTTCTAATTGGTATCAAATACCAATCCTTGTTCCAATCAAATTGGGCAAGTGAAACACAAGGAAAATTCTCACCAATCCTACTTTCCCAACTTGCTCGGTTGCACTAGTTGAATCGATCATTTCAACATTTGAAGCAATCGGTTCACCCTGACCATAAGCCGATCGACTCAACACTTGAGCTGACCGGTTCACCAAGCTCAGCCGATCGTTTCATCACATGAGCCGATCAGTTGGGAGTGTAGATCGTGCAGAATCAGTCAATTGCGATTTCAATCAATCTGATACTCCAATCAATGCGTCCAACACCTTGAACATTATGATATTGAGCTATCAATTGATTGAGTGTTTAATTGAACTACTAAACTCCTTTAGTAATCAATCTAAACATTGTTTGTGGACAAAACTCCTCTTCCAGGTTAAATCATATGTGTGTGACCCTGTAGGTCCATTTCACGTTGGTAGTGAAAGTCCATAACATTTATGACTTCACAAGAAAAGAGCGGTGCCTAGTCACACATCAGTGCTACCCAAGTGAAAGTAGAAAGTTGGAGAACAACTTTCAATCCTACAATTCATGAATGGTGTTACAACAAATGTGTAATTCCTTTGTCACTGATATCCCGAATGAACTCAAGGCATGGAACAGTCATCCTGTTAATGTTCATTCACTTTCTTGATCTCAGAGTAGATTGGAAGAGATATGTTATGACATCAATATCACATACTGACTCACACATGCGTGCACACCTTTCTCAATCCTACTCATCAAGTGGCCATGGATATCAAACTCCCTCAGGAGGGACAAATCCCATATCTATCACTCACCCCTCAAAAGCCCCATGTGTCAAAGCCACCCAATCATCACCTTTATAACAACCCATGTTTCAGGACTGCGTTTGATGATGTCAAAGTGTGCCCAATGACATGTGTTGGGTGGAGTGATTTCAGGTCTAAGAATCACACTCACCACCATCACTGTGAGTACTGACTGTGACTACCATGTCATGGTTCCATGTGTCAAACTCACGGTGGGTCTGTCCGGTACACTTTTTCTCTAACAAGTACCTATGTGTTTGGTTTGATATCTCTATATCATGACTAATGAGATTCTGTCATCAACCAACACCACAATCTAGTATTGTGTGTCATTGTTGTCTATCTACCTTCCACAATGACATCCGACTAGGGACATAACAAGAATGTACAAACTCTTAGCATCCGTATGATCTCATCGTTCAGGTCCTCAACCTGAAGGCATACGTCATTGAGTACTGTCATTCTCTAGACATTCAATATGTTCTATCACTATCTCATATGACTGAACCAGAAAGAATTGGAAGCTTGCCTTTAATGTTTATCAAATCAATCTTAATGTATCCCACCAATCATCCCATGATTGGCTCTCAGGGCATACATACCAACAGACTCCCACTTGCACTGTGAGCCAATCACCCTTGAATCATATTCATAGTGATCTTCAAACATGTCCCACATGTTATTGTGATCTTGTGCTATCATAGTGAGTAATGGCAACACCTTGCCAAAGTCAGTATAAATTGCATGTCTCTCATCTCTTTGTTGTACGTCACACGTATGAGATGGAGTTGTCGTAATATGTGATCTTGTATTCCTTTGCTAACCTTTAGCCACATTGCATGATCAAGGATTCCATACTTGTCATCAATGAGCGAAATATCTATAAGTTCATCTCATGAACTTCCAGATCCATATAGTATCCACTACTGTTCTCTAACACATAGATACTCGGCATTTCCTTTTAAATGGTTTTATTGGAACATTTCCAATTATCAACAAACTTTCACTTTCATATATCCTATATATATTTTGCGATTGATTTTCTATCCTTTCGGAAGTTCGCATCAATGTAACTCTTTACATCGAACTCTTCCTTATCTCCATAGAACTAGTACTTCTCAAGTACTTATCAAGTTCTTATGGTATTCCAATAACCCTTACTAGAAGTAGACAAACATCCACTCATCATGTCCCACATGCGAGTTATCATGATGAGCACATCATATTGTCATGTCATACATACAAGATGATGAATGCATTTTATTCTTGCCATGTCCATACATGCAGGATAATGGGATGATTACATACATGATAGATCCATATCTATTCTTAGTGTTCCCATTCTTCATAAGAATTGGACACTTGGCCTTGGGATAGTAACTCCATAGACAAGTATTCTCCCACTAAATCTGTGCATACGGAACCCTTCAGTACAGATCGCCAATGTATGCTTTCTCTTTTCAGGTCAAGAGATTCTTCAAGAACTATCTCTATAGATCTCTATTCCTATCACATAGGAAACATCTCTATCTTCCTTACAGATAATTTCCACTTCTGGATTTGCATTTTAGAACATTTCCATTTCACATCAACATGTGGAATGTGAATACGCTCCCACTAAATCACAGATCCCTTCTTTGTCTTTGACATATCAATCAAACCCTTTGACTATATCATCAAAGTAAAGATCCAATTCTGAGTTGCTTGTACTCAATCAATCACATTGATTAGTCCATTGTAACTTATAGACTTCATTTGCATTAGTGGATTCATAAACCTTATAGGTTGTGTCACGTACACATCCTTGTTTTATTCCTCATAGGAATGCGGTTTTAGTATCCATATGCTAAATTCCTTAGTCATTAAGTTGCAATCAACAAGCATCATCCTTCTCAAAATGTTATCCATGTGTCTTAACACTTAAGACTCATTTGCACTTATGGATTTCATCCAATGAGTGCTACCATCAAGGTCATACCTTATGGTTGACATGGATGTCATTTAGGATGTAATGGTCATAAACCATAACTCAAAATTTGATTCCTCATATTCATCTAGATAGTTGACTCATCACATGAACAACTCATCACATAGATAATTGAGGTGTATCTGTTAAGGATATAAGAACTCACAACCCTTGTGATTATTAATTTCTTTTATTAGTGAGGGGCATGTTATTATTAAGAAGAATTAAGTTATTTGATAATCATTCTCTAACTCCTTAGAGTATGCCTTAATCATGAGTTCACTATGATACACTATCATAATCATTCATAAGGATCTCAAACATTTAGTCCAAGTATTTCATTCATTGATCTCATCAAGAATTAACACTTTACCAAATTTGTACTTCATCTATGATAATCTTGAACACTTCAAGATATTCATATTTGAAGTATTAGCATTTGTTCCAATAGGTATGTAAATACATCACATGTATTATACCTAATAGGACAATCATTCTCCCACTAACTTTAGTGAAGATTGATTAATCATGTCCAAGATATTCATGTCTCTTACTGGTTCTCTAACCAAAAGAGTCTAGATTTATCCATCATATGGAAACTAGAAATGAATTCCTCATGATTGATGCTAATTAGATTGTTTGAGTTATCAATAACTTTAGGTATCATTTTATCTTATACATACCATGTATTACAAGATAAACAAGGCATTGCCACAAAGATCATATCTTTAAGATTGAAACATCAACTTTATTAATTGCCATGATTGTCATACAATATGCAAAAATAAAGTGTTTCTATCTGTTGGCAATATATGAAATAATAGTTCTCAACTCTATTTCGTGCCCTTTAGGCTGAAATAAACTGAAAGATACTCATATCTATGGCAGAAACACTTGCTCCAATGATGGGTACTTCTTTCTTGGTCCTTTCACAAAGGCCATCACTTCTTTGCGGATCTTGCATATCATATATGATAGATCTATATCTTGGTATCATATACCTCAGATAAAGAAGCGGTTCATTTCATGATACCTTAGGTGGAGATCTCCATCCCCTCCTTCATCTTCTTCTTTTCTTCTAGATATAGAGGGCAATTCCCTCATACACCCTTTCCCCATGTGCCTTGAGGCTGAAGACAGCTTGGATTGCTGGCTAGCATCAGAACACTTCTTTGCTTTGCCCTTATCCTTGCCCTTAAGAATTACCTTTGTCTTTGATCACATCAAAGATTATGGTTTGTCTTTCTTCATCTTTGCCTCTACTATCATCAACATGTCCAACAACTCTGTCAACGCTTGTCAAAGTTGTTCATGTTGTAGTTTATCATGAATTGTATGATTCTCGCAACATTTGTAGTATCATACCAATAGCCAACTCTTGGCTCAGAGGGAATCCTTCTTAGTTAGGTTTTCCACATACGCAATCACATTGAGTGTGTGAATACCTTATTGGATCTCCTTCTGTCATGACATACTAGGACAGTGTCTTGGAGACATCATATGTCTCATGTTGTCTCTGCAACTCATAGTTCAGGGAACACAACATCAAGCACTCCTCATCAATGTCTTCCTCGGTATGCTTCCATAAGCATACTTTCAGCCATTGATGTGGTGGGATTGAGTTTATCTGGTCTTGGTATAACTAGGACTTAGAGCTTTCACTCTTTGAGAACACTTCTCATCATCCTAACCAGTCGTGGAATTATTCCCATTTAATTTGTTGGTCTCAAAGACCGATCACAAATAAAATGATTATTGTTGATTAACCATTTATTTTAAAAAAAGGAAATATATGCAATTTTAGTCCAAAAACTCATTTTTGACTTATTTGATTGATTTGAAAGATTGATGATATAATTAGGCCTTTAATTAATTATCACTCCCATTATTTTACTTCAAATTGATAGCCCTCACCATCAATTCGGAAGATTGTAGCATACAACCTTCTAGTGGGCAAGATCCTGAAATCCTCTAAGTCATGGACCAGCTAGGGTTGTCACCCACAACATAGATCTCTCAGGTAGGCAACTTTTTCCAATTGCATCATATGCAACTCTTGATAAGATGTCATATGCAACTCCTTGCCATGATCATCTCCATGCCTCAAGGTACTAGATCCCATCTAGATCACCTTGTTAAGTCCGACCCAAAGCAAACACGATGAATATGCACCCTGCTAGAGCAGACCCACACATTCATCCTTCACGCTTCCACGAGATAGACGGTGCACCACGCTAGGGCGTGCCCACACTTGGTCGATCAAGCTTTTCACGTGTGTCGCATTTGGAAGGCATCTAAAACTTAATATTTAATGAGGGATTTTGTTTTTATATTCATATACATATCCAATCACCACAATACATAGTATGTATCATATACATGCTATATCCCACAGAAAACATGCACAAACGATAAAAGCGATGATTATGGCCATCCCAATGTGATTCCTCGAGCCAAGAGGAATCACGGTCATCTAGGTCTACATCACATGCAACCTGTACAAGATTATCTCTGTGCTTTTGCCTTCTGAGTTGATCAACTCATCATATGAATGATCTGCTCTCTCTGGCCGGTCGTCTGGGTGCCACTAGCCGATCGGTTGGCTCCTCCAACCGATCAGTTCACCTGGTCATCGTGCATCTCATCATGGCTGCCACCCGCTCATCTCGCTCCTCGAACGGTCATCGACCGATCGGTTCACTCCTTGAACTGATCGTCTGGAACGTCAACCGATCGGTTCACGCCTTGAACCGATCATCTCAGCTGTCGTCTTGATGTCCTCCGTTCTTTGACATAACAGGAAATAAAATTCTATCCTATTTTACATTGTAAAAGAGAAACCTCGAGTTACATTCGAGGGGAGCAAAGGTAGGAAAGAAATCTCAAATTATTTCGAGTTGCATCAGGAATAGGAGAAGGAAGATCGGTGCATAGACCGAGATGCAAGCAACCATATACAACCATACACAGATAGGGTTTATTGGCCATAACCACGCTATACATCCATCACAAAACTCGTTTAAGGGTGACGCGTATCGAGTGCATTAATAATACATATCATATATGTAATTGGGATTTGTGGATTTAGGATTGGACATGCATAAAGCCAATATTATTCGCATCGAATGCAATAAATAAAGGTGACAAACCAAAATTGATCATATCGATATTCCTAAAATATAGAGCAGTTGACGTGGCTCTGATACCACTGTTGGGTTTTAGGGGAGGCAGAGAAGGCAGCGGAAACAAAAATTTTCTCCCCCAAACCCGGAACAAGGAAACGCGTCAATGTCTATATAATAGGAAAGGATGGTTTGTGGAATCATACCTTGTCTCGAGGCTTGCTTGGCGAATTTACCTTGCACCTTGCGCGGTCTTCAAAGCCGGTCTTGGACGGTGTCTGTGCAGCTCCTGGTCGCACCGGGACTGACGACTCCTGATCTCACCGGACTGTCGGGATTGACAATTGTCCTCCTGAGCGGCATAAACCTCCCGCCTCTGAAGTAGTCCACACGGACCACCTGGAACTCCACACTCCTTGTCCCATAAGGAGTTGTAAGGAGTCGCACCCTCCTGTTGACGTACTAGTCGCCAACACACTCTCTTGCCTCCAGTTGCAACTGCAGTTGTCTTTCCCTTGCTGCACCTCCCTCTGCGAGTAGCACTTTCTCAGGCTCTCTCTCAGTTACCAAAACCAGAGAGAAGGACAACTTTTCAGAGCAACTGGTTGCACTGAGTTGTACTTTGAGAAGCCTCCAATACCCCTATATATATAGGAGGGTCATGGGGCAGGGTTCTCTATCCCGGGCAATGCGGGACTAAAAGAAGGAGTAGAAGGGTTCGAGATTTTCCACAAAAGCAACCAACTCACAACTTGAACCGATCGGAACCAGTCGGTTGACACCTCAATCGATCGGTTGGGACACCTCAACCGGTCGGTTCACAAGTGAACCGGTCAATTGGTGGTCCTGGTCGGTTCCCGATTTACTTTCCTTTTTTTGTTTATAATTGGTATCGAATACCAATCCTTGTTCCAATCAAATTGGGCAAGTGAAACACAAGGAAAATTCTCACCAATCCTACTTTCCCAACCTGCTCGGTTGCACCAGTTGAATCGATCGTTTCAACATTTGAAGCAATTGGTTCACCCTGACCATGAGCCGATTGACTCAACACTTGAGCCGACCGGTTCACCAAGCTCAGTCGATCGGTTCATCACATGAGCCGATCGGTTGGGAGTGCAGATCGTGCAGAATCAGTCAATTGTGATTTCAATCAATCTGATACTCCAATCAATGTGTCCAACACCTTGAACATTATGATATTGAGCTATCAATTGATTGAGTGTTTAATTGAACTACTAAACTCCTTTAGTAATAAATCTAAACATTATTTGTGGACAAAACTCCTCTTCCAGGTTAAATCCTATGTGTGTGATCATGCAGGTCCATTTCACATTGGCAGTGAAAGTCCATAACATTTATGACTACACAAGAAAAGAGCGGTGCCTAGTCACACATTAGTGCTACCCAAGTGAAAGTGGAAAGTTGGAGAACAACTTTCAATCCTACAATCCGTGAATGGTGTTACAGCGAATGTATAATTCCGTTGTCACTGATATCCTGAATGAACTCAAGACATGGAACAGTCATCCTGTCAACGTTCATTCACTTTCTTGATCTCATAGTAGATTGGAAGAGATATGTTATGACATCAGTATCACATACTGACTCACACATGCGTGCACACCTTTCTCAATCCTACTCATCAAGTGGCCATGGATATCAAACCCCCTCAGGAGGGACAAATCCCATATCTATCACTCACCCCTCAAAAGCCCCATGTGTCAAAGCCACCCAATCATCACCTTTATAACAACCCATGTTTCAGGACTATGTTTGATGATGTCAAAGTGTGCCCAACGACATGTGTTGAGTGTAGTGATTTCAGGTCTAAGAATCACACTCACCACCATCACTGTGAGTACTGACTGTGACTACCATGTCATGGTTCCATGTGTCAAACTCACAGTGGGTCTGTCCGGTACACTTGTTCTCTAACAAGTACCTATGTGTTTGGTTTGATATCTCTATATCATGACTAATGTGATTCTGTCATCAACCAACACCACAATCTAGTCTTGTGTGTCATTGTTGTCTATCTACCTTCCACAATGACATCTGACTAGGGACATAACAAGAATGTACAAACTCTTAGCATCCGTATGATCTCATCGTTCAGGTCCTCAACCTGAAGGCATACGTCATTGAGTACTGTCATTCTCTAGACATTCAATCTGTTCTATCACTATCTCATATGACTGAACCAGAAAGAATTGGAAGCTTGCCTTTGATGTTTATCAAATCAATCTTAATGTATCCCACCAATCATCCCATGATTGGCTCTCAGGGCATACATACCAACAACCTTCCCAATCCATTCAGTGATTAGATAAGGCCCCATAAATCTAGGAGCTAACTTACCCTTCTTTCCAAATCTACGAACACCTTTCCAAGGTGAGACTTTGAGATATACTCTATCTCCAACTTGGAATTATAAAGGTCTTCGCCGTTTATCAGCGTATGACTTCTGTCTATCTTGTGCAGCCTTTAACTGTTGTTGTATTACTTTAATCTTTTTGGATGTTTGTTGTACTACTTTAGGACCCAAAAGTTGATATTCCCCTATTTCATACCAGCATAATGGAGATCTACAACGTCTACCATATAATGCTTCATATGGTGCCATATCAATATTGTGCTAATAACTATTGTTGTAAGCGAATTCTATTAAGCTCAAGTGTATGTCCCAACTTCCTACAAACTGAAGGACACATGCCCTAAGCAAATCCTCCAAAGCTTGTATAGTTCTCTCAGATTGTCCATCTGCTTGTGGGTGAAAGGCGGTACTAAACCTTAACTGCTTACCCAAAGCTTTATGTAGTCATTCCCAAAAATGACTCGTGAACTGGGGACCTCTATCAGAAACAATTGTCGCTGAAACCCCATGCAAACACACTATTTCATCTATATAGATCTATGCAAACTTTTCAGTAGTATAGGTTGTTTTGATAGGAAGAAAATGTGCTAACTTAGTCAACCTATCAACTATCACCCAAATGGAATCATAACTTTTGGCTGTTCTTGGCAAACCAACCACAAAGTCCATGGTCACGTGATCCCATTTCCACTATGGTATAAGTAAGGGTTACATTGTTCCTGCGGGGTTCTGATGTTCAGCTTTAACCTGCTGACATACTGGACACCGCATAACAAATTCAGCTACATCTTTCTTCAAACCAAGCCACCAATACATATATTTCAAGTTATGATACATTTTGGTGCTCCCTGGATGCATTGCATACATAGATGAGTGAGCTCCCTCCATGACTAACTTCCTTAAGTCATTGGCATCAGGTACTACCATCCTACCATTGTAACAAACTACCTCATCATCTGACTCATGAAACCCATCTTGTTTCTCACTACCATACTCTGACCTAATTTGTTGAATCACAATATCATCCTATTGTGCCTCTTTGATCTGTTGTTTCAGAGTAGGTTTTATGTGCATCTCAGATAACAGTCTGGCTAACAAGGATACTTTAAGTTGTACATTGTTTTGCCTCAAAGAGACAAACATGTCTCGTTTAATGCATACTAAAGAGTTCAACTGTGCTTTGTCCATGTTTGGCAATGATGATGGTTTTCTACTTAGTGCATCAGCCACTACATTAGACTTTCCTGGATGATAATCAATTGTACAATCATAGTCCTTGTTTAATTCCATCCAGCGGCATTGTCTCATGTTCAACATAAAAGATATATTTTAAGTTCTTATGGTCTATAAAAATCTGGAATGTCTCTCCATAGAGATAATGTCTCCAGATCTTCAACGCATGAACCACTACAGCTAATTCTAGATCGTGTGTTGGATAATTTTCCTCATGTTTCTTAAGCTTTCGAGAAGAAAAAGAAATCACTTGTTTATCCTGCATCAACACACGTCCTAGACCATTCTTAGAAGCATCACAGAAAACAATATACCCCTTTCCCTTCTTAGGTAACACTAACACAGGTGCGCTAACCTTTCTTTCAACAACTGAAAGGAATGTTGACACTTGTCATTCCAAATAAAAGGAACCTCCTTCCTTGTCAACTTGGTTAGGGGTAATTCTATAGAGATGAAGTTCTTAATGAACCTCCTATAGTAGCCTGCCAGTCCTAGAAAATGGTGTATCTTTGTTGTTGTCTTTGGCTGTTCCCACTCCAAGACAGATTATGCCTTTTTAGGGTCAACACAGATACCTGAGGCAGATATTACGTGTCCTAGGAAAGACACTTCTGATAACTAGAATTCACACTTACTGAATTTGTCATATAGCTTGTGCTCTCTTAGTAAAGTCAGAGCCTGACGATGGTGTTGCTCATGTTGTCGAGCATCTCTACTATAACCATGATATCATCTATAAAGACTACTATGAATTGATCAAGGAATGGTCGGAATATTCTGTTCATGAGTTCCATGAATGCAGCCAGTGCATTAGTTAGTCCAAATGACATAACTATGAACTCATAGTGACCATACCTTGTCCTAAAGGATGACTTAGGTATGTCACTCTCCTTGATGCACAATTGATGGTATCGTGACCTCAGATCTACTTTAGAAAAGATAGTTTCACCACACAACTAGTCAAACAAGTCATCTATCCTTGGCAGAGGATATTTGTTATTTATGGTTACTTTGTTTAACTGTTTATAGTCGATGCATAACTGCATAGACCCATCTTTCTTTTTAACGAAAAGAACCGGAGCACCCCATGGTGAAGTACTCAGTCGAATAAAACCCTTTTCATGCAACTCATGTAACTGTTTCTTGAGTTCTGCCATCTCAGTAGGTGCCATTCTATAAGGTGTTTGAGCTATTGGTTGTGTACCCGGGATTAGATTAATCTCAAAATCAATCTCTCGAGGTGGAGGAACACCTATAAGTTCCTCAGGGAACACATCCTCAAACTCCCTAACAATCGGATCATCAAAAATATTAGGAATCTCTATTCTGGTATCTACCACATGTGCCAAGAATGCGAAACATCCTTATCTCATCAAATTCTCAGCTACCATAGATGACACTAGGCAGGTTGGAAGAATCTTTATGTCCCCCTGAAAGATCCATGTATCACCATTGTGTGTGAACATAGCCTGCTTGGAACCACAATCCAAGACAACCTTATACTTTTCTAGGGTGTCTATTCTAAGGATTATGTTGAACCCATGCATCTCAAGTGGTATAAGATCCACCTCAACACTATGTTCTAAAAAATAAAGAACACAGGGAGAACATACCTCCCATAGCACTACAGATCCAACTAATGGAGTTTCTAATAACAAGTTATCTGCTCTATGACTGACACTTATATTATAGTCATGAATCACTTCTTGAGTGATAAAGGAATGTGTAGCACCCAGATCAATCAAAATAGATACAAAGCAGGATGAAGACATATCAGAATGAAATAATTCCATCTGACCAGTCATGACTCGTGGGTTAACCACTTCTTTCGACTGATTCATAGCATAGAATCTTGCCATTGCTGGTTGTCGACCACTTACTCTATTATTGGATGTGGATGAGCCAGCTTGGGACGCCTGTCCACATCCTCGAGTGCCACTAGAAAACTGTTTCCTCTGATGACCTTGTAGACTCCGCCTTAGTGGTTGGGTTACACTCACGTTTCTTGCTAGACAATCTTTCATCAAATGCCCCATTTTCCCACATTTATAATAACTTTTGTTCTCCCACTGTGGCCTAGATGGTCCTGTTACTGAGATTGATGATGATCTGTGAGCTCCCTCTGGTGGTAAACTATGACCTCTACCCTTACTGGATATCCACTGTGTTTGAGTATTAAACCTCGGTGGTGTTGTTGGTGCAGAAAACATTGGTTTCTTAAAACTCTCGGACCTCTGTCCTTAGAACTATGTATATACTTTCTTACTGTGAGCATGACGCTTCTCAGTCACAGACCTTTCTATCCGCCTAACTGACTCCACAAAATTGGCAAACCTGTCCCTATTCTCTAGAACATATAAGGGTGTGGTCAAATTAGCATTCAAACCCTTCTCAAAATGTTGAATCCTTTCCTCATCTGTAGAAGCCATGTGCGGATAGAACTATAGAAGCTCCATGAACTTAGCTTCATACTCACTAATGTTCATCGGTCCTTGCCTTATTCGTTCAAATTGAGAAATCTTCTCATCCAGGTAAGTCTTGGGAAAATATCTACTAACGAACTCTCATCAGAACTCTTCCCATCCGACTTCAACACCTGGCCTTTTACCTTCTTCTATGGCCCACCAATGGCCAGCACTCCCCTTTAATAGGTACACCGCATGCCTAACCTTCTCAGCTTCTGGGATATTAAGAATTCTGAAGGCCTTTTCCAGTTCATTCAGCCACAAGTCTGCATCTGTTGGGTCATCTGTACTAGCATAATCAGTGGCTCCTACCTGTCGAAGCCATTCAAAAGTCTTTCCAGATCCATGCCCCTCACTGTGAGCTAGTGCCCTAGGTGCAAGTGGTGGCATCCAATCCACCATCTGTGTCATAGTCTCCATGAACTGCCCAAACAGAGCATGGATAGCTGGGTTTTCTAGTGTAGCTTGATCAAGCTGGGGATGTTCAGGTACTGGTTCTTCTCTAGGCTGATCCCCTGCACCTCCTCCTGGTGCAGCAACACTGCTTTCAGCAGCATGCTCTTCGTGTGATCCACCCATCTTCAAGATTTACTTCTTCTCCTGAGAGCAGAAGTCACTATCAGATAAACTGAAAGACACTAGAACAAACTCAACAACCTTAATCCTATCTCTCTATCGACTTAGCGAACCTAGAGCTCTGATACCACTAACTGTGATGACAGACTCCAAACATCAGATAATTATTAATGCGAAAGAAAACATTAGCAGTGGATTACTGAAAATCACTAAAAATTAAAACCATTTACAAAGAGATCCATTTCCAAGAAACTCTTATAACAAGAACCAAAATATTATATACACATTTTTTTTCATTAAGTGCATACCATGTACCCTCTCTTCTCGAGGATTACATACAACAATTGCTCTGTTAAATCTACACATACGCAACATAAAGCCCCGAGGCATTTAATGCCAAAATCTCAGATCGATCATAAAAGCACTAACTCCTAACTCCTAGGAGCTGAGAGTCTAAAGACGACTCATATGACTCATATTTAGAAGACACGACAGTCAATATCTCCACCTGAGCTGTCACTGTTTTCCTTGATATTGCTGTCCTTCCCTTGTTGTAGGGTTTCTACCTCCTTGTCCTCGTCCACCTAAAAATGTTGGATCCCACAGGGGTGAGACAATTGAAATTGTCCCAGCGAGAGATATAACTCTCCGCCAGAAACATTATTATTGCAGGTAAACAGTGATATGCTTGAGCAAAGTAATTTCTATTGAACAGCGGGATTAAATCATTATTAAGCAGAATAGAGCAGTTACATATTTTAAGCATTACATTTATAAATGATAAAGCAGTAGATCATCTATTCATTTTAATAAGGAATATGAAGAACATGTATAATTTATATCCATTTAGGATACAATAAGCAATGGAACATCAACCATTGATTTCCGTTTCATCCTTAAAAAAATACACTACACGGATAATTACATTTTACAATCATACTTATGCCATGAGGAAGTGATTCATACCGCTCAAATCCAACATTCGGTTGTGAAACCCAAAGCCGGTGCCATACAAGATCAAAGTAAGAGTCGGACTCCTTGGTCTCATCCATCTCTGTCAGTGCGAGACCACAAGAAGGACCACAGTCTCTTTCTTAAGTGACCTCAGTCACAGGGTTATCTCACATGGCTACCCATTCTCTAGCCCGCCTTGGTATAGGTCTCGGTGCTAGTAAATCTGAGCTACGGGCCAATTCACTGTGCTCTCTAATCTGTGAACACATTCATGCTCCATCACACTGAGCCATGGGCCTGTTCACCATGCTCTTAAACATATCATGAGTCTACAACCAAAGTTGCACTCTAATCCTCCTCATTTTCGGCTAGGAGAAACCTCACATATTCAACAATATACATTCCGAATTAAACCCGTTTCACCATCACCAGCTACTGATGATTATGGATCTATGGTCAGGGCTCTACATGATAATATCACACTTGATTAATTAAGTATATTACCATATTCTTTTAGCATCAGTCAAGTTTTCAAACAAGAATAATTATGAAAAATGCTATAAAGAAACAATACTCCTTTCAAGTACTTTTCAAAACTTTATAAAGCATTGGGATCTCAATCCCTTGTCTCATTGCTGGGAATTCACATCCCTCAATACCACCATCATCACATTTGTTGGATATGGGTATTCAAACCCTTAGTTCATCACTAAACATGGTTATCACTTATCAGGTAACTATTACCTTCAGGTCATCTGACCAAGGTATTCAGGATACTTGTTACACAAGCATCTCACATAGCTCACCAGGAATATTCAACTTCTTGTTGTCACCTCTCACTAGGCAACAAATAAAATAATGGCTCACAAGGCCCATTACCATCATAGCTCATACCTGGTTATGCTTATTATCTCATGATACTTGCATGGTTAGTACACTTGATAACAACCATATCAATTTCATATCAACATTATGCAATAAAAGAATAACATCACTATTCCCTTATTAGGGTTAGGACTTCCCATCTTTATCAATTAAGGTTTCACATAACATCACCCTATATTAGGGTTTCACATAACTTTATCCCATATTAGGGTTTCACACAATATCACCCTATATTAGGGTTTCACATAACTTTATCCCATATTAGGGTTTCCCACAACATCACCCAATATTAGGGTTTCACATAACATCATCCCATATTAGGGTTTCACACAACATCACCCTATAGTAGGGTTTCACACAACATCACCATATATTAGGGGTTCACATAACATCATCCCATATTAGGGTTTCACCCAACATCACCCTATATTAGGGTTTCACACAATATCACCCTATATTAGGGTTTCTTAATCCCATTATCCAAAATTTTGGGTTAGGGTTTTCTATTTCATATCAATTAGCGTTTCTCAACCCATTACCCATGATTAGGGTTTCTCATCTTTCTCGATTAGGGTTTCGTGATCACATTATCCAAGATCAATACCCTAATTCAAAACTCCATGCATTTTGGAGAATGCATTGATATTACAATTAGTATCCAAAACCTAACTCATTGATCCACATGTCTAGAATTACATAATACCTTCATAAGTATTCAAATGAACTTATGAATTGTAATTTTCTTTATTGGTTAGGGTTTCCATTCTCCATTGATTAGGGTTTTATGATTACCTTACTAATCCAAACCCTAAATCAGTGCTTCCATATATCTTGGAGCACATAGCATTATTTATGTATTAAAGCATACTTATCAATTTTCCATGTACTTAGGATTAGGAGCACACAATATCATCATCATACCTTATTAGGTTGACTTAACCTCTCACTAAGTACATACACCTATGTTTATCATAGTGTATTGAATCTCTCACTTTCATAGGCATTGAGTGATAATCACTCTAATTATACTAATCACATAAATATTTTAGAGGTACTTCCATTGAAATCATCCTTGAGGTACCCTCCAACCACTTATGGGGTTATTAGTAATTACATGATTTGAACCAATTAGACCTTCAAATGGTCTTGGACCAATTGACCCTTCAAACGGTCTTGAGGTCACTTGACCTTCAAACGGTCTTGAAGACCGTTAGACCTTAAACGGTCTTGGTTCAATTGAATCTCCAAATGGTCTTGAACATTTTGTACCTCCAAACGGTCTTGAGGTGCTTGACCTGCAAACGGTCTTGAGGTCTTGAGGTGCTTGACCTCCAAACGGTCTTTAGGTGCTTGACCTCCAAATGATCTTGAAGATTGTTCAACCCTAAATGGGTTGGGACCGTTTGATTTGAATATTATTTAACCCCAAATGTTTTGAGATCGTTTAGTCCTCAAACGGTCTGAGACCGTTTGGTCAAATCAGCTTGAAAACTGTTTAACCCTAAATTAGGGTTTTGTTCCTCAATTGGTTTAGGGCTTTGAACCCAATTGAGCTAGGGTTATAAAATTAATTGAATTTGATTTGTTTGAAGTTATTAGGTCATGAGGCTAATCAATCCTTGAACCTATTGAAACCATTTTCTCTTTAACAATTTTGAAACTTTTTTCCCTCAAATCGGTTTTGAAACGGTTTGGTCACCAAACGGTTTGAAATCGTTTGGTCTAAAACGGTTTAAAACCATTTGACCAATACAAAGTGAAACTGTTTGCTCATGATATTTCTTTAGGTGTGTGCTAAGATGATGTCATCATCATCAAGCTTCAAACCTCCAATTTCTATTGTCATATATATGAAAAATTCAGCAATTATTCAAGAAGAAATTAAAGATTAACATATCAATTGAAATCAATAACAACATTTATGGGTTCAAGTTATATAACCCACCTTCAAAGTAGCTTCAGAGCTCCAAGCTTCACGTCTCTAATAGTGAGAGAAGCTCCTTCAACTATCCAAGGCTCGTTTCCAATTTCTTTGGATGCAAAAGACAATCAAGGTTGAACATTGGATGGAGGAGAGAAGAAATTCAATGTTGAAATCCAATTTCAACCATCAATTCAAAGTTGAAGATGATCATGGAGCTTAACTTCAGCTTGGGGAACGTTTTACTCCTGCTCCTAAGCTCCTTGGTCATCAGCCAAAGAAAATAAAGAAAGTGGTTTACAAAATGGCCTTTCAAGTAAGGAGAAAATCAAATATATGTGATTGATTTTCTAGGAGAGAGAAAGTAGGAGGAATTTCATCCATTATCTTTGCCACATGTCCCCTCCCTTCCTTGCCTCCGAAGAAAACTCCCTTCATCCTCAATATCCTCTCTTTTATCCTTGAATTAAAATCAACCACTTTAAGCACCTTAATTAATATAATACTATTATCCATTTTTAGTGGACATTACTTTTTAATTAACAAATGTGAGTGGGTTTCTTCACCTACTTAGGATATTTCCATGCAACTCAAGGCATTTGGACGTCTTTGCACTATAGGATTTCAACCAAAGCCTTTTTAATTGATGGGCACTTCAATGGATATATTTATTTTTACTACAAAATAAATTAGGGTTTCAATTATGCTTAAATCTTGATTATTTTATTATCAAGATTATCTCTCCTCAAAAGTAATTCAAACAAGACGCACCATTCTTTTTATTTTGTCAAAATGATACCAAGAAACAGTAGGGACATTCTTGAAGTGGTATTTTACATATCCAACCCTAGGTTTTGGGTAATTTGCAAATTACACCAAAACTAGCATTCAATGCACAAACATTATTCAAACAAGCTCATTTTTGGAACTTAGGCTTTCACAAGCCATACCTCAGCATCATTCTCATTCTTATGATGATATAAAACTTTAGGAAAATTTATCATGTAACATTTGCAAGGTAACCCCTCAAATTGGGTAAATTGCACTTTAGTCCAAAACAGGTAAAACATTGTTTCAACATTATTCAAATAGGACCAAAATTGAAACATAAGGTCTCCTTTAGTCTTAATTACTTTTCAAAAGATAAAGAAAAGAATCTAAATGACTTACTTAAGCAAAGATTATAGGGTTAGGCCTTAACCCAGGTCAGGGATGTTACACTAACCATGCATGTTACAAGATGAATTCATCGCCAAGTAAGAGCTATGAGGCACATGTGTTTGAATAACACTGTATCGTGATGATAACTCTTGTTGATGAGGTAACATGCATCACCAGTATGGTAAGATACGTCTGAGGACCTGATAAAGGCTGAGTTCCTAGTGAGGTGTTAACCTCTTGTTGATGAGATAGGGATTCTTATCCCAAGTGGTGATGTAAGATGGTGATGATGCCTTGAGAGGCAGTGGCTTTCTGTGATGAGGGATTGAGATCCCAGGATAATGTGATGATGGCAGTGATAATGTAACTCAATATTTGTATGTTTTACAACTTGGTTGCCTCAACAATCCACTTAAAATATAGTAAATAATTATAGTAAAACTGAACATGTAGTTTGCCCTGGCCATAGATCCATCATCGTCAGTAGCTGGTAATGGTGAAACGGGTTCTCCTGCGGGTTAACCCGGAGCGTATATTGTTGAATATGTGGGGTTTCTCCTAGCCGAAAATAGGGGGATTTGAGTGCAACTACAGTTGTAGACTCAGGATATATATAGAGCATGGTGAACATGTCCATGGCTCAAGATATGTGAAAGAGCATGAATGTGTTCATGGCTCAGAGCATGGTGAATAGGCATGTGGCTCCAGTTTTACTAGTTTCGAGACCTGTACCAAGGTGGGCTAGAGTTATGGGTAGCTTGCAGAGGTGACCCTGTGGCTGAGGCCACTTAAAGCATGAGACTGCGGTCCTGCTTTGGTTCTCATGCACTGATTACAAGGAGGAGAGGTCATGGAGTCTGACTCTTCCATTGACCTTGTATGGCACCGACTTTGGGTTTCACAACCGTCGATTGGATCTGAGTGGTATGGCTCACTTCCTCAGGGCATAATAATATGTAATTCAACCGAATAGTGTTTATTTCTTAGTACAAAATACGGAACCTTGGTTGAGACCTTGATTGTGTAGTTGATCTTGTTATACCTTGCAGTTACTTATACATTTCTTATGTTTTGTGATAAGATCTTATAAATCTTATCTTGTCAATCATGTTCCATAAAGAAAATCAGGTTATATGCCTCTCGTAATCTTGGTAATATGGATGATATAGTTATTTTTGCTATGTACGCTGCTCATATAATCTACTTATATCAGTTATCTGCTTTTCTTACTTTAAGTTTTCTGGAGTTTTATAGTTTCGGCGGGGAGTTATGTTTCTCGCTGGGACTGTGTGTCTCACCCCACTGGTTTACAACCTTTTTAGGTGATCGCGCTAGACGTGGTGGTGGTCGTGAGGTTGCGGCCGAGCAGCAAGAAGAGCAGTAGAAGGCAAGAGATGGACATACTGCCTGTTTTGGTGTTTTGTACTAGAATCCTAGAGTCATCCATGTACTCTCAGGTCTATGGGAGGTGTTTTGACGATGTTTCACGATGTATATTTGTTGTACTCTTATTCATCATGTTGTTGTCCTTATGTGGCTTGTTATGTACATATAAACAGGTGATGAACTCATGTGCTGGCAAGCCAGCTGGTTTTTGTAAGTTGTGTACTTATATCAAGGTTTGCGTATGTTTATATAACATGTTTCATTGCAAGTTCTGGATGTAATAAGTTTTCCCTTATATGTCTTTCCGCAGACGGTTTTAATTAACTTGTGTTTTTGGTAATATGTGGTTTATGGAAGTTCCACACATTTTCGCGTGTCACCTTGCTGTCTGTGTGATGGCGGGGTGTCACAACTTATGAGAATGCTAGAATCTATAAAGAACGCACAAAGTTGTGGCATGATGGTTATCTCAAGAGGAAGGACATTCAAGTGGGAGACCAAGTTCTTCTGTTCAACTCAAGACTAAGGTTAATTCTAGGAAAACTCCATTCCCGCTGGTCAGGACCTTACATCGTCAAGAGCATCTCCCCACATGGTGCTTTTTTTATGGAGTGAAAAGTCAGGCGAATTCATGGCAAATGGTCAATGGCTGAAGAGATATTTCACCTCAGTCGACACAGGCACCGAAGCAATACTGGAACTCACCAATCCAATGTATCCACCGTGAAAGTTGACGAAACCAAGTCAAGCCATCGACATAAAACAAAGGCACTTGTCGGGAGGCAACTCAATCAATAAATTCATATTTAGTTTCAATTTTGAATTAGAAATTTTTCTTAATTTTTTTTATTTTTTTAGATAATTTTGCACCAAATAAAATTGCATTGTGAGATGCTATCTTGAGTTCTGAATGATCTTTATGTTTGAGATTTTTAGATGGAGGACGCACACTGATTGGAACGCAACCACATCTGGTGGTCCAAATGGCATGAACTTTCCCCTCCATTTCGGATTTAGAGTTTGTTCAGGATGAGAAAATTTCTAAGTTTGGGGTGGAGGGTGGGTGGTACGTATCTTACTTTCTACCTTCACCCATCTAATTCAAACTTAATATTTCATCATTGCATTTTTTACCAAAATTTTCAAATGTTCAAAAAAATTTAAAAATTTTCAAAGACTTTGCACAGAAACTTGATGAAGTTTTGACACTTTTCAATTCGATCTCTATGCATTTTGGATCATTATACCCTCCTTATTCGAAGAAGATCCTTAAAGAACCTTCTTCTGAAAACTAGCCTTTTGATTGAAATCATCTTGTGAAGCTTATGAACCCTAACATCATGATCTTTATGTAAAAATGGCAAGCATCTATCAAACTGATAGGGATCAAACACTTCATGCTTCCTAACTGACTAGTGGAATAACAACATGGAATCCCCACTGGATCCTCATCAAGTCATTATTTGAGCAGAGTATGATAAAGAGAACAACCCAGTGCACGGAATTGTAAATCAAGTTGCATTCTGATCTGAACTCTCTTCTACACTTCTTCTATCATATTTGTACCCCTCCATCCATTAAAAAGAAACAAAAAAAAGCCAAAATAGTGTCAAACCCTAAGTTCGGGGTGGCACACCACTTTCCTCTATATCCACTTTTTCCATACCCCTTGCAAATTAATAGGGGCGTACCACAAAGAAAAGATGCCAAAGCGCACACAAAAAATGCAATCTCGAGTCGAATAGAGGAGAGATTCGCACAAAAAATGCAATAAATGAAATTGCAAATAATATAATAAAAATCTTGAGTCAAATAGAGGAGAGATTTATTCCTTCCTTCCATACCACCCTTCACTCCCTTTTCTACCTAAAGGCACAATAAATGCCTCCATTACCCTGAAATACACCAGTGTCAGATCAGATGCACACTTGTTGTTCTGCGGGTACCTCTGGACTCTTACAAAACTCTTTGACATGCTTGTTGGAAAAAGTGAGGAGGAAGTGAAGTTGGAAAGAAAACTCAAGAACGAAGATATCGTAAGATGTGTTCAGTGGTCTCAGGAAGTTGGGATGCTTAGTCATATTGAGCAAAAAAGAAACATTCGTGATGTGAAGAGGAGGCAATCACGTGATCAGAGAGTATCCATTTGGCGATTGTTTCAGATTTTGTGTTACTCGAGGACGAGCAACGTTTAAGTTCGGGGTATTTTGATGAATGCATATTCATCATGATTTTCAGTCGCCTCTCTGGGACCAATTCGATTCAATACTTTCGATTTCATCTCCTTAATCTCACAAAATGCAAGATTTCTTAAACTAATTCAATTAGCAAGATTATTAACTAGATTTATATTGATTTTATGCATGTCTTGACTAGGTTCAACCATCGAATGGAATCCTCTCGAGATCCTCTCAACTTTGGTCTTGACCAAACGGTTTTCCCTAATAGTCTACCCATGCGGTTTTGACCTCTCGATCTCAGACATTCACCTACCTAAATGGTCTCAAGATCGTTTGAGCTCATACAGTCTCAAGACCGTTTGAGCCCAAATGGTCTCAAGATAGTATGACACTTAATGTAACATACTGAAGTCCAGGGTCTTTCCTACAATTTACCCACTTTTGAGATTTTCTTTGCCTTCTAGTCCATTTGGACCTTTTTCATAAATTCCCCATACCTTTGAATAATTTTTGGACTCAGTGTGCAATTTGAACCTTAATGATGGTGAAATTCCATATTTTCCCACATTTATGATAATAAAGGGGTGTTTGCACAAATAACCCACTTAAGGAAATAATTAAGGACTAATAATGCAAAATGGAGTTTTATGAGAGATGATAAGTGGATAATGTTTATTTGGAGCTTTTTGGATAAATAAATTAGTAATAACGTGTATTTGAGTTAATTATGGGTGTAATTAACCTAATTTCCTTCTCTCTCCTAAAAAATGATAATAATATATAAAAATTGGATATAATGGTGGTATTTTGCTCTTAAAGCTAATAATGGATGGATATCTCGAAATTTACTCATGTAATCCATTAAAAGAAGTCTTTTTATATAACTCATTCATTTTAATATATTAATATACACTTTAATGAGCAATATATTTATTAAGGGCCATATTATGTATAAAACGAGAAAGTAATTGCATAGCATGGTTCTAGACTTTAATATGAGCATGTGGTTAAAATTTGGTGGCTTTTGGACTTCATTTGGCCCTCCAAATCGATTTTTAAAGCTTTTAGTATGGTATGATTAAAGTTTTTGAATCAAATGCATTTAATTCATTTCATTTTACCGCGTAACGCTATAGTTTTCATTTATTTGCGTTGTCACCCCTGGTTCTGCGAGCCATCTAATGGATCAGAATCGATCATCCGCACGCTCATCTGGATTGGACGGTCGATGCTTCGTCTTCTACCTCCGCCGCTTCACGAGTCGCTGAGCAGCCCCGACTGTCGGACTCCCCCGGCCTGTTATCTCTTCCTCCTCCATCAATTCTATCAATTTCTAATGCTTTGAGCTCGCCTCGTCACGACGGTTTCAATGAGCCGTATCTCTTCGTCTACCTCGATGATTTGGCAAAACGCCCAATCAGACCTAAACCTCCTTCTCTGCCACTATTTCACAAAAGGTCCTAGAGACCTTGCCCCACCTATATAAGGTCCCTAGAGCAGCCTCAGTCCCCGCACATCACTTCTCCTCATCCAATTAGCCCCAAAGAAGCCTAGAGTACCCTGACCTACTCCCTTCTTATTTCCGACGACCTCGGTTAAGCAGTGGTTCTCCCGACCATGTCAACTCAATTACTCTTTCGGTGAGTATCCTTAACACCTCTACTTCACTTCCCATCATCGAGTTTCCCCTGTGTGTCCCCGAAATGCCTGGTCCTATAAGCTCTCCGTCGAGCTCCGCCGCCACCTGGCTATCTCGTGTTGTTGTGCTCCTCCACCCGTACGGAGGGGAGGGTTTGATTCGTTTTTCCTCCGCGAACTCGATGTAGTGCCCAGCTTCGACCTTTCTTCTCATTTTCATGCTTTTTGGATTGGTTTTCATTTCCCCTGTTCCTTGGCCTTTTCCACCGCATCTGGAGGCCCTGGTGACCCTCACCCTGTGGCGAGGGGCTCGCCAACTTCTCCGTGCCTCGACGGATTCATTTGCGGCCTTCCACATTAGCTTCGTCATTTGCTGGTGCGAGTTCAGACTGGAGTCGAGCTCCATTGCTTGCCCATCACCATGGTCATGGCTGGAGCATACCAGGTCAGGATATGACCAGGGTGACCATGCCTGTGCAATCAAACGATCACGTGCCTTGGGCATTATCGTCATTTCGCCCCTGGTTCTCTCTCGCTACCTCGAACAATTGGTTTGTTCAATGACTAGAGTGCCCCTGCGACTGTAATAGATCTATTAAACCCACAAGGGTATTTTGGTGATTTTTCCCTCTGCTTGGCGCAAGCCTTTTTAGCCTACATAGATTTTTCTTACATTCTGATTGGACGATTTTACTTAATTCATAGTAAATCGATCCATGGTCAGAAAAAATGCGAATAAATAGTCGTTGGAAAGCATTTTTCTATTAGAATCCGAATTTCTAGTTTTTGACTCCTGTTTCTAAATTCTTTTTCGAAGTTTATCTTAAATATCATTCTAATCACCTTAAATGATCTAAAATGTGTAATTAATTCATTTTAACTCCAAATTGGGAAATAAAATATGTTTTCTTATTCAGGATAATATGACTAATCTGTTAGACTAGGTTTTGAACCTTAAATCATGGTTTTGAAGATAAGTTCCAAAATTAGGGTTTTTCATATACTTTATGCCTTAATACATTCTAATACATGATAATGTTAGCAACTAGGGAAATATGGAATTAGATACAATCAGATTAGTGAATGTGATGGTAATGAATTGAAACGAAGGTATGTGGCCCCTATGTGTGTGGATCCTATTTTAGTATGTGGAACCTATTTATGTGAGCATCTATGATGAATGTGAGATCTATGTGGAATGTATATGTGCAAATTACCTATCCTTCAGTTGGGTCTTATCCAACCCTACAAACATTATGTGCTAACCTTGATCTCCTCCTAAAATACCTTTTATTTGGCTCTTTACTTATTTGATGCTTTTGTTACCATTATGGCTCATCTAATTATATGGATCTTGTGATTGCCTATATTTGGCTTCTTACTTATGAGATGCTTCTATTGCCTATGTGGTTCATTTAATTGTAACTCTTGAATCTTGCTATGGCCAATGTTTTGGCTCATCCATTTATTGAGATTGTTTCATGGGTTTTATTCCCAATGCTATGTTGCAATCTTGTTATACTTCTCACTACTGCCAAGTGACTATTAAGCATGATCTATTTTAGGCCAAATGATAATGTAGTGTACATGAGTACAAACCACCCATAGGGCACTGAGGTTTTAGTCCTCATGTCGAGCACTGGGGTTTTAGTCCCCCCGCCATTTTATATTAGGCACTAGGGTTTTAGTCCCCCTGCCACTTTATTTAGGCACTGGGGTTTTAGTCCCCCTGCCACTTGGTGAGGTCCGGTAGGTGCCTCACCCTACATTGAGATGACTTTGTGTCTTAATATATTCATGCTATGTGATTGTTATTGTGGTGATTGATTATGGAAGTTCTCTTTTTCTTATTTGAATATTTGTCTCATTCTCTTAAAATCTTATAGTATAGAGAATCTTTTATTATGCAATGTTGTTGACTATTACTTGTCTTATTCTTTTTGATTGACACATATGTTTCTATCTTTCTCTTGCTGGATGACCCTAACCATCCAGGCTAGGATCAGAGTTGCGCATGGAAGCTTGGTGAACCTAAGGCTAAGGATAGGACAAGAAGAAAAGGAACATATAGCTTGCATGATCATAGTTGCCTTTATATTTTAAGTTGTTTTGTTTGGAGACAATATTGGCTTAGTCTAAGTCTTCCTCTACCTAGATCCTATGTTTTGTATAAAGTTGTACTTCCTTTATGGAAATTTTTATAATGTACTCTTTATACATTTTGAATAAAGTCAAGTTTTATTTCTTCCGCTGCCACACATATGATGTGTTTGTTTATCATGTTTAATAGTAGAGTCTTGGTCTTTACAGCATGGTATCAGAGAATCAAGGTAGTCTGATTCTTGACTAATTCAAATTGTCTCCTAGATAGAACCCTTACCATATATAGTTTCCCTATAGTAAGTTCTTCACCTTAGAGTTGACCTATAATGAAAGTTTAATTTAGGATTATAATAATTTCATATTAGAAATAAAATTTGTCAACTTTTTGGTGAATTGTCTATTGAGAAGCTACTAGAGCAATAAGTTGAAGTGATGGTGTCTAGAAAGGGTCAGAGCTTGGGGGCTGGCAAAATTTTCCTCTGCCCACTATCTTGGTAACGAGGACTCCTGAGCTTGTATGACCTGGCCTGGCCTGATCTGATACTGACAGCTCGAAATAGTCTATCTTTGGGCATGTTGCCTAATTGTTGAATACCTTAGGAAAACCATAAGTGATGATTTGATCTCTTACACAAAAATCATCCTTAAATGCCTTATACTCCTATGTTTAGGGTTTAGTGTACCCTATGTTACACCCTGAAGCTTGGTTAGTAAATCCTTTTAGTGTTGAGTTTTATGTACCCTTTTACCCTTAGCTTAGTTTGACTTAGTTGACCCTTTTAAGGGGTGGAGTGAGGGTAATGGTGTTGGTACCCTATTTGGTTTTGCAAATCTGATATCGAGGACGAAATCCCTTTTTAGGGGGATGGAACCCCAATTAAAAGCAAAATCAAATACCTTTGGAGTTAGAAACCCTATCTATGTGAACTTATGTACATAATAACTTATGTGAACAAGAATTTACCAAACACATTATACTTGTAATTCAACTTGTTTGTTTATACACACATGAATATGTAGTAAGTCATATAGAGATAGTTCATATGCTTGAACCTTCACATGTTATTGATGCACATAATTATGAGTGACTCATTACTAATTGTGAATATACATAATGTTGACTATGCCACCCTAATGGTAAAATGTGTATGGATAATGCACCCTAAGGATGCTTTAACATGTAATGATCATGTTGACCTAAACCCTAATATGTAATCATCTAGCTTTGACAACATATACACACATATATATATATATCCTTAATGCCTTTCATGATACATTAGTGACATTAGGTGTCATCATCACATAATACACCTTGATACATATAAATGGATTATAGTCGCAAAGTTATCAATATATGTAAGGTATATCACCTTGTTCTCTAATGAACACCTCATTATAACTTGATATATGAATTAATTCATTAATATTTAATGTGTTACATCCTATTCACTAAAATGCATATAATGACTCAAACATGATAATGAATAATTGGATTCACATAAATATTCATAAAATGCCTAATGTGAAGTAAAATTTGTATAATTTATAATATGAAGTGTAATGAATGACAATGATTAATGATGTCATTAATATGAGTATGAAAGATGATATGACAATGAACAATATGAACATTATTTGGAATTATTATAGGCTTAATAACTTGTTGGATAATATTAACTTTTTCTACAAAATAATTCGTGATAATTCTACATGATAGTTTTAAGAGGATAATGGAAAATGAATTCATGTTATTAAGGTTTCGACCTAATACATTAATTAATGTTGAAATGGCTTAGTAAACCCTAATTGTGCTTAAAACCCTTGATGAGGAAATACACATGATATAATATTGAGATGTAATTGTTTTGAATAAAATGTGTCACAAGTGATAGTATAATAAATATGATACCTCTTCATGATGGATATTATGCTAATAAGGCAAAAATGTTAATTAGGTTGAGTTTGATAAAAGGCTATAAATTTTATGGAAACCTTAGTAAGACTTGGCTTATGTGTAGAGCTTTTAATACCCACCTAGTTGTTTAAGGTTGGGAAGTTGCACACTCACCCTCTCTTTCCACTTGTTGTGATTTTGAGGACAAAATCCTCTTTAAGGGGTGGAGTGTTGTAACATACTAAAATCGAGGGTCTTTCCTGCAATTTACCCACTTTTGAGCTTTTCTTTGCCTTCTAGTCCATTTGGACCTTTTTCATAGATTCCCCATACATTTGAATAATTTTTGGACTCAATGTGCAATTTGAACCTTAATGATGGTGAAATTCCATATTTGCCCACATTTATGATAATAAAGGGGTGTTTGCACAAATAACCCACTTTAGGAAATAATTAAGGACTAATAATGTAAAATGGAGTTTTATGAGAGATGATAAGCAGATAATGTTTATTTGGAGCTTTTTGGATAAATAAATTAGTAATAATGTGTATTTGAGTTAATTATGGGTGTAATTAACCTAATTTCCTTCTCTCTCCTCAAAAATGATAATAATATATAAAAATGAGATATAATTGTGGTATTTTGCTCTTAAAGCTAATAATGGATGGATATCTCGCAATTTACTCATGTAATCCATTAAAAGAAGTCTTTTCATATAACTCATTCATTTTAATATATTAATATACACTTTAATGAGCAATATATTTATTAAGGGTCATATTATGAATAAAACGAGAAAGTAGTTGCATAGCATGGTTCTAGACTTCAATATGAGCATGTGGTTAAAATTTGGTGGCTTTTGGACTTCATTTGACCCTCCAAATCGATTTTTAAAGCTTTTAATATGGTATGATTAAAGTTTTTGAATCAAATGCATTTAATTCATTTCATTTCACCGCGTAACGCTATAGCTTTTATTTATTTGTGTTGTCACCTCCCTAGTTCTATGAGCTGTCCAATGGCTCAGAATCGATCATCCGCACACTCATCTGGATTGGACGGTCGATGCTTCGTCTTCTACCTTCGCCGCTTCACGAGTCGATGAGCAGCCCCGACTGCCAGACTCCCCCGACCCATTATCTCTTCCTCCTCCATCAATTCTAGTGATTTCTAATGCTTTGAGCTCGCCTCGTCACGACGGTTTCAACGAGCCGTATCTCGTTGTCTACCTCGATGATTTGGAAAAATGCCCAATCGGGCCTAAACCTCCTTCTCTGCCACATTTTCACAGAAGGTGCTAGAGACCTTTCCCCGCCTATATAAGGTCCCTAGAGCAGCCTCGGTCCCCGCGCATCACTTCTCCTCCTCCAATTAGCCCCAAAGCAGCCTAGAGTACCCCGACCTACTCCCTTCTTATTTCCGGCGACCTCGGTTAAGCAGTGGTTCTCCCGGCCATGTCAACTCAATTACTCTTTCGGTGAGTATCCTTAACACCTCTACTTCACTTCCCATCATCGAGTTGCCCATGTGTGTCCCCAAAATGCCTGGTCCTATAAGCTCTCCTTCGAGCTCCGCCGCCACCTGGCTATCTCGTGTTGTTGTGCTCCTCCGCCCGTGCGAGGGGAGGGTTTGATTCATTTTTCCTCTACGAACTCGATGGAGTGCCCAGCTTCGACCTTTCTTCTCATTTTCATGCTTTTTGGATTGGTTTTCATTTCCCCTGTTCCTTGGCCTTTTCCACTGCATTTGGAGGCCCTGGGACTCGCCAGCTTCTCCGTGCCTCGACGGATTCATTTGTGGCCTTCCACAGTAGCTTCGTGATTTGCTGGCGCGAGTTCACACTGGAGTCGAGCTCCATTGCTTGCCCATCGCCATGGTCATGGTTGGAGCATACCAGGTCAGGAAATGACCAGGGTGCCCATGCATGTGCAATCAAACGTGCCTTGGGCATTATCGTCATTTTGCCCCTGGTTCTCTCTCGCTACCGCGAACAATTGGTTTGTTCAATGACTAGAGTGTCCATGCGACTATAATAGATCTATTAAACCCACAAGGGTATTTTGGTAATTTCATCCTCTGCTTGGCGCAAGCCTTTTTAGCTTACATGGATTTTTCTTGCATTCTGATTGGCCGATTTTACTTAATTCATAGTAAATCGATCCATGGTCAGAAAAATACGAATAAATAGTCGTTGGAAAGGATTTTTTTATTAGAATATGAATTTCTAGTTTTTGAGTCATGTTTCTAAATTCTTTTTCGAAGTTTATCTTAAATATCATTCTAATCATCTTAAATGATCTAAAATGTGTAATTAATTCATTTTAACTCCAAATTGGGTAATAAAATATGTTTTCTTATTCAGGAGAATATGACTAATATGTTAGACTAGCTTTTGAACCTTAAATCGTGGTTTTGAAGATAAGTTCCAAAATTAGAGTTTTTCATATACTTTATGCCTTAATACATTCTAATACATGATAATGTTTGCAACTAGGGAAATATGGAATTGGATACAATCAGATTGGTGAATGTGATGGTAATGAATTGAAATAAGGTAAGTGGCCCCTATGTGTGTGGATCCTATTTTAGTATGTGGAACCTATTTATGTGAACATCTATAATGAATGTGAGATCTATGTGGAATGTATATGTGCAAATTACCTATCCTTCAGTTGGGTCTTATCCAACCCTACAAACATTATGTGCTAGCCTTGATCTCCTCCTAAAATACCTTTTATTTGGCTCTTTACTTATTTGATGCTTTTGTTACCATTATGGCTCATCTAATTATATTGATCTTGTGATTGCCTATATTTGGCTTCTTACTTATGAGATGCTTATATTGCCTATGTGGCTCATTTAATTATAACTCTTAAATCTTGCTATGGCCAATGTTTTGGCTCATCCATTTATTGAGATTGTTTCGTGGGTTTTATTCCCAATGCTATGTTACAATCTTGTTATACTTCTCACTACTGCCAAGTGAGTATTAAGCATGATGTATTTTAAGCCAAATGATAATGTAGTATATATGAGTACAAACCACCCATAGGGCACTGAGGTTTTAGTCCTCTTACCGGGAACTGGGGTTTTAGTCCCCCTGCCATTTTATATTAGGCACTTGGGTTTTAGTCCCCCTGCCACTTTATATAGGCACAGGGGTTTTAGTCCCCCTTCCACTTGGTGAGGTCTGGTAGGTGCCTCACCCTACATTGAGATGATTGTGTCTTAATATATTCATGCTATGTGATTGTTATTGTGGTGATTGATTATGGCAGTTCTCTTTTTCTTATTTGAATATTTGTCTCATTCTCTTAAAATCTTGTAGTATAGAGAATCTTTTATTATGCAATGTTGTTGACTATTACTTGTCTTATTACTTTTGATTGACACATATGTTTCTATCTTTCTTTTGTTGGATGACCCCAACAATCCAGGATAGGATGAGAGTTGTGCATGGAAGCTTGGTGAACCTAAGGCTAAGGATAGGACAAGAAGAAAATGAACATATAGCTTGCATGATCATAGTTGCCTTTATATTTTAAGTTGTTTTGTTTGGAGACAATATTGGCTTAGTCTAAGTCTTCCTCTACCTAGATCCTATGTTTTGTATAAAGTTGTACTTCCTTTATGGAAATTTTTATAATGTACTCTTTATACATTTTGAATAAAGTCAAGTTTTATTTCTTCCGCTGCCACACAAAAATGTAATCCAACTTTCGCCATACGTGCTGTTTGGTCGTGTTAGGAAGAGTAGTTGGGCCTTTTCAAGATGCCGAGGTTTTTTCTGTTTGGTTTTCTCACCTGTTAGAATGTGGCAAACAATACGTATAGTGAAAACTCTACATCCAATATTCACACTGGAGAGTTTAGGACATGCATCTTGCTCAAGGATGGCTGCTGCAAAGTTGATTCCTGGACGTGCATGACTTTTGGTTAAGGGATGGGGTGTTCCGAACATTTCTTAAAAACGATGGCAATTCTACTTCGATTTTATTATTTTCATATGGAAAGTGGGCCCTTTGATTAAACTTCTTTCGAAGATGCACACCAGCGAGAGTGCTGCTGCATCCTATGTGTGTCTCTGAACTGTCACCAACACACCATTATTCTCCTCTGATTGACCATCCATTCTCCCCCTCAGTTTCGGGTATCATTCTCACCTTGACCAGCAATTCTGCACAAACGTGTGCGGAATGGAACCTGGAATCGCACCGTGTTCTGAAGGATAGTGCTGGAATCCGATTTGTATACTTTGACTGGAAGGCGGTCCATCTCCTCGAAGAGGCAACATGACCAACGAAGGTACCCTCCTAGTGGGCAGTGAATAAAAATGATACCCCAAGTCCAAAGTGTCGATATCCAAGTCTTACTGTCCTACGCCTAATCTATCTTATTCTCTGTCGGTGAAGCTGGAGGCCAGGTGGAGGCTTGGAGCTCCCACTAACCTGAACGGTCAGTCCGTACGTCCTTCCGGTCGACGGGTCGATTGTAAGTTTGTAACCGAGCAACGTGTTTGCTAGCTAAGTGCCGCCTGTGGTGGATGCTAGCTACTATGCTGCAGGATCCAGCCCACCGGGTTGAAAGCGCTCTCAGCCGTACGTCATCAACGAGTTTCAAAAGCTAATATAAAGTTTTGTTTCTTAATCGCCATCTTTTATAAGAAAGAAGCCTTTGTAACCAGTACACTAACACAGCCATTTTATCTAATGAACAGAGTTTTTTAGTTTTTTTTAAAGATCATCTAATGAACAAACTTCTACTACAGGTTCGGGGCCCTTAAGAAACAGCTACTTCTACAGGTCGTAATAGGGGCCTTCTGACACTTAGTGGTCGCGGACCAAATGAGCAACCACCACGGATCATTTCCACAAAAGATGGGTTTCAGATAGAGATCAGAAAGCAGATTTTGGGGGATAGGCATGATCTACAAAAGTGTGAGCGCCATTTAATTTGTTTGCTTGCAGTACCAATAGAACAGAATGGAACTGTTGGTGTCTCTATTGGTGTCATGGAACTGTCTTCTATCCCCGTTTTCTCAAGGAAGATACCAGGAAAGGTACCAGTCATGATTGGGTAGGTTTTATTGCTCACATGTAACTATCTCCACGCCTTATCTTTCACCCCCTTCTCCTATCCCCGAATTCTCCCCCCTTCGGTCTTCTATGGCATTTATCACTTTCTTTCTTCCCATATCCAAGATGTCTCGTCTCTTTAGCACTTTCATCTTTTTAGTTTTCTTTATGGGCAAAACAAAATGGAAAATCAAGCAGTATATGTAAACCATACATGACCTTTACAAATGCGGGTCAAAATTTAGAGCAATAAGTTGGTGAAAGAGTGATGGATTTTGTCAGAACGTGGCTCTGTTGGGGAGATGTTGTCAAGTACAGATAACACCTCCAACTAAAATGCCACATTGTTGAGTACCCCAAATCAACCACCATGGCAAAGTCCTAGCACATCTGAAATGTTATGAGGAAATATGAAAGTCGACCTTCAAGTCAAAATTAACCGCTTTAATCTTCTCATCCTCCCCTTTGTGTGGCACTGCAATAGCCTCAATGTTGGGATATGATGTGTGAGGATGCATATAGGTAATAAGTTCTATTATTTGCTCTTCTTAAGGGATGAATCTAGCTCTATTTCATCGGTATGGGGTAGGAAAAGACTCATGACAGATCAAGAAGGGACAATCCGCGCAAGCAACCCCTTGTGGTGTCAATGAGATTTTATTTCTAGCGTTCATAAAATATGGACAATTTTTGGACCCTCCTGTAAACTTCACCCGTGACAAATCCAACAATATACCTCCTGCCAACTTCAACCATAAAAAACTAATCAATAAAATAGATGTTGGTATATTTGATCAAGTTGGTCTTAGGCCCATTCTATATATATGATACCCAATAATCTTACTTGACTTACTAAAAGTAACTTATTCTGTATAGTATCAGAAGCAGGGTTCTAAATGTACCATTTTGACTCCTTTTCTTTTCTTTTTCTCTCCCCCTCCCTCTCCCACCCAATGACCGTTGCCCCCTTACCACCACAACCCACCATCACCACCACCCCTCCCTCCTCTACCAGTCATGACCACCCTCCCACCCTCTCCCTTCACCCACTGCCCAGCCTATCGACGGCCGTCCACAACACAACTGCTTGGTAGCCATAGGCGCGACCGACAAGGACCTATATTTTGGGAATGCTGACGCCAGTTCAGGCTACCACAAGCCACGGTCATACCTTGTAACATGATCTGGAAGGCTTTCTATTGGTATGTATGCCAAATAGTCAATCATAAGATGATTGTAATGGAATCACTTGTAAATTATTTGATTAATAATAAAGGCAACCTTCCAATTAATTATATTTTATTCAGTTATGAGATAATAAAATAATATAATAAACATGTAGAAAATGATATTACTCAATGATGTATCTCTTCGGGTTGATGACTTGAATAATATGATTATGTGAATGTTAAGAGTATATACATTCTTGTTATGTTCCTAATTGGATATTATTATGGAAGGCTGATAGACAACAATAATACATGAAACTACAGTGTGAATTGGTTGATGCCAAAATCTCATCAGTCATGATATGTGATATCAAACCAAACACATAGATACTTGTTAGAGAAAAATATATCAAACAGACTCACCATAAGAGTGATACATGGAAACCATAATTGATAGTCAGAATCGTCTCATATAGTGTTGGTGGTGATTGTGGTTCTTAGAACTAAAGTCACTACACTCATCACATGTTGTTCGGTGTACTTTGACATCACCCACCGTGATTCTGAATAAGGGTTTCCATAAATGTGATGACTGGATACACTATACATGTGGGGATGATTATGAGTGATATAGATGGGATTTGTCCCTCCTACGGGAGTATGATATCTCAACCACTTGGTAAATGAGACTAAGAAATGTATGTCCATGCTCATCTAAGTCAATACATGATATTGGCCTTACATATATCTCATACAATCTTCTCTAGTACAAAGAACATAGGTTAAATGATCGAAGAGGATGATGATTCCATGTCTCAAGTTCAATCTAGATATCAATGATAAATGATGGGTTTCAGATAGATATCATAATGTAAATTTTGAGGGATAGGCATGGTCTATATATTGTGAGTGTCATTTAATTTGTCCGCTTACAATACCAATAGAACAAAATGGAAAATTTGGTGTCTCTATTAATGTCATGGAGTTGTCTTAATCTTTGTAAAACTCTGAACATATCTAATATAATATTTATTACACATTTGTTGTCCTTTTGAATTTGGACTATCACACTGACTTCATTTATCACTTAGTCAAAATTGTATGTCCTATAATATATACCACACATCGACTATTCATTTTCAACTAACTAGGTCTCTAATCAACGTTAGTATACCCATACTCTTGTTCGTAGATAGTACCCCATCTGGTATATTAGTAGCTTAATCCATACCATAAGAGTTTGCACTTAGGGTTGTTATATGGTTTCTTGCCAAGAAAAATCATCATAAAAGAATAGCATGTTTTCAATAAGATCTGTAACTCGAATGATGTAGTAGCATAAACCAACTCATTGAATTAGAACGTACAAGATTTGAGATTTTCATTGGAAAATAGTTCTACAATCACAAGGCTTGCACATGTAAAACAACAACTCAAGGAAGATAACAGGGAAGGTATCATTCATTATCAATCACTTGGTGCTCATTGGGGGTAGGTTATTGCTCATGTGTAACTATCTCCACACCTTATCTTTCAAACCCTTCTCCTATCCCCATGTTCTCTTCTCTTTGGTCTTCTATGGCATTATTTCACCTTCTTTCTTCCCATATCCAAGATGTCTCATCTCTTTAGCATTCTCATATCTTTAGTCTTTTTTATGGAAAAAATGGAAAATCAAGCAGTAAATATAACCAAACTTGATCTTTACAACCGCAGGTCAAAATTTTGATGCAATAAGTTGGTGGAAGAGTGAAGGATTTTGTCAGAACAATATCTCTATTGGGGAGGTGTTGCCAAGTACAGATTACATCTCCAACCAAAATGCAACATTGTTGAGTACCCCAAATCAACCACCATAGAAAAGCCATAGAACATCTGAAATGTTATGAGGAAATATGAAAGCCAACCTCCAAGTCAAAATTAAACATTTCAATTTTGTCATCCTCCCCCTTGTGTGGCATTAAAATAGCCTCAATGTCAGGATAGGATGTGTGAGGATACATAACATATATATACATATATATAAGTAAATAGAATGATGTAGTAGTGTAAACCAACTCATTGAATTAGAACGTACAAGATTTGAGATTTTCATTAGAAAATAGTTCTACAATCACAAGGCTTGCATATGTAAAAGAACAACTCAAGGAAGATAACAGGGAAGGTATCAGTCATTATCAATCACTTGGTGCTCATTGGGGGTAGGTTATTGCTCACGTGTAACTATATCCACACCTTATCTTTCACCCCCTTCTCCTATCCCCATGTTCTCTTCTCTTCGATCTTCTATGACATTATTTCACCTTGTTTCTTCCCATATCCAAGATGTCTCATCTCTTTAGCATTTTCATCTCTTTAGTCTTCTTTATGGAAAAAATGGAAAATCAAGCAGTAAATATAACCACACTTGATCTTTACAACCACAGGTCAAAATTTTGGTGCAATAAGTTGGCGGAAGAGTGAAGGATTTTGTCAGAACAATATCTCTATTGGGGAGGTGTTGCCAAGTACAAATTACATCTCCAACCAAAATGCAAAATTGTTGAGTACCCCAAATCAACCACCATAGGAAAGCCATAGCACATCTGAAACGTTATGAGGAAATATGAAAGCCAACCTCCAAGTCAAAATTAAACATTTCAATTGTGTCATCCCCCCCTTGTGTGGCATTGAAATAGCCTCAATGTCAGGATAGGATGTGCGAGGATACATACACGAATACATAATCGTCAATGTTTTCTTGTAGATTAATCACCTGCTCACTTGTCGATTAGCGCTGTTGACTCCCTGACTAGAAATAGAATAGGATTCCTTAAGGTCGTAAGTGTATGATCTGTGAGGGGACGAGTCATCTAGCCCGCGGTGATGCTTCTATGGTCTAAACATCCCTTAGGGAGGACATCAGCCTCATTTGAATGTTGTATCTTCGGAATCGTGAGTGCATGATCCGGATGGCAATGAGAAATCTGATGCCTAATGGGATGCTTATGTGGGCCTAAACATCCCTTAGGGAGGGTTCACGGCAGTTCCATTTGGATAGTTAGATTCTTGCCTAGATGTTTGATGTTTGATGTTTGGATGTGTTTTCATGTGTAGTGGTGGTGAAACCCAAGACCATCCCAACAATTCCATATCATTAATCTAGAACAAACTTTAATTCTACTCTTTTACTTTCTTGCAATTACTTTAATCAACCACAACCCAATCAATCGTTCTAAATATTAGTCTTACTTGTGCTAGATTTGACTGAAAAAGATTCTTAAAAATGTTGTCCTTTGAGATTTGATCCTTAACTATACTGTGATAAGATCCGTCCGCTTACAGGTGGTATTATTGCACGAGGTTTTGGCAAAAGCTCGGGGATTTCAACCTTGAGTGAGTTTGTAGTATGATAACATTCCACGTCAAATTCTGGCACCGTTGTCGAGGACAACAGAATCAGTTAATGTGGCATCCAACTCACAAAAACAAGATTTACTTAAGCGGAAGTGAATCATTTATAACAGATTACTGAAAATCACTAAAAATTTAAAACTTTTTGTAAAGAGATACAAACATAAGAATCTCTTCCATCAAGAACCATTGTATAAAATTTACATTTTGGTTCAAATGTACATAACCTGTACCATCTCTTCTCGAGGATTACAACATCAGTTGTCCTATTAATATTATGTATAGACAGCATAATAATCTCAAGGCATCAAGCCAAAACCTCAGATCGATTTATTAAAAACACTGACTAAAAACTCCAAGGACCTGAGAGTACAGAGACGACACATATGACTTTCTAGTTACATGACTTGACATACAATATCTCCACCTGAGATCTCACTAGTGTCCCTGATGTTACTGCTGATGTCCTTTCCCTGCAAAAGGATTTCTACTTCTTTGTCCGCATCCACCTAAAAATGTTGGATCCCACAGGGGTGAGACAATTGTAAATTGCCCCAGAAGGAGATATAACTCTCTGCCAAAACATTGTTATAGCAGTTTATTAAAATAAACTGAGCAGAAGGATTTATATAAATATGACAGTAGATAAATTACTATATGAACAAAGTGAAGTAATCTCCTTTCCCAAGGAGAACATGGTATCTACTCATGGTAGAATCATAGTTCATCCATCTACTTGCAGTGAATACAAAGATATATGAATAACATTAATGATCTAGAGTTGCATGAAAGAAATATAACATCAGCCAATAAATTTCCATATTCAATCCTTAAGCAGACATGCTATACGGCTAATTTCATTTTACAATCACACTTATTCCCTGAGGAGATGAGGTATACCTCTCATACTCCAACCGACCACTGCGAAGTCGAAATCGGTACCATACATAGGTCAATGGAAGAGCCAGATTCCCATGACCTCTCACAAGCCGTCAGTGTGGGACCACAAGTAGGAGTATGTCGACTACTCAAATAGCTTTCCATGGTATACTGGAACTTCACTATAGAGTTACAGGATCAACTGCACTCTCATCGGCCATCGAGAGATTTAATGTTTATCTTCATTGACCTGACATTAAATATCATTGGGAGAGTAATGATACATCCTTCCCAACCATTGAGAGATTTGTGATACATCCATCCCAACACATGAAGAATTGAGAGGTTTAATGTTTACCTTCCCTCAATCTCTTCACCAGACGTAAGGATATTTTTTGCCCATTTACCCCCACATATTCAAAATATGCATTCTGGGTTTTGCCGTGGAGCACCCGTTTCACCATCACCTTATTACTGAAGATGATGGATCTATGGTCAGGGCTTTACATGATATGATTTCACTTGATTAATTAAGTACATTTTCACATTCTTTTAGCATCAGCCAAGTTCTCAAGCATGACTTATTACAACAATGCTATAAAGAGACATGTACTATTTTCATCAAATACTTATCAGTCTTTAAAAGACCTTGGGAACACAGTCCCTCATTTTAATATTGGGAATTATCATCCCATTGCAATCTCATCACCATAATCATATGGTTATGGGTATTCAAACCCTTTACTCATCTTTGAGCATCATTACCATCTATTAGGTAACTATCACCTTCAGGTCATCTGACCAAGGCATTCATGATACTTGTTATACAAGCATCACACATGGCTCACAAGGCCACAAGATATCTTGTCACCTCTTTAGGCAACATCTTACTCATATGACTCATAGAATCCATGCACATATGTTACTTTTACTAAGCAACAACAACATTAAGGCACATAAGGCCAATCAACATTTATTATATAAATGTCACATCTCAAACCTGACTAAGTTCATCATCTCATAAAATATGCATGGATATTAGGCATGATAACTATCATACAAGTTATTCATCACATCATGTGATACAATAGTAACACTATTATTCCTTTACCAAGAATTAGGGTTTACTATCAAATAGGGCTTTTCATTCCCTTTACCCAAAATTAGGGTTAGGGTTCCCCATTTCTCATTAATTAGGGTTTCATGATTATATTATCTGTCTAACCCTTAATTCATTATTCCATACCTCTGGGGAATTCAAAGATATCATAACTAATTATTCAAGATCATTACTCTCATCATATAGCATTAATGATTATCAATTCAAGGTATGAGTTCAATTCTCACCCTCATCATGGTATGAATACATCATACTCATTGATTTGGCTTAACCCCATTCTCAAGGTACATTAGTCAATGCTTATCAAAGTGCATCAACTCATTACTTTTTCATAGTAATAGTTTCATAACACACTTCATATGTTTCTTACCCAATTATATTGGATTTCAAGAGCATCCGGGTATATAAACCCTGAAGTGTTGAATGTGATAACTATCATATCTTGATGTATCACTTTTCTCATCATTTCAGAATCTCTTGAGTTAACCAAATTATCTTATATTAAGGTATTTCCCTCTTAATACATTTCATTACTAATCTCTCACCTTTAGCATGTAATGTGTAGGCCACACATTAGAATTATCCAACTATCTTTAATGATATGGACTTGTCTAATGATAAAGACATTGCTTACAATATGGTTGCTTATAATCAACCACATGAAATATTTCACCTTTATAAGATAATTCCTCCTATCTCATCATTAGGGTTTCTTTATACCCTTACTTAAAAATTAGGATTAGGGCTTTATGTATTATGATTCCACATTAGAGTCTCGCATACCTTCACCCTTCTTAGGGCCTCTCATCACAACATAGTATTAAAGCTTTATGTGGTGTTAATTCTTAATAAGGGTTTCTCATGGAATCACCCTCAACTAGGGTTTCACATGGAATCACCCACAACTAGGGTTTCTCATGGAATCACCCTCAACTAGGGTTTTACATGGAATCACCCTCAACTAGGGTTTCTCATGGAATCATCCTCAACTAGGGTTTCACATATCATTTCATGGCATCCCCCTGGATTTGAGTCACACATCACATCATTACATCATGGTACCACATATATCATTCTAACTCAGGGTTTCTCATGGCATTACCCTAGAATAGGATTTCACATGGAATCATCCTTAATTAGGATTTCCACTATAGTCACCCACAATTTGGGTCTACCATTCATCTCCATTAGGATTTCATTTAATTGTTCATAATTAGAGATTCACTATTCATCCCAATTAGGGTTTTACATCTCATTTCCCTAAATTGGAGTTTCACATATCGTTACCCTGGATTAGGGTTACATTTAGAATTGCCCTCAATTGGGGTTAGAGTTCAATATCCCTGTCAATTAGGGTTTATATTCATGATTAGGGTTTCATGATCTCTTTACTAAGGACCATACCCTTAATCACCACATGAATCATACTCATGTATGAATTTCATGCTATCATCCTCTTGACTTGATTAGGTCATATCAACCCTTCAATCAAGTACATACAACTAGGATTGACATAGTGTACCAAATTATCGTTCTTATGGTGATTAGGTTTTACCCCTTTAATAGTACTGATCATTTAGTTACTTTTAGGTCTTTAACCTTTGTACCATTTTTTATTACCATCACTATCAATCATTGGATCATTGGAACATTCATTACCTTCCATTACCAAGTGATTGAATCACCATTCACCTTCAATCGGTTTTGAGGTTTCATCACCAAATGGTTTTGAAACTGTTTGGCCTCCAAACGGTTTTGAAACGGATTGACCCCAAACAGTTTCAAGACCGTTTGGACTCAAACGGTCTCAAGACCGTTTGGGCCAAATTTGTCCCAAAACCACAAGGGTTCATGAGGTACTTCCATCTATTAGTTGATTATGATTAACAACATTGAAGCCTACAATCAATTGAATTATTGAGCTTCAACCATAATTTACCCATGGATCTTTAATCCATCAATCACCACCTTTGACCATCCAAACGGTCTTGAGGTGCTTGACCTCATTCGGTCTTGAGGTGCTTGACCTCTAAACGGTTTTGAAAATTTTTTCCCATCTCATCATCAAAATCCATGGGTCTTGGTTGACCCTCAAACGGTCTTGAGACCGTTTGGGTGATCCCCAAACGGTTTTGAAACCGTTTGGGTTAATCAACCCAAAGACTCAACACCATCAATTACCAAATCAGCACTTAACCCGATTAGGGTTTGCTACTTGGTGATTAACTATGCATTGAATTAATCAATTGGATCCTTTAGATTATCATTCAACATATATTAGGGTTTTGACCTCAAACGGTCAACCCTCTCAAACGGTCAACTCCCTCAAACGGTTTGGGTCTCAAATCACCAAACAGTTTTGAAACTGTTTGGCCTCCAAACGGTTTGGTGAAACCGTTTGGATCAACAAGTTGGAAACTGTTTGCTTTGGATATTTGGGGAGGTTTATGCTTATGATGATGTCATAATCATCAAGATCTAAACTCACAAAACCTGTTGTGATTTCCATGGTGATTGCACCAATCAACCAAATCAATTATCGTGAATGAAGAAAAGATCATTATTTGTTAAGGAATTGAATGCAATAACAAAGTTAAGGGTTCAAGTTATAAAACCTGCCTCCAATTGAGCTCCAAAGCTCCAAGCTCATGTCAACAATGGTGGATGCAACTCCCTTCACCATTCCAAGTCTCATCCTCAAGTTTTGAGTGAAAAGGAATGGTTAGAATTGAAGAGGGGATCGAAATAGGGAGAATTCATGCATTGATTTGTGATTTCCACCATGGATTCAAGGTGAAAAGGGATCAAGAAGCTTACCAACAGGTTGGGGGTCGTCCTCCTGATCCTCCCAAGCTCCCTTGGTCTTTCTCCAAGCAAAGGGAAGAAGTGGGGTCGAAAAATCCTTTGTTTTGGCTTGTAAAAGGTCTTTTTTATAAAAATTCAATGCGAGAGAATATGCTTTATAAAAATTCATTAATCCCAAAAATGGATCCGCCTCATCCCCCTCAACTTCCTTGTATATGAGGCTATCTTGTTTTCCTCCAATTCTTATCAATTATCCATGTTTTAAAGAAAAGCAAATTAAGCACCTCAAATCATATTATACTAATATCCATATGTGAGTGGATATTTCTTTTTCTTATAAAATTGTGAGTGAGTTATCCACTCCCTTGGATATTTTCATGGTCCTTGAAAAGATGAAGGACGTCCAAACACATCTTAATCCAACTATTTTAATTTTGGTTGAAGGCCCCTTTAATTAATACATTTATTTTTGCACTAAATTGCATTAGAGTTTCAATTAGGCATTAATCTTGATTATTTTAATATCAAGATTCTCTCTCCTCCAACTTAATTCAAATGAGGCACCCCTCTCATTTTATTTGATCTATATGATTCCAAGAAACATTAGGGACCTTATTGAAGTGGTAATTTGCATATTGAACCCTAGGTTTTGGGTAAACTGCATATTACACCAAAACTAGGTTTTAATGCACAAACATTGCTTTATCAGCTCTTTCTTGGTACTCAGGCTTCCATAAGCCATACCTCTACATAATTTTCACTCTCATGATTCTTCAACACATGAGGAACATATTTTTCATGCACAATTTGCAATTTAATCCCTCAACTTGGGTAATTTGCACTTTAGTCCAAATCAAGTAAAACATTATTTCAACATTATTCAAAAAGGACTAAAATTGAAATATAAGTTCCTCTTGAGCCCTAATTAATTTTCACAAGATAAGATTAAACATATAATCATCTTTCTTAATCAAAACACCTAGGTTTAAAGCATAACCCAGGTCAGGGATGTTACAGTTAATCAAACCTAGTTCTTTTAAGGCTAATTTAGGATTTTGTTTTCTTTTGATACAATCAATCATCTACTTGAATTTCACTTCACTTCATCAATCTTACTTCATATCTTTTCATTTTAGGTAGCCCAAGACTGGTGTATGCACCGATTGAACAGTCCCGAACTCACTGCTAGCTTTGATCCTGAAATAGACATAACCTTTCATCATCAGAATAGAGAAAACCAAGCAAGAATGGCTCAAGAAGAGAAGATAGCCTGAAGGGTGGCTCAAGCCATTAATGCACAGAGAGAGAGGCTCATGTAAGAAGCCATATCCACAGTTCAAGAAGAAATCCTAGCAGCACAAGCGGCAGCGCAAGCAGTAGAACTACAAAAGGATCTTAGGGAGTTCTCAATCCCTAAAGTTGTTGATGTTCATCACCCAGTCCAACCCCCCTATCCATGCTTCCAACTTTGAGATATGAGCACATTGGATTTCCTTGCTTCAAAACAACACATTCTATGGTAAATAAGGAGAAGATTGTCAAGAACATCTTTTGAGATTCATCGATCTATGTGCTATGACAAAACAAAATGGAGTCACAGACAATGCCATTCGACTCCGTCTCTTTTTAATTATTCCCTTGCTGATAGAGCCATAAGTTGGTACAACTCCTTACAATGTGAACCCATCACTACCTGGGAACAAATGCTAAACATTTTTCTGGAAACGTTCTATCCACCTTCTCTCACTTATGAAATTAGGGGACGAATAACAATGTTCACTCAAGCCCCTGGAGAAGCTCTTGTTGAAGCATGGGAAAGATATAAAGAACTTCTACGCAAGTGTCCACACCATGGAATCCCTAAGAATCAACTCATCGAGATCTTCTATAGAGGTGTGGATGACGATATTAAGAGATTCTTAGATTCCTCATCTGGAGGAAACTTCATGCGTCAGAGTTATGATAGCACATGGAGGGTTGTCACCCTTGGAGATAAAAATCAAGCTAATTGGGGTAGGTTTGTAGGTAAGGGAGTGTTGAAGGTAGCTATGGCTGAAGTTATTCTAGAATACAAGTCAATTGCTGAAACCCTCAAACCCTTAGTTTCCAAGCAAGATCATATCGAATCATCCCTTGCTGCATTTGGGAGAGGACGTTCACCCCGTCAACAACAAGAGCAGATCAAGTCAGCTTCATTGTTTTGTGAAGCTTGTAAGAGTATTGATCATTCCACTTTAGTATGCAATGTTCTTTACGATGTTGTTCTAAGCAACGCATGTGGACAAGGATATAATAGTCAATTAGAAAATCTTAATGTCGTCAACACCATTCCTAGTCAAGGATACTACAATCTGAATCAAAATAGGAACCGTCCTGGTCTTCAATATGGAAATCTTTCAGGAGCAAAAAAATCGCGACAACTTGGTTCAACTAACCAACAAAGAGTCCCACCAGGATTTCAGTATAACCAACATCAAAACTTTGGAAATCAAGGGAACTTTAGGGGAAACTTTCATAACAGGAACTTCAATAATTATCAGAACAATTCTCAATTTCAGAACCCCAACCAAGTCCCTTACCAGAACCAACAATAAGGGAAACAAGCTAGCCCCAACTCTCCTGATGACAAGCTATCAGCCATTGAAAAGATGTTACAATCGCAACAAACATTGATAGCTAGCCAGAAAACTATGATAGCTAACCAGCAAGCCCATCAGAAAGTTATTAAATCTCAACTAGCACAACTAGCAGCTAGTATGAAACTACCTACTGGAGCCTTTGCTGGCCAACCAGAAAACAATCCCAAGCATCCAGAACAATTGAAGGTTGTCACCACCAGGTCAGGAAAAGACTATTCTGATCCTCCTGTCAAGACACCTGCGGTTATTACAGATGAGAATGAACCAGTGATCGTCCAAGACTCAACAACGCCTGAGTCTCAACTGAAAGAACCAGCGATTGTTGATAAGACAGTCAAGCAAAGATCTGAAAACCCTATTAATGAAGAGGAAGAAGCAACACTAGAACAAGAGGTACCAGTATACAAGCCTCGTCCACCTTTCCCAGCTCGTTTGAAGCAAACCAAACTCGACACTCGTTTCAATAAGTTCAAGGAAGCTATGAAAAAGCTTCATGTGGATAAACCCTTCCTAGATGCACTGGATGAAATACCAGCCTGGACAAAATATCTAAAATCACTTCTGAAAAGGAAATATATAACTGGAGAGTACAAGACAGATAAGTTGGGGATGACTACTTCAGATATCATCCTGAGTAAGATGCCCAAGAAGCAGAAAGATCCAGGATCTTTTGGGATTTCTTGCCATATCGGTGATTCTTCCTGTAAGAAAGGATTGGTCGATCTTGGTGCTAGCATTTCCATCATGCCACTTAGCCTTTGCAAGAGGCTAGGGTTTGCTAAACTTCTCCCAACTGGCATGACCATACAACTTGTAGATAACACTGTGACTCTACATTTAGGAATCATTAAGGATGTCCCTGTCAAGGTAGGAAAAGATTCCTATGTTCTGTGTGACTTTGTCATCATGGACATAAAGGAAGACACCAAATACCCTCTCATATTTGGACGTCCATTCCTTGCCACTGTAAGAGCTCTGATCGAAGTTGAAGCAGGAACTTTATTACTCCGATTAGGTAAAGAAACTCTCAAATTCAAGGTTTTTAAAAGCATGCAAAGACTGAGCATGCAAGAGAAAGTATACTTGATCGAGTGTGTAGAGCATATGTCACTCCTCACGTAGGAGGATTATGAACAAGAAGATCCTTTAGGGATGACCCTTACTAATCCGAATGCATAAAGTTCAGGTGACGAACAAGTGAAAAGTTGTGTTTTCCACCTCAATGCTGCTAATGAAGATCCTGAAGCCAAGGTTGAGCAACTAAAAGCAGTGGTTGTTACTGAAAAAGCATGTGAAAAGACAAAAGCTCCTAAAATGAAGCCCCTACCAAAAGGATTGAAATACCTATTTCTAAATGAACTCAAAGTCTATCCTATCATCATAAATTTAGATCTAACAGCAGAACAAGAAGACAAACTTTTGAAGGAATTGAAGGAAAGAAGAAAAGCAATCGGCTACAAGATGAGCGACCTCACTGGGGTTAGTCAAGCGTTGTGCATGCACAAAATCCCCATGATGGAAGATCACAATCCAACTATTGAACATCAATGCACATTGAATCCAAATATGAAGGAAGTAGTTCGTCATGAAGTCATTAAATTGCTCACTGCTGGGATAATCTATCCGATATCGGTTTCACCATGGGTGAATCCCATGCATGTGGTCCCAAAGAAAGGTGGAACTACTGTGATACGAAATGAAAATGATGAACGCATCCCCACTCAAACGGTTACAGGGTGGAGGATGTGCGTTGATTATAGAAAGTTAAACAAGGTAACTCGAAAGTATCATTTCCCAATGCCTTTTCTTGATCAAGTATTATAACGGCTGGCTCATCAAGAATATTTATGTTATCTCGATGGTTACTCTAGATTCTATCAAATACCCATACATCTAGATGACCAAGAGAAAACCACTTTCACCTGCACATTCGGAACATACACATTCAGAAGAAGGTCGTCGAGCCTCTGTAATGCACCTACAACCTTCCAGCGTTGCATGGCTACATATTCGTTGGTCTCACTGAAACTGTCATGGAAGTTTTAATGGATGATTTTTCTGTGTATGGAGATTCATTTGACTCATGCCTAAAACACCTCTCCCTTGTCCTCAAACAGTGTGAAGAAGCACAACTTGTGTTAAATTGGGACAAGTATCACTTTATGGTAAAGGAAGGCATTGTCCTTGGCCATAGGGTCAGTAATCGAGGAATTGAAGTAGACAAGGCTAAGATAGAAGTAATTTCCAAGATCTTTATCCCAATGAATGTAAAGGAGGTTCATGCATTCCTAGGTCATGCGGGCTTTTACCGACGGTTTATAAAGGATTTCTCAAAGATAGTCAAGCCGATGACAAATTTGCTACTAAAGGATGTTGAGTTCAATTTTGACGAAAAATGTGTTAAAAGTTTCAACAATCTAAAGCATGCTCTTACAACAACACCCATCATCAGAGCCCCTGATTGGGATCACCCATTTGAAATTATGTGTGATTCCAGTGATTATGTTGTGGGTGCTGTCTTGGGCCAATGTATAGAAAATAAATATTATGTTATCTACTATGCATAAAAAACCCTCGATGAAGCTCAATGGAATTATGCAACTACCGAGAAAGAATTTGTAACATCCCTGACCTAGGTTATGCCTTAACCCTAAAAAACCACTAGAGGGGGGGGTGAATAGGGTTTTATGGATATTTTACAATAATTGAACTCAAACAACCACAATTGAGATAATAAGGAGACAAGGTGTTTAGAGTGGTTCCAACCTTAGCAAATACTAAGGCAGTCAATCCACTACCCGGTTGCCTACCCAACCGGGATTTTGAAAGTATTAAATTTTATTACCTCGCAACAATATTACATAAAATTACAATACTTTCTACACCCTTTGGACAGCCTTCACCTTGAAGTAGTCTCACCAACCTTGAAGCAACCTTCCTTGAAGTAACTTAAAGATCCCCCTTAAAGTAGCCTTCCTCTTGAAGTAGCTTCCCGTTGAGACAACCTTCTAGAAGTAGTCCAAAGATCTCCTTCTTCACCAAGACGATCAAACTCTCTCCAATCTACAGCCTCCAGCCCTAGGAGTAACAAGGAGAGTACAAGAAATAAGAAAGAACAAGAAAGGAAATGGAAATTACAATTACCACTTGAAGCACAAGGCTTGGTTTCCTATATCAAGCGTTTTGATCTCCTAACCAATGCGTATGGAAGTGTAGGTTTAGTGGATAGGAGATGCTAGCCTATAGAACACAAATTTGGAGCAAAGGGAATGAGTAGCAAGTACTAGTGTTGCTCAATTGCTCAAAACAGATTGCCAATTGCAAGTATGAAAGCTCAAGTATTACACAAGTGTGTTTTGGGTGTCCTATGGCTTGTCCTATTTATAGGAATGGCCTATGTATGCTTATGGACATTCTAGACACTTTCTAGGGGGTTCTTAGTGCTTAACTAGTCATTAGGTAACCATTAGTTGCTTTAACAATGACTAGTTAATTAACTCTGAAAAATGCAGACAAAACTCATCTCGGTCGAAGAATTGTCGACCGAGAGTCCTTCTCAGTCGAGGACTTGTCGACCGAGGGACTGTCTGGGGCAAGTGTTTATAACGTTCTACTCCAACTCCCAACTACCTTGTCTGTTGTGTCTAACAGCTACCTGGGTCTTTCTCGGTCGAAGAGTTTGTCGACTGAGAGTGTTTCGGTTGAGAATTTTGTCGACCGAGATTAACTCTTTTTCAATGTTTTTAAACCAAGTAATAACTATGTGTATGAGTGTGCAGATGTGACACTATTTTAGGGAATGACCTATCTAAGTGTTGTGATTGGCTAGGGAAGATCAAATTCTTGATTTACATGATGTCTAAGTACTTGTACGTTATATATTTGTACAAGTTTTTACATTTGATTACATTCATGACTTAAAGCAATTTTAGCATATAGATCTTCCAAGTATTTTTCATCCTCCTTATGCCTACAACACTCAAGTAGCACGTTAGATTCAAAAGAATGAAATGTTTTTCATTATCAAAACAAAGGGATTAAATTATGTCCATTTAGCCAACAATATCCCCCTTTTTGAAGATGACAAACATTTCCAAAATATAAAATAATGAAATATAAATCATATGAGTTTCATACCTGAAGTTTACCTTTTTATTTTATGTTTTTGATTTTATATTATTTCTCCCCCTTTGTCATCTCAAAAATATATCCAAGATAATCATTTAGTATGACTTTTTATTTTATGTTATACTCCCCCTTAAAGATCTATTCAATTTAAAAGCAAGGGATTAATGCAAAGCAATTATTGTTAAATTTAGCCACAAATTAATTCTCAATCATTTGCAAAGGATGTTAAGCCTTGAAATGATATGAGTTCCTTTTAAGTTCATAGCATATGTGTATTTGATTCTCATCCATTTAACAAGGGATGTTAAGTCTTGAAAATGAAATGAGATTCCCTTAAGCGCATGATGAGTACATATTGATTTCTCATCCATTTTTGCAAGGGATGTTAAGCCCTGAAAACGATATGAGAATCCTTTAAGCTTATAGTAAAGTACATAAAAAGTATCTCTAACCAAATGCACGGGATGTTAAGCCCAGACTTGTTTAGAGAATTCCATTAAGAACAAGATATATATCATATTCATGAAATTTGTAGATTCCTTTATTTTTCATAATCAAGATTAAAAATACTAAGATCATAACATGTTTCAATTTTTCTTTAAGATGTTTACAAAGTTTTTGTAAGCTTCTTCTTAATCTTATAGTCAAGATAGTTTTTGTGAGTTCCCCCTTAATCTAGATAATTTAAGGATTCTAAGGTCACAATTTGATTTTGACCTTTTATTAGAGCTTTTGTACTAAAATCATGTTTTCAATATGATGAATACATTTTGAATCAAGATACTAAGATTAAGTGCAGTAAGATGATGTACAAATAAGCATTTTCTCAAGCTTATTTTAGGTCGAACTTGACTACGACCATAGTGCCCCTTGGTCAAACTTAATTTCAACCAAGAGGCAATTTCTACAGATTTCCAATTTGAGCACTTATATGTGAAGTATAATTTCTGCAGATTTTCAATTTCAAATACATTTGTGCCATGAAGTTTATGCAAAATGGCATCTTCATATCAGCTCAATCAAGATGATTACAGACAATATTCATTCATGGTTTGTATATAGATCAAAGATTATTTTAGACAAACCAATTAAAACATAATAATCATGGCACAATTTTTTATAATAGAGCAGTAGAAGCATTTTCACAATTACAATGATCAAGATAGAAGCATGAAGTATAATGATTATGATCATTTTAATACACATGGTTCCTACATAGATAGACCAAGAAATACTTAGGATAAACCATGTGAATTATGATAAAGTAGTAATTTCCTTGATTATACCAACATGATTCAATTTTAAACCATGAAGAGGATAAAAAAAATAATCTCAGTCATGATTCATGGATTTTTGAATTTAAAACAAACCATCTTAACTTTTTCAGTAAGTAAATAAAGTATGTACAATATCAGTAGCATTTTTACAATAAGGATTTTATATTCATAATGTTATACTTTAATTCATGTTGCAAAAAGATCAATATGTCTTGTTTCAAAAAACGGTCTCCAAGATTTATTCTTGATTTGCATATTAAATCAATCATTAATAACAAATTGATAGCAAACTAGATTAATTTAAAACAGGTTCAGCAGAACTTGATTCGGTCGAGTTTGTCGACCGAATTTATTTTGGTCGACGTTTTTCTCGACCGAAAATGCTGTTGTTTGTACAAATTTTATTACATTTGTTGCAAACTTGAAAACGGTAACTTGTTCGGTCGATTATTTCTCGACCGACAACGTTCTCGGTCGAATAGTTTCTCGACCGAGATTGTTTATGTACTGTTTCTCAGCAATTGTTTACAAGTAAATCATAGGTTATTTTTAATTCAATTATGCAGTTTGAAAACTCAGTTTAGTTGAGATGATGTAACATTTAAATATCAAGTAACAGTTAGGTTAAATCTCAACTAATCATATACAATTTGCTAGTTTTTGAGAATCCAAACTAAAACAAGTTAGTTGAAGATATTTAGAAATTTTAATTTCTTGGATTAACTTGGTGTCCTATTATGTTAAGTTGAGATAGACATAGAGATATACAACTTAGAGTCTTTGGTCATATCTCAACTTAATTTTATTCATTTGGTTTGGGGGTTTTGGAACCCATACTAACTCAACATCCTTTTTCTTATAGGGACATGAGAAAGAATAATGTCTAAGATGCAAACAATAATGACAACATATGGAATCAACCTCATATCTTTTTCTATGATTTTGTTCTAGGTTGTTCTTGGGTACATATGTATATTTGCCTTTAGGTACATACATAGATTGATTTTCTAGTGCTTGTGTCTTTTTCCAACTAGGTTTTTGATAAGATTTTCCTTTAGCATTATAACCTAGTCCTCTCCTTCCAATTTGATGATAGGAATTATTTAAAATTTTATCAAGAGTATCAATGTTATTCAAACTATTAAGTTTTTGTTGCAGCTTGATAATCTCATCCATTCTCTTATTGATGTCTAGCTTTGCTTGATCTAGATTAGATAATAAGGAATCTCTTTCTTTCACAATAATATCATAATCTAGATGTGTACACAAAAAATGTTGTTTTTGAAGATCATTTACTTGAGTTTGCAAATTTATCTTTTCTAGGGATAGAAGATTGCAATTTGCTTCTACTAATTTTAGCTTAATATCATGATCTTCAATAATCTCTTTAAGATCTTCATTTTCATATGTGAGAGCAAGAAGTTTAGCATGTAACTCGTCATTTGCTTTATTAGATTTCTTTAATTTCTTCTTGCACTCAATATACTTATTATGTGTCTCTTCAAGACTAGCAATTAACTCTTCTTTGGATAAATAAAAAAGGCTTACCTCTTCTTCTTCTTATTCTTCACTTATTATAGAAATAAGGCATTCTTTATGCACATCTTCCTTCTTTGACCTCCATGGACATCTAGGTGTAGTGTGCCTTGTTCCCAAGCACCAATTGTAACTAGTTGAAGATTGGTCCATGCTTTTCTTTTGCTTGCAGTTGTAGACACCACCACCCTTCATTCTTCAAGACTCGATTAGAGCTCCTTGAAGCTTTCTCTGATACCAATTGAAAAACCACTAGAGGGGGTGAATAGGGTTTTATGGATATTTTACAATAATTTAACTCAAACAACCACAATTGAGATAATAAGAAGGAGACAAGGTGTTTAGAGTGGTTCCAACCTTAGCAAATACTAAGGCAGTCAATCCACTACCTGGTTGCTTACCCAACTAGGATTTTTAAAGTATTAAATTTTATTACCTTGCAAGGATATTACATAAAATTACAATACTTTCTACACCCTTTGGACAACCTTCACCTTGAAGTAGTCTCACCAACCTTGAAGCAGCCTTCCTTGAAGTAACTTCAAGCTCCCCCTTGAAGTAGCCTTCCTCTTGAAGTAGCTTCCCATTGAGACAACCTTCTAGAAGTAGTCCAAAGATCTCCTTCTTCACCAAGAAGATCAAACTCTCTCCAATCCGCAGCCTCCAACCCTAGGAGTAGCAAGGAGAGTACAAAAAATAAGAAAGAACAAGAAAGGAAATGGAAATTACAATTACCACTTGAAGCACAAGGCTTGATTTCCTATATCAAGCATTTTGATCTCCTAACCAATGAGTATGGAAGTGTAGGTTTAGTGGATAGGAGATTCTAACCTATAGAACACGAATTTGGAGCAAAGGGAATGAGTAGCAAGCACTAGTGCTGCTCAATTTCTCAAAACAGATTGCCAATTGCAAGTATGAAAGCTCAAGTATTGCACAAGTGTATTTTGGGTGTCCTATGGCTTGTCCTATTTATAGGAATGGCCTATGGATGCTTAAGGAAATTCTAGATACTTTCTAGGGGGTTCTTAGTGCTTAACTATCCGTTAGGTAACCATTAGTTGCTTTAACAATGACTAGTTAATTAACTCCGAAAAGTGCAGACAGAACTCATCTCGGTCGAAGAATTGTCGACCGAGGGACTGTCTGGGGCAAGTGTTTATAACGTTCTACTCCAACTCCCAACTACCTTGTCTGTTGTGTCTAACGGCTACCTGGGTCTTTCTCACTCGAAGAGTTTGTCGACCGAGAGTGTCTCGGTCGAGAATTTTGTCGATCGAGATTAACCCTGTTTCAATGTTTTTTAAACCAAGTAATAAGTGTGTGTATGAGTGTGCAGATGTGACACTATTTTAGGGAATGACCTATCTAAGTGTTGTGATTGGTAAGGGAAGATCAAATGCTTGATTTACATGATGTCTAAGTACTTGTACATTATATATTTGTACAAGTTTTTACATTTGATTACATTCATGACTTAAAGAAATTTTAGCATATAGATCTTCCAAGTATTTGTCATCCTCCTTATTCCTGCAACACTCAAGTAGCATGTTAGATTCACAAGAATGAAATGTTTGTCCTTATCAAAACAAAGGGATTAAATGATGTCCATTTAGCCAACAAACCCTAGATGTTTTGCTTAAGTAAGTCATTTATATTCTTGTCTTTATCCTTTGAAAAGTAATTATGACCAAAGGAGAACTTATGTTTCAATTTTGGCCATATTTGAATAATGTTGAAACAATGTTTTACATGTTTTGGACTAAAGTGCAATTTACCTAATTTAAGGGGTTACCTTGCAAATGTTACATTATAAATGTTCCTCAAGTGTTATAGTATCATAAGAATGAGAGTGATGCTGAGGTATGGCTTGTGAAAGTCTAAGATCCAAGAAGGAGCTTGTTTGAGTAATGCTTATGTATTGAATGCTAGTTTTGGTGTAATTTGCAAATTACCCAAAATATAGGGTTGGATATGTAAAATACCAATTCAATAACGTCCCTACTGTTTCTTGGTATCATTTGGAGAAAATAAAAAGAATGGGGCATCTTGTTTGAATTACTTTTGAGGAGAGATAATCTTGATAATAAAATAATCAAGATTTAAGCATAATTGAAACCCTAATTTATTTTGCAGCAAAAATAAATATACTAATTGAAGTGCCCATCAACTAAAAAGGCTGTGGTTGAAATCATATAGTGCAAGGACGTCCAAATGACTTGAGTTGCACCGAAATATCCCAAGTAGGTGAAGAAATACACTCACATTTGTTAATTAAAAAGCAATGTCCACTAAAAATGGATAATAGTAATATATTAATTAAGGTGCTTAAAGTGATTGCTTTTATTTCAAGGATAAATGAGTGGATATTGAGGTAAAATGATGATGTCTTAGCAGGAAAGGAAGGGAGGGGCATGTGGCAAGAAAATGGATGAATTTCCTTCTACTTTCTCTCTCCTAGAAAATCAATTACATATACTCAATTTTCTTCTCACTTGAAAGGCTATTTTGCAAACCACTTTCTTCCTTTGCTTTGGATGATGACCAAGGAGCTTAGGAGTAGGAGGAAAACGTTCCCCAAGATAGAGGTAAGCTCCATGATCATCTTCAACCTTGAATTGATGGTTGAAATCGGATTTCAACATTGATTTCTTTCTCTTTTCCAGCCAATGCTCAACCTTGGCTATTATTTTCATCCAAAGAGTTGGAAACGAGCCTTGAATAGTTGAAGGAGCTTCATTCACCATTAGAGACGTGAAGCTTGAAGCTTTGAAGATACTTTGAAGGCGGGTTATATAACTTGAACCCATCAACGTTATTATTGATTTCAATTTCTCATCATATGTTGATCCTTTATGTTCTTCTTGAATAAATTACTAAATTTATCATATGTATGGCAGTAGAAATTGAAGGTATAAATCTTGATGATGATGAATTAATATTAGCACACACCTCAAGAATTATCAAAAGAAAACGGTTTCACTTTTGTTGTTGGTCAAACAATTTCAAAATTGTTTAGTGACCAAATGGTTTCAAAACCATTTAGAGGTCAAACAGTTTCAAAACTATTTATAGACCAAACAGTTTCAATAGACTCAAGGTTCAATTGGTCTCATGATCTAATAGCTTCAAACAATCAAATTCAATTGATTTCAGAACCCTAGTTCAATTGGGTTCAAAGCCCTAAATCGATTGAGATCATAACCCTAATTTAGGGTGAAACGATTTCAAGTTGAAATGACCAAACAGTCTTAGACCATTTGAGGACTAAACAGTCTCAAACCGTTTGAAGGTTCAATTGGTCCAAGACCGTTTGAAAGTTCATTTGGTTCAAAACCATTTGAAGGTCCAATTGATTCAAATTATGCAAGTACTAATAACCCCATAAGTGGTTGAAGAGTATTTCAAGGATGATTCCAATGAAAGTACCTTTAAAGTACTTAGGTGATTGGTATAATTAGAATGATTATTACTCAATGCCTATGAAAGTACTAAATTCAATACACCATAATAAGTGTAGGTGTATGTACTTAGTGAAAGGATAAGTCAATTAAATAATGTATGATGGTGATGTGTGTACCTAGTACATGGAACAATGATAAGTATGATTTAATACTTTAATAATGTTATGTGCTCCAAGATATGTGGAAGCACTGAATTAGGGTTTGTACTAATGAGGTAATCATTAAACCCTAATCAATGGAGATGAGAACCCTAACACTAACTTTGGGCCATGGGTTGAAAAACCCTAATTTCAGGTAATGGGATGAGAAACCTTAATTAATATATGTTGGGAAACCCTAACATAGGGTTATGATATGAGACACCCTAACATAGGGTGATGATATGTGAAACCCTAATATAGGGTGATGTCATGTGAAACCCCAACACAGGATGTTATGTGAAACCCTAATATAGGGTGATGTCATGTGAAACCCCAACATAGGGTGATGTTATGTGAAACCCTAATATAGGGTGATGTCATGTGAAACCCCAACATAGGGTGATGTTATGTAAAACCCTAATTGATAAAGATGGGAAACCCTATTCCTAATAATGGAATAGTGACTAATATATTGTTAGGTGAAACACCTAAAGTGTTTGATAATGGATAACTTTATATCAATAATGCCTTAATCTGAGATGGGTTCATACCATTGATAATGGTTGAATAATTCAAATGAGTGACTTATGACCAATACATTACATGAATAATGTGATGAGTTGGTGCATAAAGTATTAGGATGGGAAATATCCTAATACAAGATAAGTTGATGAACTTAAGTAACTTAAAAGTGATGAGGAAAGTGATACATCAAGACATGATAGATATCACATCCAGTACCTCAAGGTTGATACACCTTGATGTACCCTAAATCCAATATACTTGGATGAATAACACATGAAATGTGTCATGTCAATTGTCACATTGAGATGTAATGCACTTTGATAAGTGTAGGCTAACATACCTTAAGAAAAGGTTAAGCTAAGGCCCTGTTTGGTTGGGGGTAGAAACCGTGCAAAATGTGTTTTCCAGATCAATGAGTTCGTATGCATTGATTTGCAGCTATTAAAATTTGTTTGGTTGAGTGAGCTGCAAGCTCATCGATTTTATATTTTTTATTTGGTTTATATGGATGGATTTTTACGGATCGTGAGTTGTGGCCCACGTGAGTGTATTCCACAAAATAAGATCCACACAGCAGGTGTTGCGATAGTGGAAGAAAAGTGGAAACAACTTTTTTAGTTGGTTATTCTGGGGCCCACCTACTATTTACAGTGTTGTACCTGCATTTATCCAGCCCTTTCGGCTCCTTCAGTCCGACGAACTGCACCTGACCGCGCCTAGAACGGGCGTGGTATGTTTTCCTAGATTTTCAGCTAAAATGTGTAGTTCCAATTCACATAATGACACCCAAATACATCCTACCAAATAATTTTAATTTTAAAAACACAACAAACCAACATCATCCGCTGCAACTACACCCTACCAAATAGGCCCTAAGTTAATAAAGTATGATGTAATCATATTCTGGTAAAGATGAGAGAGAAACTCATATCTTATGTTGATAATTCGTTTAATGACAAATGATGAGAATAAATAAGTATGATTGAATACTTATGATATCAATGTTGGCTCCTAGATGTGTGGAGCAATGAATTAGGGTTTGATCATTAAAAATACGATCTTGAAAACCTAAATGGTTAAAAATGGAAAACCCTAACCTTAATAAAGGGTGTTGATATGTAAGAGAAACCCTAATTGATAAGAAAGGGAAACCCTAACCCTAATGACGGGAAGGTTGTAGTTCTTTTGTTGCATAAGCCTTGTAAGGCATGTTAAATACTTGAATAAAAGTATAATGTGCAATGGCCTTGTGAGCCATGTGAATAAGTTGTTACCTAGTGAGAGGTGATAAGATGTGCAATGGCCTTGTGAGCCACATGAATAAGTTGTTACCTAGTGAGAGGTGACAAGATGTGCAATGGCCTTGTGAGCCATGTGAATAAGTTGTTACCTAGTGAGATGTGACAAGATTTGCAATGGCCTTGTGAGCCATGTAAATAAGTTGTTACCTAGTGAGAGGTGACAAGATGTAATGGCCTTGTGAGCCATGTAATAATTTTTTTCCTATTGAGAGGTGACAAGATACTTAATGGGCCTTGTGAGCCATGTGAGATGCTTGTATAGCAAGTATCATACATACCTTGGTCAGATGACCTGGAGGTAAAAGTTACCTGATAAGTGGTAACCTTGTACAGTGATTAACTAAGGGTTTGAATAACCATATCTAATAAACATGATGATAGTGTTGTTGAGGGATGTGAATTCCCAATAATGAGATAAGGGATTGAGATCCCAATGTTTTATAAAGTTTTGAAAAGTACTTGATAGATGTATTACACTTTCCCTTGTAGCATTTTTCATAATAGTTTATGTTTGAAAACTTGCTTGATGCTACAAGAATATGGTAATACACTTAATTAATAAAGTGGAACCATATCATGTAGTGCCCTGGCCATAGATCCATCAGTGTCAGGATTTGCTGATGGTGAAACAGGTTGCTCTGCGGCATAACCCGATGAACGCATATTTTTGAATATGTGGGGGTGATGGGCGTGAATACCTTACGCCATAATGTGGGATGGACGTGAGATAAACATGAGATCTCTCAATCCTTCATTATATGTGTCGGGATGGATGTATCATAAATCTCCCGATGATGTTTAATGCCAGATCGATGTGAGATAAACATGAGATCTCTCGATTGCGAAGAGAGTACAACCGCCGCTATAGCTCTATAGAAAAGTTGCTAGTATACCCTGGAAAGCTATTTAGCAGTGACACAAGATGTCCTGCATGAGATCTCGTACTGACCGAGATGAGGGAGGTCATGGTAGATGGCTCTTCCATTGACCTTGTATGGCACTGACTTTGGGTTTTGCAACCAAAGGTTAGAGTATGAGCGGTATATATCATCTCCTCAGGGCATAAGTGTGATTGTAAAATGTAATCAGCTTTATAGCATGTTTGCTTAAGGATTGAATACAAAAATCATTGGCTGATGTTACATTTCTTTTATGCATCTTTAGTTGATAGATGATATATATGTTTCCTTACATTCCTTGCAAAGCAGATAGATGATTTATAATTCTACCATGGGTAGATGTAATGTTCTCCTTAAAAAAGGAGATCATTTTATTTTGTTCATTCAATGATTAATATTGTTTGTTAATATAAAAGAACCCCTTCTCAGTTTTATAATGTTTATTTGCAATAATAATGTTTCTGGCGGAGAGTTATATCTCTCACTGGGACAATTTCAACTGTCTCACCCCCGTGTGATCCAACCTTTTTAGGTGGAAGAGGACGAGGAGGTAGAAACCATACAGCAGGGGAAGGACAACAATATCAAGAATAGTAGTGACATCTCAGGTGGAGATATTGACTGTCGTGACTTGTAGATAATAACCCTATGTGTCATCTCTGTACTCTCAGGTCCTTGGAGTCAGTACTTAGTGTTTTCATAATCGATCTGAGATTTTGGCTTGAATGCCTCGAGGTTTTGTGTTGCTCATGTGTAGACTTAACAAAACAATCGATGTATGTAATCCTCGAGAAGAGACGGTACATAGTATGTACTTGTGGACCAGAATGTACATGTAATACTTTGGTTCTTATTATTAAGAGTTTCCTAGAATTGAATCTCTTTGCAAAAGGTTTTAATTTTTAGTGATTTTTGATAATCCACTGCTAATGTTTTCTTCCGCACTCATCATTATCTGATGTTTGGGGTCCGTCATCATAGAATTTCTTGTGGTCGTGTATGCCTTTGACAAGTTCAGATCCTACCTCGTTGGTTCAAAAGTCATTGTCTACACGGATCATGCTTCTATCTGTTACCTCCTGGAAAAGAAAGATGCTAAACCTAGGTTAATTAGATGGATTCTCCTCTTACAAGAGTTTGACTTGGAGATAAGAGACAAGAAAGGTACAGAGAATGTCATGGCAGACCACCTCAGTCGTATCCATACCCTGGAAATTGAGAAGATCCCCATCAATAATTCTATTCCAGATGACCAGCTTATGAATGTTTTTGAAGCTATCCCTTGGTACACGGACTTTTTGAACTACCTGGTTGCGGGTGTCGTTCACCCTGAATGCACCGAAAATGCACTGAAGAAATTTCTGCATGATGTGAAGCAATATCACTGGAATGAGTTGTACCTCTTCAAGCTCTGTGCTGATAGCCTATACAGACGATGTATCACCAAAGAAGAAGCTCAACTTATTTTGGAGCAATGTCACTCAGGCCCAGTTGGAGGCCATATGAGCCCTAAGAAAACTTCCTTGAAAGTTTTGCAATGTGGATTCTTTTGGCCAACCATGTCCAAAGATTCCTACAACATTGTTTTATCATGTAAAAAAGTGCTAGAGAATGGGTAACATAACCAAAAGAGATGATATGCCACTGAACTTGTAGCAAGAAGTCAAGATATTTGATGTTTGGGGTGTGGACTACATGAGTCCATTCCCATCTTCCCATGGATTTTCCTACATCCTAGCGGTGGTGGATTACATCTCAAAATGGTTCAAAGCCATATCAACCGTCACTAGTGATTTCAAACCTATCATCAAAATGTTCAAAGATATCATTTTCCCCCAATTCGGAGTCCCACACACTGTGATTTCCGACGAAGGTTCTCATTTCCTAGAAAGAAGCTTTGAAGCATTACTAAGGAAATATGGTGTAACTCACAAGGTAGACTCACCCTACCATCCACAAACTAGTGGACAGGTAGAGGTTTCTAACCGTCAACTCAAGGCTATTTTGGAAAAGACTGTAGGCCGCAATCAGAAAGATTGGTCAGTAAAAATCAATGACGCCTTGTGGGCCTACCGAACTGCTTTTAAAACTCCCCTTGGGACTACACCTTTTTGACTAATCTATGGAAAGTCATGCCACCTGCCGGCATAATTGGAACACAAGGCATGGTGGGCAATAAAACAACTGAATTTTGATATGAAAGAAGCAGGCCAAGCTAGGATTCTGCAACTCCTGGAGCTGGAAGAACTCCGAATGACAGCTTATGTAAGGACCATGACCTTCATTTTGGGATTATCCTATTTTCTTTGCCTAAACCTTGTGCTTAGCTGCTTTCTAATCACATTTAGTGGTGATTAGGGTTTGTATGTGCTTTGTTGAGGGTTGGAGGTGCTACTTGCAAAATAACCTAAGTCTATGGTTGATGAGTAAGTTTGTCACCTTGAGAGATGCTCTTATCTCTCTTCACTTCCTCTAGAGTTGAGAGGAAGGGTTGGGCTCATTTCTTGAGTTACCTTGGGCCTTGTAGAGCTCTGTTGGGCTTTGTTTCACCTTGTTTGGGCCTTACTTTGCCTTGATGAGCTTTGTATCAGGCAGGAGCAGCTTGTGTCGGCCATGGGGGTGTTGCCCATGGGTGTGACGGCCAAAGTGGTGGTGTGTGTGTCAACCTTTGACTGCTTTGACCCCTTTGCTTTGGTTGTGTCACCATACCTTGGACATGTGGCCAATCTCTTGATGAGTGGTGGCATAACATGTTGCATGTGGTTTGCAAGGTGGCAAGATGTTGGACAAGTGTCCCTAAGTAAGATGACACCTTGCCTTGGTTCACCTTTGATCCTTTTCTATATATATCTTCCCTTTCACTTCCTTAAGATCCCTTTTAAATCTTTGTTGCTCTTGTCTTCTTTGGTGCACGACACACCTTTCTTTGGTGTGCTTGGTGGTTGATCCCCCCTTGGTGGAGATCTCTTCTTCTTCCTCTAGCTTGGTGGTTGAACCCTAGGTGGACCTTTCTTACTTGGTAAGCATATTCCCTCTCTCCTCAACATCTTCTTCTCCATCTTGCCTACTCTTCGGCCATAATGGTTATGATCCTTGTTCCTTTTCTTGAGGTGGACGAAAGTGGTGTGCTTTGGGAGCTAGAAGCTTAGATCTTGGAGCTTTGGAGCTTGAGGAGCTTGCTTAAGGCGGGTTACATAACTTCTAACCCTAACTATACTACCTTCCTTTTTTGTTGTATGTTCATGTATGATCATATTCGGCCATGCAACTTGTTGAATATACTTCTTTCTTAATTATACCTTTGATCTGGTTGATATATGATCTTGTTTTCTCTTTTGTATATGATGTGGATGTACCTTTGGATCTAGTTGGCCGAACCCATAATTGAGGGTTTCCTTTGGTAGCAATACCGCTTTCTCTCCTTAGTCATGAAAAGTGAGTTTGAGGCCTAGTTTTATAGACAACACCCCTCTCTCTTGGTTGTTGAGAGGTGAGTCTATACTCTAGATGCTTAGGCAACACCCTTCTCTCACCATGGATTTGATAGGTGAGCCTAGGTTGAGTGTTGACCTAGATGTGGTGGTGATCCATCTTGATGTTCGATTTGTGATAAAGGATTGTGTAAAACCCCTCTCTCTTGGTTGTTGAGAGGTGAGCCGATTCCTTTGATCTTTTAGGGTTGTGAAGATGGTGATCTTGAGGTTGATGATGACCCTATTAGGCTATGCTTCATGCTTTGCACAACATGCTCTTTAGTAGTGTTTCCCGACACCTCTTTGTCTAGGGTTTAACTTTTGGCTGATACATCAAGTTGTGTTGTTGACTTGGTGCCCGATATGACCCTCTTGACCTAGGTAGTGAGCTTGGGTGATACACCTTAGACCTAGTGCTCTACACGATACCCTCTAGGGAGAGGTTGCCCGATACCCCCTTGCCTTGAGTTTGGTCCTGGCCGATATGATGAAGTGGAGATGAGCCTTGGTGGTTTGGTGTCCGTTATGGTGTTTGTATGGTGAAACCCTAATAGGTGCCTTTAACGGTTGGCTGATATAATGCTACCACGCTCATGGACGACATGGTTTGATGTTGTGGGTGATAAAGTGCCTTGGTCGATGGAGGTTGTCCCTTGTGCATGACACACCCTCCTCTAGTTCTAGCTGCAAGACACACCTCTGTGCTAGCTGCTCTCTAGTGCATGTTAGAGTGCGGTTTGGTTGGTTGTCATGGTAACATGTGCTTTAGGGTTTGAAACCCTATCCGTTTAACCTTTTGATGAGGGTAGGACCTTGCCCGATACCATCTGTAGTGAGGGGCGCCCTACCCGTCACACTTCTAGTGAGGGTAGAGGGCATCTTTGGTGAGGGATAGGTATAACCCATAAAACCTAGTTTATGGTTCTTTATCTTATAGTCACATATTTGTTGATAATGCAAAATGGATAATGGTTTGTAAACCAATGACTTGTTGGATGCTTAAAAGTAATGTCGAATAAGGATAGTATGATGATATTTTATGTATATGAAAGCATAAATAGATGCCCACGTTTTGATAGTAAGAAATGTGATTGATATAATAGAACCCGATGACATGATAAACAGTGGAGCTATATGCCTAGTAATTTAAAAGATGTCTCTTTGATACTAACCATGTAGGTTACAAGATGAATTCATAGCCAAGTAAGAGTTATGAGGCACATGTGTTTGAATGAAATTGTATCATGATGATAACTCTTGTTGATGAGGTAACATGCATCACTAGTATGGTAAGACAGGTCTGAGGACCTTATAAAGGCTGAGTGCCTAGTGAGGTGTTAACCTCTTATTGATGAGATAGGGATTCTTATCCCAAGTGGTGATGTAAGATGGTGATGATACCTTGAGAGGTAGTGGCTTTCTGTGATGAGGGATTGAGATCCCAGGATAATGTGATGATTTCAGTGATAATGTAACTCAATATTTATATGCTTTACAATCCACTTAAAATATACTAATTAACTACAGTGAAACTGAACATGTAGTTTGCCCTAGACATAGATCCATCATTGTCAGTAGCTGGTGATGGTGAAATGGGTTCTCCTGCGGGTTAACCCAGAGCGTATATTGTTGAATATGCGGGGTTTCTCCTAGCCGAAAATAGGAGGATTTGAGTGCAACTGTGGTTGTAGACTCAGGATATATATAGAGCATGGTGAACAGGCCCATGGCTTAAGATATGTGAAAGAGCATGAATGCGTTCATGGCTCAGAGTACGGTGAACATGCCCATGGCTCCAGTTTTACTAGCGCCGAGACCTGTACCAAGGTGGTCTAGAGTTATGGATAGCTTGCAGAGTTGACCCTGTGGTTGAGGCCACTTAAAGCATGAGACTACGATCCTACTTTGGCTCTCATACACTGACTACGAGGAGGAGAGGTCATGGAGTCCGACTCTTCCATTGACTTTGTATGGCACCGACTTTGGGTTTCACAGTCGTAGGTTGGATCTGAGCGGTACGTCTTAATTCCTCAGGTCATAATAATACATAATTCAGTCGAATAGTGTTTATTTCTTAGTACAAAATATGGAACCTTGGTTGAGACCTTACTTGTGTAGTTGATCTTTTTGTACCTTGCAGTTACTTATATGTTCCTTATGTTTTGTGATAAGATCTTATAAATCTTATCTTGTCAATCATGTTCCATAAAGAAAATCAGGTTATATGCCTCCCATAATCTTGGTAAGATGGATGATATAGTATGTTTTGCTCAGTACGCTGCTCATATAATCTGCTTATATCGGTTATCTACTTTTCTTGCTTTAAGTTTTTTGGAGTTTTATAGTTTCGGCGGGGACTTATGTTTCCCGTTGGGACTGTGTGTCTCACCCCGCTGGTTTACAACCTTTTTAGGTGATCACGTTAGACGTGGTGGTGGTTGTGAGGTTGCGGCTGAGCAGTAAGAAGAGAAGTAGAAGGCAAGAGATGGACATGCTGCCTATTTTGGTGTTTTGTAGTAGAGTCCTAGAGTCATCCCTGTACTCTTAGGTCCTTGGGAGGTGTTTTGATGACATTTCACGATGTATAGTTGTTGTACTCTTGTTCATCCTGCTATTGGCCTTATGTGGCTTTTCATGTACATATAAACAAGTAATGAACTCATGTGCTGGCAAGCCAGCTGGTTTCTGTAAGCTGTGAACTTATATCAAGGTTTGTGTATGTTTATATAACATGTTTCATTGTAGGATCTGGATGTAATAAGTTTCCCTTATATGTTTTTCCATAGACGATTTTAATTAACCCATGTTTTTGGTAATATATGGTTTATGGAAGTTCCACACATTTTTGTGTGTCACCTTGCTATCTGTATGATGGCAGGGTGTGAAAGTTAGTTTGGTATCAGAGCCCTAGGTTCGTTGAGTCTATAGGGATCTCAGACTAGGTTGTGTATGTTCTTGTGAGTTTCCCAGATTTTCTAACAAAAATCTTCCGCCCTCAGCGGAAGAAAAAGCTTAAAGATATCTAGAAATCATGAAGAACATGCTACCGAGAGCAGCGAGGTTGCATTAGTTGATGGATCTAGAGTGCAGGCACATGTAGATCGGGCGCCTGAGATCCCCCAAATTGACCCAACCATTCTCAAAAATCCCGCCTACCAACAACTTATGGGGCAGTTGATGGCTATAATGAATCTCATAGTAGAGAGATTGCCAGTGCCTCTGCCAAGAGCACAGGCTCCCCATGGTGAAACATCAGGTATTGGGAAGACCTTTGAGTGGCTTCGCCGAGTCGGAGCTTCATATTACGCTGGAACGGCTGATCCGACGGATGCAGATCTATGGCTGACAGGTCTTGAGAAGGCCTTTCAGATCCTCAACATCCCCGAAGCAGACAAAGTAAAGAATGTTTTCTACCTTCTGAAAGGTAGTGTTGGCCAATGGTGGGCCATCGAGGAGGAGAAGTGACCCGGTGAGGTGATCGGTTGGGAGGTTTTCTGGCAAGAGTTCATCAGTAGATACTTCCCAAAGACGTATCTGGACGAGAAGATCAACCAATTTGAGCATCTGCGCCAAGAATCGATGAGCATCACCAATTATGAAGCCAAGTTTATGGACCTGTTGAGGTTTTGTCCTCACATGGTGGTGACAGATGATGAGCGGATTAGACGGTTTGAGAAAGGTTTGAGTGCTGAGCTGACAACACCTGCTGCTGCATTGGAGAACCGAGAGTGGTTTGCCACGTTTGTGGAGTCTATCTGAAGGATCAAACTGTCATTCAAGGAAAAGAGAGAGACCATGTCCAAGAAAAGGCTTGCTTAGTTTAGAGACAGAGGTTTGATGGCTTCAAGAAGCCAAGGTTTTCAGCACCTTCTAGCTTAAGAGGTTCCAGTGCACCATCGCAGTGGTCCCCAAATAAGGGAAGAGGGTATGGTTCTTCATCGTCGAAGGCACATAGTACAACTTCAGTGGCAGTGACAGGGCCATCTAGGCCGCAGTTTGAGGATAGGGCATGCTATATTTGTGGACAGACGGGGCATTTCAAGTTAAATTTCCCAAAGAGAGATGTTAAAGTGACACAGTAGCCAAGACAGAATCAACAAGGGTCAGATAGACATCAACCCAGTAGTAGCAGAGGGTGAGGATGCGGTCAAGTGTCGCAAGTGGGATCGTCTGCCCAAGGAGGATGAGGATGAGGACGACAGCAAGCAATGACGATTCTATGCTATGAGTCAACCGGAGGTGATAGTCAACCCGCGAGTGGTGGCAGGTAAGATGGAGTTATTTCATTCTGATTGGTCTTCTTCTTGCTTTATATCTATTCTGGTTGACCCGGGTGCTACACACTCTTTTATGACACAAACTATGCTTGAAAACTACCTTTTACTTGTTAGCTGTAAGAAAGATAGCCTATTGTTGGAAACCCCTCTTGATGGTTCCTCGATGCTTCGAGAGGAGTGTCCATCGTGTGTTCTATCTTTTTTGGGACATTGTATACAAGTGGATCTTATACCACTTGAGATGCATGGATTCGATGTGATCCTTGGGATGGATACCTTAGAGAAGTATAAGGTTGTGTTAGACTGTGGTTCCAAGCAAGCAGTGCTTGATGATGGTGTAGAGAAGTGGATCTTCCAAGGAGATAGGAAGATTCTCCAAACATGTTTGGTGTCAGCTATGGTGGCAGAAAAGATGTTGCGACAAGGTTGTAAGGCATTTTTAGCTCACATTGTAGATACCAAGGCAAAAGTTCCTAACCTTGAGGAGGTGCTGGTTGTCTGAGAGTTTACGGATGTGTTTCCCGATGAGTTCCCAGTATTCCCCTACCTCGAGAAATTAATTTTGAGATCCATATGGTACCAAGAACACATCTAGTTGCCTAGACATCGTATAGGATGGCTCGAGCCGAGATGGCAGAGCTGAAGAAGCAGTTACATGAGTTGTTGGGTAAGGGTTTCATCAGGCCGAGCACATCATTGTGGGATGCTCTGGTCCTCTTTGTAAAGAAAAAGGATGGATCGATGCATTTGTGTATAGATTACCGGCAGTTGAACAAAGTCACGATCAAGAACAAGTACCCATTGCCGAGGATAGACGATATGTTTGATCAGTTGCGTGGTGATGTAGTGTTCTCAAAGATCGATCTACGGTCTAGATATCATCAGTTGAGGATTAAGGAAGATGACATACCAAAGTCAGCGTTTAGTGTGAGGTATGGTCACTTTGAGTTTGTGGTTATGCCGTTTGGGCTAACCAATGCACCTGCTGCTTTCATGGATCTGATGAATAGGGTGTTCCATCTGTTTCTAGATCAGTTTGTTGTAGTCTTCATAGATGACATTTTGATCTATAGCCGGGGTATTCAAGAACATGAACAACATCTTCGACAAGCGTTGACTCTTCTTCGCCAACATCAGTTGTATGCCAAGTTCAGTAAGTGCAAGTTTTGTTTGAAGGAAGTGACTTTCTTGGGTCACGTGATATCTGGTGAAGGAGTCAGAGTGGACCCCAAGAAGGTGGAGTCAGTTGTAGATTGGGAGCAAACGAAGATGCCAACGGAAGTCCGTAGTTTTTTGGGTCTAGAAGGATACTACCGGAGGTTTATAAAGGATTTCATTGTGATCGCGTTGCCATTGACAAAGTTGATCAGGAAGGATGTACCTTTTGTCTGGGATGATAGTTGTCAGTAAGATTTCCAAACCTTGAAGGAAAAGCTGACTAGTGCTCCAGTGTTGGTGCTTCTAGAGCCTGGGAATGGCTATGTTGTTTTTTGTGATGCTTCCAAGAAAGGCTTAGGTTATGTGTTGATGCAGGAAGACCATGTGGTTTCTTTTGCTTCACGACAGCTTAAGAGACATGAGGAGAACTATCTGACACATGATTTGGAGTTGGCAGTGGTGGTCCATGCGTTAGAAATTTGGAGACACTATCTTTATGGGGAAGTGTGTCAGATCTTTACAATTCATAAGAATCTGAAGTACATCTTCTCGTAGAGTGATTTGAACATGCGACAACATTGCCGGATGGAGCTGATCAATGATTATGACTGCACCATTGAGTATCATCCTGGTAAGGCGAACGTGGTAGCTGATGCGCTTAGCAGAAAGACTCCTTCTTTTCGCTCGATGAAGAAAACACAGTTGAGTTCTTTGGAATGCCATAGGCGGGATATGTTTGTTTCTTTGCGGCAGATGAATGTGCATTTGGAGGTTTCTTTGTTGGCAAGTTTGTTGGCACAGATGCAAGTCAATCCTACGTTAAGGAAGTAGATCAAAGATGCACAATAGACAAATGCTTCAGTTCAGTTGATTAGATCATAATTCGGCAGCGAAAATCGTGATGGGTTCCATGAGTCCAAAGATGGACTAGTTTGTTATCATAATAGGATGGTGGTCCCTGATGTTGATGATCTGAGAAAGCTAGTGCTTGAGGAATCACACACATCGATGTATGCCATGCATCCAGGAGTCATCAAGATGTATCACAATCTGAAGGATCTGTATTGGTGGCCTGGCTTGAAGAAGGATGTATCTGAGTTTGTGGCTAGGTGTGCGGTATACCAGCAAGTTCAGGTTGAGCATCAGAAGCCGGTAGGTACGTTGCAACCCATGTCAATACCGCAATGGAAATGGTATCATATAACCATGGATTTCGTAGTTGGTCTGCCAAGGACAGCTAAGAATCATGATTCTATTTGGGTGATAGTGGACAGAGTGACGAAATCTGCCCATTTCATACCTATAAAAATGACATATACAACCAAGAAGCTTGCTCAGGTGTATGTAGATGAGATAGTGCATTTACACGGTGTACCAGCAATGATAGTTTCCGACATAGGTCTTCAGTTCATGAGTCATTTCTGGGAACAGTTACACAAAGCGTTGGGAACACAGTTGAGGTTCAATACTACTTTCCACCCACAGACAGATGGGCAGTCTGAAAGGACTATTCAGACTTTGGAGGATCTTCTTCAAGCATGTGTTTTACCGTTTATAGGCAGTTGGGATGTGCATCTCAGTTTGATAGAGTTCGCCTACAATAATAGTTACCAGTGAAGCATCGACATGGCTCCTTATGAGGCTCTATATGGCCGGAAGTGTAGATCTCCTCTATGTTGGTATGAGTCGGGTGAGTATCAACTTTTGGGGCCTAAGTTAGTGCAGCAAACAACAGAAAAGATCAGAGTAATACAACAACAGTTGAAAGTGGCATAGGACAGACAGAAGTCGTATGCAGATAATTGTCGATGACCTTTAGAGTTCTAGGTGGGAGATAAAGTGTATCTCAAGGTCTCACTGTGGAAAGGCGTGCTAAGGTTTGGCTGAAAAGGAAAGTTGGCACCCAGATATATGGGGCCATATTTGGTGATAGCACATGTTGGTAAGGTAGCTTACAAGTTAGAGCTGCCGCCAGAGTTCCACAGGTTACATCTGGTGTTCCATGTCAGCATGTTGAAGAAAAGTCATCTAGAGACGGGAATAGTGATACAGCCCGTTGAGTTTGAACTCGATGAAGATGTGACCTATGAGGAAGGTCTAGTGATGATCCTTGATAGAAGAGTAAAGAAGTTGAAGAGGAAAGACCTGGTTCTTGTAAAGGTTCTTTGGCATCATCGTGGCATTGAGGAAGCCACGTGGGAGCTTGAGGAAGAGATGAGGAGGAAGTATCCCTCACTTTTCTCTTCGGATTTCGGGGGCAAAATCCCTTTGTAGAGGTTTATGGCTTGTAAGGACCCTGGCCTTCGTTTTGGGCTTATCCTAGTTGCTTTGCCTAAACCTTGTGCTTAACTGCTTGCTAATCACCTTTAGTGGTGATTAGGGTTTGCTTGTGCTTTGTTGACGGTTGGAGGTGCTACTTGCAAAATAACCTAAGTCTAAGGTTGATGAGCAAGTTTGTCACCTTGAGAGATGCTCTTCTCTCTCTTCACTTCCTCTAGAGTTTAGAGAAAGGGTTTGGCTCATTTCTTGAGTTACCTTGGGCCTTGTAGAGCTCTGTTGGGATTTGTTTCACCTTGTTTGGGCCTTGCTTTGCCTTGATGAGCTTTGTATCAGACAGGAGCACCTTGTGTCGTCCATGGGGGTGTCTCCCATGGGTGTGTCAGCCAAAGTGGTGGTGTGTGTGTCGGCCTTTGACCCCTTTGACCCCCTTGATTTGGTTGTGTCACAATACCTTGGACATGTGGCCGATCTCTTGATGAGTGGTGGCATAACATGTTGCATGTGGTTTGCAAGGTGGCAAGATGTTGGAAAAGTGTCCCTAAGTAAGATGACACCTTGCCTTGGTTCACCTTTGATCCTTTTCTATATATATCTTCCCTTTCACTTCCTTATGATCCCTTTTAGCTCTTTGTTTCTCTTCTCTTCTTTGGTGCACGACACACCTTTCTTTGGTGTGCTTGGTGGCTGATCCCCTCTTGGTGGAGATCTCTTCTTCTTCCTCTAGCTTGGTGTCTGAATCCCAGGTGGACCTTGCTTCCTTGGTAAGCATCTTCCCTCTCTCATCAGCATCTTCTTCTCCATCTCACCTACTCTTCAGCCATAATGGTTATGATCCTTGTTCCTTTTCTTGAGGTGGCCAAAAGTGGTGTGCTTTGGGAGCTAGAACCTTAGAGCTTGGAGCTTTGGAGCTTGAGGAGCTTGCTTAAGGCGGGTTACATAACTTCTAACCCTAACTATACTACCTTCCTTTTTTGTTGTATGTTCATGTATGATCATATTCGGCCATGCAACTTATTGAATATACTTCTTGCTTAATTATACCTTTGATCTGGTTGATATATGATCTTGTTTGATCTTTTGGATATGATGTGGATGTACCTTTGGATATAGTTTCCAAACCCATAGTTGAGGGTTTCCTTTGGTGGAAATACCCCTTTCTCTCATTGGTCATGAGAAGTGAGTTTGAGGCCTAGTGTTATAGACAACACCCCTCTCTCTTGGTTGTTGAGAGGTGAGTCTATACTCTAGATGCTTAGGCAACACCCTTCTCTCATCATGTATTTGTTAGGTGAACCTAGGTGGAGTGTTGACCTAGATGTGGTGGTGATCCATCTTGATGCCTAATTTGTGATAAAGGATTGTGTAAAACCTTTCTCTCTTGGTTGTTGAGAGGTGAGCCGATTCCTTTGATTTTTTAGGGTTGTGAAGATGGTCATCTTGAGGTTGATGATGACCTTGTCAAGCTATGCTTCATGCTTTGCACGACATGCTCTTTAGTAGTACTACCCGACACCTCTTTGTCTAGGGTTTAACTCTTGGCCGATACATCAAGTTGTGTTGTTGACGTGGTGCCCGATATGGCCCTCTTGACCTAGGTAGTGAGCTTGTGCGATACACCTTAGACCTAGTACTCTACACAATACCCTCTGGGGAGAGGTTGCCTGATACCCCCTTGCCTTGAGTTTGGTCCTGGCCGATATGATGAAGTGGAGATGAGCCTTGGTGGCTTGGTGTATGTTATGGTGAAACCCTAATAGGTTCCTTTAAGGGCTGGCCAATATAATGCTACCACGCTCATGGATGATATGGTTTGATGTTGTGGGTGATAGAGTGCCTTGGTCGATGGAGGTTGTCCCTTGTGCATGACAAACCCTCCTCTAGTTCTAGTTGCATGACACACCTCTGTGCTAGCTGCTCTTTAGTGCATGTTAGGGTGCAGTTTGGTTGGCCGTCATGGTAACATGTGCTTTAGGGTTTGGAACCCTATCCGTTTAACCTTTTAATGAGGGTAGGACCTTTCCCAATACCTTCTATAGTGTGGGACGCCCTATCTGTCACACTTCTAGTGAGGGTAGCAGGCATCTTTGGTGAGGGATGGGTCTAACCCGGAAAACCTAGTTTATGGTTCTTTATCTTATAATCACATCTTTGTTGATAATGTGAAATGGATAATGGTTTGTAAACCAATGACTTGTTGGATGCTTAAAAGTAATGTCGAATAAGGATAGTATGATGATAGTTTATGTATATGAAAGCATACATAGATGCCCACGTTTTGATTGTAAATAATGTGATTGATATAATAGAACCTGATGACATGATAAACATTGGAGCTATATGCCTAGTAATTTTAAAGATGTCTCTTTGATACTAACTGTGACAACAGAATCCAAACATCAGATAATTATTAATGCGGAAGAAAACATTAGCAGTGGATTACTGAAAATCACTAAAAATTAAAACCATTTACAAAGAGATCCATTTCTAGGAAGCTCTTATAACAAGAACCAAAATATTATATACACATTATGTTCCACTAAGTACATACCATGTACCCTCTCTTCTCGAGGATTACATACAGTCGTTTCTCTATTAAATCTACACATACGCAACATAAAGCCCTGAGGCATTTAATGCTCAAATCTTAGATGGATCATAAAAGCACTAACTCCTAACTCATAGGACTCATATTTACAAGACACGACAGTCAGTATCTCCACCTGAGATGTCACTATTTTCCCTGATGTTGCTGTCCTTCCCCTAATGTAGGGTTTCTACCTCCTCGTCCTCGTACACCTAAAAACATTGGATCCCAAGGGGTGAGACAATTGAAATTGTCCCAGCGAGAGATATAACTCTCCACCAAAAACATTGTGATTGCAGGTAAACAGTGATATGCTTGAGCAAAGTAATTTCTATCGAACAGTGGGATTAAATCATTATTCAGCAAAATAGAGCAGTATCATATTTTTAAGCATTACAACTATAAATGATAAAGTAGTAGATCATCTATTCATTTTAATAAGGAATATGAAGAACATGTATAATTTATATCCATTTAGGATACAATAACCAATGTAACATCAACCATTGATTTCCATATTTCATCCTTAAACAAATACACTACACGGCTGATTACATTTTACAATCATACTTATGCCATGAGGAAGTGAGCCGTACCGCTCAAATCTAACCTTCGGTTGTGAAACCCAAAGCCGGTGTCATACAAGATCAAAGGAAGAGTTGGACTCCTCGATCTCATCCGTCTTAGTCAATGCGAGACCACAAGCATGACCACAGTCTCTTGCTTAAGTGACCTCAGTCATAGGGTTAGCTCACATGGTTACCCATTCTCTAACCCGCGTTGGTACAGGTCCCGGCGCTAGTAAATCTGAGCTACGGCCAGTTCACCGTGCTCTCTGAGCCATGAACACATTCATGCTCCATCACACTGAGCCATGGGACTGTTCACCATGCTCTTAAACATATCATGAGTCTACAACCGAAGTTGTACTCTAATCCTCCTCATTTTCGTCTAGGAGAAACCTCACATATTCAACAATATATGTTCCATATTAACCAGCAGGAAAACCTGTTTCACCATCACCAACTACTGAAGATGATGGATCTATGGCCAGGGCTCTACATGATAATATTCCACTTGATTAATTAAGTATATTACCATATTCTTTTAGCATCAGTCAAGTTTTCAAACAAGAATTATTATGACAAATGCTATAAAGAAACAATACTCCTGTCAAGTACTTTTCAAAACTTTATAAAGCATTGGGATCTCAATCCCTTATCTCATTGCTGGGAATTCACATCCCTCAATACCACCATCATCACATTTGCTGGATCTGGGTATTCAAACCCTTAGTTCATCACTAAACATGGTTATCACTTATCAGGTAACTATTACCTTTAGGTCATATGACCAAGGTATTCAGGATACTTGTTACACAAGCATCTCACATAGCACACCAGGCATATTCAACTTCTTGTTGTCACCTCTCACTAGGCAACAAATAAAATAATGGCTCACAAGGCCCATTACCATCATATCGCATACCTGGTTATGCTTATTATCTCATGATACCTGCATGGTTAGTACACTTGATAAAAACCATATCAATTTCATATCAACATTATGCAATAAAGTAATAACATTACTATTCCCTTATTAGGGTTAGGACTTCCCATCTTTATCAATTAAGGTTTCACATAACATCACCCTATATTAGGGTTTCACATTACATTATCCCATATTAGGGTTTCACACAATATCACCTTATATTAGGGTTTCACATAACATCATCCATATTAGGGTTTCACACAATATCACCCTATATTAGGGTCTCACATAACATCATCCCATATTAGGGTTTCACACAACATCACCGTATATTAGGTTTTCACACAACATCACCCTATATTAGGGTTTCACATAACATCATCCCATATTAGGGTTTCACACAACATCACCCTATATTAGGGTTTCACACAACATCACCCTATATTAGGGTTTCTTAATCCCATTATCCAAAAATTTGGGTTAGGGTTTTCTATTTCATATCAATTAGGGTTTCTCAACCCATTACCCATGATTAGGGTTTCTCATCTTTCTCGATTAGGGTTTCATGATCACATTATCCAAGATCAATACCCTAATTCAAAACTCCATGCATTTTGGAGAATTTATTGATATTACAATTAGTATCCAAAACCTAACTCATTGATCCATATGTCTAGAATTACATAATACCTTCATAAGTATTCAAATGAACTTATGAATTTTAATTTTCTTTATTGGTTAGGGTTTCCATTCTCCATTGATTAGGGTTTTATGATTACCTTACTAATCCAAACCCTAAATCAGTGCTTCCATATATCTTGGAGCACATAGCATTATTTAAGTATTAAATCATATTTATCAATGTTCCATGTACTTTGGAACACACAACATCATCATCATACCTTATTAGGTTGACTTAACCTCTCACTATGTACATACACCTATGTTTATCATAGTGTATTGAATCTCTCACTTTCATAGGCATTGAGTGATAGTCACTCTAATTATACTAATCACTTAAATATTTTAGAGGTACTTCCATTGAAATCATCCTTGAGATACCCTCCAACCACTTATGGGGTTATTAGTAATTACATTATTTGAACCAATTAGACCTTCAAACGGTCTTGGACCAATTGACCCGTCAAATGGTCTTGAGGTCACTTGACCTTCAAACGGTCTTGAAGACCGTTAGACCTTAAACGGTCTTGGTTCAATTGAATCTCCAAACAGTCTTGAACCTTTTGTACCTCCAAATGGTCTTGAGGTTCCTGACCTCCAAACGATCTTGAGGTTCTTGACCTCCAAATGGTCTTGAGGTGCTTGACCTCCAAACGGTCTTAAGGTGCTTGAACTCCAAACGGTCTTGAAGATTGTTCAACCCTAAATGGTTTGAGACCATTTGATTTTAATATTATTTAACCCCAAACGGTTTGAGACCATTTAGTCCTCAAACGGTCTGAGACCGTTTGGTGAAATCAGCTAGAAAACCGTTTAACCCTAAATTAGGGTTTTGTTCGTCAATTGGTTTAGGGCTTTGAACCCAATTGAGCTAGGGTTCTAAAATTAATTGCATTCGATTTGTTTGAAGTTATTAAGTCACGAGACCAATCAATCCTTGAACCTATTGAAACCATTTAGTATTTAATAGTTTTGAAACCGTTTTCCCTCCAATTGGTTTTGAAACTGTTTGGTCTGGTCTAAAATAGTTTAAAACCGTTTGACCAATACAAAGTGAAACCATTTTCTCATGATATTTCTTGAGGTTTATGCTAAGATGATGTCATCATCATCAAGATTCAGACCTCCGATTTCTATTGCCATATATATATGAAAAATTCAGCAATTATTCAAGAAGAAATTAAAGATTAACATATGATGAGAAATTGAAATCAATAACAACATTTACGGGTTCAAGTTATATAACCCACCTTAAAAGTAGCTTCAGAGCTCCAATCTTCACGTATCTAATGGTGAGAGAAGCTCCTTCAACTATCCAAGGCTCCTTTCCAATTTCTTTGGATACAAAAGACAATCAAGGTTGAGCATTGGATGGACGAGAGAAGAAATTCAATATTGAAATTCGATTTCAACCATCAATTCAAGGTTGAAGATGATCATGGAGCTTACCTTCAGCTTGGGGAACGTTTTACTCCTGCTCCTAAGCTCCTTGGTCTTCTGCCAAATCAAAGTAAGAAAGTGGTTTGCAAAATGGCCTTTCAAGTAAGGAGAAAATCGAATATATGTGATTGATTTTCTAGGAGAGAGAAAGTAGGAGGAATTTCATCCATTATCTTTGCCACATGCCCCCTCCCTTCCTTGCCTCTGAAGCCAACTCCCTTCATACTCAATATCCTCTCGTTTATCCTTGAATTAAAAGCAACCACTTTAAGCACCTTAATTAATATAATACTATTATCCATTTTTAGTGGACATTACTTTTTAATTAACAAATGTGAGTGGGTTTCTTCACCTACTTAGGATATTTCAGTGAAAATCAAGGCATTTGGACGTCCTTGCACTATAGGATTTCAACCAAATCCTTTTCAATTGATGGTCCCTTCAATTGATATATTTATTTTTGCTACAAAATAAATTAGGGTTTCAATTATGCTTAAATCTTGATTATTTTATTATCAAGATTATCTCTCCTCAAAAGTAATTCAAACAAGACGCCCCATTCTTTTTATTTTATCCAAATGATACCAAGAAATGGTAGGGACATTCTTGAAGTGGTATTTTACATATCCAACCCTAGGTTTTGGGTAATTTGCAAATTACACCAAAACTAGCATTCAATGCACAAACATTATTCAAACAAGCTCATTTTTGGAACTTAGGCTTTCACAAGCCATACCTCAGCATCATTCTCATTCTTATGATGCTATAACACTTGAGTAACATTTATCATGTAACATTTGCAAGTTAACCCCTTAAATTGGGTAAATTGCACGTTAGTCCAAAACATGTAAAACATTGTTTCAACATTATTCAAATAGGACCAAAATTTAAACATAAGCTCTCCTTCAGTCTTAATTACTTTTCAAAAGATAAAGACAAGAATCTAAATGACTTACTTAAGCAAACCTTCTAGGGTCAGGCCTTAACCCAGGTCAGGGATGTTACAAATTATCCACCCCTAACAGGGATTTCATCCCCGAAATCATCAAGAGAAAAGAGAAGGGTACTTCCTCCTCATCTCTTCCTCTAGCTCCCACGTAGCTTCTTCAATGCCATGATGATGCCAAAGAACTTTCACCAGAACTATGTCTTTCTTTTTCAACTTTTTGATTCTCCGGTCAAGAATCAACACTGGTCCCTCTACATAGGATATATCATCATTAACTCTACCTCTACATGTTGCAAAACTAATTTCGTGTCAGGGTGACACTTCCTCGGCATGGATATATGGAATACTGGATGCAATCTGTGTAGTTCAGGTGGCAACTCCAACTTATATGCTACCTTTGTTGGGTTTTAGGGGAGGCAGAGAAGGGAGCGGAAACAAAAAATTTCTCCACCAAACCCAGAACAAGGAAACGCGTCAACGTCTATATAATAGGAAAGGATGGTTTGTGGAATCATACCTTGTCCCGAGGATTTCTCGGCGACAATACCTCACGCCTTGTGTGGTCTTCAAATCCGGTCTTGGACGGTGTCTGTGCAGCTCCTGGTCGCACCGGGACTGACGACTCTTGATCTCACCGGACTGTCAGGATTGACAGTTGTCCTCCTGAGCAGCAGAAACCTCCTGCCTCTGAAGTAGTCCACACGGACCACCTGGAACTCCACACTCCTTGTCCCACAAGGAGTTGGAAAGAGTCGCACCCTCCTGTTGACGTACTAGTCGCCAACACACTCTCTTGCCTCCAGTTGCAACTGCAGTTGTCTTTCCCTTGCTGCACCTCCCTTTGCGGGTAGCACTTGCTCGAGCTCTCTCTCAGTTACCAAAACCAGAGAGAAGGACAACTTTGCAAAGCAACTAGTTGCACTGAGTTGTACTTTGAGAAGCCCCCAATACCCCTATATATATAGGAGGGTCATGGGACAGGGTTCTCTATCCCGGGCAATGCGAGACTAAAAGCAGGAGTAGAAGGGTTCGAGATTTTCCACAAAAGCAACCAACTCGCAACCTGAACCGATCGTTTCACAACTGAAATGTTCGGTTGGGGACCTGAACCGGTCGGTTGACACCTCAACCGATCGGTTGGGACACCTCAATTGGTCGGTTCACAAGTGAACCGGTCGGTTGGTGGTCCTGGTCGGTTCCCGATTGACTTTCCTTTTTTTTGTTTCTAATTGGTATCGAATACCAATCCTTGTTCCAATCAAATTGGGCAAGTGAAACACAAGGAAAATTCTCACCAATCCTACTTTCCCAACTTGCTCGGTTGCACTAGTTGAATCGATCATTTCAACATTTGAAGCAATCGGTTCACCCTGACCATAAGCCGATCGACTCAACACTTGAGCTGACCGGTTCACCAAGCTCAGCCGATCGTTTCATCACATGAGCCGATCAGTTGGGAGTGTAGATCGTGCAGAATCAGTCAATTGTGATTTCAATCAATCTGATACTCCAATCAATGCGTCCAACACCTTGAACATTATGATATTGAGCTATCAATTGATTGAGTGTTTAATTGAACTACTAAACTCCTTTAGTAATCAATCTAAACATTGTTTGTGGACAAAACTCCTCTTCTAGGTTAAATCATATGTGTGTGACCCTGTAGGTCCATTTCACGTTGGTAGTGAAAGTCCATAACATTTATGACTTCACAAGCAAAGAGCGGTGCCTAGTCACACATCAGTGCTACCCAAGTGAAAGTAGAAAGTTGGAGAACAACTTTCAATCCTACAATCCGTGAATGGTGTTACAACGAATGTGTAATTCCTTTGTCACTGATATCCCGAATGAACTCAAGGCATGGAACAGTCATCCTGTCAATGTTCATTCACTTTCTTGATCTCAGAGTAGATTGGAAGAGATATGTTATGACATCAATATCACATACTGACTCACACATGTGTGCACACCTTTCTCAATCCTACTCATCAAGTGGCCATGGATATCAAACTCCCTCAGGAGGGAGAAATCCCATATCTATCACTCACCCCTCAAAAGCCCCATGTGTCAAAGCCACCCAATCATCACCTTTATAACAACCCATGTTTCAGGACTGCGTTTGATGATGTCAAAGTGTGCCCAACGACATGTGTTGAGTGGAGTGATTTCAGGTCTAAGAATCACACTCACCACCATCACTGTGAGTACTGACTGTGACTACCATGTCATGGTTCCATGTGTCAAACTCATGGTGGGTCTGTCTGGTACACTTGTTCTCTAACAAGTACCTATGTGTTTGGTTTGATATCTCTATATCATGACTAATGAGATTCTGTCATCAACCAACACCACAATCTAGTATTGTGTGTCATTGTTGTCTATCTACCTTCCACAATGACATCCGACTAGGGACATAACAAGAATGTACAAACTCTTAGCATCCATATGATCTCATCGTTTAGGTCCTCAACCTGAAGGCATATGTCATTGAGTACTGTCATTCTCTAGACATTCAATATGTTCTATCACTATCTCATATGACTGAACCAGAAAGAATTGGAAGCTTGCCTTTGATGTTTATCAAATCAATCTTAATGTATCCCACCAATCATCCCATGATTGGCTCTCAGGGCATACATACCAACAGACTCCCACTTGCACTGTGAGCCAATCACCCTTGAATCATATTCATAGTGATCTTCAAACATGTCCCACGTGTTATTGTGATCTTGTGCTATCATAGTGAGTAATGGCAACACCTTTCCAAAGTCAGTTTAAATTGCATGTCTCTCATCTCTTTGTTGTACGTCACACGTATGAGATGGAGTTGTCGTAATATGTGATCTTGTATTCCTTTGCTAACCTTTAGCCACATTGCATGATCAAGGATTCCATACTTGTCATCAATGAGCGAAATATCTATAAGTTCATCTCATGAACTTCCAGATCCATATAGTATCCACTACTGTTCTCTAACACATAGATACTCGGCATTTCCTTTTAAATGGTTTTATTGGAACATTTCCAATTATCAACAAACTTTCACTTTCATATATCCTATATATATTTTGCGATTGATTTTCTATCCTTTCGGAAGTTCGCATCAATGTAACTCTTTACATCGAACTCTTCCTTATCTCCATAGAACTAGTACTTCTCAAGTACTTATCAAGTTCTTATGGTATTCCAATAACCCTTACTAGAAGTAGACAAACATCCACTCATCATGTCCCACATGCGAGTTATCATGATGAGCACATCATATTGTCATGTCATACATACAAGATGATGAATGCATTTTATTCTTGCCATGTCCATACATGCAGGATAATGGGATGATTACATACATGATAGATCCATATCTATTCTTAGTGTTCCCATTCTTCATAAGAATTGGACACTTGGCCTTGGGATAGTAACTCCATAGACAAGTATTCTCCCACTGAATCTGTGCATACTGAACCCTTCAGTACAGATCGCCAATGTATGCTTTCTCTTTTTAGGTCAAGAGATTCTTCAAGAACTATCTCTATAGATCTCTATTCCTATCACATAGGAAACATCTCTATCTTCCTTAAAGATAATTTCCACTTCTGGATTTGCATTTTAGAACATTTCCATTTCACATCAACATGTGGAATATGAATACGCTCCCACTAAATCACAGATCCCTTCTTTGTCTTTGACATATCAATCAAACCCTTTGACTATATCATCAAAGTAAAGATCCAATTCTGAGTTGCTTGTACTCAATCAATCACATTGATTAGTCCATTGTAACTTATAGACTTCATTTGCATTAGTGGATTCATAAACCTTATAGGTTGTGTCACATACACATCCTTGTTTTATTCCTCATAGGAATGCGGTTTTCGTATCCATATGCTAAATGCCTTAGTCATTAAGTTGCAATCAACAAGCATCATCCTTCTTAAAATGTTATCCATGTGTCTTAACACTTAAGACTCATTTGCACTTATGGATTTCATCCAATGAGTGCTACCATCAAGGTCATACCTTATGGTTGACATGGATGTCATTTAGGATGTAATGGTCATAAACCATAACTCAAAATTTGATTCCTCATATTCATCTAGATAGTTGACTCATCACATGAACAACTCATCACATAGATAATTGAGGTGTATCTGTTAAGGATATAAGAACTCACAACCCTTGTGATTCTTAATTTCTTTTATTAGTGAGGGGCATGTTATTATTAAGAAGAATTAAGTTATTTGATAATCATTCTCTAACTCCTTAGAGTATGCCTTAATCATGAGTTCACTATGATACACTATCATAATCATTCATAAGGATCTCAAACATTTGGTCCAAGTATTTCATTCATTGATCTCATCAAGAATTAACACTTTACCAAATTTGTACTTCATCTATGATAATCTTGAACACTTCAAGATATTCATATTTGAAGTATTAGCATTTGTTCCAATAGGTATGTAAATACATCACATGTATTATACCTAATAGGACAATCATTCTCCCACTAACTTTAGTGAAGATTGATTAATCATGTCCAAGATATTCATGTCTCTTACTGGTTCTCTAACCAAAAGAGTCTAGATTTATCCATCATATGGAAACTAGAAATGAATTCCTCATGATTGATGCTAATTAGATTGTTTGAGTTATCAATAACATTAGGTATCATTTTATCTTATACATACCATGTATTACAAGATAAACAAGGCATTGCCACAAAGATCATATCTTTAAGATTGAAACATCAACTTTATTAATTGCCATGATTGTCATACAATATGCAAAATAAAGTGTTTCTATCTGTTGGCAATATATGAAATAATAGTTCTCAACTCTATTTCGTGCCCTTTAGGCTGAAATAAACTGAACGATACTCATATCTATGGCAGAAACACTTGCTCCAATGATGGGTACTTCTTTCTTGGTCCTTTCACAAAGGCCATCACTTCTTTGCGGATCTTGCATATCATATATGATAGATCTATATATTGGCATCATATACCTCAGATAAAGAAGCGGTTCATTTCATGATACCTTAGGTGGAGATCTCCATCCCCTCCTTCATCTTCTTTTTTTCTTCTAGATATAGAGGGCAATTCCCTCATACACCCTTTCCCCATGTGCCTTGAGGCTGAAGACAGCTTGGATTGCTGGCTAGCATCAGAACACTTCTTTGCTTTGCCCTTATCCTTGCCCTTAAGAATTACCTTTGTCTTTGATCACATCAAAGATTATGGTTTGTCTTTCTTCATCTTTGCCTCTACTATCATCAACATGTCCAACAACTCTGTCAACGCTTGTCAAAGTTGTTCATGTTGTAGTTTATCATGAATTGTATGATTCTCACAACATTTGTAGTATCATACCAATAGCCAACTCTTGGCTCAGAGGGAATCCTTCTTAGTTAGGTTTTCCACATACGCAATCACATTGAGTGTGTGAATACCTTACTGGATCTCCTTCTGTCATGACATACTAGGACAGTGTCTTGGAGACATCATATGTCTCATGTTGTCTCTACAACTCATAGTTCAGAGAACACAACATCAAGCACTCCTCATCAATGTCTTCCTCGGTATGCTTCCATAAGCATACTTTCAGCCATTGATGTGGTGGGATTGAGTTTATCTGGTCTTGGTATAACTAGGACTTAGAGCTTTCACTCTTTGAGAACACTTCTCATCATCCTAACCAGTCGTGGAATTATTCCCATTTAATTTGTTGGTCTCAAAGACCGATCGCAAATAAAATGATTATTGTTGATTAACCATTTATTTTAACAAAAGGAAATATATGCAATTTTAGTCCAAAAACTCATTTTTGACTTATTTGATTGATTTGAAAGATTGATGATATAATTAGGCCTTTAATTAATTATCACTCCCATTATTTTACTTCAAATTGATAGCCCTCACCATCGATTCGGAAGATTGTAGCATACAACCTTCTAGTGGGCAAGATCCTGAAATCCTCTAAGTCATGGACCAGCTAGGGTTGTCACCCACAACATAGATCTCTCAGGTAGGCAACTTTTGCCAATTGCATCATATGCAACTCTTGATAAGATGTCATATGCAACTCCTTGCCATGATCATCTCCATGCCTCAAGGTACTAGATCCCATCTAGATCACCTTGTTAAGTCTGACCCAAAGCAAACACGATGAATATGCACCCTTCTAGGGCAGACCCACACATTCATCCTTCACGCTTCCACGAGATAGACGGTGCACCACGCTAGGGCGTGCCCACACTTGGCCGATCAAGCTTTTCACGTGTGTCGCATTTGGAAGGCATCTAAAACTTAATATTTAATGAGGGATTTTGTTTTTATATTCATATACATATCCAATCACCACAATACATAGTATGTATCATATACATGCTATATCCCACAGAAAACATGCACAAACGATAAAAGCGATGATTATGGCCATCCTAATGTGATTCCTCGAGCCAAGAGGAATCACGGTCATCTAGGTCTACATCACATGCAACCTGTACAAGATTATCTCTGTGCTTTTGCCTTCTGAGTTGATCAACTCATCATATGAATGATCTGCTCTCTCTGGCCGGTCGTCTGGGTGCCACTAGCCGATCGGTTGGCTCCTCCAACCGATCAGTTCACATGGTCATCGTGCATCTCATCCTGGCTTCCACCCGCTCATCTCGCTCCTCGAACGGTCATCGACCGATCGGTTCACTCCTTGAACCGATCGTCTGGAACGTCAACCGATCGGTTCATGCCTTGAACCGATCATCTCAGCTGTCGTCTTGATGTCCTCCGTTCTTTGACATAACAGGAAATAAAATTCTATCCTATTTTACATTGTAAAAGAGAAACCTCGAGTTACATTCGAGGGGAGCAAAGGTAGGAAAGAAATCTCAAATTATTTTGAGTTGCATCAGGAATAGGAGAAGGAAGATCGGTGCATAGACCGAGATGCAAGCAACCATATACAACCATACACAGATATGGTTTATTGGCCATAACCACGCTATACATCCACCACAAAACTCGTTTAAGGGTGACGCGTATCGAGTGCATTAATAATACATATCATATATGTAATTGGGATTTGTAGATTTAGGATTGGACATGCATAAAGCCAATATTATTCACATCGAATGCAATAAATAAAGGTGACAAACCAAAATTGATCATATCGATATTCCTAAAATATAGAGCAGTTGACGTGGATCTGATACCACTGTTGGGTTTTAGGGGAGGCAGAGAAGGCAGCGGAAACAAAAATTTTCTCCCCCAAACCCGGAACAAGGAAACGCGTCAATGTCTATATAATAGGAAAGGATGGTTTGTGGAATCATACCTTGTCTCGAGGCTTTCTCGGCAAATTTACCTTGCGCCTTGCGCGGTCTTCAAAGCCGGTCTTGGACGGTGTCTGTGCAGCTCCTGGTCGCACCGGGACTGACGACTCCTGATCTCACCGGACTGTCGGGATTGACAATTGTCCTCCTGAGCGGCATAAACCTCCCACCTCTGAAGTAGTCCACACGGACCACCTGGAACTCCACACTCCTTGTCCCATAAGGAGTTGTAAGGAGTCGCACCCTCTTGTTGACGTACTAGTCGCCAGCACACTCTCTTGCCTCCAGTTGCAACTGCAGTTGTCTTTCCCTTGCTGCACCTCCCTCTGCGGGTAGCACTTTCTTGGGCTCTCTCTCAATTACCAAAACCAGAGAGAAGGACAACTTTGCAGAGCAACTGGTTGCACTGAGTTGTACTTTGAGAAGCCTCCAATACCCCTATATATAGGAGGGTCATGGGGCAGGGTTCTCTATCCCGGGCAATGCGGGACTAAAAGAAGGAGTAGAAGGGTTCAAGATTTTCCACAAAAGCAACCAACTCTCAACTTGAACCGATCGGAACCAGTCGGTTGACACCTCAATCGATCGGTTGGGACACCTCAACCGGTCGGTTCACAAGTGAACCGGTCAATTGGTGGTCCTGGTCGGTTCCCGATTTACTTTCCTTTTTCTGTTTGTAATTGGTATCGAATAACAATCCTTGTTCCAATCAAATTGGGCAAGTGAAACACAAGGAAAATTCTCACCAATCCTACATTCCCAACTTGCTCGGTTGCACCAGTTGAATCGATCGTTTCAACATTTGAAGCAATTGGTTCACCCTGACCATGAGCCGATTGACTCAACACTTGAGCCGACCGGTTCACCAAGCTCAGTCGATCGGTTCATCACATGAGCCGATCGGTTGGGAGTGCAGATCGTGCAGAATCAGTCAATTGTGATTTCAATCAATCTGATACTCCAATCAATGTGTCCAACACCTTGAACATTATGATATTGAGCTATCAATTGATTGAGTGTTTAATTGAACTACTAAACTCCTTTAGTAATAAATCTAAACATTGTTTGTGGACAAAACTCCTCTTCCAGGTTAAATCCTATGTGTGTGATCATGCAGGTCCATTTCACGTTGGCAGTGAAAGTCCATAACATTTATGACTACACAAGAAAAGAGCGGTGCCTAGTCACACATTAGTGCTACCCAAGTGAAAGTGGAAAGTTGGAGAACAACTTTCAATCCTACAATTCGTGAATGGTGTTACAGCGAATGTATAATTCCGTTGTCACTGATATCCCAAATGAACTCAAGACATGGAACAGTCATCCTGTCAACGTTCATTCACTTTCTTGATCTCATAGTAGATTGGAAGAGATATGTTATGACATCAGTATCACATACTGACTCACACATGCGTGCACACCTTTCTCAATCCTACTCATCAAGTGGCCATGGATATCAAACCCCCTCAGGAGGGACAAATCCCATATCTATCACTCACCCCTCAAAAGCCCCATGTGTCAAAGCCACCCAATCATCACCTTTATAACAACCCATGTTTCAGGACTACGTTTGATGATGTCAAAGTGTGCCCAATGACATGTGTTGAGTGTAGTGATTTCAGGTCTAAGAATCACACTCACCACCATCACTGTGAGTACTGACTGTGACTACCATGTCATGGTTCCATGTGTCAAACTCACAGTGGGTCTGTCCGGTACACTTGTTCTCTAACAAGTACCTATGTGTTTGGTTTGATATCTCTATATCATGACTTATGTGATTCTGTCATCAACCAACACCACAATCTAGTATTGTGTGTCATTGTTGTCGATCTACCTTCCACAATGACATCCGACTAGGGACATAACAAGAATGTACAAACTCTTAGCATCCGTATGATCTCATCGTTCAGGTCCTCAACCTGAAGGCATACGTCATTGAGTACTGTCATTCTCTAGACATTCAATCTGTTCTATCACTATCTCATATGACTGAACCAGAAAGAATTGGAAGCTTGCCTTTGATGTTTATCAAATCAATCTTAATGTATCCCACCAATCATCCCATGATTGGCTCTCAGGGCATACATACCAACAACCTTCCCAATCCATTCAGTGATTGGATAAGGCCCCATATATCTAGGAGCTAACTTACCCTTCTTTCCAAATCTACGAACACCTTTCCAAGGTGAGACTTTGAGATATACTCTATCTCCAACTTGGAATTATAAAGGTCTTCGCCGTTTATCAGCGTATGACTTCTGTCTATATTGTGCAGCCTTTAACTGTTGTTGTATTACTTTAATCTTTTTGGATGTTTGTTGTACTACTTCAGGACCCAAAAGTTGATATTCCCCTATTTCATACCAGCATAATGGAGATCTACAACGTCTACCATATAATGCTTCATATGGTGCCATATCAATATTGTGCTAATAACTATTGTTGTAAGCGAATTCTATTAAGCTCAAGTGTATGTCCCAACTTCCTACAAACTGAAGGACACATGCCCTAAGCAAATCCTCCAAAGCTTGTATAGTTCTCTCAGATTGTCCATCTGCCTGTGGGTGAAAGGCGGTACTAAACCTTAACTGCTTACCCAAAGCTTTATGTAGTCATTCCCAAAAATGACTCGTGAACTGGGGACCTCTATCAGAAACAATTGTCGCTGAAACCCCGTGCAAACACACTATTTCATCTATATAGATCTATGCAAACTTTTCAGTAGTATAGGTTGTTTCGATAGGAAGAAAATGTGCTAACTTAGTCAACCTATCAACTATCACCCAAATGGAATCATGACTTTTGGCTGTTCTTGGCAAACCAACCACAAAGTCCATGGTCACGTGATCCCATTTCCACTATGGTATAAGTAAGGGTTACATTGTTCCTGCGGGGTTCTGATGTTCAGCTTTAACCTGCTGACATACTGGACACCGCATAACAAATTCAGCTATATCTTTCTTCAAACCAAGCCACCAATACATATATTTCAAGTTATGATACATTTTGGTGCTCCCTGGATGCATTGCATACATAGATGAGTGAAATCCCTCCATGACTAACTTCCTTAAGTCATTGGCATCAGGTACTACCATCCTACCATTGTAACAAACTACCTCATCATCTGACTCATGAAACCCATCCTGTTTCTCACTACCATACTCTGACCTAATTTGTTGAATCACAATATCATCCTATTGTGCCTCTTTGATCTGTTGTTTCAGAGTAGGTTTTATGTGCATCTCAGATAACAGTCTGGCTAACAAGGATACTTTAAGTTGTACATTGTTTTGCCTCAAAGAGACAAACATGTCTCGTTTAATGCATACTAAAGAGTTCAACTGTGCTTTGTCCATGTTTGGCAATGATGATGGTTTTCTACTTAGTGCATCAGCCACTACATTAGACTTTCCTGGATGATAATCAATTGTACAATCATAGTCCTTGTTTAACTCCATCCAGCGGCATTGTCTCATGTTCAACATAAAAGATATATTTTAAGTTCTTATGGTCTATAAAAATCTGGAATGTCTCTCCATAGAGATAATGTCTCCAGATCTTCAACGCATGAACCACTACAGTTAATTCTAGATCGTGTGTTGGATAATTTTCCTCATGTTTCTTAAGCTTTCGAGAAGAAAAAGAAATCACTTGTTTATCCTGCATCAACACACATCCTAGACCATTCTTAGAAGCATCACAGAAAACAATATACCCCTTTCCCTTCTTAGGTAACACTAACACAGGTGCGCTAACCTTTCTTTCAACAACTGAAAGGAATGTTGACACTTGTCATTCCAAATAAAAGGAACCTCCTTCCTTGTCAACTTGGTTAGGGGTAATGCTATAGAGATGAAGTTCTTAATGAACCTCCTATAGTAGCCTGCCAGTCCTAGAAAACGGTGTATCTTTGTTGTTGTCTTTGGCTGTTCCCACTCCAAGACAGATTATGCCTTTTTAGGGTCAACACAGATACCTGAGGCAGATATTACGTGTCCTAGGAAAGACACTTCTGATAACTAGAATTCACACTTACTGAATTTGTCATATAGCTTGTGCTCTCTTAGTAAAGTTAGAGCCTGACGATGGTGTTGCTCATGCTGTCGAGCATCTCTACTATAACCATGATATCATCTATAAAGACTACTATGAATTGATCAAGGAATGGTCGGAATATTTTGTTCATGAGTTCCATGAATGCAGCTAGTGCATTAGTTAGTCCAAATGACATAACTATGAACTCATAGTGACCATACCTTGTCCTAAAGGCTGACTTAGGTATGTCACTCTCCTTGATGCACAATTGATGGTATCGTGACCTCAGATCTACTTTATAAAAGATAGTTTCACCACACAACTAGTCAAACAAGTCATCTATCCTTGGCAGAGGATATTTGTTATTTATGGTTACTTTGTTTAGCTGTTTATAGTCGATGCATAACTGCATAGACCCATCTTTCTTTTTAACGAAAAGAACCGGAGCACCCCATGGTGAAGTACTCAGTCGAATAAAACCCTTTTCATGCAACTCATGTAACTGTTTCTTGAGTTCTGCCATCTCAGTAGGTGCCATTCTATAAGGTGTTTGAGCTATTGGTTGTGTACCCGGGATTAGATTAATCTCAAAATCAATCTCTCGAGGTGGAGGAACACCTAGAAGTTCCTCAGGTAACACATCCTCAAACTCCCTAACAATCGGATCATCAAAAATATTAGGAATCTCTATTCTGGTATCTACCACATGTGCCAAGAATGCAAAACATCCTTATCTCATCAACTTCTCAGCTACCATAGATGACACTAGGCAGGTTGGAAGAATCTTTATGTCCCCCTGAAAGATCCATGTATCACCATTGTGTGTGAACATAGCCTGCTTGGAACCACAATCCAAGACAACCTTATACTTTTCTAGGGTGTCTATTCCAAGGATTATGTTGAACCCATGCATCTCAAGTGGTATAAGATCCACCTCAACACTATGTTCTAAAAAATAAAGAACACAGGGAGAACATACCTCCCATAGCACTACAGATCCAACTAATGGAGTTTCTAATAACAAGTTATCTGCTCTATGACTGACACTTATATTACAGTCATGAATCACTTCTTGAGTGATAAAGGAATGTGTAGCACCCAGATCAATCAAAATAGATACAAAGCAGGATAAAGACATATCAGAATGAAATAATTCCATCTGACCTGTCACGACTCGTGGGTTAACCACTGCTTTCGACTGATTCATAGCATAGAATCTTGCCATTGCTGGTTGTCGACTACTTACTCTATTATTGGATGTGGATGAGCCAGCTTGGGACGCCTGTCCACATCCTCGAGTGCCACTAGAAAATTGTTTCCTCTGATGACCTTGTAGACTCCGCCTTAGTGGTTGGGTTACACTCACGTTTCTTGCTAGACAATCTTTCATCAAATGCCCCATTTTCCCACATTTATAATAGCTTTTGTTCTCCCACCGTGGCCTAGATGGTCCTGTTACTGACATTGATGATGATCTGTGTGCTCCCTCTGGTGGTAAACTATGACCTCTACCCTTACTGGATATCCACTGTGTTTGAGTATTAAACCTCGGTGGTGTTGTTGGTGCAGAAAACATTGGTTTCTTAAAACTCTCGGACCTCTGTCCTTAGAACTATGTATATACTTTCTTACTGTGAGCATGACGCTTCTCAGTCACAGAGCTTTCTATCCGCCTAACTGACTCCACAAAATTGGCAAACCTGTCCCTATTCTCTAGAACATATAAGGGTGTGGTCAAATTAGCATTCAAACCCTTCTCAAAATGTTGAATCCTTTCCTCATCTGTAGAAGCCATGTGCGGATAGAACTATAGAAGCTCCATGAACTTAGCTTCATACTCACTAATGTTCATCGGTCCTTGCCTTATTCGTTCAAATTGAGAAATCTTCTCATCCAGGTAAGTCTTGGGAAAATATCTACTAACGAACTCTCATCAGAACTCTTCCCATCCGACTTCAACACCTGGCCTTTTACCTTCTTCTATGGCCCACCAATGGCCAGCACTCCCCTTTAATAGGTACACTGCATGCCTAACCTTCTCAGCTTCTGGGATATTAAGAATTCTGAAGGCCTTTTCCAGTTCATTCAGCCACAAGTCTGCATCTGTTGGGTCATCTGTACTAGCATAATCAGTGGCTCCTACCTGTCGAAGCCATTCAAAAGTCTTTCCAGATCCATGCCCCTCACTGTGAGCTAGTGCCCTAGGTGCAAGTGGTGGCATCCAATCCACCATCTGTGTCATAGTCTCCATGAACTGCCCAAACAGAGCATGGATAGCTGGGTTTTCTAGTGTAGCTTGATCAAGCTGGGGATGTTCAGGTATTGGTTCTTCTCTAGGCTGATCCCCTGCACCTCCTCCTGGTGCAGCAACACTGCTTTCAGCAGCATGCTCTTCGTGTGATCCATCCATCTTCAAGATTTACTTCTTCTCCTGAGAGCAGAAGTCACTATCAGATAAACTGAAAGACACTAGAACAAACTCAACAACCTTAATCCTATCTCTCTATCGACTTAGCGAACCTAGAGCTCTGATACCACTAAACTGTGATGACAGACTCCAAACATCAGATAATTATTAATGCGAAAGAAAACATTAGCAGTGGATTACTGAAAATCACTAAAAATTAAAACCATTTACAAAGAGATCCATTTCCAAGAAACTCTTATAACAAGAACCAAAATATTATATACACATTTTGTTTCATTAAGTGCATACCATGTACCCTCTCTTCTCGAGGATTACATACAACAATTTATCTGTTAAATCTACACATACGCAACATAAAGCCCTGAGGCATTTAATGCCAAAATCTCAGATCGATCATAAAAGCACTAACTCCTAACTCCTAGGAGCTGAGAGTCTAAAGATGACTCATATGACTCATATTTAGAAGACACGACAGTCAATATCTCCACCTGAGCTGTCACTGTTTTCCTTGATGTTGCTGTCCTTCCCTTGTTGTAGGGTTTCTACCTCCTTGTCCTCTTCCACCTAAAAATGTTGGATCCCACAGGGGTGAGACAATTGAAATTGTCCCAGCGAGAGATATAACTCTCCGCCAGAAACATTATTATTGCAGGTAAACAGTGATATGCTTGAGCAAAGTAATTTCTATTGAACAGCGGGATTAAATCATTATTAAGCAGAATAGAGCAGTATCATATTTTAAGCATTACATTTATAAATGATAAAGCAGTAGATCATCTATTCATTTTAATAAGGAATATGAAGAACATGTATAATTTATATCCATTTAGGATACAATAAGCAATGGAACATCAACCATTGATTTCCGTTTCATCCTTAAAAAAATACACTACACGGCTAATTACATTTTACAATCATACTTATGCCATGAGGAAGTGAGTCATACCGCTCAAATCCAACATTCGGTTGTGAAACCCAAAGCCGGTGCCATACAAGATCAAAGGAAGAGTCGGACTCCTTGGTCTCATCCATCTCTGTCAGTGCAAGACCACAAGAAGGACCACAGTCTCTTTCTTAAGTGACCTCAGTCACAGGGTTATCTCACATGGCTACCCATTCTCTAGCCCGCCTTGGTATAGGTCTCGGTGCTAGTAAATCTGAGCTACGGGCCAATTCACTGTGCTCTCTAGTCTGTGAACACATTCATGCTCCATCACACTGAGCCATGGGCCTGTTCACCATGCTCTTAAACATATCATGAGTCTACAACCAAAGTTGCACTCTAATCCTCCTCATTTTCGGCTAGGAGAAACCTCACATATTCAACAATATACATTCCAAATTAAACCCGTTTCACCATCACCAGCTACTGATGATTATGGATCTATGGTCAGGGCTCTACATGATAATATCACACTTTATTAATTAAGTATATTACCATATTCTTTTAGCATCAGTCAAGTTTTCAAACAAGAATTATTATGAAAAATGCTATAAAGAAACAATACTCCTTTCAAGTACTTTTCAAAACTTTATAAAGCATTGGGATCTCAATCCCTTGTCTCATTGCTGGGAATCCACATCCCTCAATACCACCATCATCACATTTGTTGGATATGGGTATTCAAACCCTTAGTTCATCACTAAACATGGTTATCACTTATCAGGTAACTATTACCTTCAGGTCATCTGACCAAGGTATTCAGGATACTTGTTACACAAGCATCTCACATAGCTCACCAGGAATATTCAACTTCTTGTTGTCACCTCTCACTAGGCAACAAATAAAATAATGGCTCACAAGACCCATTACCATCATAGCTCATACCTGGTTATGCTTATTATGTCATGATACTTGCATGGTTAGTACACTTGATAACAACCATATCAATTTCATATCAACATTATGCAATAAAAGAATAACATCACTATTCCCTTATTAGGGTTAGGACTTCCCATCTTTATCAATTAAGGTTTCACATAACATCACCCTATATTAGGGTTTCACATAACTTTATCCCATATTAGGGTTTCACACAATATCACCCTATATTAGGGTTTCACATAACATCATCCCATATTAGGGTTTCCCACAACATCACCCAATATTAGGGTTTCACATAACATCATCCCATATTAGGGTTTCACACAACATCACCCTATAGTAGGGTTTCACACAACATCACCATATATTAGGGGTTCACATAACATCATCCCATATTAGGGTTTCACCCAACATCACCCTATATTAGGGTTTCACACAATATCACCCTATATTAGGGTTTCTTAATCCCATTATCCAAAATTTTGGGTTAGGGTTTTCTATTTCATATCAATTAGCGTTTCTCAACCCATTACCCATGATTAGGGTTTCTCATCTTTCTCGATTAGGGTTTCATGATCACATTATCCAAGATCAATACCCTAATTCAAAACTCCATGCATTTTGGAGAATGCATTGATATTACAATTAGTATCCAAAACCTAACTCATTGATCCACATGTCTAGAATTACATAATACCTTCATAAGTATTCAAATGAACTTATGAATTGTAATTTTCTTTATTGGTTAGGGTTTCCATTCTCCATTGATTAGGGTTTTATGATTACCTTACTAATCCAAACCCTAAATCAGTGCTTCCATATATCTTGGAGCACATAGCATTATTTATGTATTAAAGCATACTTATCAATTTTCCATGTACTTAGGATTAGGAGCACACAATATCATCATCATACCTTATTAGGTTGACTTAACCTCTCACTAAGTACATACACCTATGTTTATCATAGTGTATTGAATCTCTCACTTTCATAGGCATTGAGTGATAATCACTCTAATTATACTAATCACATAAATATTTTAGAGGTACTTCCATTGAAATCATCCTTGAGATACCCTCCAACCACTTATGGGGTTATTAGTAATTACATGATTTGAACCAATTAGACCTTCAAATGGTCTTGGACCAATTGACCCTTCAAACGGTCTTGAGGTCACTTGACCTTCAAACGGTCTTGAAGACCGTTAGACCTTAAATGGTCTTGGTTCAATTGAATCTCCAAATGGTCTTGAACATTTTGTACCTCCAAATGGTCTTGAGGTGCTTGACCTGCAAACGGTCTTGAGGTCTTGAGGTGCTTGACCTCCAAACGGTCTTTAGGTGCTTGACCTCCAAATGATCTTGAAGATTGTTCAACCCTAAATGGGTTGGGACCGTTTGATTTGAATATTATTTAACCCCAAATGTTTTGAGATTGTTTAGTCCTCAAACGGTCTGAGACTGTTTGGTCAAATCAGCTTGAAAACTGTTTAACCCTAAATTAGGGTTTTGTTCCTCAATTGGTTTAGGGCTTTGAACCCAATTGAGCTAGGGTTATAAAATTAATTGAATTTGATTTGTTTGAAGTTATTAGGTCATGAGGCTAATCAATCCTTGAACCTATTGAAACCATTTTCTCTTTAACAATTTTGAAACTTTTTTCCCTCAAATCGGTTTTGAAACGGTTTGGTCACCAAACGGTTTGAAATCGTTTGGTCTAAAACGGTTTAAAACCATTTGACCAATACAAAGTGAAACTGTTTGCTCATGATATTTCTTTAGGTGTGTGCTAAGATGATGTAATCATCATCAAGCTTCAAACCTCCAATTTCTATTGTCATATATATGAAAAATTCAGCAATTATTCAAGAAGAAATTAAAGATTAACATATCAATTGAAATCAATAACAACATTTATGGGTTCAAGCTATATAACCCACCTTCAAAGTAGCTTCAGAGCTCCAAGCTTCACGTCTCTAATAGTGATAGAAGCTCCTTAAACTATCCAAGGCTCGTTTCCAATTTCTTTGGATGCAAAAGACAATCAAGGTTGAACATTGGATGGAGGAGAGAAGAAATTCAATGTTGAAATCCAATTTCAACCATCAATTCAAAGTTGAAGATGATCATGGAGCTTAACTTCAGCTTGGGGAACGTTTTACTCCTGCTCCTAAGCTCCTTGGTCATCAGCCAAAGAAAATAAAGAAAGTGGTTTACAAAATGGCCTTTCAAGTAAGGAGAAAATCAAATATATGTGATTGATTTTCTAGGAGAGAGAAAGTAGGAGGAATTTCATCCATTATCTTTGCCACATGTCCCCTCCCTTCCTTGCCTCTGAAGAAAACTCCCTTCATCCTCAATATCCTCTCTTTTATCCTTGAATTAAAATCAACCACTTTAAGCACCTTAATTAATATAATACTATTATCCATTTTTAGTGGACATTACTTTTTAATTAACAAATGTGAGTGGGTTTCTTCACCTACTTAGGATATTTCCATGCAACTCAAGGCATTTGGACGTCCTTGCACTATAAGATTTCAACCAAAGCCTTTTTAATTGATGGGCACCTCAATGGATATATTTATTTTTACTACAAAATAAATTAGGGTTTCAATTATGCTTAAATCTTGATTATTTTATTATCAAGATTATCTCTCCTCAAAAGTAATTCAAACAAGACGCACCATTCTTTTTATTTTATCCAAATGATACCAAGAAACAGTAGGGACATTCTTGAAGTGGTATTTTACATATCCAACCCTAGGTTTTGGGTAATTTGCAAATTACACCAAAACTAGCATTCAATGCACAAACATTATTCAAACAAGCTCATTTTTGGAACTTAGGCTTTCACAAGCCATACCTCAGCATCATTCTCATTCTTATGATGATATAAAACTTGAGGAAAATTTATCATGTAACATTTGCAAGGTAACCCCTCAAATTGGGTAAATTGCACTTTAGTCCAAAACAGGTAAAACATTGTTTCAACATTATTCAAATAGGACCAAAATTGAAACATAAGGTCTCCTTTAGTCTTAATTACTTTTCAAAAGATAAAGAAAAGAATCTAAATGACTTACTTAAGCAAAGATTATAGGGTTAGGCCTTAACCCAGGTTAGGGATGTTACACTAACCATGCATGTTACAAGATGAATTCATCACCAAGTAAGAGCTATGAGGCACATGTGTTTGAATAAAACTGTATCGTGATGATAACTCTTGTTGATGAGGTAACATGCATCACCAGTATGGTAAGATACGTCTGAGGACCTGATAAAGGCTGAGTTCCTAGTGAGGTGTTAACCTCTTGTTGATGAGATAGGGATTCTTATCCCAAGTGGTGATGTAAGATGGTGATGATGCCTTGAGAGGCAGTGGCTTTCTGTGATGAGGGATTGAGATCCCAGGATAATGTGATGATGGCAGTGATAATGTAACTCAATATTTGTATGTTTTACAACTTGGTTGCCTCAAAAATCCACTTAAAATATAGTAAATAATTATAGTAAAACTGAACATGTAGTTTGCCCTGGCCATAGATCCATCATCGTCAGTAGCTGGTAATGGTGAAACGGGTTCTCCTACGGGTTAACCCAGAGCGTATATTGTTGAATATGTGGGGTTTCTCCTAGCCGAAAATAGGAGGATTTGAGTGCAACTACAGTTGTAGACTCAGGATATATATAGAGCATGGTGAACATGTCCATGGCTCAAGATATGTGAAAGAGCATGAATGTGTTCATGGCTCAGAGCATGGTGAATAGGCATGTGGCTCCAGTTTTACTAGTTTCGAGACCTGTACCAAGGTGGGCTAGAGTTATGGGTAGCTTGCAGAGCTGACCCTGTGGCTGAGGCCACTTAAAGCATGAGACTGCGGTCCTGCTTTGGTTCTCATGCACTGAGTACAAGGAGGAGAGGTCATGGAGTCCGACTCTTCCATTGACCTTGTATGGCACCGACTTTGGGTTTCGCAACCGTCGATTGGATCTGAGTGGTATGGCTCACTTCCTCAGGGCATAATAATATGTAATTCAACCGAATAGTGTTTATTTCTTAGTACAAAATACGGAACCTTGGTTGAGACCTTGCTTGTGTAGTTGATCTTGTTATACCTTGCAGTTACTTATACATTTCTTATGTTTTGTGATAAGATCTTATAAATCTTATCTTGTCAATCATGTTCCATAAAGAAAATCAGGTTATATGCCTCTCGTAATCTTGGTAATATGGATGATATAGTTATTTTTGCTCTGTACGCTGCTCATATAATCTACTTATATCAGTTATCTGCTTTTCTTACTTTAAGTTTTCTGGAGTTTTATAGTTTCGGTGGGGAGTTATGTTTCTCGCTGGGACTGTGTGTCTCACCCCACTGGTTTACAACCTTTTTAGGTGATCGCGCTAGACATGGTGGTGGTCGTGAGGTTGCGGCCGAGCAGCAAGAAGAGCAGTAGAAGGCAAGAGATGGACATACTGCCTGTTTTGGTGTTTTGTACTAGAATCCTAGAGTCATCCCTGTACTCTCAGGTCTATGGGAGGTGTTTTGACGATGTTTCACGATGTATAGTTGTTGTACTCTTATTCATCATGTTGTTGTCCTTATGTGGCTTGTTATGTACATATAAACAGGTGATGAACTCATGTGCTGGCAAGCCAGCTGGTTTTTGTAAGTTGTGTACTTATATCAAGGTTTGCGTATGTTTATATAACATGTTTCATTGCAAGATCTGGATGTAATAAGTTTTCCCTTATATGTCTTTCCGCAGACGGTTTTAATTAACTCGTGTTTTTGGTAATATGTGGTTTATGGAAGTTCCACACATTTTCGCGTGTCACCTTGCTGTCTGTGTGATGGCGGGGTGTCACAACTTATGAGAATGCTAGAATCTATAAAGAACGCACAAAGTTGTGGCATGATGGTCATCTCAAGAGGAAGGACATTCAAGTGGGAGACCAAGTTCTTCTGTTCAACTCAAGACTAAGGTTAATTCTAGGAAAACTCCATTCCCACTGGTCAGGACCTTACATCGTCAAGAGCATCTCCCCACATGGTGCTTTTTTTATGGAGTGAAAAGTCAGGCGAATTCATGGCAAATGGTCAATGACTGAAGAGATATTTTACCTCAGTCGACACAGGCACCGAAGCAATATTGGAACTCACCAATCCAATGTATCCACCGTGAAAGTTGACGAAACCAAGTCAAGCCATCGACATAAAACAAAGGCACTTGTCGGGAGGCAACTCAATCAATAAATTCATATTTAGTTTCAATTTTGAATTAGAAATTTTTCTTATTTTTTTTTAAGATAATTTTGCACCAAATAAAATTGCATTGTGAGATGCTATCTTGAGTTATGAATGATCTTTATGTTTGAGATTTTTAGATGGAGGACGCACACTGATTGGAACGCAACCACATCTGGTGGTCCAAATGGCATGAACTTTCCCCTCCATTTCGGATTTAGAGTTTGTTCGGGATGAGAAAATTTCTAAGTTTGGGGTGGAGGGTGGGTGGTATGTATCTTACTTTCTACCTTCACCCATCTAATTCAAACTTAAGATTTCATCATTGCATTTTTTTACCAAAATTTTCAAATGTTCAAAAAAATTTAAAAATTTTCAAAGACTTTGCACAGAAACTTGATGAAGTTTTGACACTTTTCAATTCGATCTCTATGCATTTTGGATCATTATACCCTCCTTATTCGAAGCAGATCCTCAAAGAACCTTCTTCTGAAAACTAGCCTTTTGATTGAAATCATCTTGTGAAGCTTATGAACCCTAACATCATGATCTTTATGTAAAAATGGAAAGCATCTGTCAAACTGATAGGGATCAAACACTTCATGCTTCCTAACTGACTAGTGGAATAACAACATGTAATCCCCACTGGATCCTCATCAAGCCATTATTTGAGCAGAGTATGATAAAGAGAACAACCCAGTGCACGAAATTGTAAATCAAGTTGCATTCTGATCTGAACTCTCTTCTACACTTCTTCTATCATATTCGTACCCCTCCATCCATTAAAAAGAAACAAAAAAAAGCCAAAATAGTGTCAAACCCTAAGTTCGGGGTGGCACACCACTTTCCTCTATATCCACTTTTTCCATACCCCTTGCAAATTAATAGGGGCGTACCACCAAGAAAAGATGCCAAAGCGCACACAAAAAATGCAATCTCGAGTCGAATAGAGGAGAGATTCGCACAAAAAATGCAATAAATGAAATTGCAAATAATATAATAAAAATCTTGAGTCAAATAGAGGAGATATTTATTCCTTCCTTCCATACCACCCTTCACTCCCTTTTCTACCTAAAGGCACAATAAATGCCTACATTACCCTGAAATACACCAGTGTCAGATCAGATGCACACTTGTTGTTCTGCGGGTACCTTTGGACTCTTACAAAACTCTTTGACATGCTTGTTGGAAAAAAGTGAGGAGGAAGTGAAGTTGGAAAGAAAACTCAAGAACGAAGATATCGTAAGATGTGTTCAGTGGTCTCAGGAAGTTGGGATGCTTAGTCATATTGAGCAAAAAAGAAACATTCGTGATGTGAAGAGGAGGCAATCACGTGATCAGAGAGTATCCATTTGGCGATTGTTTCAGATTTTGTGTTACTTGAGGACGAGCAACGTTTAAGTTCGGGGTATTTTGATGAATGCATATTCATCATGATTTTCAATCGCCTCTCTGGGACCAATTCGATTCAATACTTTCGAGATCCTCTCAACTTTGGTCTTGACCAAACGGTTTGCCCTAATAGTCTACCCATGCGGTTTTGACCTCTCGATCTCAGACATTCACCTACCTAAATGGTCTCAAGATCGTTTGAGCTCATACAGTCTCAAGACCGTTTGAGCCCAAATGGTCTCAAGATAGTATGACACTTAATGTAACATACTGAAGTCCAGGGTCTTTCCTACAATTTACCCACTTTTGAGATTTTCTTTGCCTTCTAGTCCATTTGGACCTTTTTCATAAATTCCCCATACCTTTGAATAATTTTTGGACTCAGTGTGCAATTTGAACCTTAATGATGGTGAAATTCCATATTTTCCCACATTTATGATAATAAAGGGGTGTTTGCACAAATAACCCACTTAAGGAAATAATTAAGGACTAATAATGCAAAATGGAGTTTTATGAGAGATGATAAGTGGATAATGTTTATTTGGAGCTTTTTGGATAAATAAACTAGTAATAATGTGTATTTGAGTTAATTATGGGTGTAATTAACCTAATTTCCTTCTCTCTCCTAAAAAATGATAATAATATATCAAAATTGGATATAATGGTGGTATTTTGCTCTTGAAGCTAATAATGGATGGATATCTCGAAATTTACTCATGTAATCCATTAAAAGAAGTCTTTTTATATAACTCATTCATTTTAATATATTAATATACACTTTAATGAGAAATATATTTATTAAGGGCCATATTATGTATAAAACGAGAAATTAATTGCATAACATGGTTCTAGACTTTAATATGAGCATGTGGTTAAAATTTGGTGGCTTTTGGACTTCATTTGGCCCTCCAAATCGATTTTTAAAGCTTTTAATATGGTATGATTAAAGTTTTTGAATCAAATGCATTTAATTCATTTCATTTTACCGTGTAACGCTATAGTTTTCATTTATTTGCGTTGTCACCCCTGGTTCTGCGAGCCATCTAATGGATCAGAATCGATCATCCGCACGCTCATCTAGATTGGACGGTCGATGCTTCGTCTTCTACCTCCGCCGCTTCACGAGTCGCTGAGCAGCCCCGACTGCCGGACTCCCCCGGCCTGTTATCTCTTCCTCCTCCATCAATTCTATCAATTTCTAATGCTTTGAGCTCGCCTCGTCACGACGGTTTCAATGAGCCGTATCTCGTCGTCTACCTCGATGATTTGGCAAAACGCCCAATCAGACCTAAACCTCCTTCTCTGCCACTATTTCACAAAAGGTCGTAGAGACCTTGCCCCACCTATATAAGGTCCCTAGAGCAGCCTCAGTCCCCACACGTCACTTCTCCTCATCCAATTAGCCCCAAAGAAGCCTAGAGTACCCCTGACCTACTCCCTTCTTATTTTCGACGACCTCGGTTAAGCAGTGGTTCTCCCGACCATGTCAACTCAATTACTCTTTCAGTGAGTATCCTTAACACCTCTACTTCACTTCCCATCATCGAGTTTCCCCTGTGTGTCCCCGAAATGCCTGGTCCTATAAGCTCTCTGTCGAGCTCCGCCGCCACCTGGCTATCTCGTGTTGTTGTGCTCCTCCACCCGTACGGAGGGGAGGGTTTGATTCGTTTTTCCTCCGCGAACTCGATGTAGTGCCCAGCTTCGACCTTTCTTCTCATTTTCATGCTTTTTGGATTGGTTTTCATTTCCCCGGTTCCTTGGCCTTTTCCACCGCATCTGGAGGCCCTGGTGACCCTCACCCTGTGGCGAGGGGCTCGCCAACTTCTCCGTGCCTCGACGGATTCATTTGCGGCCTTCCACATTAGCTTCGTCATCTGCTGGTGCGAGTTCAGACTGGAGTCGAGCTCCATTGCTTGCCCATCACCATGGTCATGGCTGGAGCATACCAGGTCAGGATATGACCAGGGTGCCCATGCCTGTGCAATCAAACGATCATGTGCCTTGGGCATTATCGTCATTTCACCCCTGGTTCTCTCTCGCTACCTCGAACAATTGGTTTGTTCAATGACTAGAGTGCCCCTGCGACTGTAATAGATCTACTAAACCCACAAGGGTATTTTGGTGATTTTGCCCTCTGCTTGGCGCAAGCCTTTTTAGCCTACATGGATTTTTCTTGCATTCTGATTGGACGATTTTACTTAATTCATAGTAAATCGATCCATGGTCAGAAAAATGCGAATAAATAGTCGTTGGAAAGCATTTTTCTATTAGAATCCGAATTTCTAGTTTTTGACTCCTGTTTCTAAATTCTTTTTCGAAGTTTATCTTAAATATCATTCTAATCACCTTAAATGATCTAAAATGTGTAATTAATTCATTTTAATTCCAAATTGGGAAATAAAATATGTTTTCTTATTCAGGATAATATGACTAATCTGTTAGACTAGGTTTTGAACCTTAAATCATGGTTTTGAAGATAAGTTCCAAAATTAGGGGTTTTCATATACTTTATGCCTTAATACATTCTAATACATGATAATGTTAGCAACTAGGGAAATATGGAATTAGATACAATCAGATTAGTGAATGTGATGGTAATGAATTGAAACGAAGGTATGTGGCCCCTATGTGTGTGGATCCTATTTTAGTATGTGGAACCTATTTATGTGAGCATCTATGATGAATGTGAGATCTATGTGGAATGTATATGTGCAAATTACCTATCCTTCAGTTGGGTCTTATCCAACCCTACAAACATTATGTGCTAACCTTGATCTCCTCCTAAAATACATTTTATTTGGCTCTTTACTTATTTGATGCTTTTGTTACCATTATGGCTCATCTAATTATATGGATCTTGTGATTGCCTATATTTGGCTTCTTACTTATGAGATGCTTCTATTGCCTATGTGGTTCATTTAATTGTAACTCTTGAATCTTGCTATGGACAATGTTTTGGCTCATCCATTTATTGAGATTGTTTCATGGGTTTTATTCCCAATGCTATGTTGCAATCTTGTTATACTTCTCACTACTGCCAAGTGACTATTAAGCATGATCTATTTTAGGCCAAATGATAATGTAGTGTACATGAGTACAAACCACCCATAGGGCACTGAGGTTTTAGTCCTCCTGTCGAGCACTCGGGTTTTAGTCCCCCCGCCATTTTATATTAGGCACTAGGGTTTTAGTCCCCCTGCCACTTTATTTAGGCACTGGGGTTTTAGTCCCCCTGCCACTTGGTGAGGTCCGGTAGGTGCCTCACCCTACATTGAGATGACTTTGTGTCTTAATATATTCATGCTATGTGATTGTTATTGTGGTGATTGATTATGGCAGTTCTCTTTTTCTTATTTGAATATTTGTCTCATTCTCTTAAAATCTTATAGTATAGAGAATCTTTTATTATGCAATGTTGTTGACTATTACTTGTCTTATTCTTTTTGATTGACACATATGTTTCTATCTTTCTCTTGCTGGATGACCCTAACCATCCAGGCTAGGATCAGAGTTGCGCATGGAAGCTTGGTGAACCTAAGGCTAAGGATAGGACAAGAAGAAAAGGAACATATAGCTTGCATGATCATAGTTGCCTTTATATTTTAAGTTGTTTTGTTTGGAGACAATATTGGCTTAGTCTAAGTCTTCCTCTACCTAGATCCTATGTTTTGTATAAAGTTGTACTTCCTTTATGGAAATTTTTATAATGTACTCTTTATACATTTTGAATAAAGTCAAGTTTTATTTCTTCTGCTGCCACACATATGATGTGTTTGTTTATCATGTTTAATAGTAGAGTCTTGGTCTTTACAGCATGGTATCAGAGCATCAAGGTAGTCTGATTCTTGACTAATTCAAATTGTCTCCTAGATAGAACCCTTACCATATATAGTTTCCCTATAGTAAGTTCTTCACCTTAGATTTGACCTATAATGAAAGTTTAATTTAGGATTATAATAATTTCATATTAGAAATAAAATTTGTCAACTTTTTGGTGAATTGTCTATTGAGAAGCTACTAGAGCAATAAGTTGAAGTGATGGTGTCTAGAAAGGGTCAGAGCTTGGGGGCTGGCAAAATTTTCCTCTGCCCCACTATCTTGGTAACAAGGACTCCTGAGCTCGTATGACCTGGCCTGGCCTGATCTGATACTAACAGCTCGAAATAGTCAATCTTTGGGCATGTTGCCTAATTGTTGAATACCTTAGGAAAACCATAAGTGATGATTTGATCTCTTACACAAAAATCATCCTTAAATGCCTTATACTCCTATGTTTAGGGTTTAGTGTACCCTATGTTACACCCTGAAGCTTGGTTAGTAAATCCTTTTAGTGTTGAGTTTTATGTACCCTTTTACCCTTAGCTTAGTTTGACTTAGTTGACCCTTTTAAGGGGTGGAGTGAGGGTAATGGTGTTGGTACCCTATTTGGTTTTGCAAATCTGATTTCGAGGACGAAATCCCTTTTTAGGGGGATGGAACCCCAATTAAAAGCAAAATCAAATACCTTTGGAGTTAGAAACCCTATCTATGTGAACTTATGTACATAATAACTTATGTGAACAAGAATTTACCAAACACATTATACTTGTAATTCAACTTGTTTGTTTATACACACATGAATATGTAGTAAGTCATATAGAGATAGTTCATATGCTTGAACCTTCACATGTTATTGATGCACATAATTATGAGTGACTCATTACTAATTGTGAATATACATAATGTTGACTATGCCACCCTAATGGTAAAATGTGTATGGATAATGCACCCTAAGGATTCTTTAACATGTAATGATCATGTTGACCTAAACCCTAATATGTAATCATCTAGCTTTGACAACATATACATATATATATATATATATATATATATATATATATATATATATATATATATCCTTAATGCCTTTCATGATACATTAGTGACATTAGGTGTCATCATCACATAATACACCTTGATACATATAAATGGATTATAGTCGCAAAGTTATCAATATATGTAAGGTATATCACCTTGTTCTCTAATGAACACCTCATCATAACTTTATATATGAATTAATTCATTAATATTTAATGTGTTACATCCTATTCACTAAAATGCATATAATGACTCAAACATCATAATGAATAATTGGATTCACATAAATATTCATAAAATGCCTAATGTGAAGTAAATTTTGTATAATTTATAATATGAAGTGTAATGAATGACAATGATTAATGATGTCATTAATATGAGTATGAAAGATGATATGACAATGAACAATATGAACATTATTTGGAATTATTATAGGCTTAATAACTTGTTGGATAATATTAACTTTTTCTACAAAATAATTCGTGATAATTCTACATGATAGTTTTAAGAGGATAATGGAAAATGAATTCATGTTATTAAGATTTCGACCTAATACATTAATTAATGTTGAAATGGCTTAGTAAACCCTAATTGTGCTTAAAACCCTTGATGAGGAAATACACATGATATAATATTGAGATGTAATTGTTTTGAATAAAATGTGTCACAAGTGATAGTATAATAAATATGATACCTCTTCATGATGGATATTATGCTAATAAGGCAAAAATGTTAATTAGGTTGAGTTTGATAAAAGGCTATAAATTTTATGGAAACCTTAGTAAGACTTGGCTTATGTGTAGAGCTTTTAATACCCACCTAGTTGTTTAAGGTTGGGAAGTTGCACACTCACCCTCTCTTTCCACTTGTTGTGATTTCGAGGACAAAATCCTCTTTAAGGGGTGGAGTGTTGTAACATACTAAAATCGAGGGTCTTTCCTGCAATTTACCCACTTTTGAGCTTTTCTTTGCCTTCTAGTCCATTTGGACCTTTTTCATAGATTCCCCATACATTTGAATAATTTTTGGACTCAATGTGCAATTTGAGCCTTAATGATGGTGAAATTCCATATTTGCCCACATTTATGATAATAAAGGGGTGTTTGCACAAATAACCCACTTTAGGAAATAATTAAGGACTAATAATGTAAAATGGAGTTTTATGAGATATGATAAGCAGATAATGTTTATTTGGAGCTTTTTGGATAAATAAATTAGTAATAATGTGTATTTGAGTTAATTATGGGTGTAATTAACCTAATTTCCTTCTCTCTCCTCAAAAATGATAATAATATATAAAAATGGGATATAATGGTGGTATTTTGCTCTTAAAGCTAATAATGGATGGATATCTCGCAATTTACTCATGTAATCCATTAAAAGAAGTCTTTTCATATAACTCATTCATTTTAATATATTAATATACACTTTAATGAGAAATATATTTATTAAGGGTCATATTATGTATAAAACGAGAAAGTAGTTGCATAGCATGGTTCTAGACTTCAATATGAGCATGTGGTTAAAATTTGGTGGCTTTTGGACTTCATTTGACCCTCCAAATCGATTTTTAAAGCTTTTAATATGGTATGATTAAAGTTTTTGAATCAAATGCATTTAATTCATTTCATTTCACCGCGTAACGCTATAGCTTTTATTTATTTGTGTTGTCACCTCCCTAGTTCTATGAGCTGTCCAATGGCTCAGAATCGATCATCCGCACACTCATCTAGATTGGACGGTCGATGCTTCGTCTTCTACCTTCGCCGCTTCACGAGTCGATGAGCAGCCCCGACTGCCAGACTCCCCCGGCCCATTATCTCTTCCTCCTCCATCAATTCTAGTGATTTCTAATGCTTTGAGCTCGCCTCGTCACGACGGTTTCAACGAGCCGTATCTCGTTGTCTACCTCGATGATTTGGCAAAACGCCCAATCGGGCCTAAACCTCCTTCTCCGCCACATTTTCACAGAAGGTCCTAGAGACCTTTCCCCGCCTATATAAGGTCCCTAGAGCAGCCTCGGTCCCCGCGCATCACTTCTCCTCCTCCAATTAGCCCCAAAGCAGCCTAGAGTACCCCGGCCTACTCCCTTCTTATTTCCGGAGACCTCGGTTAAGCAGTGGTTCTCCCGACCATGTCAACTCAATTACTCTTTCGGTGAGTATCCTTAACACCTCTACTTCACTTCCCATCATCGAGTTGCCCATGTGTGTCCTCAAAATGCCTGGTCCTATAAGCTCTCCTTCGAGCTCCGCCGCCACCTGGCTATCTCGTGTTGTTGTGCTCCTCCGCCCGTGCGAGGGGAGGGTTTGATTCATTTTTCCTCTACGAACTCGATGGAGTGCCCAGCTTCGACCTTTCTTCTCATTTTCATGCTTTTTGGATTGGTTTTCATTTCCCCTGTTCCTTGGCCTTTTCCACCGCATTTGGAGGCCCTGGGGACCCTCACCCTGAGGCGAGGGGCTCGCCAGCTTCTCCGTGCCTCGACGGATTCATTTGTGGCCTTCCACAGTAGCTTCGTGATTTGCTGGCGCGAGTTCACACTGGAGTCGAGCTCCATTGCTTGCCCATCGCCATGGTCATGGTTGGAGCATACCAGGTCAGGAAATGACCAGGGTGCCCATGCATGTGCAATCAAACGTGCCTTGGGCATTATCGTCATTTTGCCCCTGGTTCTCTCTCGCTACCGCGAACAATTGGTTTGTTCAATGACTAGAGTGTCCATGCGACTATAATAGATCTATTAAACCCACAAGGGTATTTTGGTAATTTCATCCTCTGCTTGGCGCAAGCCTTTTTAGCTTACATGGATTTTTCTTGCATTCTGATTGACCGATTTTACTTAATTCATAGTAAATCGATCCATGGTCAGAAAAATGCGAATAAATAGTCGTTGGAAAGGATTTTTTTATTAGAATATGAATTTCTAGTTTTTGAGTCATGTTTCTAAATTCTTTTTCGAAGTTTATCTTAAATATCATTCTAATCATCTTAAATGATCTAAAATGTGTAATTAATTCATTTTAACTCCAAATTGGGTAATAAAATATGTTTTCTTATTCAGGAGAATATGACTAATATGTTAGACTAGCTTTTGAACCTTAAATCGTGGTTTTGAAGATAAGTTCCAAAATTAGAGTTTTTCATATACTTTATGCCTTAATACATTCTAATACATGATAATGTTTGCAACTAGGGAAATATGGAATTGGATACAATCAGATTGGTGAATGTGATGGTAATGAATTGAAACTAAGGTAAGTGGCCCCTATGTGTGTGGATCCTATTTTAGTATGTGGAACCTATTTATGTGAACATCTATAATGAATGTGAGATCTATGTGGAATGTATATGTGCAAATTACCTATCCTTCAGTTGGGTCTTATCCAACCCTACAAACATTATGTGCTAGCCTTGATCTCCTCCTAAAATACCTTTTATTTGGCTCTTTACTTATTTGATGCTTTTGTTACCATTATGGCTCATCTAATTATATTGATCTTGTGATTGCCTATATTTGGCTTCTTACTTATGATATGCTTATATTGCTTATGTGGCTCATTTAATTATAACTCTTAAATCTTGCTATGGCCAATGTTTTGGCTCATCCATTTATTGAGATTGTTTCGTGGGTTTTATTCCCAATGCTATGTTGCAATCTTGTTATACTTCTCACTACTGTCAAGTGAGTATTAAGCATGATGTATTTTAAGCCAAATGATAATGTAGTATATATGAGTACAAACCACCCATAGGGCACTGAGGTTTTAGTCCTCCTACCGGGAATTGGGGTTTTAGTCCCCCTGCCATTTTATATTAGGCACTTGGGTTTTAGTCCCCTTGCCACTTTATATAGGCACAGGGGTTTTAGTCCCCCTTCCACTTGGTGAGGTCTGGTAGGTGCCTCACCCTACATTGAGATGATTGTGTCTTAATATATTCATGCTATGTGATTGTTATTGTGGTGATTGATTATGGCAGTTCTCTTTTTCTTATTTGAATATTTGTCTCATTCTCTTAAAATCTTGTAGTATAGAGAATCTTTTATTATGCAATGTTGTTGACTATTACTTGTCTTATTACTTTTGATTGACACATATGTTTCTATCTTTCTTTTGTTGGATGACCCCAACCATCCAGGATAGGATCAGAGTTGTGCATGGAAGCTTGGTGAACCTAAGGCTAAGGATAGGACAAGAAGAAAAGGAACATATAGCTTGCATGATCATAGTTGCCTTTATATTTTAAGTTGTTTTGTTTGGAGACAATATTGGCTTAGTCTAAGTCTTCCTCTACCTAGATCCTATGTTTTGTATAAAGTTGTACTTCCTTTATGGAAATTTTTATAATGTACTCTTTATACATTTTGAATAAAGTCAAGTTTTATTTCTTCCGCTGCCACACAAAAATGTAATCCAACTTTCGCCATACGTGCTGTTTGGTCGTGTTAGGAAGAGTAGTTGGGCCTTTTCAAGATGCCGAGGTTTTTTCTGTTTGGTTTTCTCACCTGTTAGAATGTGGCAAACAATACGTATAGTGAAAACTCTACATCCAATATTCACACTGGAGAGTTTAGGACATGCATCTTGCTCAAGGATGGCTGCTGCAAAGTTGATTCCTGGACGTGCATGACTTTTGGTTAAGGGATGGGGTGTTCCGAACATTTCTTAAAAACGATGGCAATTCTACTTCGATTTTATTATTTTCATATGGAAAGTGGGCCCTTTGATTAAACTTCTTTCGAAGATGCACACCAGCGAGAGTGCTGCTGCATCCTATGTGTGTCTCTGAACTGTCACCAACACACCATTATTCTCCTCTGATTGACCATCCATTCTCCCCCTCAGTTTCGGGTATCATTCTCACCTTGACCAGCAATTCTGCACAAACGTGTGCGGAATGGAACCTGGAATCGCACCGTGTTCTGAAGGATAGTGCTGGAATCCGATTTGTATACTTTGACTGGAAGGCGGTCCATCTCCTCGAAGAGGCAACATGACCAACGAAGGTACCCTCCTAGTGGGCAGTGAATAAAAATGATACCCCAAGTCCAAAGTGTCGATATCCAAGTCTTACTGTCCTACGCCTAATCTATCTTATTCTCTGTCGGTGAAGCTGGAGGCCAGGTGGAGGCTTGGAGCTCCCACTAACCTGAACGGTCAGTCCGTACGTCCTTCCGGTCGACGGGTCGATTGTAAGTTTGTAACCGAGCAACGTGTTTGCTAGCTAAGTGCCGCCTGTGGTGGATGCTAGCTACTATGCTGCAGGATCCAGCCCACCGGGTTGAAAGCGCTCTCAGCCGTACGTCATCAACGAGTTTCAAAAGCTAATATAAAGTTTTGTTTCTTAATCGCCATCTTTTATAAGAAAGAAGCCTTTGTAACCAGTACACTAACACAGCCATTTTATCTAATGAACAGAGTTTTTTAGTTTTTTTTAAAGATCATCTAATGAACAAACTTCTACTACAGGTTCGGGGCCCTTAAGAAACAGCTACTTCTACAGGTCGTAATAGGGGCCTTCTGACACTTAGTGGTCGCGGACCAAATGAGCAACCACCACGGATCATTTCCACAAAAGATGGGTTTCAGATAGAGATCAGAAAGCAGATTTTGGGGGATAGGCATGATCTACAAAAGTGTGAGCGCCATTTAATTTGTTTGCTTGCAGTACCAATAGAACAGAATGGAACTGTTGGTGTCTCTATTGGTGTCATGGAACTGTCTTCTATCCCCGTTTTCTCAAGGAAGATACCAGGAAAGGTACCAGTCATGATTGGGTAGGTTTTATTGCTCACATGTAACTATCTCCACGCCTTATCTTTCACCCCCTTCTCCTATCCCCGAATTCTCCCCCCTTCGGTCTTCTATGGCATTTATCACTTTCTTTCTTCCCATATCCAAGATGTCTCGTCTCTTTAGCACTTTCATCTTTTTAGTTTTCTTTATGGGCAAAACAAAATGGAAAATCAAGCAGTATATGTAAACCATACATGACCTTTACAAATGCGGGTCAAAATTTAGAGCAATAAGTTGGTGAAAGAGTGATGGATTTTGTCAGAACGTGGCTCTGTTGGGGAGATGTTGTCAAGTACAGATAACACCTCCAACTAAAATGCCACATTGTTGAGTACCCCAAATCAACCACCATGGCAAAGTCCTAGCACATCTGAAATGTTATGAGGAAATATGAAAGTCGACCTTCAAGTCAAAATTAACCGCTTTAATCTTCTCATCCTCCCCTTTGTGTGGCACTGCAATAGCCTCAATGTTGGGATATGATGTGTGAGGATGCATATAGGTAATAAGTTCTATTATTTGCTCTTCTTAAGGGATGAATCTAGCTCTATTTCATCGGTATGGGGTAGGAAAAGACTCATGACAGATCAAGAAGGGACAATCCGCGCAAGCAACCCCTTGTGGTGTCAATGAGATTTTATTTCTAGCGTTCATAAAATATGGACAATTTTTGGACCCTCCTGTAAACTTCACCCGTGACAAATCCAACAATATACCTCCTGCCAACTTCAACCATAAAAAACTAATCAATAAAATAGATGTTGGTATATTTGATCAAGTTGGTCTTAGGCCCATTCTATATATATGATACCCAATAATCTTACTTGACTTACTAAAAGTAACTTATTCTGTATAGTATCAGAAGCAGGGTTCTAAATGTACCATTTTGACTCCTTTTCTTTTCTTTTTCTCTCCCCCTCCCTCTCCCACCCAATGAATGTTGCCCCCTTACCACCACAACCCACCATCACCACCACCCCTCCCTCCTCTACCAGTCATGACCACCCTCCCACCCTCTCCCTTCACCCACTGCCCAGCCTATCGACGGCCGTCCACAACACAACTGCTTGGTAGCCATAGGCGCGACCGACAAGGACCTATATTTTGGGAATGCTGACGCCAGTTCAGGCTACCACAAGCCATGGTCATACCTTGCAGCATGATCTGGAAGGCTTTCTATTGGTATGTATGCCAAATAGTCAATCATAAGATGATTTCAATGGAATCACTTATAAATTATTTGATTAATAATAAAGGCAACCTTCCAATTAATTCTATTTTATTCAGTTATGAGATAATAAAATAATATAATAAACATGTAGAAAATGATATTACTCAATGATGTATCTCTTCGGGTTGATGACTTGAATAATATGATTATGTGAATGTTAAGAGTATATACATTCTTGTTATGTTCCTAATTGGATATTATTATGGAAGGCTGATAGACAACAATAATACATGAAACTACAGTGTGAATTGGTTGATGACAAAATCTCATCAGTCATGATATGTGATATCAAACCAAACACATAGATACTTGTTAGAGAAAAATATATCAGACAGACTCACCATAAGAGTGATACATGGAAACCATAATTGATAGTCAGAATCGTCTCATATAGTGTTGGTGGTGATTGTGGTTCTTAGAACTAAAATCACTACACTCATCACATGTTGTTCGGTGTACTTTGACATCACCCACCGTGATTCTGAATAAGGGTTTCCATAAATGTGATGACTGGATACACTATACATGTGGGGATGATTAGGAGTGATATAGATGGGATTTGTCCCTCCTACGGGAGTATGATATCCCAACCACTTGGTAAATGATACTAAGAAATGTATGTCCATGCTCATCTAAGTCAATACATGATATTGGCCTTACATATATCTCATACAATCTTCTCTAGTACAAAGAACATAGGTTAAATGATCGAAGAGGATGATGATTCCATGTCTCAAGTTCAATCCGGATATCAATGATAAATGATGGGTTTCAGATAGATATCATAAAGTAAATTTTGAGGGATAGACATGGTCTATATATTGTGAGTGTCATTTAATTTGTCCGCTTACAATACCAATAGAACAAAATGGAAAATTTGGTGTCTCTATTAATGTCATGGAGTTGTCTTAATCTTTGTAAAACTCTAAACATATCTAATATAATATTTATTACACATTTGTTGTCCTTTTGAATTTGGACTATCACACTGACTTCATTTATCACTTAGTCAAAATTGTATGTCCTATAATATATACCACACATCGACTATTCATTTTCAACTAACTAGGTCTCTAATCAACGTTAGTATACCCATACTCTTGTTTGTAGACAGTACCCCATATGGTATATTAGTAGCTTAATCCATACCATAAGAGTTTGCACTTAGGGTTGTTATATGGTTTCTTGCCAAGAAAAATCATCATAAAAGAATAGCATGTTTTCAATAAGATCTTTAACTCAAATGATGTAGTAGCATAAACCAACTCATTGAATTAGAACGTACAAGATTTGAGATTTTCATTGGAAAATAGTTCTACAATCACAAGGCTTGCACATGTAAAAGAACAACTCAAGGAAGATAACAGGGAAGGTATCAGTCATTATCAATCACTTGGTGCTCATTGGGGGTAGGCTATTGCTCATGTGTAACTATCTCCACACCTTATCTTTCACCCCCTTCTCCTATCCCCATGTTCTCTTCTCTTCGGTCTTCTATGGCATTATTTCACCTTCTTTCTTCCCATATCCAAGATGTCTCATCTCTTTAGCATTTTCATATCTTTAGTCTTCTTTATGGAAAAAATGGAAAATCAAGCAGTAAATATAACCAAACTTGATCTTTACAACAGCAGGTCAAAATTTTGATGCAATAAGTTGGTGGAAGAGTGAAGGATTTTTTCAGAACAATATCTCTATTGGGGAGGTGTTGCCAAGTACATATTACATCTCCAACCAAAATGCAACATTGTTGAGTACCCCAAATCAACCACCATAGAAAAGCCATAACACATTTGAAATGTTATGAGGAAATATGAAAGCCAACCTCCAAGTCAAAATTAAACATTTCAACTGTGTCATCCTCCCCCTTGTGTGGCATTAAAATAGCCTCAATGTCGGGATAGGATGTGTGAGGATACATACACATAATAAGTTCTATTATTTTCTCTTCTTAAGGGATGAATCTAACTTTATTTCATTGCTCAAATGGACTCATGACAGATCAAGAAGGGACAATCCTTGCAACTAATCCCTTATGGTATCAATGATATTTTATTTCAAGTTCTCATGGAATATGAAAAACTTGTGTTCCCTTCTATAAACTTCACCAGTGACGACCCCGTCAATATACCTCCTACCATCTTCAACCCTAAAAAACTAATAAAAAAAGAGATGTTGGTATATTTGATGAAGTTGGGCTTAGGCCCATTCTATTTACTTATTTATGTTTAGACCATATACTCATTGGTTCCTATATATAGGAGACCCAATACTCTTATTTGACTTATTAAAAGAAACTTAGTCTACAAGGTACTCAGAATCAGGGTTCTAACCCTACCCTTTCCACTAATTTCCTCTTCTTTTTCTCTCCCCCTCCCTCTCCCACCTGGTAAACACTGTCCCCTCACTACAAAAACCCACCATCACCACAACCCCTCTCTCATATGCCCACCACCACCACCCTCCCAGCCTCTCCCTTCACCCACCGCCCAGCCCATCGGTGGCCAGTTGCAGCACGACTGCAAGGCAATAATTGGCATAGCCAGTAAGGGCCTATAGTTTGTAAACATTGGCATCAATTTCGGCTAATACATGCCACAATCATCTCTTTTGGGATGATCCATAATACTTTCTCCTTACTTATGTTCTAGTTCCTAAAAGTTTATATATACATATAAAAGTGCATATTCAAAGGATCACATGCTAATTTATAAAGCACAAAATAAAAGGAAAAAAGTTTTTACATTTTTCCTCTCCATGTGGTTCCCCTAATCCACATGGTTGAGTGTTTTTCTTAAAAATTGGAAATTTATGTTCTTTCTGATACCGTGCTATTAATCTAATAGCACTTTCTATTTTCCTACTGAGATCTATTTGGATAGTGTCACTCCTCTTTCTACCAATTTTTATTTCTATAGTATTGTTTTCTTCCTACCGAGTTTCATTCTAGTAGTGTTATTCCTTGTTATGTTGTATTTCTATTTTGATAGTCTTTCTATTTTGTTCTTTTGTATCATGCTACATTCTAGTACATTTACTTTCTATTTGTATCATACTACATTCTGATACTTTTCTTTCTTTTTGTATCGTATTATTATCTGGTATCTTGCTCATCTCATTATGGGAGAAATTGATAAGATGACTATTGTTTACAATGATATGCCACACATATCTAGTATTAAACTTAACGATGACAACATTTTTATTTGGATGAATATTGCTAAGACGTTTCTATAATCACAAGGTAAACACAAGGTTATCATTGAGCATGCATGTACGGTACCAGATTCTGCTTGGATTACAGGAAAAAACTAGGTTCTCTCCTGGGTCTGGGGGTGTATGAAACCTAACATTGCAGCCAAGTACATGTGGCACAAGTGTACCAAAATAATGTAGGACAAAATAAAGCATTTCACATTTAGAAGGACAACTGCTTATACATCTACAACACCATAGACAAAATCTTCTCTGAGCAGCAAGGAGATTGATGTCTGTCCAAGTACTATAATGCAATGAAGGCCCTATCCAATCAACTTGATTTTTCATCCCAATCTCTTCTTAGGTCACCAAAGAGAGGGAAACTCTCCTTACTGGGTGCTTCCTCAATGAGCTTCATCCTCATTTTTTTGTTTTTTGATAGCTACTCCTACATGGTACGACCCTTCCATCCATAGACCAGACATATGCACACCTCATCTAGTCTGAAATGCATCCTCCTTGCATCTATCCTACTACTAAATCTGAACTTCCATCAACAATCAATGTGGTGCCCAGAGTTGTGGTCATGGATGGGGCCAACACCTAAAGTGCACAAATTATGTCAAGATGGGCCACACTGAAGACATCTTACACTCGAAGCAAGGCTATCTAGAATACCATGTGAGAGGATATGGTAGGGGATCTCCCCATGTTGCTCAAGCACATGTCCACATTGGTCAAACATCTTCCCTGACAATTGATTAGGCATCTACCCCGACAATTAGTCGTGCACCTCCTTCACCATAGACATCTTATCAAACTTCTCATGTCTCATTATCCCAGGAGGAGTATAGACACCTTTGCCAAGCTTCCCAATATTATGGAAATTCTTCCCTCCACAAAAACATTACCACATCTACCATTGACAAGTTGAGGATTTACCTACTGTCAGTTCTTCTGCCCACCTAGACACCACTTCTTAGTGTAACTTTGGAGTATCTGTGGTTTCTATCAGTTCTAACTGAATCATAGATTCGGGTGCATTACAACATATGAACGATATGGCCCATCTTCTAACCACATCTGGTCCATTTATCGCTCACTCCTATGTCACCATGGCAGATAATTTGGTTAAACGAGTAACTGAGTGTACTACTATTCCTATCCCTTCTAAAACAAGTTAATTATTATCTACTTTGTTCCTTACTTCCCATATAATTTAATGTATGTAGAAAAAATTGTTGATTCTCTCTTATGTTTCTTAACTTTTGCTCGATATGGTTTTATTTTACAGGATTGGAGGAATTTGATAATGATTAGGCGGGGAGTATGCTCTGGTCATCTCTATTACTTCTACGCCCACTCCCTCCATCCTACCATGAGCCCTTGTTGCCTCCATTCCACTTCAACTGCATCTACATAATGGCCATTTACCTTTAGACAAGTTATCTTCATGTTCTTCCATTCCTTGTAATGCATCATATAGGGAAACATCATTGTGTCTCCTACTCAGCCTATACATATAAACAATCATCTCATATGTTTGATTTAATTCACACTAATGTGTGTGTTCCATCCAGGACTACTAGTTATAATTGTTATAGATATTTTCTTACATTTGTGGATGATTTTTCTTGAATGAGATGGATTTACTTACTTCGAACTCATGATGAAGTTTCCAAATGAATTCCCAAATTATACAAGTTGGTTTGGGTTCTAATTTGTAACGTCGATTAAGATTCTTCAAACCTACAACACCCTTGAATATGCCCAAAAGGTTGTCGCCTTTTTTCACCATTACATATGATGATTCATCAATTCTTGTGTGCATACTTTTGACAACAAAACAACATTGTTGAGTGTAAGAATTGTCATTTAATTGAAATTACACACTCTTTAATCATTCATGCCAACTCGCCTAAGACTTTTTGGTCTCTTTCGGTCCTCATAGCTTACTTTTTTATCAATTTCCAATCATCCTCTATTCTTAGAAAGCACACTTCTTTTTCTATTATTTACCCTCAATCCACACTACTCTCTTTACCTCCTTGGGTTTTGGTTTGTCTCACCTTTGTTCATAATTTTAATTTCAAGATCGACAAGCTTCCCCCTCGAGCTATATTCAAATGGTGTTTCTTAGTTATCCTTTTTCTAAAAAATGATACAAATGCCTTGAACCTAGCTTTGGAAAAGTCTATATCTCTGTGGATGTCAACTTTCATGAGGAGGAAATGTTATTTTTATCATCCTCACCCCCATAGATCATATTGATATTATGGTCTCATTGACTGATCCATTTATCCCACCAACACCACCACCACCTCCACCATCAATAACATCAAACCGGCACATGGAAGATGAGTCACCAATTCCATATGAATCATCATCATCATCATCATCATCATCATCATCATCAGTTTCAGACCAATTCAATCTACTAATGGCACTACACAAAGGTATACACTCTTTCATTATCAAGCATCCCATTTCCAACTTATTGTCTAGCACGTCTTTCTACTTTTGCCTCATCCTTTTCTACTGCCCTGGACACAATATATATCCCTAAGTGTCCAACAGATGCTCTGCATCATTCTGTATGGAAATCTATCATGATGGAAGAAATGTGATCTCTCCATGACCACAAGACATGGGATCTTATGACCCTACCATTAGGCAAAAATATCATAGGCTACATGTGGGTTTTCTCTATAAAGCATAAGTTAGATGTCTTTGTTGAACAACTCAAGGTGTGCCTGGTTTCCAAAGGATTTATCCAAACCTTTGGATGGATTACATTGAGACATTCTCTTTAGTGATCAAAATTGCCTCTGTCCACATCCTTATCTCCCTTGCATCTCACCTTGAATGGCCTCTTTATCAGATCGACATTAATAATGCATTTCTTCATGAAGATCTCCTAGAGGAAGTCTACATGAAGCAACTGTCCGAGTTTGTTGATGAGGGGGTGTCTTCTCACAAAGTGTGTCATCTACAACAATATCTCTATGACCTCAAGAAATCTCCATGGGCATGTTTCAACAAGTTAAGTGATGTCTTTACATAGCTTGACTTTTAGATATCAGCCACGGACCACTCCTTGTTCTTCTCCTAGTGATTTTTGTTGCTATCTATGTTGATAACACTATCATCACCGGTGATGTATGATGGGCATATCCCAACTTAATAGTCTCTCCATGCAAATTTCCATACAAAAGACTTGGGCACCCTGCAATACATCCTTGGGATCGAATTCCTTTGCCTAGCATCAAGGATCATCATGTTACAACAACGCCATCTCTTGGATCTACTTCAAGAGGCCAACATGACAAAATCCAAATCAGTCCCGACCCTTATGGACTATCATATGAAGCCTACGCATGAAGGAGAACTCTTTGCTAATCCATAGAAGTATCACTATATAGTCAAAAAACTAATTTACTTGACTATTCCTTGGCCAAATATTACACATGTTGTTGGGGTAGTTTGCAAACACATGAGTGCACCATTCCAGGCCCACTGGTCCATCATTCAACACATTCTTCACTATCTCAAGAGTGCTCCAGGATAAGGATTATTCTACAAACATCTTACGTCTAAGGTAATCTCTATCTTCAGACATGTAGATGCAAATTGGCTTGGTGATTCTAAAGAGCGATGGTCCATGTTCGAATATTGTGTCATGATTGGCGCACTCACCTAGTTTCCTGGAGGTGTAAAAAACAAGTGGTGGTAGCTTTCTCGAACACCGAGGTAGAATATTGGGCTATGGCTCATGCATGTTGTGATCTACAATGAGTCTGGTCCATCTTGATTGAATTTGGGTTCCTTTTCAATTTCTAGCTACTTTATATTGTGACAACTAGGCAGCTATGCATATAGCTACTAATCCAGTCTTAAATGAGCACACAAAACACATTGAGATTGACTTCCATATTGTGTGGGACCTAGTCAAAGACAAATAGATCACCATTCCTCACATTAGTATAGGAGATCAAGTTGTGTACATCCTTACCAAACCTCTTCCTCCTGCTTTATTCAAGTATATGGGCATCAAGTTGGGCCTTCACAATGTTTACTCTGAAACTTGAGGGGTGTACTGGTACATTTGATTAAGACGAGCTTAGTCCCCTTGCATTTTACCTTATTTATATATAGTCCAGTACTCTCTGGATCCTAGTATACCCAATACTCTTTTAACTTATTAAAATCAACTTATTCTACAAAATACATATTGAGATAGTTTTTAAGTATATGAGAATCTCCTCCCAGGATAGAATCCAAAAGCTATGGTATTTTACCCCCATGATTGTGGGTTTCTATTTTCAAGTCTACAAATATAAGTGAAGACATCCCCATTTTGAATGTGTCATATGCATCATCCACCGACAATAGTGCAATTATGAATCTATCTTCAATTCTCTCAGTGAATGATTCTAGATTTCATCTTATATGCTACAAGTCTATACGTCAACAAAGAGTTAATCAAATTAAAAAATGGATAAAGTTAAGCATAAAGATCAACCAAATTATGATGTACATATTTTTTCCTATGTAAAGGAAAAGGATGCATACATTACCATATCGTAAACATAAAATGTTTAAACCACTATCTTTTAGGCCATTTTGCTTCATTATACCCATTAGAACCTAAGTTACACCACCTACTAAGAACTACAACAAAATAAAGCATTCCAATCCTCTTAAAATACAAAAAAAAAATATGATTGGATGTCATGTCACCATTGAGGTGGATAACCAAACATTTTTTATTATAGAATAATACATGGTCTTAATCCCACTGTCATTATTTCAACACCACCCACACATGTAATAAAAGAGATGGAACTAGCCTAGTCACATTGACCACCACCACATCCCTCCCACCATGCATTTATAGGTTTTACAAAAAGAAACCCACTATCTTCTGACTACCAATAACTTTTAACAATGTTAACATGGGTTTAAGATTTGTTCAGAATCCTCAAGGTGTGACTAAAATCTTGAAACGTATGTCACAATCCACTAGTACTTAGAAAAATCCATTTTTTGGTGAGATCCAACTTGACAGTTATTGACAGAATCCCAACATTTAAAAAAGGTCTTATCAAATAATACATTCACACCGAATGCTTTAATGAAGCTTTAAATAGATGTCCTAGTTACTTCCACATGATTGTATTGGGTCTTGATGAATGGAAGAACCCTCACAACTGTCCACATTGGTACAAGAGGAGAAAATGACTGACACCTTGTATGAGACAAATCCCTTGGTCACTTCCTTCTAGGTGTTTCTATTTCTAGGCCTAAGGTCCAACTTATATCACAACTCCTATTTACCCTTTCCAAATATACCCTTTCACATCATCATCATGGCTTATCTAAAACAATTACTTTTTATTATGGATATAAACAAGCTTCTATATTGAGATGGAACCCTGTCAAATGTACACTGATTGCTCACATAGGAGGCATTGTCTAGATGGTTGTCACATGTCTCCCATTAAACTTATGAGATATGGATCTTTTCAAAACCATGACTACCACCTCCAATGCACTTTGACATTCACTGTGAAATCCTATAACTCTCAAAATACATTAAATCCTTATATTGAATTAAATCAATAACTACGCCAAGATGTCGAGAATAATTCATTTCATAATAGGCCAAATCATGTACACCATTAAAATAGTCACTACAGAGCCCCATAATACCTCATTTGAGGGCCTCACCGAACACCCCTATGTGGTCCTCTCCCTGTGATGTCTCACAGGCCAATCTCAATTTTGAAAACAAGTAAAACAAATTTCTTTGTGGATACCAAGGCATGTGTGGGTTCATAGAGACACAAAACTAAACCACCTCAATAATAGAACCAAAAACCCAACTAGATCCACTTCCTCAATGGTCAATAACTCAAGTTACTATACCCCCATCCACAAATCACACAAACTTGTAAATTTCACCGGCTAACTCTTCTAAGGCGTTGGTAATCAGAAAATTACTATATTGCCAGCCACTCTAGACCACAAATTTGCCAAGAGGCTACAAGGTGACACACAACATTGACATAATCTTTTCATAGTGATTATTGAAACATGAGATGTTTGTGGTGCCGCTTCGGCCGTAGAGGATGTGCGATTACACACATCATTAGAAACAACAACATAGATATTATCACAATCCAAGAGAGTGAAAATATATCACTATTAGATATATCAACAACATGGGGGTCATAAGATTAGCAACCGGGTTCAAAGTTCACCCCTTGATCTTCACTAGTGGACAAATCACCATTTGTGATAATAGAAAACTCACAAATCACCATACTAACATCAAGAATTATACTAACAGAATTCATTATCGCTCCTTCGTGAATGATTTCAAGTGGGGTTTTTATGATTATACACGGTAAGCCTAGCCATAATAAAGCCTAGCATAGCAATAATTATCAATCAAGAAACAAGATTGTAATGCATAGCATAAATGTGAAAATTAGGGAAAACCTAAAATATCGATGCCATGAATTCCACCAATGTAAATCACCATAATATTTATGTAACTTAATTCATGGCTAAGAGCATCAATATCTCATCACGAGTATACTGAATCATTTAATAGTTTAATTGAAATCACATATCTAAACTTATCAAAATAGCAATCACTCATCAACATACAAATCAGTGCATACTAATAATCATTATAAGCTTGAATACTATAAAATTAGGGTTTAAAGGTGATTTTCAACTAACTTGTACGTGATCCTAGCTTACTATTCTCGTGTTAAACTTGGAAAAGTTGGATTCCACTCTACTAAGCTTGGATTCAAGCTCAAAACTTTAAGAATCACTTCTTATCAACCTGACAATGGGTCAACCATCCTAAAAGATGCCTTCTAGAGGTAGGACATAGAGGAAGAAGGTCAAGGAAAACATTTGGTTGATGAATCATGGAAACCTGAGCAAGGGAACACAAAAATAAGTAAAGATCAATGAAAAAAAATACTTACCAAGTCAAATATATAGCGAAACCATCAGTGTCTCTTGATCTTCATGTTATCCCCAAAGATCATCTAGAAGTCACCTTCGTGTTCATATTTTCTATAGTTTATGGCTTTGGTTTTCAAAGAGGATTGAAATATGAATCCAACAAAATCAATTTCATTGAATTTTGATATGTATTGCAAAAGTTATGTCCTTTCTGAGATTGGATTGAAAAACCACTAGAGGGGGGGTGAATAGGGTTTTAAAGTTAATTTAACAATTATTTAACTCAAACAACCACAAATGAAAAAGTAAGAAGGAGACAAGGGATTTAGAGTGGTTCCTACCTTAGCAAATACTAAGGCAGTCAGTCCACTACCTGGTTGCTTACCCAACCGGGATTTTGAAAGTATTAATTTTATTACCTTCACAAGGAATTACACAAAATACAATACTTTCTTACACCCCTTTGAACAACCTTCACTTTGAAGTAGATGCACCAACTTGAGGTAGCCTTCTTGAAGTAACTCCAAGCTCCCCCTTGAAGTAGCCTTCCTTTTTGAAGTAACCTCCCATTGCACCAGCCTTCTTGAAGTAGTTCAAAGTCTCCTTCTTCACCAAGAAGATCACGACCCTCTCCAATCCGCAGCCTCCAACCTAGGAGTAGCAATGAGAGTACAAGCAATGAAAGTGAACAAGAAAGGAAAATGGAAATTACAACTTATCCCTTGAAGCACAAGGCTTGATTTGCCTATATCAAGCATGTAGATCTCCTAACCAATGTATATGGAAGTGTGGTTTCTGTGGATAGGAGAAACTAGTATATAGGACACGAATTTAGAGCAAGGTGAAGAGTAGCCAATTGCAAGTATTGCTCAATTGCTCAAAAATAGGTTGCAAATGCAAGTGTATGCACAAAGATTGCTCAAGTGTAGAATAAGTGAGTTTTGGTGTCCTAAGGCATGTCCTATTTATAGGAATGACCTACAAGTGCTTAAGGACGTTCTAGACACTTTCTAGGGGTTTCTAAGTGCTTAACTAGCCGTTAGGTATAAGTTAGTTGCATTAGCAACGACTAGTTAATTAATTATGCAGTTGCTGTCAGAGTCCATCTCGGTCGAGAAATTGTCGACCGAGATACCTACTCGGTCGAAGTTTTGTCGACTGACAGGCTCTCTGGATCAAGTGTTTGCAACGTTCATCTCCAACTGCCAACTACCTTGTCATTTGTGTCTAACGGCTACCTGGGTCTTTCTCGGTCGAGAAGTTTGTCGACCGAGAGTGTCTCGGTCGAGGAATTTGTCGACCGAGATTGACCCTGTTTCAATGTTTCAAATAAAGTGCTAAGTGTATGTATGAGTGTGCATATGTGACACTAATGAAGGGGATGATCTATCTAAGTGTAGCTATTGGCTAGGGAAGATCTAACGCTTGATTTATATGAAGTCTAAGTACTTGTACATTATATATTTGTACAAGTTTACAATTGATTACATTTCATGAAATTTACAAGCATTCAAGCATATAGATTCCCTAGTACTTTGTCATCCACCTCATTTCTGCAACACTCAAGTAGCACGTTAGATCAACAAGAATGAAATGTTTGTCATCATCAAAACAAAGGGATTTATCATAATGTCAATTCAACCAACAATCCCCCTCTTTTTGAAGATGACAAACATTTCCTAAATATAAAATAAGGAAATATAAAGCATGTGAGTTTCATACCTGAAGATTACCTTTTGTAATCATTCTTGTTTTGCAAATGAGTGCTGGTCGTGATATTTATGAAACTCATATTTTATGTTTTTGATTTTATATTCTTTCTCCCCCTTTGTCATTTCAAAAAGATATCCAAAGAAAATCATTTTGTGTGACTTTCATTTTTCCCTCTTAATTTTATACTATGCTCCCCCTTAGATAGATATTCTATTAAGAACATGGATTTAATATCATTTTTGTGTAATTTAGCCATAATTTGTTTCTCAATCATTTGCAAAGGATGTTAAGCCTTGAAGTGATATGAGATCCTTTTAGGTGCATGGCATATGTATTGAATTCTCACCCATTTTACAAGGGATGTGAAGCCCTGAAAATGATATGAGATTCCCTTAAGCTTATGATGAATGCATTTTGATTTCTCATCTATTTTGCACGGGATGTTAAGCCCTGAAAATGAAACGAGAGTCCTTTAATCTTAGAGTTCATGAAAAATGTCTCTAACCAAATGCACGGGATGTTAAGCCCTGATTTGTTTTAGAGAATTTCTTTAAGAACAAGATATATGAAATTTGTAGATTTCTTCATATCCAAAAGTAAAATTACTAAGGTCATAACAAGCTTCAAATGATGTTTACAATGTTTTGTAAGCTTCTCAATCAAATAATCAAATTTGTTTGTGTGAGCTCCCCCTTAATCTTATAATTCAGATAATTTGAGGATTCTAAGGTCACAAATTGATTTTTAAGATTTGACTTTGACCTTTTATTAAAGCTTCATGTTTTCAATATGATAAACACATTTTGAATCAAGATACTAAGATTAAGTGCAGTAAAATGATGTCCAAATAAGCATTGTGTCAAGCTTATTTTAGGTCGACCTTGACTACGACCATAGCACCCCTTCGTTAAATTTAATTTCAACCAAGAGGCAATTTCTGCAGATTTCATATTTGAACATTCATTTGTGAAGTATAATATCTACAGGTAACTTTATTAAATAAATATCAATTTGAAGCACTTTGAGTTATACCTATTATGAAGAAGTTTTATCAATTTAAAAGTTAATATAGGCATCTCAATGAAGTCTTTATCCTTGATTTTCCTAGACTGTCTTTATTTTGAATGATGTTCTCCTAGGCTTTGCTATAGGTACATAAATATTAATTCCATTTCTTCTTGTACCCTCATTTTTAGATTAATCATAGGGTTCTTTAGTGACATATATCCTTGAAAGCAAGATTAATATCTTAAAGTCAAGATTTTGCTTGTGATTTCTTAGAACAAACAAATAGATAAAACATTAATATTTTTGTTCTAAGAGACACTGTTTGGCTTGTCATAGCATCATCATTCATTTATTTCAAGCCATTCACCCAACAATCATTATCTATTATGTCAAAATGCATTTGTGCCATAGAGTTTTTACTGTTATGCAAAATGGCATCTTCATATAAGCTGAATCACAATGATCAAGAACAATATCCATTCATGATTTGTATATATGGATCAAAGATTATTTTAGACAAATCAATGAAACACAATGATCATGGCACAATAATTTTTATGGAATAGCAGAAGTATATCCATAATACAGTGATGGAGGTATATAAATACTATGATTATGATCATTTAAGCTAAATTTCAATACACATGGCTCCTATATAGATATACCAGGGAATACTTGGGATAAACCTTGTGGATTATGATAAAACAGTAAAATCCTTGATTAAAACAATCATGATTTCATTTTTATGTCCAACCATTTAGATAGTAAAACCAAAATAATCTCATATAAGTTTTCAATTTTTAAGACAAACTTTTATAACTGGTCATGCTTAAGAAACTTTTTCAACCAATGAATGAGGCATGTTCAAGATCAGTCTTCTTATAGCACTTTTGCAATATGTTTAAGGATTCATAATATTATATAATGCAGAAGATCAATATGTCTCACTTTAAAAACTGTCTTCCAGGGTTTTATTCTTGATTTGTATGTTAAATCAATCATTAATAACAAATTTATAGCAAGCTAGGTTAATTGAAAACAAGTTCAGCAGATTTATTTCAGACTTGACAACAGAAACCTGCTCGGTCGACCATTTCTTGACCGACAGTTCTTCTCGGTCGACAGTGTCTCAACCGAGAAAAGTTTTGTACTGTTTCAGAACTGTTTTCAGTAATTGTTTCCTAGTAAAAACAAAGTTTATTTTCAATTCAGTTATGCAATTTGAAAATTTAGCTTGGTTGAGATAGAGCATATGAATATCAAAGTAATATTTAGATCAAATCTCAACTAATTGTATTTTAAGTCTTTATGCTTTGAGAACTTTAATTAAGGCAAAAATTTTGTCTTTACAGATTTAAAAGAATTGTATATTTAGACTACTAACTTCTTGTTGTAACTTAGCAATCTCATCCATTCTCTTCTTGATATCTAGCTTTACTTGTTCTAGATTAGATGATAACGAATCTCTTTCTTTCACGATAGTATCATAATCTAGATGTGTACACAAGACGGGTTGTTTTTGAAGATCATTTACTTGAGTTTGCAAGTTTATCTTTTCTACAAAAAGAAGATTGCAATCTGCTTCTATTGATTTTAGCTTAATATTATGATCTTCAATGACTTCTTTAAGATTTTCATTTTCAGATGTAAGATCAAGAAGTTTAGCATGTAACTCATTATTTTCTTTATTTGATTTCTTTAATTTCTTTTTGCACTCAACATATTTTTCATGCATTTCTTGAAGACTAGCAATTAAATCTTCTTTGGGTAAATCGAAAAGGCTTACCTCTTCTTCTTCTTCACTTGTTGTAGCAATAAGGCAATTTTTGTGGACCTCTTCCTTCTTTTCTCTCCATGGGCAACCAATTGTTGTGTGGCTTATTCCTAAGCACCAATTACAATTTGTTGAAGGTTGGTCCAAGCTGCTCCTTTACTTGCGGTTGTAGGCACCACCACCCTTCATTCTTCAAGACTCGATTAGAGCTCCTTGAAGCCTGCTCTGATACCAATTGAAAAACCACTAGAGGGGGGTGAATAGGGTTTTAAAGTTAATTTAACAATTATTTAACTCAAACAACCACAAATGAAAAAGTAAGAAGGAGACAAGGGATTTAGAGTGGTTCCTACCTTAGCAAATACTAAGGCAGTCAGTCCACTACCCGGTTGCTTACCCAACCGGGATTTTGAAAGTATTAATTTTATTACCTTCACAAGGAATTACACAAAATACAATACTTTCTTACACCCCTTTGAACAACCTTCACTTTGAAGTAGATGCACCAACTTGAGGTAGCCTTCTTGAAGTAACTCCAAGCTCCCCCTTGAAGTAGCCTTCCTTTTTGAAGTAACCTCCCGTTGCACCAGCCTTCTTGAAGTAGTTCAAAGTCTCCTTCTTCACCAAGAAGATCACGAACCTCTCCAATCCGCAGCCTCCAACCTAGGAGTAGCAAGGAGAGTACAAGCAATGAAAGTGAACAAGAAAGGAAAATGGAAATTATAACTTATCCTTTGAAGCACAAGGCTTGATTTGCCTATATCAAGCGTGTAGATCTCCTAACCAATGTATATGGAAGTGTGGTTGCTGTGGATAGGAGAAACTAGTCTATAGGACACGAATTTAGAGCAAGGTGAAGAGTAGCCAATTGCAAGTATTGCTCAATTGCTCAAAAACAGGTTGCAAATGCAAGTGTATGCTCAAAGATTGCTCAAGTGTAGAATAAGTGAGTTTAGGTGTCCTAAGGCATGTCCTATTTATAGGAATGACCTACAAGTGCTTAAGGATGTTCTAGACACTTTCTAGGGGTTTCTAAGTGCTTAACTAGCCGTTAGGTATAAGTTAGTTGCATTAGCAACAGCTAGTTAATTAATTCTACAGTTGCTGTCAGAGTCCATCTCGGTCGAGAAATTGTCGACCGAGATACCTACTCGGTCGAAGTTTTGTCGACCGACAGGCTCTCTGGATCAAGTGTTTGTAACGTTCATCTCCAACTGCCAACTACCTTGTCAGCTGTGTCTAACGGCTACCTGGGTCTTTCTCAGTCGAGAAGTTTGTCGACCGAGAGTGTCTCGGTCGAGGAATTTGTCGACCGAGATTGACCCTGTTTCAATGTTTCAAATAAAGTGCTAAGTGTATGTATGAGTGTGCATATGTGACAATAATGAAGGGGATGATCTATCTAAGTGTAGTGATTGGCTAGGGAAGATCTAACGCTTGATTTACATGAAGTCTAAGTACTTGTACATTATATATTTGTACAAGTTTACAATTGATTACATTTCATGAAATTTACAAGTATTCAAGCATATAGATTTCCTAGTGCTTTGTCATCCACCTCATTTCTGCAACACTCAAGTAGCACGTTAGATCAACAAGAATGAAATGTTTGTCATCATCGAAACAAAGGGATTTATCATAATGTCAATTTATCCAACATGGATATTTTGGGTGGTTGCGCAGGTCAAACCATTGGTTGGCAAACCATCGGTTTGCAACCATCAGTTGTCAACCGAAGTTAATTTTGGGTGAAAATTAAAAAGTATTAACTTTCTCATTTTAACTCTAATTTGGCTCAATCTTTTTCTGTATTGGATTCATAATTAAATTCTCTATAATACTACAACAAAAGTTTGATAAGATTATTAATTAAAAATTTTCTTTTTTAATTAATTATCTAAATATTTTATAATGTTCTTCCACATACATGTTTGGGATATTACAATATCAACTAGGGTTTAAACCTTGATGTGTTCACAACACATGTTTTTTTAAATTTATCAAAGAAATTTTAAGCTATACCAAAATATAAATCAACTAGTTAATAATGCAAATTGTTAATAAGGGAAAATAAAGGTGTAATTAACACTTAGATTATCTTAAACTCTAAAATTACCTATAAAGTAGAATATGGATTGGAATGACTTAAAGTTGAAATTAATTTGGAACACTGTTATTAGGGATTCTGGTGATGTCTCTGATATGTTTAGTTGGATCGAGGTAAGCTCTGCTCCTAAGCTTTATCAATTTTATGTGTGAAAGGAATGTCATTATAAATTGCCCACTTCTTATTACATGAGGACAAGAATGATTCAAGTACCTTCCACATGCTTTCCTTGTAGAAAGGATTACAAAGACAAGAACCACCCTTATGTTTGTTTGTTCCCATACTATATCCACTGGTCTATTGTGTGGGAAGACACAAATCATAGCCTAATTCCTAGTGACGGGGAGGACTTCTTATCATTTAAAGACAAAGAGGTAAGTTTTATGTGCATGTTTGTTAAATACAATATTTGGTTAGAAAGAAATCAGAAGGTTCATGAAGACAAAAAAGAAATGATAATCTTAATAGATTCATTCATGCAGAATGTACTGGCTATTGGTTCTCGATATTAATTGCTTGAATTTTTTTGCTTCAAAATATTTTTTTTTCTTTCTAGGGTCTGTGAGTCTGTTTTACTTCTTTCTACATTGTATATCTTCCCATACATAGGTAATCACCTTGAGTACCTCTCATTTTCTATACGTGTGTAATTAACAACATACAAATTCTATCTTGTGATATATATTATTGAAGCATACTTCCTATATACTTGGTGTAACATCCTAGGATTCGAGTCCTTAGCTAAATTGATCTTAAAAGGAATGATTGTATTACCCATGTTCCCAAAATGTACCTCCTTTTTAGGTATCCCATCAATAGGTACTCCACAGTTAAGCATGCTCTGCTTAGAGTAGTACTAGGATGGGTGACATGTTGACAATTTGAACTCAGGCTGTGTGTGACTAAGGGCAAAGCACACAACCATGCTAGTGGTGATATATCAGGCTAGTCGTCATTCTTAAAACTGTACTAGTGTCTTGGACATGGGATTGAGCATTTCACTTGGCATAACCTTTGATGCATTATTCCTTCACTACTATTTTGAGACGTTATATATCAATTTATACATTTATTTTCTGACTATTATTTTATAATAGAACTAAATTTACTCAAGAAGATACCTTCTGTTTCATTTTAATATTGTGGTACTCCAATAGTGAAACCCCCATAATCTACAAAATGAGATATAATCACAACAATACTATATGTAAATTAGCTATTGATACTTGAATTCCTAATATCATATAACTAATGGTTTTTTGCATCAAATCATTACATGCACATGCATTAGATGTATAATAGAATGATCTGAGACACCTATGCAAATTATAGTCTGAGAAAATTCTACTATCGCTTAAAACTTCTCATTTCTCTATCTTCTTTCTTATTTATGACTACTTGCTTCTTCTTATGCTTGTTCTTTAATCATATTATAGATAGTTAACCAATTATGGTTGTTAAGATATTCAAGGCTAGGATGAATTATCTATCATACTTGATTTTGTTAATATGACACTTCTTATACTTCGAATTATCTCTTAGTCTAATCATTTATGTACTATTTATCATATTTTCATTTGCGACACATACACCCGAGGTTGTTGTAAATGACTAACTTACCTCTCTTATCTTTGGATTCAGGTTTTTCTCATGTAATTCCACTAGAATCCAAATTCAAGTCACTAATGGCCTTCCTTGAATTGCAAATACCACATACATCCAAAGGTATGACTATTATTTACAACTTATGCCCACATGAGCTGGCTCTAACTTCACTTAGTTTGAAGTTTAATCTTTTACTCCTCCAGGGAATCTTATTTCATCCTCCATACTTGAATTATATCTTGTATCTTTTTTTTTCTTCTATGAGTTGTTTCATGTAAATAATTCTTTGGAGCATCATAATTTGAAATATATCACCGTTTACTTAAATTGGTGTATACCTTATGAACAATCTTCTTAAGTTTACTTAAACATATCACAATTTACTCAAGTTTTATCTCTAGGACTAGCTTCTTTATTTTTTTCCTAGATCCATTTGCAGCCAACAATCTTATTAATAATAAAAAGTTTAATTTTGGAATTATGTTCAGAGATCATGTCTCATCGGTTATGGATGAATCATTGCTATACAATAGGTGGAAGGTTCATCATAATTACCTATCTTCTCAATGATGGCCAGTTGCATAACCTACAACATAATCAACTTTGTGGGAAAAAAAAACCGAGGGCTGTGCAGTGAGGTTTGAGGCGCTGTGTTATTAACTACCAAGATCAAGATCAAAGTGGAATTTCCAAGCTCATGTATGAAGGGAAATTTTGTTAAGTCTACGTGCGAGTCAGTTTAGTCTCACATTATTTTCTTGTGGAGACTTTAAGTCCACGTGTGAATAGTTGTAGTCTGACATTGTTTTGCCTATCTAGACATGCAACGATATGTATACCATCGGCCTAATCCTCTCATTGTCCGTTGGTCTTGGGATGGAAACCCCAATCAGGTGATATACTTGGATCTTTGCTTCCTCATCTATTTCGCTCTTAATATATTGCTTAACAAACTCATGACATAACGTTTTTCGTTTCCTCAACTTCATAAAGAAAAAGTGTAGAGAGTATGCATGGCCCTCCACACATGCATTTCTCCCTATGTGGCATGCTAATTCTAGAGTGATAATTGTTGTTGTTGACAATCTGCGATTAGCTCCTGTGGCTTTTCGTTGTGGGGGAGATGGGGTGTTCTAACCTCAGGGCCTCAGGCGAACATCTTCTTTATGTGAAAAGATGGGGATTCCTGCTTCAACAAGTCGGCTAAATTAAGGCCGTTTGATTTTTTTCGCAAAGTGGAAGTTGGGCCCTTGTATACAGAACATTTTGTGGAGATGCAGGAACATCGTATTCGTACGGGTCCAAAGTAGTATGATATTCCACAGACCTTTGCTTATGATGGGCCAGTAGCCCAGATGCTATGTTCACCTTGAGTCCTTGACCAGATGCTGGACATGGGTGTGTCCGTGTGTGGAATAGAACCTGGCAGGCCGTACTGTGTGTCCCGGAGGCAAGTGATCGAATCCCACTCGGTCCAACATCCTCCCGACGACTGAAGAGGCAAACAAAACCAACGAACAGTTTGGTATCGTTCTCGGTGGGCGGTGAATAAGAATCAATGCCCCAAGTCCAACCAAAATTAAGTCCTACTACTGTCCCATACCTATCCATTTCACACTCACTCGATGCAGGTGGAGGCTCGTTGGAGCTCCCACTATCCTAATCGGCCAGTCCGTCCTTCAAGTCCCTCGCTCAAGACGGGTAGATTGTGATCGATCGACGTGCTTGGTAGCTGCATACCGGTCATGGTGGATGCTAGCTATACAACTATGCTAGAATTGACTGGGAGCAGTAGAAAGCCGCCATCAACGAATTTGGGAATGTTAATCAATCAATACAGAGTTTTGTTTGATTTTTTATGTGAAAGAAGCTCTTCATAACCACTACACTGACAACTGACAGCAGCAATTCCATATCAACGACCAGACTAATTCTGTAGGTCGTAATCGGAGCCTTCTGGCACCCTCTCATGGACAAAGCCAAGAGCAGACACCACATATCCGTCCGTCCCCACACAACTGACGACCGAACGTGATGGGGATTCAGATAAGAGATAAGAAAGCAGCAGATTTTGGTGTGTGGGGGCATTTCGTTTCTTTGTTTTACACTCCCAAAACAGAAATGAACGTCTGACGCCTACGCTGGTGTCATTGGGAGATTTGTCTTATATCTTTGTAGAAATTCTGGTGATATTAAAAATGGTAATAATCATGTACAAAATAAAAACCAATATTTCTTTCATCCTTTCCTCAATTTACAGCTACAATCTCTTTCTTTTTCGTCTCAAATGTTTTTTACTTTACTAAATTGCGCTACACCACAAAAGTAGACACCACGAACCAGCCACTACGTTTACTATGCTCGCTCAAGTGTGGCGACCAGCCCATTTATCTTTTGTACCTGGGCTGGTCCCCTCGATATCAAATCTTTCCATGTGAAAGCAGCAGATTTTTCTCCTTTCTTATATCTTTGTAGAAATTGTGGTGATATAAAAAAAAAGTAATATTCATGTACAAAATAAAAACCAACATTTCTTTCATCCTTTCCTCAATTTACAGCTACAATCTCTTTCTTTTTCGTCTCAAATGTTTCTACTTTACTAAGGGCTAGTTTGGTTGCTAGCGGTTGCAAGGCACTAGTTGAGTTGAAAAACAGAAAACGCAAAACAGGAAACCGAACTGCACATCTACCGTCTGGTTGGAAGCAGCTTTAACTTCAACCCTTCGGTTGTTTGCGTTTGGTTGAGCAAGGAAAAAAGTAGCAAACGGACGAAGCTTGTATTATTTTTCAGGGACGGAGGCAGATGAACAACAGATTCTGCAGAAAAGTGATGTCCCATCTTCACGGAAAATGGACTAGGCAGGCTGTGAATTGGAACCGTGCCCAAAAGGCTTGCGGTCCATTCCCCCACTTTCCTGTAGAGCCGAAGACGACACTTGGGTTTGTTTTCCCATCGTGGGTTGCGACCGCGTCCAACCAAATGCAAGAGTTTGAATTCATCGTGCACTTGCAACTGCATGAACTGGTTTGCAGCAATACCAAACGAGCCCTAAATTGCGCTACACCGCAAAAGTAGACACCACGAATCAGTCCACTACGTTTACTAGCTCAAGTGTGGAGACCAGCCCATCTTATCTTTTGTACCTGGCCTGGGTTGGGCCCCTCGATATCAAATCCTTCCATGTGAACTAATCCTAGAAAAGAATCCAATATCCACCACACCCCCCACCACCCAAAATTTTGGCCCCACCTCGACTTGCCGGCCACGGCACCTCCACTGCCAAAAGAAAATAAGCAAGCTGCCGATCGGCTCTCCGGCTTCCACTTTCGCGTTCAGATCCACGCCCGTGGTCACGGTTTTTCTGTTCTGTTCGATGACGCGCGTTGCACGCGGAGTCCAGTCGGCTTTTCCCCTTCAATACGGCCCGACTTTGGGAATAGAATTGAATCTCATGACACCCAACCGTTTAATCGTCCGATCTGTGATCTGCCTCGGAGTTGAGTTCTTCAGGAGCTCTTGCCATGTCTATCTTGAAAATCCAAACGAGCTGCTGATCCAGTAACCCACCGCGGGGCCAACACCATGTTCTTCCTGTTCCTCCTCTCAGAAAGACGATGATGCAGTCGCCACCTGGTACGAGTACTGTCCTCCGCCGAGCAACACATCGTCCGCAAACAGGTATATCAGCCGGTCCACAGCCCAGCTGTTCTGCGACTGCGGCATCGGCGGCGGGGGGGTCGGCCTCTGGAGCAGCGGCGCGCGGCACAGGGGGCAAGTCCCGCCGTTCTCGTCGTGGTCCACCCACCGGTCAAGGCACCCCTTGTGGAACACATGCCTGCAGTTGCGGAGCTCCCGGACCTCGTCCGACCGGTCCACGGCGTTCAGGCAGACAGCGCATGTGGCAGCAGGGGCCGAGTCAGACTCGTTGGACGAGCCGCAGTCACAGCAGCCATCGGAGTCGCCGTGGGAAGCCGTATCGTCTTCCTCCCCACCGTATGCAGCTAGTAGGTCGCCGTATGTGCAGACAGGTAGGCGTCGCTTGATCTCCCGGACAGAGGACCGGGAGGGACCCGTGGATCTCCTGGCGCTGTTCCCGTTGGAGAGGTCCAAGGAGGACATGAACCACGAGATTAGGGCGCCGATGAAGAGCGCGGCGGCGCGGAGGGCCTCGGCTACCGCTACGCTAGGGTACTCGAGAGAGAAACTCATGGTTGATATTGTGACGAGGAACTTCAAGCGGATCGGAACAACAAATCACCTGGTCTCGAGCAACTGATCCAAATAACAAACTGAACGAGAGCGAGCAAAGGAGAGAACGGAAGGAGGGGAGGTTGTGGAGGAAAGGCAGTGGGTCGTATTTATAGGCGGAAGAGTTGGTTTCAACGACAGTGGGCGGGTGATGACCGAAGTGGGGTGCCAATTCTGTGTCACGCGTGACTCACACCTCCACTGTTTCATGTCACCCCCCACCCCATATGCTTTCATTACCTACTGGAAAAAGTTATCACCGGTCATTTTCTTTTCTCTCTCACATTAAAAACAATAAACGGCCAGTCTAAAAACCGGAAGAAATATTCAATATTTTCGCTAAAGCCCCAATTTCTCGTCATCCAATCTTACTATACGTTTATCTGTTCTCTGACGAGCCCATACCTTCCCAATCTTACTATACGTTTTATCTGTTTTCTGACGGGCCCATAACCTCATCACATGGGATGTGACGTCGCACACAAACGGCTCCTGTTTTTTTTTTTGTTTCTTGAAAAGTTAATACGCCTTCTTGGTATGTTATTGACAAATAACGTAGCAAAACTCCCAATCGACTGACTAGAGTACTTGACGCCCCTTTTCTTTCCGTTATTTAATAATTGGACTATGCGTGGACCTCAACGTCACCATTTCGGTTCAATCCACTCTTCATTATTAACTCAAAGCACAAAATATATACGGGCCACGTTTAAATCTGATTTGACGCGTGCAAAATCTCATCATCTACTCCTCTCCTTCTTTGTTCTAATAGAATGATGATATGAACCACTTTTCTCTATGTTATTACCTCATCATCGACTCCATTTCCCTTGAACCTCGCCTTAGCTATTTTATGTTCCTTTTTTTTTTCACTTTTTTGTATCCATTCCCCCCCCTCCCTTTCTTCTTTGATGAGAACACAATGTTTTTAACTTGCAGGTAATAGATCCCTTCTTTTCTACCTGGTAGCATGGTTTCTTAATCCATTTTCTTTGTATCACTGATTTATGCATTTTGTGGATTAGGAGTTCATTTTTTTCTTCTCAAAATTGTCAAACTCTTGAGTTATGAAAATATGGCAAACTCATAAGGGTCTCGATGTTAGTTGATGTCAATATTTTAGTGAGAACTAGAATTTTAGCACCATAGATTTACTAGTCCATTTTTTGATGACAAGTTAACTATAATTATATGTTAACTCAATCATGGCCACTTGAAATTTTATTCTAAGTATAACGTTGTTATCCATGATAAATAAAGTGTGTGTGAATAACAATTGCTCATATTTTGTTATATGCCTCCGAAAACTCTTGAACTTCGATTTCGGTTGGGATTGGCATAGGGATTAGGGAAGTATACTTGGGTACACCACTTATACATGATGAGGAAGAAAAGTACGTATCATAGGGAATCTTGGATCTTCCAAAGAAAACATGATTTCAGCAATCGGTCACTTTCACGTCTTGATATCATATCCCCGCCTTATCTGAAATTCTCATCCAAACTCATGTAAGGACATTATGAGGTCATCTCTCTTCCGAATTCCGATATCTCCACCCCCAAGTCGGCTAGAGCTACATCGAAACTGACAGATAGGCAGGCCGAAAAGCACAAAGAGGAGGGTACTGCTTCTCGTCATCCATGGCCGGATTTGCGAAGTAGCAACTAACATGAGGTGTAGGGTTGGTTTGGGAACTGCTGTTTACGTATCTGGAAAGGATACCTCCGTTCAACTATCTAGGGTCATGCTATTGTCACTGCTGACTCGTCTCACGATCGTTGTCTTGACTTAACAGGAGTCGACGTGACGCGGAAAGCGTGCGTGCGAACACAGCACCACGCCATCGTTGGCCGACAACTCCGCCCAGAAGGAGGGAGAAGAATGGAGCAAGCAGAAGTCGTATTTGCTGGCTCCTTGGAAAGGACCGCGAACGGCGCAAGCGATGCAGATATGTACTGCTTACTCTACACTACCGATTGTTGCAGTCTTGACCCAGAAACAAGGACAGAATCGGTAGTTTGGTCTCTAACTGTAACTCGCTGCTGCGAACTTTCGTCGTGGCAGCTTGCGCAGGCATGTACGTCAGGACAAGATCAAACATGCCCTAAAAAGAGCACTTGCTTGTCTATAATATCAAACTCCACTAGCTTTGTCCCGTTTCATGAAAATGATTAACCACTATTGTATTTCTTTATTTTACAAATTAGTTTCAGTCATCAACTTTGTCTTATATTTCTTTTTAGGAAAAAAAATGTTTTAATTATTTTGTTTCTAAAAATATTTTTGATCCTCGTTTGGAGTCTGTTGACAATTATCCTCTCTTGATTATCCTTAAAGTCGATTAACATGAACGATTAACACACATGTTGGTAAGACCAACGGTTACAATGTGAGCAATGTGTGCGGGCTATTGCTGAGGGATAAGACCAAGACACTCTCCTTATGAGGAGGCACCCGCTCTCCATTGGAGACACAACGAGATACAAAGAGAGAAAAGAGAGAACTAATTTTAACAAATATTTTCATGTCCCAATTTCTCCAGACTGGAACGCTCCAATTTCAGTCCACCGCTGTAATAGCCTTTGTTTATCTCCAAACTTTCCTGCTTGTTATTGTTCTTGCGCGGGTAACATGTAGCGGTGTCCTCTTTTTTTTTGCCACAAAGGGCTAAAGGAATAAGTTCGACATTGTCCTCTTATTTGCACCGAACGACTGTACCAGAGTTGAGGTGACTGAATCTTGGAGATAGACTGTCGAACAAACTCGTGCTAAGAGCGGTGGAATCTGTTTCGAACATAATGTTTCACCCACCTTCATCCCAGGCTTTGGAATTTATATCTTCTAACTAATCATTGTTTTCTCCAAATTCATAACTGTTATTATTGTTGCTGTATATTTGGTGGTTAATTGTGTGCCTTAATCTAGTTAGCTTCTGTCTGTATACCAACAATTTCAAAATGGATCTTATGCTCCATTGAATCATTCTAACAATTTTAAGACAGATTCTTAAACTGTTGTTAATTACATCTATTTAGTTAACTACATGATTGTTTGATATGGATTCATAAACCATGCTTTCATTCGACGATGTTGTTTCTCTTTTTCTCGGAACGATTTTCTGGCTTGCACTTTCATTGTTGGCAACAAAAATTGTGATTCTGGCCTACCTCTTTAGGTCTCTCTTCCGTCATCTTACCCCAAGACGAGTCTGCCCCTGTTTTGCTTAAACTACAAGACATGAACCTCCTCAAAGGAGAAGAACAATATGAACCCATTGTACCTACACTTGCTATCCTCACTCCTATCTCATAAGAAATTGACTATTTGTGTCATGACATGAGTCTTTCAGCCTTATTTGATGAACTCTATGATATCTACCGTAAGATCCCAACCGCTCTTGAACTATGGACGACTTTAGACTAAAAATTTGGTCTAGAAGATACTGGTCTTGAGCGTTATGTCTTTCTTGAATGACTAACTTATAATATGGTTGATGACAAACTTATTCTGACTCAAGTTCTAGAATACCAATTGTAAATCCATGGTCAAGTGTTATAAACTTGATGAAAATGTTCAAGTAGCAACCCTCATAGAGAAACTCCCACTTTTCTTGGAAGAATTTTGCCAAGACCCTTAGACATAGACAAGGGAATACATTTGTGACGTCATTTGTTAAATCCCTACAAACCAAGGATAGACATAGGGAAAAAGAAGAAAGTCTAACCCTATTGTCAATATGGTTATAGGTGATAAAGCCAATAAGAAGCCTAACCCTTTCTATCTCAATAAGAAATGCAAACCTTCTTTTATGGGACGCAAGAACCATCAAAATTTGAGTAATAACAATAGTGATCAAGGAGAAAAATGTGTCTTCTTTGTGTGTGATAAATCTGGCCACTTAGTGAATGTGTGTAGATTTCACAAGGGTTGGAGAAAGCAAAACATCCAGGCACCTAAAAATCCTAAAATAAATATGATCACTGAGGGCGGTCCCTTCCTCTTTTGTAGAAAGGTTAGGAAATCTAACTATTTTTTGTTGATGTATCTTCTAATTGGTACCTGGACTCTGGTGACACCTGCCATATTTACTTTGACCAATCCCTCTTTACTTCCTACCAGACAGAATCTGATAGAGTGATTAAGTGGAGAGATCATCCATCCACCAGCCCGATTGTAGGTTATGGACGTGTTGACATAAAGGTTACATCTAAAAACACTCTTAGACTGCATGATGTCCAACATGTTCCTTCTTTTTGTAGAAATTTGATTAGCTAAGTTGTTTTACAACATTATGGTTATACCTTATTGTGTCAAGGCAATCTTATTGTAATTTCTAAGAATGGTTCTTATGTTGGTCTTGGTTACACCTGCGGTGGTCTTATTAAACTATCTTCTGTTTCATATAATGCATCTTCTTTTAATGATACATCTTCTGTTTTAGTTTATAAAGCTAATGATATTTACCATGCACATCTTGGCCATGTGAATAAAAATATGATGAAACACATGATTCATTTAGATTTGATTCCCAAGATTCATATTGATAGTTCTAATAGATGCCAGATTTGTGTGCAAGCTACGCTTCCTAAGAAGCCATTTAAATCAGTAGATCATAATACATCATTACTTGATTTAATTTATATTGATGTTTGTGATTTTAATAATGTTCTTACTCGTGATGATGTGAGATACTTCATGAAGTTTATAGATGACTTTACTAAATATTATTCTATTTTCTTTCTGAAAACTAAGGATGAACAATTAGAAAAATCTAGAATCTATAAAACTCAAGTGGAGAAACAATTAGATAAAAATATTAAGTGAGTGAGGCCCATTAGAGGTGGTGAATACACTTCTAATGAGCTGAATAAGTTCTGTGAGGACCATGGCCTTATACATGAATCCACTTTCCCATATAATCCTCAATCTAATGGAGTAGTTTAGAGAAAAAAATAGAACATTGATTGATATGGTCAATTCAATTCTAGTCGAGTCTGGACTTAATCACAAATTGTGGGGGAAGCCCTTAATACAACCGAATACATTTTAAACAATATGCCTTTTAGATACCTTAACAAAACACCCTTTGAACTATGGATTAACAAAAAACTCTATTTAAAATACCTCAAAGTGTGGGGGTGTTTGGTCAAGGTTAAAATCCTTGATATTAAAAAGAGAAAACTAGCGCATGAAATTGTTGATATTGTCTATAGATTATGTTGTAAACAATAATACTAAGGAATAAAATCTGATATCTCAGACATTAGAGTCAACTCTATACTTGAGATTAGACTAGTAGATGATGTTTATTATGAAACCATATTTCCTCTTAATGAAAAAATTCCTAGACAGGTTAGTGAAAATCCTTCTTCCTCTTATCCCGAAGAACCTCTTCATGTTCCACCTTCATATGAAGTAGAACATGAACTCCTTGTATATGAACCTCCTAGTGACCTAGGTAGGAGTAAAAGGACTAAAGTTGATATAAACTATGATCATGACTTCTATACCTTCTTAGTAGAAGAAGATCTGCTCACCTATAAGGATGCCTTAAAATATATAAAATCCAACTTTTGGAAGGAAGATGTCGATAATGAAATTGAATCAATTATGAGAAATCATACTTGGATTCTTGTCGAGCTTCATCTAGGCTATAATACTTTTGGATGTAAATGGATGTTTTGGAAAAAGATGAGGGCATATGGTTCAATTGATAAGTTTAAGGGCAGAGTAGTAGCACTAGTACATATTTCACTTCTAATGTCAGTTAAAATACCCCTCTCAAGTCAGTTTTGTATCGACACCTAAGTGGTCAACACTACATATAAAAACCTACAATGTCAGTTATCACCGATCATTTTCTTTTCTCTCTCACATTAAAAACAATAAACGGCCAGTCGTAGCTACAAACCCGAAGAATTATTCAATATTTTCGCTAAAGCCCCAATTTCTCTCCAATCTTACTATACGTTTATCTGTTCTCTGACGAGCCCATACCTTCCCAATCTTACTATACGTTTTATCTGTGTTTTTTGACGGGCCCATAACCTCACATGGGATGTGACGTCGCACACAAACGGCTCCTGTTTTTTTTTGTTTATTGAAAAGTTAATACGCCCTCTTGGTATGTTATTGACAAATAACGTAGCAAAACTCCCAATCGACTGACTAGAGTACTTGACACCCCTTTTCTTTCCGTTATTTAATAATTGGACTATGTGTGGACCTCAACGTCACCATTTCAGTTCAAGCATGAAGCATATCAGCCCAGTCTTCATTATTACCTCAAAGCACCAAATATATATAGGCCACGTTTAAATCTGATTTGATGCGTGCAAAATCTCATCATCTACTCCTCTCCTTTGTTCTAATAGAATGATGGTATGAACCACTTTTCTCTATGTTATTACCTCATCATGGACTCCATTTCCCATGAACCTTGCCTTAGCTATTTTATGTTCCTTTTTTTAAACTTTCTTGTATCCATTCCCCTCCCCCCTTCTTCTTTGATGAGAACACAATGTTTTTAACTTGCAGGTAATAGATCCCTTCTTTTCTACCTGGTAGCATGGTTTCTTAATCCATTTTCTTTGTATCACTCATTTATGCATTTTGTGGATTAGGAATTCATTTTTTTCTTCTCAAAATTGTCAAACTCTTGAGTTATGAAAATATGGCAAACTCATAAGGGTCTCGATGTTAGTTGATGTCAATATTTTAGTGAGAACTAGAATTTTAGCACCATAGATTTACTAGTCCATTTTTTGATGACAAATAAACTATAATTATATGTTAACTCAATCATGGTCACTTGAAATTTTATTCTAAGTATAATGTTGTTATCCATGATAAATAAAGTGTGTGTGAATAACAATTGCTCATATTTTGTTATATGCCTCCGAAAACTCTTGAACTTCGATTTCGGTTGGGATTGGCATAGGGAAGTATACTTGGGTGTTAGATAAATGATTATTATAGCAGTATGATTACTGTTGTAGTCGTTTATTGTATCAATATTTATTTAGCATGGGTTAAGCCCAATGTAGTGCAACAAGTACATGTGAGAAAAGTAGTTTTGTCTCTAGTGCAAATGGCAAAGAAGTTTTATCCCATATTGCTCACTCCTAGAACTTTTGTGGTCCTCATATATAGGATCACATGAGATACTAGTGTCCAAGGGGTCCTAGGAGGGAGGTATGCTCACCTCCTTGGTGGGTGGGGTTACCACATCACAACGCACGCACGCGCGCACCATGTTACGCCTCGCCTGGTCGGGTCGGGCTCGGACTCGGGCTCGGGCTTGTGGATTGTGGATTGTGGAGAATGTCTTCCATTTTCCAGCTTCTTTTTGCACTAGGATACGACTAAGTAATTAATTACTCGTGTAATTAATTGTTTCTTTTTTATTCAGATTTCGTAATTAGAAAGTGTTTCTCTTTTGCGGATTATTCCGTATTGTGTACAAGAGCAACTGAGTATTTGCGTCTTACTGGGAATAGGATTAGGGACGTGTGTGACTATATATACGCCTCCGGTCATTAGGGTTTAACACACAACAAACAGTCTTCTGTCGTCGTGTGTTTTGAGAGTCCTAATCTAGAGAATGAGTGTCTTCGTTCCAAGCTGCTTCGTGGAGTTGTTCTCCTGTGTGAAGTGCGACGTCCTACTTCCCGTCACCGAGACACAGCTGTGAGGCGGTGATTCCTATGATTGTTGTGTTGTACTGGTAGCAGTGCAACGAGGCCACGTCGAGCACGTGCAAGACGTGTCTGTTATAGGTTCGTGCCAGATCGAGTATGGGAGAACGATGCTTATCCACAAGGATTGTCGGGCACTAATTTCTTTAAGTATCATGTTCATTTCTCAAAGAATGATCTGGTTTGCGAATATAACTCCTTTATTTCTATTCTCCTACTTTGTTTGATATTTGTTTCTTATTTTGGATCTGCTTGAAATTGTTAATTACTTTGCACCTGTCGCTGTTGCATGAACGACATTAATAAATATTAACAACAATCTTAAAGAAATCAGCTTTCTATCGTTAATTAACAATGGCCGGTCTGGGTGGTTCGGGAAATAAAATTGATACTAGCAGTATGCCTAAAAAATTACTGGTACCAACTTCGCCCGTTGGTAGAGTCGGATGGAAATTTGGCTGAATATTGCGGGTTTTGATTAGTACTTAGTAGAGACTGAACCTAAATCTGATGAAATGATTCCTGATAATGCAAATATAATTGCTAATTGGAAGAAGGGTGACAAAATGTGCCGCAGTTTGATTTTTTTTGGTTTAAATAACAAAATGTATGATTCTTACTCAAAGCCGCCAGTCACTACATCCAAGGTTTTGTGGGAATTGTTGATTAAGAATTTTAGTACTGAAAATCAAGGTGTTGAAAAATACTGCGTGTCTAAATTTCTTAAGTTTCAGATGGTTGAGGGTAAGTCAGTTTCTGATCAAACACATGATCTACAACTTCTAGTTCATGAACTCTCAGAGGCCAAGATGGTATTGCCTGAGAAGTTTGTTGTTATGTCTATCATAGAAAAATTCCCTAAGTCATGGGAATCGTTTGGTATGTCTCTGAAGCATCGCAAAGGGACACATACAATGGAAGAACTAATGATGGATATTAATATACAAGAAGATCACTTAAAGGAGAAAACGGTCAAGGTGCCTACTGATGCAAATCCAACTGTTAATTTTACTTCTGTGAAAAACACCAAAGATAAGAAATCTAAGAATGCACATAAACCTAAGGCAAATATCCAAAAGAAACTGAAGAACAAATCTTGTTGGACTTGTGGACAGGTTGGCCACTGGAACAAGGATTGTCCTACTAAGAAGGCAAAGAAAGCTACCACATCTGCAACTGAGGAGGCTGTGCTCGACATGATGACTACATCCTTGAACCTCAATGATGGGTATGTGTCTATTAAACCTGAAATCCTTTCTATTTTTGAACCACTGTATTGGATAATTGACACCGAGGCTAATGTACACGTGTGTGCTGATAAATCTTTGTTTGTGTCTTATCAGGCCTCTTAGGGTAGGTCTATGACTTTGGGCGATTCCAGCTATGTAGAAGTCAAAGGCGAAGGACGGGTGGACTTGAAGATCCCTTCGGGGAAGGTTTTGACTCTTAACAGGGTCAGACATGTTCCCACCATTCGACGCAATATCATTAGTGGCGTCATTTTAGTTAGGGAAGGTTATAGAGTAGACTGAAAATGTAATAAGGCTATTATTACACGCCTTTGTGATTCTTTGTTTTTTAGCAAGGAGTACTTACGTGATGTGGAGAACTTATTTAAGATTCATGTTGAACTTATTTCAAATTCTATTTTAAATTTGAATGATTACAGTTCTGTTTGCATGAATCTTGTTTCATCTGATGTATGGCATTCAATTTTGGGACATGTTAATGTGGCCTCAATGAAGCGTATGATGAATCTATATTCGATCCCTAAATCTGAAATTGGCAATAATAAATGTGAAATATGTGTACAAGCTAAATTTCCTAGGAAGCCCTTTCATTCTGTGAATAGGAATTCAGAAATTTTGGATTTAGTGCATACAAATATCTGTAAATTTAATGGTGTTGCTATGAGGGATCAAAAATGTTATTTTATAACTTTTATTGATGATGCAAGTAGATATTGTTATGTCTTTTTACTTAGAAGTAAAGATGAAGTATTGGATAAATTTAAAATTTATAAGAAAGAAGTTGAAACTCAAACCAGTAAAGTACTTAAGCGATTAAGGTCTGATAGGGGAGGAGAGTATACTTCAAACTTGTTTTTGGAATTTTGCCAATTACATGGTATAGTTCATGAGGTCACTGCTCCTTATTCACCACAATCAAATGGGATTGATGAACGTAAAAATTGAACCTTAATAGATATGGTAAATACCTTACTCCAAACGTCTGGATTACCCAACTTTATGTGGGGGGAAGCTTTGAATACGACTTGCCATATTCTGAATAGAGTTCCCCATAAGCATTCAGAGAGGAGTCTGTTTGAGTTGTGGAGAGGAAGGAAACTGAGTCTTAAATATCTTTGAATGTGGGGGTGCCTTGCTAAGGTACTTGTCCCTGAACACAAAAGGAAGAAATTAGGATCGAAAATAGTTGATGCAATATTTTTGGGTTATGTAGAGACAAGCTATGCTTATAGATTCTTGATTGTAAAATCAGATATCTCTGGCATTGAGGTCAATACAATTGTGGAATTACGTGATGCAACATTCTTTGAGGATGTGTTTCCTATGAAAACTGGTGTGCCCAATGAAGTATCTCAAGAAGATTCATTTACTACAGGTTCCATTCCCGAGCACGTGGAAAGGATGACAAATTTGGGGGGCGACTCAGAACAAGCTATTTCTGAATCAGATGATTATGAAGAAATAGTTGAACCAAGGAGAAGTAAACGGCCTAGGACATCCAAGGACTTTGGAAGTGAGTTTCTCACGTACAATGTTGAGGATGATCCTGTTACTTTCAAACAAGCTATGGAATCTCCAGAAGCTAAGTTTTGGAAAGAAGTCGTTAATGATGAAATCCAATCAATTCTCTCGAATGGAACTTGGGAATTGGTGGATTTTCCTCCTGCTTGTTCTGCAGTTGGTTGCAACTTGTAAATGGATTTTTAAGAAGAAACTTAATGCAGATGGGACAATCAATAAGTATAAGGCTAAGTTAGTTGCTAAGGGTTACACACAAAGGGAATGAATATATTATTTTGATACATATTCACTTGTTTCCCGTATGACCACAATCTGAGTGCTTATAGCTTTGGCTTCCATTTATAATCTCTATATCCATCAGATGGATGTGAAGACCACGTTCTTACATGGTGATCTTCAGGAAGAGATATATATGGAACAACCTGAGGGATTTGTGGGTCGTGGGAATGAGTCCAAAGTGTGTAAACTTGTTAAATCATTATATGGCTTGAAACAAGCCCTTAATCAATGACATGAGAAGTTTGATTCTGTGATATCATCGTTTGGCTTTATTTCTAATGAATTTGATAAGTGTCTCTACTGCAAGATTGTCAATAATGGATTCATTTTGTTATGCTTATACGTTGATGATATCCTACTTTTTGGTTCCTATATAAAAGTAGTAAATGAGACAAAGTCATTCTTGTGTAGCAAGTTTGAGATGAAGGATATGGGTGTCGCTGATGTGATTTTAGGGCTCAAAATCAAAAGGTCTACTGATGGTATAACTCTCTCTCAGTCTCACTATGTTGAGAAGATACTGGAGAGGTTTGAGTATACATCACGTAAACCTGTTAAGACTCCATATGATTCATCCAAGCCCTTATTCAAGAATGAGACTGGGGTTCCAGTGTCTCAATTACGATACTCTCAGATTATCGGAAGTTTGATGTATCTTATGAACTGTACACGTCCAAACATTGCGTTTGCCGTGAACAAGTCAAGTAGATACACCAGTTGTCCCGACAAGACCCATTGGGAAGCTCTTGACAGAGTTCTGAGGTATATCAAGGGAACATGTTCTCTTGGGCTGCATTATGGTAAACATCCTTCCGTAGTCGAAGGATATAGTGATGCAAGCTGGATTGCCATAAATTCTGGGAGTAATGGTGTCTCAGGATATGTATTCCTGTTGGGAGGAGGAGCTGTTTCCTGGAGGTCTAAGAAACAGAACATATTGTCTCGGTCCACTTTCGAGGCAGAGTTGTGTGCTTTAGATGAAACTGGATTGGAAGTTGAATGGCTACATGGACTTATGTCCAGTTTACCTATGGTAATGAAGCCGCTTCTTGCAATTTCAGTTCACTGTGACAACACTACAACTATTGCTAAGATAAAGAGTTCCAAGTACAATCAAAAACAGCGTAGACACATCCAAGTCAGATTGAAATCTGTAAGGGAGTTGGTGTCTAATAGGGTCATGGATGTGGACTACGTTGGTACCAAAGATAATACAATTGATCCTTTAACTAAAGGTCTTACCTTGGCTTTAGTAGAAAAATCTAGGTTGGGGATGGGACTGAAACCCCTATAGATTTGCAGGCAGTAGCAACCCAACCCAAAAGACTGGAGATCCCACAAATTGGGTTCAATGTGGTAATAATAAGCTGTCGGATAAATCGGATGACACTATGTATTCTTGTTTGATGCTTCTTGCATCTGTGTGTCTATTCTCTGGGAAACCTGTTAATGTCATGACTGCAAGTTAGTAAGAGAGTAGTCTCTTAATGGTGTCAAGTCTTAGGACAGGATGTTAGCAGTACATCCTTGGAGACTCCGGCTAAGTGATTGATGTTGTGTAGGCTGCAACAGGAGAATTGGGTTATTCTCTGTTATCAATCATGATATAAAATTTTGTATGCATGGCCTTAATGCATTGTTTTCTTTTCTACCATGTCTTTATTGTGTTGTTACCAACCTATACTCTTGTACCCAAGGTTCAAGTTCAAGACTTTCGTTCACCTAATTCCTACGAGGGTCACAGTTGGATAACTCAGGTAGATTCAAAATGAAAGGTATATGCTGAAAGCACAATATGGAGGATTGAATGGTAGAGCACACTACACATTGAACTTTGTGGGAGATTGTTAGATAAATGATTACTGTAGCAGTATGATTATTGTTGTAGTCGTTTACTGTAGCAACATTTATTTAGCATGGGTTAAGCCCAATGTAGTGCAACAAGTAGATGTGAAAAGTAGTTTTGTCTCTAGTGCAAATGACAAAGAAGTTTTATCCCATATTGCTCACTCCTAGAACTTTTGTGGTCCTCATATGTAGGATCACATGGGGCACTAGTGTCCAAGGGGTCTTAGGAGGGAGGTATGCTCACCTCCTTGGTGGGTGGGGTTACCACATCACAACGCACGCACACACGCGCGCGCCACGTCATGCCTCGTCTGGCCTGGCCGGGCCGGGCTCGGGCTTGGGCTTGTGGCTTCTGGATTGTGGATTGTGGAGAATGTCTTCCATCTTCCGGCTTCTTTTTGCACTAAGATACGACTAAGTAATTAATTACTCGTGTAATTAATCCTAATTAGAAAGTATTTTTCTTTTACGGATTACTTCGTATTGTGTACAAGAGCAACCGAGTGTTTGCGTCTTACTGGGAATAAGATTAGGGATGTGCGTGGCTATATACATGTCTCCGGTCATTATGGTTAAACACACAACAAATAGTCTTCTGTCGCCGTGTGTTTTGAGAGCCCTAATCCAGAGAACGAGTGCCTTCGTTCTAAGCCGCTTCGTGGAGTTGTTCTCCTGTGCGAAGTGCAGCGTCCTACTTCCCGTCACCGAGACGCAACTGTGAGATGGTGGTTCCTGCAGTTGCTGTGCTGCACTGGTAGCAGTGCAACGAGGCTACGTCGAGCGCGTGCAAGACGTGTCTGTTACATGTTTGTGCCAGATCGAGTTTGGGAGAACGATGCTTATCCACAAGGATTGTCGGACACTGATTTCTTTAAGTATCACGTTCATTTCTCAACGAATGATTTGGTTTGCGAATCTAACTCCTTTATTTCTGTTCTCCTGCTTTGTTTGATCTTCGTTTCTTATTTTGGATCTGCCTGAATTGTTAATTACTTTGCACATGTCGTTGTTGCATGAACGATGTTAATAAATATTAACAACATTGGGTACACCACTTATACATGATGAGGAAGAACATTAGTGAGGGAATCTTGGATCTTCCAAAGAAAACATGATTTTAGCAATCGGTCACTTTCAGGTCTTGATATCATATCCCCTCCTTATCTGAAATTCTCATCCAAACTAATGTAAGAACATTATGAGGTCATCTCTCTTCCGAATTCCGATATCTCCACCCCCAAGTCGGCTAGAGCTACATCGAAACTGACAGATAGGCAGGCCGAAAAGCATAAAGAGGAGGGTACTGCTTCTCGTCATCCATGGCCGGATTTGCGAAGTAGCAACTAACATGAGGTGTAGGGTTGGTTTGGGAACTGCCGTTTACGTATCTGGAAAGGATACCTCCGTTCAACTATCTAGGGTCATGCTATTGTCACTGCTGACTCCTCTCACGATCGTTGTCTTGACTTGACAGGAGTCGCCGTGACGCGGAAAGCGTGCGTGCGAACACAGCACCACGCCATCGTTGGCCAACAACTCCGCCCAGAAGGAGGGAGAAGAATGGAGCAAGCAGAAGCCGTATTTGCTGATTCCTTGGAAAGGACCGCGAACGGCGCAAGCGATGCAGATATGTACTGCTTACTCTACACTACCGATTGTTGCAGTCTTATCCCAGAAACAAGGTCAGAATCGGTAGTTTGGTCTCTAACTGTAACTCGCTGCTGCGAACTTTCGTCGTGGCAGCTTGCGCAGGCATGTACGTCAGGACAAGATCATACATGCCCTAAAAAGAGCACTTGCTTGTCTATAATATATTTCTTTATTATGAAAATGATTAACCACTATTGTATTTCTTTATTCTACAAATTAGTTTCAGTCATCAACTTTGTCTTATATTTCTTTTTAAGGAAAAAAATATTTTATTTATTTTGTTTCTGAAAATATTTTTGGTCCGACGTCGTTTGGAGTCGGTTGACAATTATCCTCTCTTGATTATCCTTAAAGTCGATTAACATGAACGATTAAGACACATGTTGGTAAGACCAACGGTTACAATGTGAGCAATGTGTGCGGGCTATTACTGAGGGATAAGACCAAGACACTCTCCTTATGAGGAGGCATCCGCACTCCATTGGAGACACAACGAGATACACAGAGAGAAAAGAGAGAACTAATTTTAACAAAGAGTTTCGTGTCCCAATTTCTTCAGACTGGAACGCTCCAGTTTCAGTCCACCGCTGTAATAGCCTTTGTTTATCTCCAAACCTTCCTGTTTGTTATTGTTCTTGCGCGGGCAACACGTAGCGGCGTCCTCTTTTTTTTTTGCCACAAAGGGCTAAAGGAATAAGTTTGACATTGTCCTCTTATTTGCACCGAGCAGTTGTACCAGAGTTGAGGTGACTGAATCTTAGAGATAGACTGTCGAACAAACTCGTGCTAAGAGCGGTGGAATCTGTTTCGAACATAATGTTTCACCCACCTTCATCCCAGGCTTTGGAATTTATATCTTCTAACTAATCGTTGTTTTCTCCAAATTCATAATTGTTATTATTGTTGTTGTATATTTGGTGGTTAATTGTGTGCCTTAATCTAGTTAGCTTCTGTCTGTATACCAACAATTTCAAAATGGATCTTATGCTCCATTGAATCATTCTAACAATTTTAAGACATATTCTTAAACTGTTGTTAATTAGATCTATTTAGTTAACTACATGTTTGTTTGATATGGATTCAAAAACCATGCTTTCATTCGACGACGTTGTTTCTCTTTTTCTCAGAATGATTTTTTGGCTTGCACTTTCATTGTTGGCAACAAAAATTGTGATTTTAGCCTACCTCTTTAGGTCTTGCTTTCGTTATCTTACCCCAAGACGAGTCCGCCCCTATTTTTCTTAAACCACAAGACACAAACCTCCTAAAAGGAGAAGAACAATCTGAACCCATTGTACCTACACTTGTTATCCTCATTCCTATCTCATAAGAAATTGACTATTTGTGTCGCGACATGAGTCTTTCAACCTTATCTGATGAACTCTATGATATCTACCATAAGATCCCAACCGCTCTTGAACTGTGGACGACTTTAGACTAAAAATTTAGTCTAGAAGATATTGGTCTTGAGCGTTGTGTCTTTCTTGAATGGCTAATTTATAATATGGTTGATGACAAACTTGTGCTGACTCAACTTCTAGAATACTAATTGTAAATCCATGGTCAAGGGTTATAAACTTGATGAAAATGTTCAAGTAGCAACCCTCATAGAGAAGCTCCCACTTTCTTAGAAGAATTTTGCCAAGACCCTTAACCTCCGATTGGTTCGAGATATGGATTATGAAACCCGGACTGAGTTAGACCGGATATGTCCAGTCATCAAGATTATCCAGACTCTAGTAAATCTTGTTTCTGTTTGGCAAACTAATCCCATCATTAAATTGGACTGACATCGTAACTTGTGCTTTTCAGTCTGGCTCATAAAACAAAATACACAAAAAGACAGCGCCAAATCAGGACTGGATTACGAAATCCCTCTGCTAGCATGACTGAGCCAACCCAGATATCAGGATAACGGAACCCGAAACGGGGCCATTTTAGGATTTTGAACCAAACACGCATCTGGAAAATCGGACTGGATCGTGCAGACGTGGCGCAGACGTGGCATAATAAGACAAGCCGAAATCCAACTGATATCCGGAACCAAACGCAGGCTTAGACATAGACAAGGGAATACATTTCTGACGTCATTAGTTAAATCGCTACAAACCAAGGATAGACATAGGGGAAAAGAAGAAAGTCTAACCCTATTGTCAATATGGTTATAGGTGATAAAACAAATAAGAAGCCTAACCCTTTCCATCTCAATAAGAAATGCAAACCTTCTTTTATGGAATGCAAGAACCATCAAAATTCGAGTAATAACAATAGTGATCAAGGAGAAAAATGTGTCTACTTTGTGTGTGATAAATCTGGCCACTTAGCGAATGTGTGTAGATTTCACAAAGGTCAGAGATAGCAAAACATCCAGGAACATAAAAATCCTAAAATAAATATGATCATTGATGGCAGTCCCTTCCTCTTTTGTAGAAAGGTTAGGAAATCTAACTTTTTTTTTTTTGACGTATCTTCTAATTGGTACCTGGACTCTGGTGACACCTGCCATATTTGCTTTGACCAATCCCTCTTTACTTCCTACCAGACAGAATCTGACAAAGTGATTAAGTGGAGAGATCATGCATCCACCAACCCGATTGTAGGTTATGGACGTGTTGACATAAAGGTTACATCTAAAAACACTCTTAGACTGCATGATGTCCAATATGTTCCTTCTTTTTATAGAAATTTGATTAGCCAAGTTGTTTTACAACATTCTGTTTATACCTTATTATGTCAAGGCAATCTTATTGTAATTTCTAAGAATGGTTCTTATGTTGGTCTTGGTTACACCTGTGGTGGTCTTATTAAACTATCTTCTGTTTCATATAATGCATCTTCTTTTAATGATACATCTACTATTTTAGTTTATAAAGCTAATGATATTTGCCATGCACATCTTGGCCATGTGAATAAAAATATGATGAAACACATGATTCATTTAGATTTGATTCCCAAGACTCATATTGATATTTCTAATAGATGCCAAATTTGTTTGCAAGCTACGCTTCCTAAGAAGCCATTTAAATCAGTAGATCATAATATATCATTACTTGAATTAATTTATATTGATGTTTGAGATTTTAATAATGTTCTTACTCGTGATGATGTGAGATACTTCGGGAAGTTTATAGATGACATTATTAAATATTATTCTATTTTCTTTCTGAAAACGAAGGATGAACAATTACAAAAATCTAGAATCTATAAAACTCAAGTGGAGAAATAATTAGATAAAAACATTAAGTGAGTGAGGCCCGTTAGAGGTGGTTAATACAGTTCTAATGAACTTAATAAGTTCTGTGAGGACCATGGCCTTATACATGAATCCACTTTCCCATATAATCCTCAATCTAATAGAGTAGTTTAGAGAAAAAAATAGAACATTGATTGATATGGTCAATTCAATTCTAGCTGAGTATGGACTTAACCACAAATTGTGGGGGAAGCCCTTAATACAACTGAATACATTTTAAACAATATGCCTTTTAGACACCTTAACAAAACACCCTTTGAACTATGGATTAAGAAAAAACTCTATTTGAAATACCTCAAAGTGTGGGGGTGTTTGGTCAAGGTTAAAATCCTTGATATTAAAAAGAGAAAACTTGTGCATGAAATTGTTGATATTGTCTATAGATTATGTTGTAAACAATAATACTAAGTAATAAAATCTGATATCTCAGACATTAGAGTCAACTCTATACTTGAGATTAGATTAGTAGATGATGTTTATTATGAAAATATATTTCCTATTAATGAAAAATTTCCTAGACAGGTAGTGAAAATCCTTCTTCATCTTATCCCTAAGAACCTCTTCATGTTCCACCTTCATATGAAGTAGAACATGAACTCCTTATATATGAACCTCCTAGTGATCTAGGTAGGAGTAAAAGGACTAAAGTTGATAAAAACTATGATCGTGACTTCTATACCGTCTTAGTAGAATAAGATCTTCTCACCTATAAGGATGCCTTAAAATATATAAACTCTAGATTTTGGAAGGAAGATGTCGATAATGAAATTGAATCAATTATGAGAAATCATACTTGGATTCATTCCGAGCTTCACCCAGGCTATAATACTTTTGGATGTAAATGGATGTTTAGGAAAAAGATGAGGGCAAATGGTTCAATTGATAAGTTTAAGGGCAGAGTAGTAGCACTATTACAAATTTCACCTCTAATGTCAGTTAAAATACCCCTCTCAAGTCAGTTTTGTATCGACACGTAAGTGGTTAACACTACAGATAAAAACCTACAATGTTAGTATTTTGTGGATGCATACACCGACGACTTAGACTTATCCTCGATTGGCGTGATTAAAGAAACCAACACAATTAAGCAACTGTGTTGTCAATTTCGGTATAGTAACCAACATTGCACTACTAAACCAGGTCACATTTTAATTGATAAAGGTTTCTATGTCATCAGTTCATATTTACAAACACGATACAAAAGAATTGTGCCATCGATTTGGCACCTAAATTGACGTCGCTAGCCAGCTGGTAGCACGACCATGCTTCCCAGCAAAGTCATTTTAGAATAGTCCTATAATGTCCGTTTTCTCCTTAAAATTGACGACTAAGACCTACAATGTCCTTTTTTCTATAACAACCGATGACACATTTATATTTTTTTAAATAGCAGGTCTATAGACCTACTGTTTGGTTGTTTAGTGGGATGTAGAACCTATAGTTCATTAAAACTACAAGTTTCCTATGTTTAGCTTAACAACATGCCAACAAACTTATAAAACCTACTATAACAAACACACAATCCACCCACATACAAGATCCATTCTTCAATTCCATTCTCATGGCATGTACAAATATAATTCTCATTGTATTCATTTATTTTGACATTCATTCACACACATGTATATATACATCATTAACATATGCACTAATTTCATTCTCATGACATGTAGAAACACAATTCTCATTGCTCATTGTATTCATTCATCTTCTCATTCATTCACACACATATATTTATTCATCATAGACATATGCACCAATAATTTACTTGCATAAAATTTAAATTTGTAAGAAGTCATAAGAACCACATGTATATAGAAATAATGACATCAAAGTACAAAAAATTAATATTGTATCCCAATCAAATTCAATGTTTACTTCCTTAACGAAGGCTTTTTAGTATCTCATATAGCTCTTTTGTAGTATAGGGTTTATCATGTCAAATAGTTGTAAGGAGAATGACATAATTAAAGAGTATTATTTTATATTTTCATAATATCAAATGAGAGTATTTACTTATGATGACCAAAACTATATATATTATATTTTGTATGAAGTGATGGTCTGGTACCCCCTGTCTGACAATCATGTCCATAAACCACACATATAGTATACACATCCCAACCATTTTCTTGTACAGGGCACTATAAATTTACCAACATACACAATTTTAATAAATAAAAGTAAGCATAGTTGTTATAAATATGCACTGGAGTTAGAAAAACTACCTCAACTTTCTTCCAACTTTACACTTTTTTTTCTTATCCATCTTTCCTCCATCCTTTTTGAACTCTTCTATACCCCTATATGTTAATGTAACACACTGAATTACAGTAGTAAATACTCATGTATTAATATATGTTGACACGTATAAAAAATTACTTAGGTGAATAATATCCTTTTCATTTCATGTCCGCCAGTGTCTACTTGGTCACCCTTAAGATCTAGACAATACACATCTAGCTTCTCAGTGACAATAAACAACAACACCCAATGATTATTCCTAAGTGAAAAGAAGGCAAATAAAAGAAAACTCAAAATCCACAATGAAAAGTAATTCTTAGGTCAAAACTATAAGCAAAGTAACTAAAACTTACTCAACATTGAAAGGAGCTATAATCACGCTCTTTTTTGTATTACCAAAATATTTAAATGTGGTAGAGAAGTATTTGGTAACAAATATAGGGTCTTTATTTACAAGGCTAATCAATGATGGAATTAGAAATGTGATGAATGCATATTCATCCTAGTTTTAGCCACATTATTAGTCTAATTTAGCATTCATATAGCTTACGTTTCATCAAAAATAGCTTTGTTTTGATCTACTTAGGTTTTTAAATTAATTTGTAGGAATTTGATACTTTTCTTGAATCCCTTTGTAGGGTTTTGAATTATATCACTCTGCAGCAAGTTTACATCATGAAAAAAATCAACCAGTCGATTGACATGACAATCGACCTTCAAAATCAGTTACAAAGCCATCGAGTCAAGGTCCATACAATCCATTGATAGCCAAGGTCAACACCTCTGTCAACCTCCCTGCACGACACATTGAATGCTCGATAGACTCATCGACCTCCTTGGTTGATAACCAAGAACTCGACATCATCATCAGCTAACAGTCGGCAAGAAAATCATCCATCGATCTACTATGTCGACACTCTTGTCGATGATCATAACTGCCAGACAGCCTTATCGACCCTCAAGTTCGATTGACCTGTCGAACTCCAAGACCGATGGCCGAAAGTCCAAAATCCATCCACCAATAGACCCATCGATCGAAACAATGGTCGATACTGGTTGAAAGAGGTCAACATCCTTGACCCTATAAATAGGCCCCCAACGCAGTCGTACAACTCATCTAAGAATTTCTAAAGATGGAACACGCCAAAGGGTTGCCACTGAGATCAGAGCAAGGATGACACCTATCGACCAAGCTAGTACTATCAACCTAGCTTAGCGACATCTATCGACCTCCAACATTGATCAATATATCTCTTTCATCAGCAACTCTAGACTGTCAATCTTCCCTTCTTGGGTGATCGATCTCTTCTCCGAGTTGATGTTCATCCACCTGCTTCTGCTGCAAGTCAGGGTTAATACCTGAAGGAGAAAGAAGGAAGGAAGTCTACCATCGTACACCATGATGGGCCACTTTTGATACCATCATGACCATGATGGTGTCCTCCTCCTCTTCTAGTGATATTGATCTCCCCATGTTGAGGGAGTAGTCCTTTCACTGGGGTGTGGGGACTACCCCCACTATCCTTTTCTTGGAATTTCATTTATATTCCAATTCTTGTATGAACTCATTTAATTCATAGCTAATTATTTATTGCATGTCTGGTGGATTGACCACCCACTTTATGTGATTTATTATAAGATTTGAATATTGATTAGCTTTGGTTGACACCTTGACGAGAACTTCTGACGAAAAGTCTCTGGAGTAGTGGATATAGGATCCGTAATTATTGTGACATCAAGCTTACAGGGATATCTACTTATGCATGTTTCTAACCGTGAAAGGGGAAACTTGCATAACTCCAATTATATCTTCAAACATGTTTAGATTTGAATGATTGCATAGATTTAAGTAGTGGCAGTGAAACCTAGTTCCACCCTTGCGTTTCCATCTATTGATAACTAGAACCTAGATCTAGCTCTTTTATTCTTGCAACCTTAGACTAAAAAAACTAATCTCAACATTTTGTGATAAATACTAGTTCTTGCTAAGTTACTTTGATTAGATAATTCTTTAAAATGTTGTCCCTTGAGATTTGATCCTCAACTATACTACGATAAGATTTGTCTACTTGCGGATGGCATTATTGCACTTTGGTTTTATTAAACTTTGGGAATTTCATTCCTAGTAAATTTGTAGTGTGATAATATTCCATGTCAAAATGCCACATGGGCTAGTGTGAACTCTGCACACACTCTATGTAAGAAGCTACAAAATGTAAATCATATATACAAGAATATATAAGAAAATAGATCAACATATATAAAATGAGGTATATAGCCATAAGATCTCACCATATCCAAAGTTCTATAACAAATGTATTCCACTAAGAATAAGTAAACATCTCCACAACATCTTGTAAGAACATACTAGTATCATGAGGTTGACCTACAACATCCTCCTAAGAATAAGTAAACATCTTTGCAACATCTTGTAAAAACATACTAGTATCATGAGGTTGACCTACAACATTCTCCTAATATTGACCATCATAGGCAGCCCTTATTCAAATTTGCATATCCATATTTCCAACCCCCTGCAATTAGGACCTAGCGAGTCAAATAGGTCCTTTGTAAGCCAACCAGGTAATCAAATATCTTTAGGAGGAAGTGGAGGAAGAGTTGTAGGGAATTTCTTAGGTGTCGTGTCTTGCATATATATATATATATATATATATATATATATATATATATATATATATATATATATATATATATATATATATATATATATATATGCATATGTATACACACACAATCATATATATATACATATACATACATATACATATATATTCTCATATCTATTGTCTATTATATACAGATACAAACGTAATGTCAATTTAGCATACATCAATATAGACAACTCCCATTTTGGGCCACACAACTACGTCACCTTCTGCATCACATATCATTTCATGATTGGAGTGGCCATATGGCAATGTAGTCTACTGCTAATCCTTGTAGAAAAACCTTGTCGTCACACAAACCACATCGGCGGGCATTGGAGCACCACGAATCATGTCACCTACAAGGGGTGGGTAAGTCACATCCAGTACAATGACATATCCTTCTAATACAAGACGGCATGACTCAACCCCTATAAATTTGTATATAGTGTTATAGATATATCTAAATAGAATCACATAATACAAATAATTCTAAAATACTACTATATCACAAAGAAAACTTAAAATAAATGTGCTAGCTAGGGGCTCCACAAGATTACTCCCAACCACCTATGTCATACGGGGTCGACCTCGTATGAAGAGTGGGGTGTCACAAGTACTATCGGAGGAGCTAAATGAGAAACATGATGCTGTCTCATTTCTTCCTTTATTCCCTTTGCAATCATCTCATGTACCTTCTCTTCTAATAGTCCACCTTTTTGGATGATTTCTCTTATACTCTGATGGCCCAAAGAAGGCTCTTTTATCGAAACCATCACTAGTAGCTGTAACACGCCCAGGATGCTTTGGATTACCTAGAGCAACTATCAATTCATCCCTTGTGCCCTCGGGGATCAACTTGCCTTGTTACATTTACTCGTAGAGCTCCTACTAATCATCATCAATAGTAATCAGTAAGTAAAAGATATCAATCAGATAAAGGTAAAATGTAACAATCATCAATAGTAATTTCTCTAACAGTAGGATTTTACCATTTTTACAACCATCTCAGTTGTTGACGTGTTGGGAATTTCTACAGGTTTGGTTTGCCTCATAGCTACACATAGATTGTGGTGAGGTAGAGATGCAGTAGTAGTAGAGGACTCAGCAGTCCCAGGAGTAGGCTACTAAGAAGAAGACACCTCTAGTATCTGTTGATGAAGCTTTACGTAGACACCTGGACCCATATTGTAGTTGTTCACATGCTTTGCACACCTTTCTTTTTTAGCATCGCTTAAAGCCTGGTTAGTCAAAAATATATGTTAAATACTTAATACAATGAATTCCTTATGATTTATTCTAAATGAGGTGACTTAATACTTTAAATTCATTTGATTTTTTTGAAGCAATAAATGCCTCCCACACCTTCTGGTAACGATAATTCCATTGCTCAGTGGTTGACTTCTTCTTCTTCTTGTCGTTTAGTGTGTATTCTCTTGTCATATTTGTTCTACAATCCCTTAGTACCCTCCCACAGTGTTGCAACACCTTTTATGATGCAATTTTTCATCCAGGTCAAATATGCTCTGCAAAAGTTCATATATTTAATGGAATATTCTTAGAAAAATAATTGTAAATATCTTTAAAAATGGAATTGTAAATCATAATATATCACACATAGTTCCTTCCATATTAAGTCTTTCGTGCCTTAGCAACTTTATGCCAAGATTCTACTATTGTATATGATTTGCTATGAGTAAGAACCCCTAGATATTGCATTAAAGAACTGTGATTCTTCCCAACATGATTTCTTGCGTCATCAAACACGACTTACTTTGGTCCTTTACCTCTTTTCTCTACTAACTTGTTCATCATGGTGAGGCCTCTTATTTTTTCATGCTCACTATGCTGCTCAGCAAGCTCAACAAGATCCTCAGGGATCACACCCTCAGGATAAAATTGATAAGAAATACATATAAGTCATCAAAATGTAACACATAAATGTGATAAAACAATACAATAATACAACAACACAAAGGTTATAAAAAAAGATAAAACAATACAACAATACAACAAGACATTGTAAAATGCACATCTATGTAATAAAACAATACAATTTCCACCATTGTTATAACACTCCTGACCTGGGTTATGGCCTAACCCTAGATGTTTTGCTTAAGTAAGATGCTTACAATTTGTTCTTATCTTTTGGGAAAAGCAATTAAGGCCTTTGTGAAGTTTATTCTCCAAATTTAGCTTATATGCAAACTATGTGTGCATTAAATGATAATCTAAGAGAAAAGTACATTTTACCCAAGATAAGGGTCATGTTGGAAATGTTAAATGTTGACTATATTCTAAGTGTTTTATATGTTATGAAAGAGAATATGATGCTAAGTGGTGGCTTGTGCAAAGCCTAACCCCTAAGTGAGAACTTGTGTAACATGCTAAGTGATTGGTGCATCAATTGTGGTACAATTTGGAATATGTACAAAATGTAGGGCTAATGTGTAATTTACCACCTCTACATTGTTTCTACTCTTAATTAGTGTTACCTAGAGGAAAGAGAAAGAATGAGGAAATATGTTTGAAGCATCTTGGAGTGTTAGTACTCTTAATAATGAAGAAAATAGGAAAAGGCATAAATTGAAGTCATACATATGAGCCATATTGATTGGGGACTAAGGAAAGGAGCCCCTATCGGCCATAGAGCCATAAGGAGGTCATCCTATTGATTTTTTGTAGCCTTGGTTTGGCCCATGACGGGCAAGGCACGTCAAGGGAGAATAAGGCATCAATTTTCTTTACCTTAGAAATGATGGAGTGGAATATAATAATAATAAGTTAGTGGAAGAGAGCTTGCCCTAGGAGGCAACTCAAGGGCCGCCCTTTATCTTTTCTTTATCCTTTTTTCATGGAAAATAGTAGTGGCATGCATTCCATAGCAAGTGTTGACCTTGCATGGCTAGGTGGCATGAAGCACCTTAAGTAAGTGGCACCCATGACTCTCTTTTCAACAAACCTCAAGTATAAATACCTTGACCTTCATTTGTTGGCAAGATTTTCAGATCTAGCAAGTGCCCTTTCTCTTGTATCGTGCAACACCACTTCTTGTGTCACTCATGGTGAAGAGGGTTGAGTGGTATCGGCCAAAGAAGAGAGATATCATCCAATGAAGGTTGAAGCAACCAATTAAGGTGATATCACCCAAGATGATGAAGGATATCGTGTAAGAGCTTGGAGCCCAAGTCTTGGATCTTAGAGAAGGTCCATCCTCATCCTTGGAACGTGAGGAAGTGAGGCTTGAAGCTTGGAAGCTCATAAGAGGCGGGTTATATAACTCAAACCCTTCAATATTATTATCCTTCTTCAATAATTATTCAATTAGTTGATTATTTGCAAATTAGGGTTTCTTATGATTAATTGATATAATCATGAGTTCCAAAATGTAATTAGGATTGTTATCCATAGTTTTGAATAAGATCAGTGATCTTGGGGTTGATGATGATGACATCATCATTAGTTACCCGATATGAGTTGATTACTCTTGTTCAACCCGATATGGGTTGAAGACCTTGAAACCCGACATGGGTTGAAGATTTGGGAAAGACGATATGGGACCCAATATGGATAATTTCCTGATATGTAGGTAATTCATAGTAGGTCTTATGGTCGATATGAATGATCGATATCCATCACTTATACTTACACTACAAAAAATTGGCCTTTATTGAAGAACATTTGTGAGGAATCAAAAATCGTGAATAATGATGTCTATTTGTGAGGGATCATCCTTCAAACATGGGACCAAATCCCTCAACTGTGTTTTTTACATCCTTAGACCTTTTATGTGAACACTAATCCCTCACAAATACATTACTCACTAATCACCCCATGAAAAATGTCATACCAAATATTTCCCTCCGTCTCATAACCCTTCCCTCCATTCTAAAACACAACATTTGCAAATCAAAAATTAAAAAAAAAAGATAAACCCTCCCCTCTCACGGCCGTGCTCCCTCCCCTCTCACATCGTGCTCCCTCCCGCGCCATTCCTCTGCCCTTCCGTTCCTTCCTCGCCCTAGCCTCCGACGCCCCCCAACACCTCTACGGTCGCCGCTGACAGGTGCCCTCGCTGACTCCTCACGCCTCACGACTCCTCAGCTCTGAATAGGAAACAGCCTAGGTGTTGTCCTCTTCGCTCTTAACGTCGTCTGGATAGACCCTTCGACGGGAATCGACACCGCGTTTGTCAGTGCTGTGGGGAACGCATCGGAAAGCTATGAGATGCACCACGTCTTTTACCCGTTCGCATATTTCAGTGATGAGTTATGAATTTTTCACCCCTTTCGGATCGCATTGGTTTGTGGAATATCATGGGTATTATTGCAACTTGTAACTTGTTTCTTCTCAGACCTCTCAACCCATTCGAAACATAATTAAGCCATATAAGCTCCGTATTGGACTATCAAAAACCATGCGTTTTGTCTGGCACTACTTTTATAGAATAGTTCTGCTCGAATTTGTTGTCATTACTCGCTAAATCTCTGGAGATACCTGGTTGCCAGAGATCAGGGAGGATTTATGATATTAGAATTTCCAAAGCACTATTATCAAATGGTGTTTATCCCATGCTATAGAGGTTATAGTATTTCTATATCGAGGAAGTTCTCCTTGCATATTCAACTTTTATGAATTGTGATAAGTATGTACCGATTGAACGAAGTTTGCTAGTCATTTTGATTATGCCATGAAACTATCCCTTGGTATACATTTTGCTTACGTCTTAGTGGCAGCCCTAGATAATTTGGCAATGGGGATCCAGTGCACATCATGAAAGACACTTGGGAGCTGTTTGGGATGAAATGTCCCATATCAATTAGGGGTCATCCAATTTTATTGAAGCTTGTCTATAGTCCCCAACTACCAATAGGGTTTCAAATATGATTGTAATCATAATTATTAATTACATTTGAGAGCTTCCTGTATCAAGCATGAGGAGTATCGTTTGAATATTTTTAAGATACTTGTATGCGGGTAATTATGTATATTAGCTTCTCTGGTATGATTGTTTCCAAAATGTCTTTTCATCTTTACTATAGAGTCTTGCAAAAGTCCTATATAACGTATTGTCAGTGTTGTAAAGGACACTGATATAGTGTGTTTAGTAATAGATCAGACATAGCCCTCAAATTTTTGATGGAAAGGACACTGATATAGTGTGTTTAGTAGAAACACGATGAGTGTACCAAACAGATTCAAGTCAGAAGTAATGTTTGTATACCTTAATCCAAGTTATTTGCCAGACTTGGCTTTTGTTAATCCAGTAGCTGGTGTGTGTTGGAAATGGTACGGAAGATTGCACTACTTTTTGTCGGTCTTGTTTCGGTTAGAGCTTTGTAGCACTCCTACTATTGCCAAACCCTCCATGTACTGCCCTTGTCGTTTCTCATGAATAGAAGTAAAATATATTAATTTGCATTCTTGGTTTGGAGCAGATCTATTCCAATAGAGCAATATATAAATTATAACCCTTATCTTTTTGATGAAACCAACACTGATATCTTCTGCGTTATAGAATGATCTTTCTTATTTGTCCTTTACATCTACATTACCCATATAGATTTATATTGCAATGTTTTTGAGAGTGGATGCAAACATGCGTTCTCTATCAACCCACCTCCACCACTTGTTTACAGTTGCTAGTCTGTAGTGCTGTTTGCTTGTGTCCCTCTTTGTTACCTATGTTTGTTGCTTGTGTCCATTGTAGATGACGCCAACCTTAAGATGGTAAGATTTAGTTCTGTTTGAGATATGGTTGTTTCATTATCGGTTTATTTATGTGATGCTACATCATATTTTAGTTTATATTGTCCTGGCTTCACTTTAGGTAGGGATAGGGTTGTATTGGACTTATATGGTTCTGCTTTATTACAATTCTTTGTTGGATTGTATTGGATCAGAGTATTGCTCAACATGACACTTGTACCAATGTTAAATCAAATTAACATGGGTACATGGGAATATTGCTCACCATGCATGCAGTTGTTCAGTGGTTTTAGAATGCCCACTCAATGGTTGGAGAGTTTCGGGATATGGAAATCCAGCTAGATCCGCTTTATGTGTCTTTTTACAAGTGGTATGAGGTGGGTCGAGGATTATGCACAATTCTTATCTTGGCCGTCCCTAAAGCTAGTTACAGAAGACTCTGCAAATTAACCTGCTTGCTTGTGAGATAGAAATATGGAATCTATACATCCATAATAATATTAAATTGTGACTAAAATCTATTTGTTTGGTTTACTTGAATGATATTGTATGTCGTTTTAAAAGACCGAATTTGTGCGGAGTGGTTCTTTATAGTTCAATGCGCACCCGTTGGTTGTTATGGTATTTTTCAAATGTGTGTTTTTCCTTCTGAGACGCTGCTTAAATGTATCATTTAGAATTTAAAACTGATGTATGCTATCTAGGCTCTGTGTAGCGTTGCGGGAATTATTTAAATGTGTAGTTTAATCATTTGAAACTGATATTATTGTAATATACTGTCATATAAATATGGATATCCACAATATTAACAAATTAGGTTCGTGATTGTGTTGTAGAAGTCCCACTCTCTACCATGGACCTGGACAATTTCAAACAAGCATTTCATTTCTGCTCATCACTAGATTTTGTTTGTTTTGGGAATCCCATATGGAAACATATATATCCATCTGAATTAGGTAGTACTAAGATAGGTAGTTAATTGCATGCAATAGAGTTACATTCTCAAAGGATTATAGTGAACTCTTACTGAATAAGCACAAGGGCCAAGGTGGCATTACTGGATTTCATATCAGGCAATTGAAAATGGCTGGAATAGGGAAAACTTACAGTCAGTTACTTGTGTATGACATCCAAATACTTCCAATCAAGATACTACTACTACAACAGTTCATGATAAATATCATCACCGCCTTTTATTAGTGCCAAAGAAGTACATGTGGGATGTATGTAGTACAACTTGAAGTTTTTAATTGCTAGTTTATGCAAATTTGCTGATTGGATAACAACTATTCTTATTGCTGATGAGGAGTTGTTGTTTGCTCATCCTTAAGCTATTTGTTGATTGCTTTTTCCTCCTCTATGACTCAATTTTTTGTAGCCTATGATATTGATGGGTTATTGGTCTGATGTCATAAGCTGATGATGTCGAGGGCAAGTCTGAATTTCAAGGTGTTGCACTTATGTAGCTTTTATCATTAGGTTGTTGTTTTCATTTAAACCAAAATTCAGATTTCAAGTTATCCTTTGGGGTGTTAGTTATTCAAGATGTGATTTGATACCATAGAAACTGAATATATTTTAGAATGAAAGTAATTGGAATATATTGAATAGAGCACCCATTTTATTTTTCTTCTTTGATTTATATATAAAGATAACATGCTTAGTAGAGCATGTGGTTGAAATGAATTGCATATATTTGTAAGGATACAAATAGCATGCTAAACTATTACACAATCTAAGAAGATGAAACTAGAGTACTTGGAGCTAGACAAGACATTGATGAGCACCTGGGACTGTTGCAAGTGGTTAGGAAAAGTATGCTAATGATATCATATGGTAATACATGTGAATCTCTTGTGACTCAATGGGCAATGTTAATGACGAGTGGAACTAATTATAACATTCTTAAGTTGTTAATAAATGACTATGCTATCTAGTCCCATAGGATCTCCACACTTCCTCTGTTCTTATGTTGATCTTCTACCGAGTTATGAGGCCTTATTCTTTTGGATCTCTATTGACTTGAAGTTAATTAAGGTAATGTTGCTCCCTATTTCCTTAATGTGCATATATATGATTACTTCCTTTTATTTCACTGTCTTTTGTGATATCACCTATACTCATTTCAGCCATCATTTAACCAACCAAGGGATCCAAATAGAAAGAAGACAAGCAAACAACTTAGACATATGATTTGCATTACTGGTATATGTAAAGAAGGTGAAATTTCTTGGTTGCTTTGTGCACATAATGGGGAACTTTATTTTTTATATGTTCAGGTGCTTGATCCTACTGAAAAAAGCTTCTTGGTGATTTTGTCATGTATGATCTTTCTTGTGAAATGGGTTCATATACCTTGGGTCATGAGTTTTAGACCCTGTTTTGAGGTATGTTTTTTGTCTTTCATTAATAACATACGATGTTACAAATGTTCTATTGGATTGATAAAAAAAATTGAATGTTATCTTTTGTTTCACATGTGATTGAGTTACAGATGCAATCGTGATTTTGGTTGTGATTCATTTGAGGTGTTATCAGTTATGTTTCTGTGAGTTGATGAGTATTAGCTTAATGTTATGATGATCAGGCAAAGTAAAAGAAGATGGGCGATGCTTGGGATATTGTTACATGGAAGATGTTACACCAGTTTGGAATCATAGAAGATGTTACAGACTAGGTGGGAAAGAATGATTACATGGAATAAGCATCAATAATCTTATATTAATTCTATCAATGCCATGTCGTTAGGTTTCATGTGTGGTGGTCAACTCTGCTCCTGCCATGCATTCTACTATGAAGGTGAACAAGGAGAATTTTGTTGGCTGAACTGCCTCTATGACGGTGAACATGGAAAACACCACACATCCATATATGGTAAATCTGATATTGTTGTCTCTACTACCTCTATGTTACAATTTAATGTCCTCACTGATTTATAACTACATGGCATTGAAAATTCTAGAGCTCGAGCATATAGTTCCCAGTTAGTTCCTACACATGCTTCTGAATTTTTGCTCAGTTATTGCACATATAGAACACTTTGTTCATATATGTTCTTGAACTATTCCAAATCTTTGTGTGCCCTGCTAGAAATAGTGATGGTCCCATATGGCAGCTACATACCAGGATAGCTACAATGCTACATTTGCTACAAACCTCCCTTTTAGTTCTAAGAGGCACAGATCTTCAGAAGTATATCCTCAAATTTTTAGTACATCTGCTGCTTGGCTATAGCTAAGGTGTGGAAGTGGCACTGCATTTGAGTCTATGCGAAAAGGGTGGGTGTAAGAGATGATGAGAGGCTGGTTGATGGTGTTCTCTGAAGGGTGGGGTGGGGTCAAATTTCTCAAGAAACTCTCTCAGGAAACCTAGTCAGTTTCTTCATGTACTTCATGCTGCCAATATCTCTAATATATGTAAGCACACTGATGATACAAGTTCATTAGGTCTCAACTCTTCTAGGTATGTTATGTTGTCCTCGTGGTTGTGCAATTCCTACTACATATTATTAATCTTCATATCTTATCCTCATAGCTCGTGGTTGTGCAATTCCTTTAACTTCTCAATTAACATATCATTATCGATCTTTAAGATAGTGAAGCCTCCATAGATTTACCTAATAGATTCACTCTCATCCTGCCAAACTTTTGTCTCTGCTAGACCATCTACTTTTAACTTATTTTTCTCTGTTCAGAACTGAATAGCAGTTGTAACTCAAATTGGATTCAACAACTCTAGATTTCTTTATCAGAATGAGAAACACTCAGACCCTCCAAACAAAGAGAAAGTTTCTAGAGTTTCTCTCTTGTTTCTGGAGTTTCTCTTCAATTAGATGTTGAGGACACTGACAGTAGGTGATAAAAGAATCATACAAATAGGTACCCTGCCACCAACTTGTATCTTGGTGAATCACAAGGGTTTTTCCACTATGTCTTTCCTATTTGGCAATGAACAGATTTGTAAACAATAAGCAAAATGTTGAGTTCAACTAAAAATATGGTGGGTTTAGAGGTAACGCATATGCAAATGACTGAGCAATGACTTGTAGGTATGTATTTAAATGACAAAATGGGTGGGATTGTCTTTCTTGTTTGTAATATTCAAGCATTGAAAGACATTTTTGTAGAGAGACTCACAAACTTACAGCTCACCCTGCTCCTATAGTTTCTTTATTTGAAAGGTAATAGCCTCCATTATAATGGTAAATAGGATGTGGATGGAGGATCTGCCTGCCTTAGCCTATTAGAAGCACCAAATAGGTCTTTGGGAACTCCACTAATTAGAATAGAGAAGGAGGTAGATTGGATGCATTGCTTCATCAATATCATCCATCGGCAGAAGAATCTGATGGTGCTCATGATCTCCCATAGAGTGTGCCAATTGACCATGGACGGGGGTGTTGTCTAAAACCTAGACCTAGATCTAGGGTCTAGATTTTGTGCTCTTATACCTACTGACGGGGAACCAATTCCAAATTATAGAAAATAATAATCAAGCACCTTTCAGGATAATAATACTTGACTAATTACTGAATCAGATAACAAACAAAACTAATAAATAAACTACATATCTAAGGTTAAGTTCCTATAGTACCAATTAAGTCCTGGAATGCCTAATAGCTCTCGGAAACCAAGAAAAAAGTGTGACATTGACGAGGCGAATACTGACGTTCGACTTAGGCCCTCACAGAAGTTCGTGACCTTGATGACAGGCCGAATATGTAGGTTGTCGTACAACAATGGTACCAGGCACAAATATAATGAAAAATAATAACAGCAAGATACATAAATGGTATATAACTATACATTAATGATAAACTCCAAAAGATGAAATGGAACCCATAAACAAAAATCTATAATGATCGGGAGTTTCCAACTTCTTTGGTTTTTGTGTTTCTTCTTCTTTTCCTGTGACACCACAATCACATGAAGCCTCTTTCTATTGATGCCTCCTTGCCTAAACTATCACCCTTCCCGACTCCATATGTTTCCTGGTGAAAGGACTAACAACCACACCTCATTTTGTGTCCATCTGCTTTCAAGATGGGGATGTTATAATTTATCATTTCAGGTTGGGTATGATTCTTGAATGAAAGCATGTCATAATGTTTGTAGGTTGTTTTCATTTCATATTTTAACAGGCTACCTTTTATGCGTTATAATCTTCTTAACTCATGAAGTATCATTTTTATTATTTCAAGCAGGTATTCTAAGGAAGAAGGAATTAATTTGAATGATTACCAGCAAAGAAATTTCACATACTTGTTAAAGTGAGTTCCTATAGTATAGTTTATATAAAGTATGCTTCTACATATTTAACCTCTATGAAGGGATCATATAAGGACGACTAACTGTAGTGTTCCTCCTTTCCTTGTAGCGTACACTATATTCCTGTATTGGGTATCAAGGAAAAAGGTGGGGGTTTGCAATCATGTACCTCATGACTGGATCTTAATACTTTTTATTTAACCATGTTCTTCAGTAGATCAAATAGGTGAAGTTGTTCTGTTTGATCCTGCTTAATTTCCTGTAGACATCTCTCCTCAAATGAACTTGACATTTCTAGTGGTTTATCTTGGAGAATACCATTATAATTACTAGACATTCTCTGAACTTGAATTCTGTAAAACCTTATCACTCTGACAGCTTAGATGTAATGTACTGACGCACAAATTCAACATTATAGCCCTTCCATAGTGCTAAAAGATATGGGGCAGTAATAATGATTGGAACAATTTACAATGTTGGCGGTAATACTAGTGTAGCATACTACCATCAATATTTGGTTGTTTCTGTTGCCTATGCAGCTGTACTAATTTCAACTTTGTCAAACAATTTTAATGAATCTTTTCGCTAAGAAAGAATTGAGGCATGATCGCAATATTTTGAACTTTTGGCAATATTTTTGTAAGTGAACAGTTCTTCGTCCTACTGTTGTGTTTTGTAGTGAACATCCTGCAGTTGAGGGATTCAAATGCTTGCTTGCTGCCAATGGATTCTCCAGGGTGCTTTATCAGTTTGGATTCCCTCCCCTTTTGCTGGTATGCACCTAATGTGTTTCTTCTTCAAGTTGTTTAGTAATGCAATAATATTTTCTGTTATAGTCTGTGGACTTGTCATTCTCCAATTTTCCCCTACTTACTATGTGCAATTCCCTATAAGAGCCTCCTTCACTTCCACTCACCCATTATCCATTAGAGGACAGAGAGGGTGGGCAAAAAGTACCGTGAACCTTCGCTCACACCAAAATAAATGTCTAGTACGGTCTATCGATCTCGCCACATGATCTGTTGTGGTGTGCCAACCTGGTGGTATTCATCTAATGAGATATATTGTTGTCTTTTATTTCCCGAGATGGAATCTCAATAATGGGGTCAACACCCCTACCTTTGGTGGCGGTCTTAATCCATTTAGGTAGGCAATGTACCATAAACACCCCTTGTCCTAGCAAGTTTGCAGCTGAAGCCTATTTTAGTGTGTAAAAATCTGAATATGCAACTACTCTTTAATTCCGTCTTGTCATTGTTGATTTACATTACAAAGCTGAGCTATAATCAAAATGGCTATGTCTTTGAAAGAGTCCATATATAAAATCCAAGATGAACTAGATATCATGAATCATATTCTGGTCTATGAAGTTGACTAAATGAGTATGCAGGAACTTATTTATTCATTCTAAAAGTCTCCAACGTTTACTGAAAAAACTACAACAGCATGTTAATATCTGCTTTGTATTGTTTATACTACATACAAACACAGACATATCACTACATTTGATTTCACAACTGCAATTTGTCTTATTGCACCAATTCACTTCATGTCCCCCAAGAGAAGTGAACTATCTGTATTTAGATTACTTACCTAAACAACTGTTTGCATATTGCACTTCAGTACTAGAGAGCAATGCCAGTATGTCTCCTTTTCTTAAACATTAGTCCTTCCGTGGAGATTCTTCAAGGCCATATAACCCACTGAGTTTTTTTAATTATGTACTATTTACTAAGTTCAATCATAATTTTAGTTTACGGGTGCATGTTGCTGCTATGTTGGTTTACTTACATTTATCTCTACTTCGCACTCACTCTGATTCCTTTTTGTATTTATATTGATAGGGTAGAATTACTTTTAATGATAGATTTCGACGGACAATGCACCTTGGAGTAGACCAAAACCGAAATATAAAGGTAAGTTGTTTGTTGTACTATGATTTATGTATAAACTTTAAATTCTATTAATATACTGATTTGTCATTTTTAGGAGAAGAATATTCAAGTACCTAACCGTATGAGGCCGGGCATTGAAGAAGAGCACCACACCATTTGAAGGAATATGGAGACATTATAGATCTTAAGAGTTTCTAGCATGATATGTTGATTGTCATCAATCTCAAATTTTTGAACCATATGTACTCTTTATTTATATCAACGTTGAGCACGCAATGTATGGATAATATTTGCTTCAATAACAAAATTTGGTTTGAGGTAATTTAACATTTTTATGTGTCATTTTGGTGTTGAATCTTCTTATGATGTCATGTGAATTAGTATAAAAAAATTTCTTGAGGTTATGTATACAAAGTTTTCATTTAAAATTTGATATTCATTATAGTAACAATTAATTATCATTTAATAAATCATTCAATAATCAATAACAAAATCATTTATAGTAGTCCCTCATAAATATATTGATGAAGGTCCAGATTGACCATCAAAATTGCATTGATGACGACCACATAGCCCCTAAAAAATAATATTAATGAAGGCATTATCCCTTCAAAAATATATTCTCCAGGACCATCAAGTCCCTCAAAAATGTATTTATGAGAACTAAATAGTCCCTCAAAAATGTATTTATGAAGGCTAAATAGTCCCTCAAAAATGTATTCATGAAGGCTAAATAGTCCCTCAAAAATGTATTTATGAAGGCTAAATAGTCCCTCAATATAACATTCTTGAGGGTCAGTTGGTCCGTGACAATTGTATTCATGAGGGCCACTGGTATTTGTCACGTGAGTTTTCTTCACGGACCATTTGTGAGGGCCAAACCCACAACCGTCCCTATTTGTGAGGGCCTGTAGAGAGGGGTTTGTGACATGACTCACTCGTGAATATTGGCCCAATTTTTACTAGTGTTAGTACAAAGGTGAAACAAAACCTTATGCCTGATATGTATAAAACCCTAGAATGAGGATAGATGCCCAACATGCAAGACCAATATGATGGCTAACATGCATGGCCGATATGGTACCTTTGATGGTGCACGATATGGTACCTTTGATGGTGCACGATATGGGAGCTTTGATGGTGCACGATATGGTAACTTTGATGGTGCATGATATGGTAACCCTAGGTGGGTACACGACATGGTAACTCTAGGTGGGTACACGATATGGTAACCTAGGTGGGTACACGACATGGTAACCCTAGGTGGGTACACGATATGGTAACCCTAGATGAGTACACGATATGGTAACCCTAGGTGGGTACACGACATGGTAACCCTAGGTGGGTACACGATATGGTAACCCTAGGTGAGTACACGATATGGTAACCCTAGGTGGGTACATGATATGGTAACCCTAGGTAGATGCACGATAAGGTAACCCTAGGTGGGTGCACGGTATGGTAATAGGGGATATGACTATTACCCGATATGAGGATGTGGTTATACCACATGATCAAATTGAATATTTGACAAGATGATATATGAATGACATTATCAATCATGATACTTGATTAATATAATATTGTGATACAATGAGCTTAACTCACTATTGAAAGATAAGTATGTAATCAACATGCACTAATACTCCTGAGGTGAGTGGAGTATGAGTTAGGGCATAATCATTACTAATGAAATTTTGAAACCCTAATGGGTCAATGATAATCCAAAGGATGTGTTCCTTGGTACTTCATGATTAAAAGGCATATAATGAGAGGTTGTTAACATGATATGATAATCATGTAAGTATCAAGTATGGCTTAGTAAGAGCTATGTGACTATGTAATACAGATTCAAAGAACTGTGTGGACTATGTGAACAATTATCTGGGTTTGATGACCTAGAGGAAATGATCATTTGCTAAGTGGTGACAATACTCAGTGATGAATTAAGGGTTTAAATACCCGAGAATGATGGTGAAATGAGATTGAGATTCTAAGTGATTTATATGCCTTAGTAAGTATGAAAGTACTTGATAAATGCAATTATGCTTTTCTTTGAAGCATTTGACATAATTCTTGTTAATGAATTTAATACTTTCATACATCTTTATAGATAGATGATATACATGTTCTTTATATTCCTTTACAAATAAATAGATGTTTTATAACTCTATTCAATTTTATATTATTTCCTTGATAATAATATTGTTGGTAGAGAGTTATATCTCTCACTGGGACGATAGTCTCACCCCGTGGGATCCATAATTTTTTTAGGTAAGACGCGGACGAGAGACTAAGAATTTGGCTGCAGAAGAAGGAGCATATCAGCAAGGATCATAGTTGTATCTCAAGTTGAGTACGCTATATGTAATGTCATGTAGATAGAAAGCCTATGTGTAGTCTTTGTACTCTCAAGCCCTTGGGAGGTAGTCTTAGTGGTTTTCATGAATGACTTGAGATTTTGGGTTTGATTATCTTGAGGATTTTATGTTGTTACTGTGTGTATCAAGCAAAGCAACTAATACTTGTTATCCTCTAGAAGAGACATAATACTAAATGTGTAATGTGAACCATATGTATATGGCTTTGGTTCTTTATGTAAGAGTTTTCTGGAAAATGGACCTATGGGCAAAATGGTTTTAAAATTTTGTGCTTTTGTTAATCCGTTGTTTATGGTTATTCCGCTTAATTAATAATGATTTGTTTATTGGTTTGAGAACAATCGTTTCAATTGTCATCCTCACTGTGTACATCCTCACGGTTATCATAATCACAATCATCATAATCATGGTAAGACGCCATCCAAAAAATGTCATATAAAAATAGTCAAACAATAAAATATAAGTGATAAAGAATTTAAAATTCACATCTATCATTTAAAAAAATAAACATGCCTCTAATGTTGATTGGATCTTGGATAAATTAGCATTCCTTTTGTGTGATCACCACACATATATAAGCCAGTTCTAATGTTGACATTTGGTGTTGGCAAGCCACTCAAAAAGTCATTAAAAATTCCATAACCTCCCTAGTCACATAACCCTCAACAATGCTCCCTTTAGACCGATAATATTTTCAAATATCATCTTTAAAAGCACTCATGTATTGTTCAAAAGGATATATCCAATGTAATAAAGTTGGTCCCAACATTTTCACTTCCCTAGTCAAATGGACAACAAGATGCACCATGATAAGGAGGAAAATACATCTCAATCTGGAATAGGGTAACGATCACTTCTCTTTTCAACAAGAAGGAGGTAAAATGTTTTTTTATCAGTATAACTTCTCATTTTAATTCTTTCCTTATGCCCATTTCATGTAGTTACATTCTGGATTTGATGCCATCTTTAGTCCTACCTGATATATTCAATTGAGTACTAATGACGCTATCAAAAATATTTTTCTCAATATGCATGACATCGATACAATTCCTAACTGCCAAAGAACTCCAATAAGGAAGATCTCATAATATGAACATCTTCCTATATAAAGATTGTCACTCTATGTGGGAATAGTGTTGGGAAATACATCATCTGATAGGTAGTGGAAATAAAAAATTTACTGACATATTTCCCATTAACCAGTAGATCGCATCAATAACTATACAATGAGATGGATGGTTTCACAAAGATATACCTGGTCCTGGAGCAATTCCAGTAACAATCCTCATTGATGTAGTTCACACTCTATCTTGGATGGTGGCTGTGCAACCCCTAGTTGCACTCAAACTTGTCTGACTGCTCCTCCACAAATAGTAGACTCAAACAATTATTACAGCGGCTCCTCAGATCTCACCATAGACTGTGAGTTGATGTTGCTCTCCTAGAAGCAACCAATAGACTCTTACCTTTAGAGTAGTCCACACGGACCAACTAGAACTCTTGTGATCCTGCAGGAACGGACAAGAAGGAGTTGTCCCTCCCGTTGGTGTACTAGTCACCAACATGCTCTCTCACAACATTGATCCTTAGTTGTTGCTCTCCCATGGCTATCCCTCCTTAGTCAGGTAGGACTTTCTTGGGCTCTCGTGGTTACCACAACCAGAGAGAACAATACTTTTCATAGCAACTGATTCTAAATTGTTTGTGTAGCAATTTTGTTCTGGGAAGCCCCCAATACCCCTCTATATATAGGAGGGGTTAGGGTCAGGGTTCCCAGTCCCCAACCAATGGGGGACTAAAGCGGGAGTGGAAAGGATAAGTAGGTCTTGAATTTTCACAACTTTTCTGGAAGTTTCACAAAATTTGTGTGACAAAACGGTCATCTCATACTGTTATGACCCACTCCATGATTAACTAATAAATACCTCGAATTACGTGAAGACATCTCAATTAGTGTTGAGTATTAAATTAAATATCATGGATAATCAAAATAAGTTAATATGTGAATCAATAGTTGAGTTTGAAGCATCTGAGGTAATTAATGTTAATGGCTATGATGATCGTTAGGTTAATTAGGTTGAGTTGAGTACTCTCTATTGCAATTAGTGATTTGACCAGTTGTGATAAGCTAGTTAACATAATTTTATGCCTTTGGAAGATAGAGGATCTCGTTCTTGAGAGTCTGCAAGAAGAATCATTTGATTCGGACCCTCGAGGCAAAAGTTATAGCCTTTTTAGTTTTCTTGGACTTGAGATGCAATTTTTCCATTTATTTATCCCTTTAGTGGGTCGGCTACTTTATTTCCTTTATCTTCTTTCTTTCCAGTCGACGCTCAATAGAACAGGAACAGAGCGCTTGAGCGGCCGCAGCAGAGGGGGAGCCAGAGGGCGATTTTGGGCTCCTGCTTCGATTCAGCGGCCGACTTGCTTCCTTCTTCTCTTCTTTCCTTCCTCGCTCCAGTCCGCAGCCCCGACCAGCCCTTGCGGCGCCGGCTAGCAGCAGCCACCCTAGCTGCTTGGACGGCCGACCAGTAGCTAGAGCTGCGCAAGGCAACAGCTGGAAGCCTTTGGGGCGCATCCAACAGTCCGGTCCATCACCTTGGAGGCCGACCTTGAGGTTCTAACAGGAACCCGCAGCTCCTAGCTACGTTTAGGCACCCAGCCTAGGTTTCTCTTCCAACCTGAACGTGAAGGTGTTGCTGCTTGTTTGCAGCAAGTCCGGCCAGTAGCACCTTGGGTGTGAGCTAGCACACGATAACGGCGCCATGGAGCTTGTCCAAGAGCCCAGAGTAGAGATATGAAGCCCTAGCCCTTGATTCATCACCTAGTCGAGTCCTTATGCCATTTTGCAGGGTGCGTGAAGCTGCTGTTGCAGCAGGTTCGTGAACTGGAAAAGTCCAAAGGTAGAAGACAACCAATTTCCGCCCGGAAACAGGCCCTGGGCACATCTTCGGATGAATCCGGACATTCCAAATCACAGTGAGTAGGGTTCCACTTATTTATCAGTAATAAACTCAGGCGTTTGAATATTTCCTGTCTATGTGTCGTTCGGCCGAATTGTGAATGATTCGGCCGAGTTTCTTTATTAGGATTAACGATCAGTGTTTTGATCGGCCGAATTGGGCATGATTCGGCCGAGTTTCCCTTTTTAGGAAATCAATCAGGGTTTGGATCGGCCGAGTTGCGGGTGGATCGGCCGAGTTTCAGTACAGTGAGTAGTAGTTCATTCAGTAATCATTAATTAACTCAATTTAAATGCTTACTTGCTTCTGTATCAGTTAGTATAACTTTTAAATAGTATAATACATGCATTGGAGTATGTCAGATTCATTGGAACTTGAAATATTTATTATGCTTATTGAAAATGATGAAATTTCCTGTATTAAAGTTGCAATGTATGTGCTGATTTAACAATAGATGTTTAGCATTGAAAGTGGATAAATGATACTGAATCATGTCTAATGATGATAATGGATTTATATTTGCTTCATGTGTTATTCAGATTGTGCAATATGCATGAAATGTGATATTCCTGTTTAAATGTTTATTTGTTAATTAATTATTAGACTTAAGTGCCCTAACACCGTAGAACCCCTAAGAGGTATCTGCAACTTAGGGGTGAAACTCGTGTCCAACATCAACCGGTTGAGTAATTCTGGTGGCACGAGGGTTGATAGACAGTGTCGAACACCAACCGATTGAGTAATTTCGGTGGCACTGGGGTAAATAATAAGTAAAATAAAGGGTTATCCAACACCAACCGGTTGAGTAATTCTGGTGGTAACCCTGTGTTGACTCCCTGCGCCTGTGTACTCAGGTCAGGAGGAGTCTGGAGCACACGTGGTTGTGCATTGAGGTCGTGGAGCCTGGGGTCCTGTAGCAGAACAGGGCTGGTGTCAGACTTAGCATTTCCCGGGTGTGTCGCTAAGTCTTGTACGGTGGGACCGTAGCATGAACTTGCTGCGGATCTTTATATGCAGAGTACACTGCATATATTTAGGGCATAATAATAATATGAATAAGTAATCATGTAGGATCACAGTAAATTTATATAACTGTTTATTTACCTGAATTATCTGTTGATGCTTAGAAATGTGATTAATATCTGTATATCTGCTATGTATTTAGAACTGCCTTGCTTAGTTCTGCATTTATGTTTAATTTCAATTTATAAACCTGATGAGTTGTTTAGTGATAGCTAAGTGAAATACTATTCACTGAGCGAGTAGGCTCATACCTCTACTCAAAACATTTTCAGGTTATCATCAGCAGCAGGAAATCAGAAGGATCGATAGAAGGTTCGTAGTTAGTAGTTAGAGGTCTCTTAGTCCATTCCCCTCGATCTTCGGGACAAGGTGTGAGTGAGAGAGAGAAGGTGTACAAAGATGTAAATTAACTGTTTCGCTTTATTTTATGTCAAACAATGTAGAATGATGTAGACTCTGTTTATATTGCTAGTCAGTTAATAAAGATGCTTCCGCAGTTTGTTTAGTTTCAATTTACAGCATAACTCAGATTATCCTATTAATCTCTTTTAAAAGTTTTAAAAAGTGAAGAGTGATTGGCTTATGTGTAAATCTCATCCTGTCGCGTCCTAATTTCGTGGTTTGTGGTTAATGTGAGATTGGGGCGTGACAAATTTTGGTATCAGAGCTTTGGTTTGAGTACATAGTTACTCAAGGTCAGGGGACGATAAGAGACCAATAGGATTAAGGTTTAGGAGTCTTTCTTCTATCTGTAATTTTCTAACAGGAAGTGTTCTATTATATTATTGCAGATAGCAGGAAGAGGATGTGGTCACGAGAATCAAGTAATGAGCTTAAGATAAGTCGTTAAGAATCATTAAGGTCAAAAGATAAGGTTGTAAGTAAGACGAATAATGAATGATGTGTTTTAGCTCTGGAAGGTCTGAGTGTTTGGATACCCTGGCCAGGTGTCTGAATACTTAGATTGACCAGTATGAAGCTACTCTGTCTGTTCTTCTCTGGATGCCCTGGCCAGGTATGCAGAGGAAGGATAGGCTAGAGAGAAAACCCTAGAAATCTTAGGGTTAAGAAATCAGAAATTAATGTAGGAGAAAGAGATTAAATAAAGGATGTGATATAACTCCTACTTTATACTGCTTATTGATTAAATATCATTAGAAACGCTCTTATATGTATGAATTTAGACTTTCAGTTTGTACAATAAGTATGATTCTTTTATATTGTTGTGACATGAAGTGAATTGTTTAATGTTTGTTTTCTCTGTATTAAAGTACACCCGAAATTATGTATAAATGAGTTGCCCTAAGTGGATATTCTTTCCGCATGTTTAAGGTTAATAGGGGTTGATTAATCTCGAGTAGCTCTTGGCTTCAGGACTACAGGTTCGGCCTGGTCCGGCTGGCAGGATGCGTTACTGAGATCTAATGACTCCTATTAACAGTAAAATAAGAATAGACTCTGGATGATTTAGACCCGTAATATAGTGAGAATATATATACATTAGGATGTTTTAACTATTATAAGAAGTTTAAATGTTCTTTGTTCTTGAGAATTAGGGTTTGAGAATCATAGACCCTAATCGGCCCAAAATAGGGTTTTGATGATACATAAATACAGAATTTGATAAATAGAATGTCTCACTAAATGATTTTTAGTATTTTATGTGTAACTTTGATTTGGATAAAATTGGGATATGAGTTGGATATATATAATGTGAGCAACATTTGGAAAATATCAGAATTTTTGAAGAATGTTCTGACCTGTTTATCGGCCGAGTTTCAAACTCGACCGATCACATTTTCTGAATAATATAGCAGTGTGGTAATTGAATTTCATCTTTTTATTGGTATATCCAATTGATCTCAAATTTTAACTGTGCTTGAAAAATACAGTTTTAGACACTCTGTTAAATTGGTGAAATTTTTAGATGACTTTTGACCCCTGCAGTGAGGGTGTCGGCCGAGTTTGTAACTCAGCCGAACCTACTGCAGACTGCAATATAGCAGTGCACTGTTCGATTTTTAATTAATTATTGATAACTTGAAATGATCTGAAATTTTTACTGGAGGTCTGAAACTTCATTAGGTACAACATATAAAATTTCCAGAATTTTTGGAGTTTCTGTTATCTGTTTAATAAACGAATTACAGAAACTATTATGAAAACTGAATTTTCAGCTAATGTAATTAAAGTTGAGTGCTGGGTTAATATGTTATTGACCCAAGCAACTCAATTTGATTTATATAATCGACCACACATACACAATAATGCTATGCTATTAATAAAGGATCAAACCCTAGAATGATTAAAGTTGTAGTAGTTTAAGGGATATCATTAGTGATGTAACCTTGAATACTAGTAACTTTGTAAAATAAGACCTTGGGATTTGTTCTATGTAAAGTAATCTGGTAGTGATAGTGATCTAGGGTTTATAGGTAGCTAAACTGAACGGTACATGAACAACATGAAATAACTTAGAGAAAAGAGTAAAACATAAACCTAAAATGTAATTATAAGAAAGTAGCATAGAAAGCAGAGTATTACCCGATATATGATATGAAGATAGCTGATGAAGTTCATGTTTTTAAGACATGGTGTCACTATCTTTATGATGTGACAATAGATTATCACCCTGGTAAGGAGAATGTGGTGAATGATGCTTTCAGCAGAAAGTCAAGTTCAACAGCTAATGCATTCTCTATGGCAGGGTTCAATAGAGACCTGTTAGTAGAAATGTGGGAGTTGGACTTAGACTTAGGAGTAATAACACAGAGTGATTTGATTGAACAGATGTAAGTTAAGTCTACTTCTTATGATCAGATTAAGGAACTACAATAGGGTGATAGTGAGTTAAACCAGACTATATATGACATGATAGAAGGAAAAGAGACTAGAGTTTAAGTTTTAGATGATAAGGTGTTGTATTAGCATGACATGTTGTGTGTACCTCGAGATAGTGTAAAATTCTTTTAAGGGGAAAAGGCAGAAAAGAAAGATTTTTATATAAGAAAGTAGCAGTGAATGTCCATAACAACTTATGACATCACAAGAAAAGAGTGGTGCCTAGTCACACATCATTGCTACCCAAGTGAATGGAAAATTGGGGGGCAACTTCAACCTACAATCTGTGTATGGTGTTACAGTGTTTGTATAGTTCCTTTGTTGCTGATATCCAGATTGAACTAGAGGCATGGAACAATCATCCTCATTATTATTAAATATTATTCCTTGAACCAGAGTAGACTGCATGAGATATATGTAAGCTCAATATCACATATTGACTCACATGCGTATGGGCATACTTTTATCAGTATCGCTAATCAAGAGGCCTTGGATATCATAAACCTACAAGAGGGACAAATTCCATATCTATCACTCATAGTCAATCCCCATGTGTCAAAGTCACCCAATCATCACCGTTATAGCAACTCATGTTTCAAGACTACGTTTGATGATGTCAAGGTGTACCCAACGACATGTGATGAGTGTAGTGATTTTAGGTCTAAGAACCACAATCACCACCATCACTGTGAGAGCTGACTATGACTTCCATGATGATGGCTTCCATGTGTCAGTCTCACGGTGGGTCTGTCCAATACATTGTTCCCTATCATGTATCTGTGTGCTTAGTTTGATATTGCCATATCATGGCTAATGAGATTTAGTCATCAACCAGCTCACATTCTGATCTTATGTGTTATTTTTGTCTATCTACCTTCCATAATAATAACCGATTAGGGACATAATGAGAATGTATATACTCTTAATACTATATGATCTCATTCTTCCATGTCATGTACTTGAAGACATACATCATTGAGTAATATCATTCTCTAGATATTTGTTATGTAATTCATTATCTCATAACTAAATATACAAAATAAGTTGGAAGCTTTCCTTTATTATTATCAAATCATGTATCTAATGTCATATCCTAATCATCATATGATTGACTCTCTGGGAATACATACCAAAAAATAGTACATTGTGACCTCTTACCAAATACATTGACAAAGTCTTTTACTCTTTCATAAACATCCACCCCGGTCATGGTGGATGTGCACATGCGAGGTGGAGAATGTTAAAATGATAGGTTAAAGTGAAACCTTGGAGGGTTAGTGGCCACGACCGTGGTGGGTTCCATGGACATGGTGAGTGGAAGGTGACATGGGCATGGAGCAGAGAATAGCTATGTTGGAGGGAGACAACCAAGGTCATTCTACTAAGGTGGCCATTGTGGAAACTCGTCATCACGGTCGTGGTAGCTGTCATGGGCGAGGTGAGTCTTCAGCACCACAGATGTTGTGGAGGCCACAACCTTGTTGAATCCTTGGTTTGCTTTACATATTTACTATGATTTTGAGTTATCTTGCCACGACTGTGGTAGAGTACCACGGCCCATGGTGATGGATCATCTGTGCATGTTTTCTCTTAGATCCTCCAAATGGTTGCTATTTGCCTTGGACCAATTTTTCCCTATTCAAGGGATGCTTGGGGAAGATTTGGGTCCAATCTAGATGTATAGAAGCCTATGGATTCTCTCCGTCTCTCTCCTTTACATCCAATTCATGTACAGAAACCCTAAAAAACAAATAAAAAACAACCATAAGTGCATTTGATATGGAATCACATATTAGGGGAATAACTTGCATTCTAACAATGTTTAGATGTGATAATATTAAAAAAAAGACACAAGATGAAGCCCTAAAATAGGACTGTATTAGATACATTGTATATTATTTTATTATTAATAAAGGAAATTCCACTTATAATGCTTATTTAAATCTTGAGATTCAAGAAATGTAACAATGTCCTAAGAATGTTTTAACTCCATGACATATGGTTCAGTTGAGAACCCAAACATGAGATCATATGCATACTTGAGAGTATTCATTCTGTTAAGTCCCTAGTCAATTATTATTGTGAATATTATTGGACAAAAACAACAAATAAGACTAGTGTATATGCTAAGTGATGATTATGTCTCTTTAGTCATGACATTGGATATCAACTCATATGCATGGTTACTTGTTAGTGAACAAGTTGTGCTTTACAAACCCACTTTGATATTAACACATGGAAGCCATGTCATGGCATTCAAAGTCATATCTCAATGTAATAGTGGGGACAATGATGGTTAAACGTGAAGTCACTACAATAATTACATGTTATTCGGTGTACTTTGACACTAGCCCAATGTGACACCAAATTAGGGTTTCCATACACATGGTGATTAGGTGCATTGTGAAACTTGTGGATTACTATGAGTGATGTAAATGGAATTTGTCCCTCCATTGGAGTGATACCTGGTCCTTGATAATAGAGGCTATGAAATGCACAACCGCGCTCATATGTAATAGTATGTGATATTCAGTTAACACAATCTCAATAGTTTGCTTTAGTTGATGGAACATAGATTCAGTGTTAATAGAATGAAAAATCCATGCCTCATTATCAATCTAGATATATGGCACAAGGGATTATATGGTCATGTTAACATAGATCACTTAACCAGTTGAAGTTGTTCTCAACTTATTCCAATTACTTGGGAAATAATTCTATGTTGCTAGTTACCTATATTTTCTTGTGAGATTATGAACATTGCTACCATCATAATATGGAACCTATCAGGTCTCACACGTAGGGATACATAAGGGAATTGAATTTCACAATCAAACATATGATTAGAATGGTTTCAAATCATGTATATGCTGATTTACAACCCAATTAGTCGAATAGATGATTTGTTTTAGTGAAACAATTGATTGTTAATTGATTGAGTGATTGTCACTTTTGGAAAGTGACAAGTCGGGTGACTGAACCAAGTAAAAAAAAAGGAAAATTTCCTCAATTTGATTTGGAATCGAATTGGACAACTGAATTGGACCAGGACTGATGAGTAGGGTGAGTAGGTAAGTAAGTGGGTGACTCAGAGTCAAAATTGGACCCAGTCAGGTGACTAGTTAGTTTAATTGAGAGACTAGGATTACTATCTGATTTTCCATTTTTTGAGTATGTTTTTTTATTTTTGATCAGGAATGAGATGGATTTTGGAAATTCTAAGCCCATGACTATTTTATAAACAGGGTTGACATCCATGGGGTGAGACACACTTAACAATCATTGTGAGACAAATTGTCTAAGAGCTCTTCCGCATGGATAGAGAAAAACTCACACCAAGAACAACAACTTGCAATAAGAGGAGAAGCAGAATGAGCGATTCTAGCATTTCAATACCTCCAAGTTCTACTTCCTCTTGGAGACTAAGGTGGTGCACCGAGACTTCCAATATCTCCTAATTGTTGGATAACTAGTGTGTATAATGGCATATTTCACATTCCTTTTATGTCTTGAATATATTAATGTTTATGGCTATGACAGATCATTTGTCTTGGGTTTTATTGAGAGACATTTTTGTATCTTTGTTGCGTCCCGCCTCCCTAGTTGAAAACCTATATAAAAATGTTTGTCAATAAAAGTAGATGTGTGATATTGTTAAGTTACATGTATTAAGAGTAAATTGATTAAGTGGATGGCTTTCAAACAATCACAATTTGGGAAACTATGAGACTAGGGACGACATTCATGGGATGGTTTATCTCAACCTCAAGTTTTGGTTGATTAACCCTTTTCTTCTCTATATCTCTGAGTTTATTGAGAAGTGGTTTATTACATCAATTTGGGACACATTCATGTGAAACTATCCTATCATCAACAACAATGCTCTTATTGAGGCTAGAATTAATTAGCAATAGATGCATGTCACCATCCATATCTTGTATCTACATGGAACCACCCTTGTAGGACTTATGGATGATGTATGGTCCTTTCCATTATGGGTTGAACTTACCCTGTGTGTTTAGGTTGGGGTACACATGAAGAATGAAGTCACCCTTATGGAAGAGTTGAGGATGCAAGTTCTTAGTGAACTACTGAGCCATCCATGCTTGGTTTCAATATTGTGCATGGTGTAGGGTGCATGAGTGTTCTTTCTTTGACCGTGTTGACCAAATATATGTGATATTAGACTCGATCTTCCTTCAGGATGTATGAATCTTGAATTATATGCAAAGAGGGAATTATGATTTTGATTAATAGAACAGATTTGATTTTATAGATGAGTGAGTAAGGTGCCACGCCAGTGATGTGCAAATGGATTTCAAGTAAGCCCATAAGGCCATGGATATTTGTTTGTGCTACTCCCAAGTGGACTTGATGAACTTCTTGAGTATGTTGATTAGATTCATATTGTATGCTTCGACTAATCTGTTCATCTGAGTTGACAAGGAGAAGTCCTATGGTTGTTGATAGGAAATTTCCTTATTAAATTGGTCCCATTGTCAGAGATGATCCACTGGGAATACCATATTTAGTGATGGTATTGTTGCAAAAGTATATGATGACCTATGACTATGATGCTACAAAGACTAATATTGCTTCTACCCACTAGGTGAAGTTATCGTTGCTGACTAGTATGAAGTAATTGCCCTTGGAGGATTCTAGATGGATCTTGTTGATCATGTAACTCCTCATACCATGAATGGACAAGGGATATCCATGTTTTACATATGAGTGGGAAGCATATGAATAAGGTCATCATGTTGTTTGCAAGTTTAGAATTTGTGGATGTACTACATGTTAGGAATTGTGGAGGCGACAGGCATAATAGAAGCAACAAGAAATTCCACACAATCTTACTTCCATACACTACTAAATATCTAATTTTTCACTATTGACCTCATCCCACGTATCATAAATTTAGATTGCCACATATGTGTAATTATCAGAATATGCAAATTAACTTTTTTCTTCATTCACTCACATGTACAACACAAAAATATCAAAGATTCTGACCATATCTAGTTATAATCCTAATATATTGTAGATTAGCATGAATATAATACCACCACTGGTAATTATGGAGGTGACATGCATACTGAGAGAAACAAAAAGTTTTGTATTTCCCATGAGTAGATATCATCAACAAAGGAAAATCTAGGAGGGATGTGAGATATACCTTGTCACAAAGTACATTTGATGTTTCACTAGCGTGGTTGATAACATCCTCCTAACACAGTCATACATCACCTATGTCTCTACTTAGTCGACTCAAATTATGAGAACTTCACATGACACTAAAACAACCGAAGGGGAAGGAGCATAATTCTTGTTGGAAACTTGCTAGCGTTGCACTCTATCTCCTTCTTCGTATGTCTCTTTTGGGTGATGAAGACTAGGGATCATGTTTCAAAAAGGTGTAACCAAAACCATGTCTGTTATGTCTCTTTAAATGGTAGAGGCAAGGAAGTACAATTTACAAAATCTCTAGGAAATAAAAAAGGCAATGGTTGGATTAAGTAGTCTGCTTGCTTATATCTAGTCGGCCATCTGAACTATTAACTTACTTGACTAGACTATATTAGAACTTTCTAGAATTAGTCATCCAACTCATTGATCTTGTCCATTCATCTGATTGGGTTGATGTTCTACAGTCGTCCTATTAGGCTTCCATTTGACCAATTGGGATGATATTGGGTCAGTCAACGAGCGAAATTTTCTAGTTGATCGACCAATTTGTCCAATCAGTTGACTGGACTTTCCAATTCGATAATTGGGCTTCGTTAGTCTGTCATTTCCCTAATTGATAACCTAAACCTTTTTCATTCCAAATAATATTGTGTCCATGGTTGTACTCCTATTCTCTGTGCATCCTATTCACATGAAAATATAGGATCCACATGACACTGGTTGTGATGTCTATTTATCATATTGCAAGTTCACAAGCAACAATTGGTATCTAAAATACTTTATTGCCTTCTAAGAAATAGGATAAGTTGGAAAAGAACTTAAACCTAGTGTAGCGAGTAGTGTTATAGTGATAGTATAATCCCTATGTATCTACTACCAGGCTGAATTTGAGGCATGTAAACATCATCCTCTTGATTTCCAAACTTTGTTCCTTGATCTATAGTAGACTGTTTGAGATGAATGAGAGTTCAATTCCATAAACTGACTCAAATAATCATGTCCATGCATTTCATCATATCACTCATCATGTGGATAGAAATCACTCCAATAATAGTGTACCCAAGAACTATTAGTATGGCAACCCTTATTCAAGGTCACATTGAGTAGTGTTAAATTATACTGTACATCATGTGATCATTGTAGTGACTCTGGATCTAAGGACCCTAATCACCACTATCACATTGACATATGATTTCAACTACCAATTTAGATTCTATGTATACTATATTTGGGTGATTCTAGTACACTTGTTCATAAAAAGTACTCATATGTTTGACTTGATACCCAATATCATCACAAATGAGGTGCAACCATCTATGAACACACATACTAGTCTTAATATATTATTATTATCCTAATGTTCATAGTATTATCTAGATAGGGACTTAGAAAAAAAAATGAATACTCTTAGCATACACTTGTCTCATGTTCATGTTCTCAACCAAAAATCACATATCAATGTTGACTCAAGGTCAATTAGGTCAATGTTGACTCACGTCTAAATTGACTAAACCCTTGTTTTGATGATGACTAACCATTCCACATATTGGTGTCTAATGCTTCTACATTGAGTGATTTCAGATTAGGTTTAGACACACTCCAAATGCCCTAACTTGCGCATATCAAATTGGAGAAAAGACAAGTCAAAATAGCTACAAGTGTGCAATTTGGGATCTCTATGTAAATGACCTTAGAATTGCTTTGTAATCACTTGTAATGATTGTATGACTTGTAATTAAGCTTAGAAAAATTATTGGGACACAAAAATCCATCATTTGTACGGTTATACGAAAATTCCAAAATACCCATAATAGGGATTTTGTCGGCCGAATTCCAAACTCGGCCGATCCATATATTCTGGAATTTTTGTTGCAATCGGCCGAGTTACAAACTCAGCCGATTCCCGTTCGGTCGAGTTTCTAGCTAGGAAACTCGGCCGATCCACTGATCGGTCCAAGATGAAAGTCGACCGATCGGCCGAGTTTCTCCAAAGGAACTCGGCCGACAGTCTAGCTTTCAGCCTTGTCTTTTAGTGGTTCGGCCGAGTTACCTTTATATAAACTCGGCCGATCAGACTGTATGAAAAAGTGCAGAAAAGTGATTCTAGCCGTTATGGAGTTGCAACAAGTGAAAATAGATCCGTTGCAAGCCACAAAACGGCTAGTTTTCATTCTCATGTGTTCCCAAAGGCTAAGAGGCATCCCCAGCTATAAATAGGACCCCTTGGGCTTCATTCCAAGGTTGAGCATTCATTGCAAACTCTTTATGAGGTTCCTATTCTATAGTTGAGTGCTTCCTACAGCCTCCTCTCTCTCTCTAAGCTTAATCACTTGCTACATCCATTAGAGTGAGTAGGAGATTTGTAAGAGAGCTAGTATTATTTGTATATCTTGTGAGGCTCTCACTTCCACCACCTCCCCATCTCTCATTTCCTATATTGAAGATGAAGGTTCTCTCTCTTGTCCAAGAGAGGTGAAGAAGAACAAGGGAAGGAGTCCCTTGGTGAAGATCAAGGCTGAAGACTTGGAGCTAGAGTGGGTAAGCCCTTGGAGAAGGCAGAAGACTCAAGCTCAAGTGGGTAAGTCCTTGGTGGAAAGCTTCTCCGAGTGAAGGTGAAGTCAAAGGCGGAAGATCCAAGAAGAGTGGGTAATTCCTGCAAGGCCGAAGACTTGTGCAAGAGTGGGTAAGTCCTTGGAGAAGTCCGAAGACTCTTGCAAAGTGGGTAAGTCCTTGGTAAGGTTGAAGACTCTTTGTATTGGATAGGTAAGTCCTTTGTTGGTCATGTATTGTATGTCTTATTAATGAATATAAGAGTGCAATTGGTTGAAGTCCTAGAGGTTGACCTCTCTAGGCAAGTGGACTGACACACTTCTAGTTTGAAGTGTGGAACCACTCTAAATAGCTTGTCTAATTGGTGCATGTTCAATCTCTCTTATCCTTGCTATGCATGATTTAGTTGCACTCAAATTACCTATTTAACAACCTTATCTTGTCATATAATTTGAAGGTTTAATGAATTTTGTTTAAGTGCTTTCAGCTCTATTCACCCCCCCTCTAGAGCATCTAATCACCCATCTAGGATCCAACAATCAACTCATATTTAAGAAAACATAATAAATAGAATTTTCTTTATTCATAATCAAATCAATTACAAAGTGTACTATTACAATCATCATATGACTAAATGTGCAGGCATAATTCCAAAATTCTCCCACTTGCACTAGAGACAAACAAGTAGGAATCTAAGGCCATTTAATCTAACATGACCTTCATGCATTTTTTTATAGTAATTCTATTAGAGGACCAACAATATTGCTTTTAATTGGTAATCTGTAATTGTTCACATCTCCTCCCTGTACAATCTCTCATATGAAATGGTAGCACCCTAGTATGTGCTTGGAATTCTAATGTGATCTGAGTTCCTTATCTTATGCAACAGATCCATTGTTTTCATTGTACAACTCTCTGGGGCAGCCCTATTTTTGGGCTCCATCTTATGTCATATTGCATTTCAATCACATCTATACCTGTTAGATTACATGTTATTTCCCCTAATATGCATATTTATATAAAATGCACTTATGGACGTTCTATTTCAAGTACTTGTACCATGTTTGTATGGATAGGAGAGAAGGAGGGTGATCCTAGGGTTCCTCCATCGTTGGAGGGGTCCAAGGAAGGTTCAAAAGCTTCCCCAACCTACCCCAATGGCCAAGAGTCAAGTGAAGCAAAGACAACCATTCAAATCCAAAGTTGAAGGTCAAATGAAAGCAAAGCTCCCAGCATGGTCATGGTGAGATGGAATGACCATGCTATAAATAAAGAATTCACAGTAAAAATCCCAGTTGTGAAGTAGCTACAACAAACTCTCCAGCATGGCCATGTTGCGGCTCCCTAACATAGTTGTTCTATACAACACAGCCATGATGGGATCTTCCCACACGGCTGTGCCACACATCATGACTGTGTTGTCACTAACCCAACACGACCGTGCTACCCAACACAGCCGTACCACATATAACCCAACACGGCCATGCTACCCAGCACGGCTATGATACCAGCTCCCAACATGGCCATGCTACCCATCACGACCGTGCTACCAACCAACCACTACCCCCAAAACTAACCTAGCTCTAGTGCCCCTTTTTCTCCTTGTGGATTGAACCTATACTTGCCGCCCTCCTATACTATGACACGACCCTATGTCTTTCCGGGTGTAGTGTTTTTAGTAGAAGTAGGTGTGTAGGTATAGGTCCTTATAAATTTTGAAAGTGATCCCATTGTGTGTCCTGATCTCATGGGGCACATCTACTCAAATCCCAATTGATTAGTTTATGCACCTCTGGCGGGATGCACCAAGATTTATGGCACCGTTGCCAGGGATCAAGGCACTCGGCCTAACTTGTTAGTTTTGCTTTGATCTTTTCCTACTGCCCTCATCATTGCTATTATTTATTCTTTATTGAAACTACAACATGTGCACTGAGAGGTGCAGTAGCATGGTAGTGAGTACCTGCAAAGAATAGTAGAGTAGAGGGGTGAAGTTGGATTTAAGGTAGTTGTGAGTTGGTGTGATCAATTATGGTCTCAATTGATGCTTTTAGATGTGATTATGGACACGATATCATTCTTGTTGAAACACATATTGTAGCTAAAAGCTTGCATCTTTACAATCTACCATATTCCAGTCCAACCGTACCTATAACCAAAATTTGAAGCTCTATGCATAGTCTTCTATAGCACGAATTTTAATTACTATCCAAAAGAATTCTACTTTTAGATAGTTTGTCAAGAAAGGACTTCCTCAAACCTTAAGATATATCTTGGACTTTGTGGTACTTGGTAGCTATAGGACTGAGGTGTCTTGTTTTCTTCACCAGAATTCAATAGAATTGACCAAGTGGCAAGGAACATTTGTCACTTGGTTCTTCATGAAGCTCACCATGTCACCAAGAATCTTCATCACTTGCTGGCTTGAGTCATTATGAGTCAGAGATGTCACATCAACGGGTCTATCACTATCATTTATCATGCTATAAGCTCAGATTCTTAAACCTTCTGCCAGATGCTCATACAATGGCCATATCTCCTTAGGTGGCCTAGCCATGAAAACTCCTTCATAAGAGGAATCTACTGAATCTTGACTTTTTGGAGATGGACCGGAGTAAAAGGACTGAACTAGCAGCCATAAAGGGATCTCATGGTGTGGGCACTCTCTCAACATCTTCTTAAATCTCTCCCAAGAATTGTGAAACTACTCATTGCCCATCTTCTTGAAGCTCTCTATGGCACACAAGATTTGTGTCAACCTTGAAATGGAGTGGAATTGCCTTAGGAAATTATTCTTCATCTCTTCCCTGCTCATGATGTCCCTTCTCAAATCATACCAATCTTTAGCTTTGTCTTTGAGGGAGAAGGAGAACAAGGTCAATCTGATTGTGTCATCACTATATGTTGGTGTCCTGAAGGTGGATCATACTTCAAGAAATGAGTCCAAGTGCTTGTAGGGGATCTCATTCTCCAAGTCGTAGAAAGTGGGTAGGAGCCCAAGAAGACCTGGAAGGATGGAGAATTTCTCCCCTATCATTTGATCAACTCTACTAGCAATTGGCGATTTGCAGTTGCTAGGCATGAAGTAATCTTGAAGTGTCTTGTGAGGTGCATTTTGGCCTTCCATCTTGTCTCCCTAGAGTGTCTTGTCACATGCACAAGGCACACAAAAAAGTTAGCAAACCAATATGCACAAAGAATACATCTAGGTTGAAAAGCTTTGATGACATACAAATGAATGTAACAAGACTTGACGAAAGAATAGAGAAGCTATCTTCCATACTTTCTCTCCAAGAAGAAAATTTGTCTTCAAAGCCAATAATGAGTTTCAATGAAGCAAGTGGACCTACACAATCCACTCAACTTTTCTATAGTCCACCTTTGATGCAAGTGCAGTCCATATACCATTTCCAAGGCAATCCCAAGCCTTACACTCCTCCTCCCCCTCCATCATCACAACTTTCCAACCAATTCAACTTCTAACCTCAATTTTCCCCTCCACCTCAATTTCAATACCAAGTACCACCTCCACCTCCTCTATACCCACAACTAGCTCCCCCTCTCCACCATGAGAAAGGAAGTGTTGTGAAAGTTCTAAGGAGTGGGAAATCTCTTGAGCAGTCTGTATGTCAAAGAAAGGTCGATAAAGCAAAGCAAAGGCAGCCAAGTGGTGATATTGTGATTGATATTGCCGAAGATGATTATGTGATACCTCCAGTGGAGTTTGTTATACCATGTGTTCCACCTCACACTCCATTTTTAGGTCCAACCATCCCTAGTGTTCCACCTCAGGTTGATTCAAATAGGCCAAAGCTAGTGAGCCACCATTCATTGAATCACTAGATGAGCCACTAGATGTAAGGAGGAGACAAAAGCACATTGTTGACATTCTTAAGGTTTTTTTCCAAGTGAAGGTCAACATTCCATTGTTGGATGCTATCAAGAAAATCCCACATATGCCAAGTTTCTTAAGAACTTATGCATTGTGACATGAAGGTTAATGGGGAGAATATCAAAGAGAGTCAAGTTAACTAAAAAAGTGAGTTCAACCCTCCAACACTCACTTCCCATGAAGAGGAAAGACCCAAGAGCCCCACTCATACCTAGATACATTGGGGGACTTTGCATAGATAAATCCCTACTTGATTTGGGGTCTAGTGTGAGTTTGGTGCCATATAGTGTCTATGTTGAGCTGGGCTTAGGCAAGTTGAAACTGGCTCATTGCACTCTTCAATATGCATACCATTCCATCAAAGTGCCAAGAGGTAGAGTGGTTGATGTTTTGATGATGATTGACAAGGAAAGAGGAGCAATGTTCCCAGCTGTTTTCATTCTTCTTGACATGGAGCCGAATGATAGGAAGATTCCCATCATCTTGGGAAGAACATTCTTATCTACAGCTGATGTCGAGATGCATGTTCATAGTGGAATAATGATAGTCTATTTCATGAACATGAAGATAAAGATCAACATATATAATTCCTCAACCCGCTGAGTTCGAGATGAGGATATTAGACATGGTCACTTCAAGAGTCTGATTGGTCATTTGAGAGGAGGAGATATGGAGGAAAGAATTGATGATAGCTTTGCTGATCAAAGGGATTTGGAGCATAGTTTGAGTGCAAATGAGAGATGCATTTATTGCAAGAATGGATTCATGAGAACTCCAAATGGATGAGTGATACAAGAATCTCCAAGAAGTCCAACTAAAGGCATGAAACTCAGCGCTTGTGGGAGGCAAACCACATAGGTTTGGGAATTTTTCACCCAACCTTCCATTTTTTATACGTTTTCTTTATTTTGTACACTTTCCAAGAAAACACACACAAACACTTTATACTTGATGGTTTTTGTTTTTTATGTCATTTTAGGACATCTACATTGGAAGGAGAGTGATGCATGGATGATATTTCCAAGGAGGAGAATAAAGTTGAAGAGAAAATTACAAATCAATAGAGAAGCTATAGGAAGGGGATTAGCAAGGCCATGCCACACTCCATGACTATAGTTTAGGCAATACAAAATGGCCATGGTGCGCACCATGACCATGTTGGCCATCCTAGCATAGTAGACACCTTGAGATCTCTCTCCCCTCTTGTCATTTATCTAACACGACTCCATGCCCTCTACCATACCATTCTAAGCTTCCATTTCATGCTGAGGACAACACAGTTTAAAAGTTTGGGGTGGTAGGGAACTAAGCCCTTACTTTACCCCACTTTTCTCTATGTTCCCTATTCTAAATTTTTGCTGAAGATAACCAAACAATATAACCATCTCTCTTATTTGTGTATCCATACTTTGTGTGCTTTCTTTACATACATGCATATCATATAGTTTGCTTTCCGCCATTGCATAATTTTCAAAAAAATGCTCTTTTTGTCATTCATTATACATCATGTAGATTTTTGTAATTCTTGCATGTTTTAGCTAGGGTTTGCTTGTTTCCTACTTTATGTTCCATAATGTAGTTTTAGATGTAATTGAAGGTGATTTGGCACCATTTTGGCCAATTTTGCCCAAGTTTTGAACTTTTTGCCAAAAGTGTGTTTTGACCTAATCTTTACTTTTTGGATTGAAAATGATGACCTTTGACAAATTCAAATGAATTTTTATGGTTTACTACTAAATGGCCTCAATCTTGTCTTTTTACATGTGAGCCATCTCTCTTACGCTTGTGAACTATTTGGTTGAATTGTGATTGAAGCAAGCCGCAAATGCTTTAAAGTTGTGTAGAATCTCATGATAGAAATGTGGATTTAATATTGTTCATTCATGTGGTGTGTCATTGCTTGATGAAATTTTTGGAGTAACTTTCATGTAGGATATATCATTTTTATGTCCACACTAGTAAACCCTCTTTGACTCACTTGTCTTCTACCATCTTCTTACCTCTCCGACTCATGAAAGGATGCCAAAGTGCACATAATCAACCTTGGCCACCTCCAAAAGTTAGGGTGGCCATATCTATACCCCCTGCTTCACTCTCATCACCATGTTCCCTATCCACACCAAGGGAAAAGAAAAAAAATGCAAAAATAAAATGAAGTATGCTTTTATTTTAGAGCATCTAAACAAAGAAAATATGAGTGTGTAAAAGTACTCCAAAATCTTACCACAACCCTTTCTTCCTTTTTCATGCCCATGGATCTAGGAAACATCAAACCTAGCTCATTTTTTCATTTTTCATAGACATGTGGGTTACTTAGTGTGGATGGACATATGATATTGAATGCATGAATGTAAAACAGAAAAATTGTCATTTTTAACCTTCACCACCATGAAGCAGTTTACTCTGAGTGATCGGACAACCATATGTATTGATTGCATTTTCTATGCTCTATGCTTGAAGTTTGCTAGCTTAGTGCTCTAATCATGATTGGTTTGTGAAAGAGGAGAGGATAGAGGTGGAATGCATGTAGCTAGTCATCTTTGAGCCCATCTAGTCAATATTCATCTTTTGCATTGCATTTGTCATTTCTTGATTGCAGAAAAATTGTAGAGAGATTGAGTTGGAGAATACTTGAGGACAAGTATGTTTTACGTTTCAGGTGGTGATGCAACCCTATTTTATGGCTCCATATTGTGTCATATTGCATTTCAATCACATCTATTCTTGTTAGATTATATGTTATTTACCCTAATATGCATATTTATATAAAATGCTCTTATGGACGTTCTTTACATGTTTTTTAGGTATTGGACCATGTTTGAATGGATGGGAGAGAAGGAGGATGATACTAGGGTTCCTCTACCATTGGAGGGGTCCAAGGAAGGACCAAAATCTTCCCCAACCTACCCCAATGGCCAAGATTCAAGTGAAGTAAAGATGACCATTGAAATGCAAAGTTGAAGCTCAAATGAATTCAAAGCTCCCAACAGGGTCGTGGTGAGACTGAACGACCGTTCTATAGATGAAGAATTCACTATACAAATCCTAGTTTTGAAATAGCTGCAACAAACTCTCCAGCATGGCCATGCTGCACCTCCCCAACACGGTCGTGCTATAAAGCACGTCCATGCTGCACCTTCCAACATGGTCATACCATGCAGCACAACCATGCTGCCACTAACCCAAAATGGTCGTGCTACCAAGCACGGCCATGCCACATATAACCTAACATGGCTATGCTACCTAGCACGACCGTACTACCAGTTCCCAACACGGCCGTGCTACTAGCCATCCACTCCCTCCAAAAAAAACTAACCTAGCTCTAGTGCCCCCTTTTCTTCGTGTGGATCCACCCTAAAGTTGTCTCCCTCCTATACTACGACATGACTGTGTGCGCTTGCCGATGTAGTATTTTTAGTAGAAGTAGGTGTGTAAGTCTAGATCCTTATAAATTTTTAAAGTGATCCCACCATGTTTCCCGATCTCATGGGGCACATCTAGTCAAATCCCAATTGATTAGTGTGTCCATCTCTGGCGGGACACACCACTCTCCCGCATCATCAATAGATGGAACCATCCCTAGTTCATGAATGAACTTCTTCATTTATAAAAATTCCTTTGTTCTATTGAAGGAAACCATGTACTCAACCTCTATTATTGAATCAACCACTATCTCTCACTTGGAACTTTTCCAGCTCACTACTCTATTGTTGATCCAAACGACAAAACTCAGTTGTGATGGGTAATCATCCTTTTTTATTTGGAAGGTTGCATCATTGTAACCCTTTTACAATCAAACATTTCACACCATTTCAATAACAAACCGATCCTTAATTTTTTCCAAGTATTTAGTGATGCTCTTTTATGACAGTCCACTGACCTTCATCGGGATCATAACATACTGAATCCTTGAACTTTATCCTATTCCAAGGTTAAGAGGTTAGAGACCTTAGTTCTTTGGGCTTAGTCAAACAAGAATAAAGACATATACAATAGTAGCTAATGATAACCCTAATATGATAATAACAATGATAAAATAATATTAATCTAGATTTTTCTTCATCCTTTTGGAATAGGAATTAGAAAAAGAAGTATATAATAACTCCCTAAACAAGATAATGTGATATTGAATTATTTAATATAGGAAATAATGCTAATAGTGGATAATGGGCTAAAATTTATAAAAAGAATACTAATTGGTAAAAAATAATTTGAGATTCATTTTCTTTGGATATGTTTGGCTTGGAGACCAAGTTTCACAAATTTACGATAATAATAACCACATGTATTTTATTTAGAAAAGAAAAGGTGATTTTCCTCCAAAATATATTATAAAACATTTAATGACTCTAAAAAGAAAAGTAATCTTGGATTCATGATCTACTCATTGAAAATATCCTTTGGGTAAATTTTCATGAAATTTGGATAATCTTTAATGTTTAGGAGAGAGAAAGTGGAATTAAATCCAAAATATTAGAAAATGTGATCTCAAAGGAGAAAATTAATGGCAAATTCGTGTTTAACAAGTTCAAGGTTGCTTGTGGGTGAAGTTTCACATTAATTGATGGTTTTTAGATGTCTCTAAATCAGGAGGAAGGAGAAAATATGATTTTCTTCAAAAAAAAATATAGCAAAAGTCTCCTAATGTGAAAACTAATGCCAAAATCAGATTCTACATGTCCTAATTAGTCTATTGCAAAGTTTCATCTTAAATGGATAATGTTTGCTATTTCAATTTAACTAGAAAATAAAAATACTTAAATATTATTACCAATGTAACTCAGACTTTGCTTTATTTGGTTATTTCCTCAATTTTTTTGTCACACATTGATTTATCGCATCCACATATAGTTTTTATGTCACGCTCCTTTTATCCTTGATTTATTTCTTCATCGTACGATCAAGATCGAAGGGTGTAGGGTTTGTCCCGTACGTTCGGTCCCTTTCTTTCCCTCGTAAATATGTGTCGATTTCCCCTCTGATTTCTAGTGTGGATATCTCCCTCTCCTCTCCATCTTTTTGAACATTTTTTTCTCATATGGTTTCCTAGAGTGGTCCCACTCAAGATTCCCTACATATGTATAGGGTTTTTTTGGCTCTTTCTCATAATCACTACCCGAGTTCTTCAAGTCCCTATTTCAATTTTGTTTCACCATCTTTGTACTTCTTTTACCCTCTTTAGGGCATCAGCCACCCACACAACCCATCCATCTCCTTCAACAAATACCTTAAAGCTTTTTCCCTAGTCCATTCTTCCCTGGTCATCACCAGGCACCTCTCCCCAAACTTCCACCTTCTCCGATGACCTGCGCTTGATCCATGGAGCTAGTCGATGCCATTTTGATAGTGGGGTCTCAACATGAGGGTGTGTCTCGCATCTTGAAGCAATGGAAAACCTTTCTCTGACATCGACTTCACTCCAGTTGGTACTCCCTCATTTTCCCTCTTTGTTCTCCATATACCACTGTGGAACATGGTGGTGGATGTCGTGTTTCTATCGTGTCTTTGTGGTGATTTCTTCATGTTTGCCTCCACCAAGTCTCCTCGAACACTTTGGGAATTTTTTTTGGCTAGATCTAGTGTGTTCTGATCTCTACAACTTGCTTTCTGGGTCGGCCATGGCTGAGTAGAGTTCTCATGGAAGGAAAGCCCTCACAATGCAATTCTTGGGACTGCTGAAACCATGAAGATGCAAGGGTTGTCAATTTCACGATATTTTGTGATTTTAATCAGTGAATGTGTCATATGTTCTTGAGGATTTGAGTCTAGAAGATCTAAACTCTCATACAAGAGGAAGAAGATGACGCCTTGCATCATTACTCAATTTCCCCAATTTTGATTTTGATTTTTTCACACTTACGATGGAAAATTTTGTCTTTTCCCTAACCATTTGGAGGATGCCCCATCCTTGCTCTCCTACCACGTCGTGACCTAGCACACCACGATTGGGCCATCTCACCCTAGTTTTTAAATAGATAATAGTAAATACATGGCTCTACTCAATTTTCTGATTGGTCAAGTTTTCTAAAATTCATAATAAACTATATATAAATTCTAAAAAATAAAATAAAATTCTATTTAGAATTGAGGAAAAATTAGCTACACAATGGTATCAATTTCATCACCTAAGTCCAATTTAATAAATATGTGATTTTTAGGATTTTCCTAATTGGTTATAATTTTTAAAATTCATAACTAATACTTTATGAGTTAGAAAAATAAAGTAAAATATGTTTTGAAATCATAAAAATATAATCTAAAATATGGCATGGTTTTGATAAGCTAATTCACTAATAGTAAAAAGGGCCATTTTTTGGGTTATGAAATTAATGTTAATCTAACTGTAATTCTACATATATCCATCATAGGTGCTTTGGAGACCTAGGCTTGGATCTAGGACTGAATTTGGACTGTTTAGACTCTCATGTTAAGGTATGTTTGCATCTCCTATTATCCCTTTTGAGAAATTCACCTAAATCATCTTTCTCTTGGTCCTATGGACACTAGCCTACACATTATCTCTTTTTCTTTGAAAATTACTGTTCATGTGAACTAATTTTATTTGTTACTGGTCTTATGATCATATTATATGATTTGGCATTCTCTTGGACTCTTCCTTATACTTTTCTCACGGCGGAACATTCTTTGGTGATATATTCTCTTTTGCCCACTTTTAAGGTGAATGTTGATTAGGATCATGTGATCCCGCTTTATGTATTTGTTGGATGTTCTCATCTGTCTTATTTGGTTCATTCTTGTTTATTATCTTGTTATGCATCATGTGGTGAATACTAATATAATGTACATGTGGTTTTTATGTGGATGTGAAAATTACCACTTATGAATGAATAAGTGAAAATTCCTGCAGACGAAAATATTTAGGACAGACATGTATTTCTTGCCCAGGTAGATGCTGACAGACCCTTCCACTCCATATTTTAGAGAAGGCATATACAAGACCATGCTCACCCCATATTTATGGTAGATGTGTTATTTCCTACCTACATGCTTATATTGTATAGTATTGTCACAGGCAAAACACATGGATGCCTTGTTCTTATACTTTGCTCTTATTTATCTCTCTTATTGTGATTTATTTCTTTTATGCCTGATTGGGTAGTCCTTTACTTTTCTATGGGAAGCCTTTTATTTTGATGTCATTTATTTCATAATATTGCTCAATTCCATTTTAGTATGCACATACCATCTTTTGTTGATTTCATTTATTTTTCTCCTCTTGATGGGGTATGTGTCCAACCCCAAGTGTAGGATATGAAGGACATGGCATGATGGGATGGACCCAACTTAAGAAGTTGAGTCTTGGAGTCAATCTTTATATTGTTAAGATTTCCATCTACTAGATCTGTATGATGTAATATCCATGTAAACCCTTATGGGAGATGACAATGATGTACTTTTGTAATCGCATGATTAATTGAATATAGTCAATGTTTTAATTCTGCTACTATAATTTGGTTGTTTTGTATACCATTATTTAGATTTGAAAATTTTACACCTTTTCCAACATACATTTTGTGTGTGTTTGGAATGGATGTTTTATTCTTCAAATTTTAGTATGGAGTGGGTCCCCTCTGGGTCCCACTCCTTATAGGGATATGATTGATACCTACTCGTCATGCTCAAAGCATGCAAGACGTCATGATGTGTACATAGTATTGCATACATGATAGATCTAATTGTAGATGCCATCTCTTTAGAATAGTTGGTACATTGATATCTAGAGAGTCTAATTCCTTGAAGTATGGACAAGTTTCCTCTCTTAGAATCTTGCATGCTGAACTTTTACAACACTTCTTCATATACGCACTTTAACTTAGACCAAGAAGCCTTGTAATTCTTTCTCTATTGATCTTGATTCCTAGAATATATGATGGTTCTCCTAATTCCTTCATGGAGAAGGTTGTAACATACTGAACCTTAGGTTTATTTGAAATTTGACCCCTTTCAAGATTTTATTTCCTTCATATCTTTTTTGTCCTTTTCACTAAATTTTCCTATCTTTTCTATCCTTTTTGGCCTCAATGTTGAAATTCAGGAATTCTTAATGGTGTGAATTATATTGGACCCACATTTATTACAATGAATGGGTTTTTGCACAAATATCTCAACTAGTATATTAATTAGAGTCTAATAATGCAAAATGACCATTAATGAGAGAGAATTAGTAGGATTTTTTAATTTAGAGTTTGTATGGATTTTTGGGACAAGAAATAAGAAAATAAGAAAAATTTTATCAAAATTTATTAAGAAAGGTACTAAATATATTTATTAGGTATTTAGCATACAATCAAATACAAAATGTGTTCAAAAGGATAAGTTAATGTAAAGTTAGGTTCCACACACTTTAATTAGCAAACCCACAAATTTTCAAGTCAATTGGAATTCCTCTTAATTAGTTGAATGAATATGCAAACTCTAATATATATAATTTCCTAACACATGTGAAAAAGGAAACCTACTTGACTCCTAGTTAGCCTACACTTTAAATTGCTTGACAATCATATATCAATTGCTTTTCTAGTTAAATGAATATTAAAAACCATAATTACCTTAGGTTTTAAATGTGGTATATGACTAAGCAATTAAGTATTTCCGAAACATGTTTCTTCCCTCAACGTAATGCCTAATGCATTACTCCTACCCCATCAATGACTCTACCCTAGCATCATGAAACGGTGGCCGCAAACGGGGCACCCGTATCCCTCTCCCTACTTTTCTTCCCCTCACCCCCTTCCTCTATTTCTCCCCTTTGTCTCTTCCTCACTTCCTCATCCAAAACCCTAGCCGCCTCTCTTCTTCCCCTTCCCAACACCCAGTGATGTGCAACAGACCTGCAACTGGTCATTGCCCATCTGTAGTCACCCATGAAGTGTCACCTTCCTCTACCATTGGGTCCACTGCCCCCACTCAACTGCTACCACTATCTGACCCCTCTCTTCCTCCGTCCACGAAGGGTAGGAACCCTATCCACCGCTCAACACTCCTTCCATAGGTGGCACCTCCTTGACCTGCTCTATGCAAACATAGTCGATGCCACAGGAGGTGTCACCGTCAGACATCAACATCGTCACCACAACAATGCTAGATCTCACTCCTCTTGCACTGATGATCTAAATCTAAAAAGACATCGCCTAACATGGTCCCTAGGAAACTCTGACTCCATCATTGCCTTTGAACACTAGACACCTCTTCTTCATCCCAGTAGTGCTAGACAGGTAACCAACTTCCCCTCTGTCATCAACGATGTAACTGCAACAACTGACCTGATCACAACACTACCTACCAGCAACACCCTATCACAGATGCCCCTGCTTCATCTGTGTGATGGATAGACCTACATCAAACACCACGATGCTAGTGACGCTATCATCTGCAACCACTTCCATACAACCTGACGATGGTGACTCACCACAAACTACACCTTCCTGTACCAAATGTTTAAAGAAAGGTGATGATGTGTTGGGTCTCCATCTTGCTATGAATCAACTAGACACACGATCTTCATGAAACTCGTGACCTGTAAGTCTTCATTGCACATTTAACCATTTTTTCATCTTCAGAAAATAGATTATAAAGATAGGATATGGAGTAGGGGCAATTTAGGTATTTATATACAAAGCCTACAAATACCATTATATGAACAAGTCAAATAGCTCACCTATTGATCCTAGGCTATACACATGTAAACTTTTGGGTTATGAAATCAATCTATAATTATACATTAAATAGAAGCCATTGTATAAGACCTAGGTACATTGATTACCAAACTGATTTATGAATCACCCTATGGCTTATTGTATACTTTACCAAGCCATAAGAATCATTCATGAGTGTATACTTGTTTTAATGTATCCTTTACATGAATTAGAAGCCATATATATATATATATATATATATATGCATTACATGATAACTAGAAATACATATGGATCTGGGGAGCACTCCCATCTAAATTGATCCGATTTCAATAAAAGGGAACATGAAATATGTATAAGAATTCATTAATATTAACATGACTATGAGTGACGTATTGGGTAGGATATATCAAAAACTACTTTTAGGTATCTACATATTGCATACTGTTACTCATGGCATGCTCAAGAACTAGATAATGAAATGTGCATGTCCACCAATATACATGGTAAGCATGATGTTATGAATAATATGGATTCACATTATAGAGAAGTGAATGACATCATTAAACCTAAATTTGAAGAGTATATATTATTATCCACACATATATGACTTACATAGACTTATGTGACTAAAAGGGGGTAATTATAACTAAGATAGATATATAAAGCATCACGTATTCTCTCAACAAAGATTAAAATCATAAACCCTAACATGATATCAGATGATGGGGAATAGGTTAAGAATATTATAAAAATATAATAGGAATGAATATGTTCACTTTGACTTGGCTAACATTCATAATGTGTTTCTAGGATGAAAAGTTGACTTTATGGACCAAAGTATACTATTCGAATTAACCTTTATGTGTGAAAATTAGGTATGTGCATTTCTAAACCCTAAGTTGGACATTTTTTTAATCCAATCCTAATTTCCCAATGAGGCATGAGCCTATACACTAGTTTCACCATTTCTTGTTTAGTGTGTTACTTCAATAATTCTAGGGCCTTGGACCCCACTTGCAAAGTTTTCAATTCCTAAAATCTTCCAATAAATTCTTCTAGCATGATGATGTAAATGACCAATTAACTAATGTAGTGTACATGAGTACAACCACCCAAAGTTTGGACATGAGCCCTGGGGAATGTGACCACTCTCCCCACTTTTATATATATATATATATATATATATATATATATATATATATAGGTGTTTGGGAATGTGACCACTTTCCCTCACCTATTTGTTTGGTTGAGTTCAGGTAGGTGCCTCAACCCTATATTAGTTTAATGTAGTCATATTAAATCATGCATGCAACTTTATTACTATTTGACTTGGCAGAATTCTTAATTGTTTACTTGCCTCATACTTTTGAAATATATTAGCGTAGTAAATCTTTACTTTGCCATATTTTAAACTATTTAATGTCCTTATTCATTTAACGGACACATACCATTTCTCTTCTCTTGCTGGGTGATCGCAACCACCCAGGTTTAGGATCAGAGTGCACAACAGGAGCATGGTGAACCAACCTAAGATTAGGAGAAGGTGTTCCTCCTTCCATCATGGACTTATTTGTTAAGTTATTTTATTGGAGACAGATTGATTTAGTTTAGTTTCACTCTACCTTAGATCCTTTATTTGTATAAAGCATGTACACCCTTATTGGGAAAATTTTGATGTACTCTTAAATTTGAATATAGTCAAAGTTTTAACTCCCGCTTCTATTCATTGGTCTTTTGCATACCATTTTAATTAGTAGAGAGGTGGTTTCACTTATTTTCAACATGATATCATATCCCATTGTAGTCGGAGTCTTGACTATTTCAATTTGTCTCCCTAGTTAGAAACCCTTATCTCATATAGTTTCCCTTTAGTTAATATGTTCACCCTAGAATTGACCTATGATGAAAGGTTGATTTAGGATCATAAAAATTTCATATTAGAAATATTTTTAGTCAACTTTTAGGTAATTAACCTATTAGGTAGCTACTACGACATAATTTGAAAGTAAGGGTTCCTAGAAAGGGTCAAGGTCTGGGGACTGGCAATATTTTCCTCTGTGCCACTAGCTTGGTTCATGAGGACTCCCGAATCCGTATGACACCGGTCTGGCCTGAGCTGATACTGATTGTCCAAACTAGCATACCTTTAGGCAATAACCTCAAGGTTGAGTATCCTTAGGAACCTAATATGATGATTTGGTTATCCAAATAAAATTCCCTTATGTCCCATAAGTTCCTTATACGAGTATTAGATTTCCATGTTTAGGGGTAGTCTACCCTATGCTAGACTTGGAGGTTGGTGATAATGATTAGTAAACCAATCAAGTGTTGGATCCTACACATGGATTTAATAGACTCACACTTTTACCTCTAGTTTAGTTTGACTTGGTAGGTGAACCCTTTTAAGGGTATGGAGTCCTACAATACATTGAAATTTAGCTACTCTAAAATTTAGAAACCCTAACTCCATAAATAAGAGATTTTTTAGATTACATCATTAGAATTGACTAAAACAAATTATAATTATAATTTAACATATTTATTTATACACAAATGAATATGTAATAAGTCATCTAATGAATATTTCATATGCTTGAACCCTAACAAAAACTTAAGGTACATAATATGAGTAACTCACTAATTGTGGATACACATAATGTTGACCATGTCACTTCAATGCTATGGTAAATGGAACTAATGCATACTAAGAATGCATAGCATGTAACGGTCATGTTGACATAAACCCTAAGATGTAATTATCTAACCTTAACATATATACATATATGGTACATTAGTGACATTAGGTGTCGTCATCATATAATATACTTTAATACACATAAATAGTATGTAATCACCTAATCATAATTTAATAAAGTTTTTTATATATGTAAGGCATATCACCTTATTCTCTAATACATACCTCATTAATCAACTAATCATAACTTGGTATATGAACTAATTCATTAATATGCAATGTGTTCCACCTTATTCAACAAAATATGTATAATGACTCAAATGTGATAAAGAGTAACTAGATGTATAATTGATAATAAGAAGTGAATAAATAGGAGAAAATGATTAATGATGAAATTAAAATGAGTATGAAACGTGATGTGACAATGTGTAATATAAATTAATGTGACATTATTTGAAATTATTATAGACTTAATAACTTGTTGGATAATATTATCTATTCCTTACAAATGATATGTGATAATTATACATGATGATAATATGAGGATAATGGATAATAAATTCAAGTGATTAAGGATTGTGATCTAATATATTAATAAATATTGAGATGATTTAGTAAACCCTAACTGTGCTTAAAATTATTAATTAGTAAATAAGAAATACATGTGATGTGTGTAAAGTGTTGAGATAAAATTATTTTGACAACAATGTGAATATGACATGACACAAGTAATAGAATAATAAAACATGAGACATTTTCATGATGGAGATAATGCTAATGAGATGAAAATATTAACTGTGTTATATTTGATAAAAGGTAATCTGAATAATGGAACCCTTAGTGAACCATGAGAACCTGACTTATGAGTAGAGTATGTGAAGTACACAGATTAGAGGTAACCACCCAGTTGCTTAATGTTGGGATGTTACGTACTCACCCTTCCCTCTTGTTGAGATTTTGGGGACAAAATCCTATTTAAGGGGGGAGTGTTGTAACATACTAAACCTTGGGTTTATTTGCAATTTGACCCCTTTCAAGAATTTATTTCCTTCATATCCTTTTTGGATATTTCCCTAAATTTTCCTATCTTTTCTGTCCTCTTTGGCCTCAATGTTGAAATTGAGGAATTCTTAATGGTTTGAATTATATTGGACCCACATTTATTACAATGAATGGGTTTTTGTACAAATATCTCAACTAGTGTGTTAATTCGAGTCTAATAATGCAAAATGACCATTAATGAGAGAGAATTAGTAGATTTATTAATTTAGAGTTTGTATGGCTCTTTGGGACAACAAATGAGAAAATAAGAAATTTTATACCAACATTTATTAAGAAAGGTACTAAATATATTTATTAGGTACTTAACATACAATTAAATACAAAATGTGTTAAAAAAGAGAAGTTAATGTAAAGTTAGATTCCACACACTTTAATTAGAAAACCCATGAAATTTCAAGTCAATAGGAATTCATTTACCTCCTTAATTAGTTAAATGAATATGCAAACTCAAATATATATAAATGTCTAACGCATATGAAAAAGGAAACCTGCTTGACTCATAATTAGCCTGCCCTTAAAATTTCTTGACAATCGAATATCAATTACTTTCCCAATTAAATGAGTATTAAAAACCATAATTACCTTAGGTTTTAAAAGTGGTATATGACTAAGCAATTAATTATTTCCTAAAAATGCTTCTCCCCTCAACGTGGCACTTAATGTGTTACTCCTACCCAGTTAGCGATGCTACCCTAGCGTCTGGCAATGACGGTTGCAATGGGGCACCCGTCTCCCTCTCCCTCCTCTTCTTCCCCTGACCCCCCTTCATCTATTTCTTCCCCTTGTCTCTTCCTTGATTCCTCATCCAAAACCCTAGCCACATCTCATCTTCCCGTTCCCAACAGCCAACGACATCCAACAGACATGCAATAGGTCGTCGCCCATCCGTAGTCACCCACGAAGCGTCGCCCTCCTCTACCATTGGGTCCACTGCCTCCTCTCAACTGCTACCACTATCTAACCCCTCTCTTTCTTCGTCCACGAAGGGTAGGAACCCTATCCACCGCTGAACACTCCTTCCATAGGCGACACCTCCTTCACCTTCTCTATGCAAACACCGTCGATGCTAAAGGAGGTGTTACCATTAGGCATCAACACTGTCACCACAACAATGCCAGATCTCGCTCCTCTTTCACTAACGACCTGCAGCTAGCAAGACATCACCTAACATGATCCTGACACCACTCTGACTCCCTCATTGCCTTTGAACGTTGGACACCTCTTCTTCATCCCGGTGGTGTTGGATAGGGAACCAGCTTCACCTCTATCATCATCATCATAACTGGAACAACCAACTTGATCTCAAAACTACCTGCCAGCAACACCCTGTCGTTGACGCCCCTCCTTCATCTGTGTTATGGATAGACCTACATCAAACACCATGATGCTAGTGACATCACCGTCTACAACCACCTCCATACAACCTGACGATGGTGACTCACTACAGACTGCACCTTCCTGTGCCACATGTTCAAAGAGAAAGTGATGATGTGTTGGGTCTTCATCTTGCTATGAATCAACTAGACACACGATCTCCATGAAACCCTTGACCTGTAAGTCTTCATTGCACATTTAACAGGTTTGCTTCAGAAAATAGATTATAAAGATAGGATATGGAGTAGGGGTAATCTAGGTATTTAAATACAAAGCCTATGAATACCATTATATGAACAAGTTAAACAACTCACCTATTGATCCTAGGCTATACACATGTAAATTTTTGGGTTATGAAATCAATATGCAATTATACATTAAATAGAAGACATTGTATAAGACCTAGGTACATTGATAACCGAATTGATTTATGAATCACCCTATGGCTTATTGTATACTTTAATAAGCCTTAAGAATCATTAGTGAGTGTATCCTTTACATGAATTAGAAGCCATATATATAGATGCATTACATGATAACTAAAATACATATGGATCTAGGAAACACTCCCATCTAAATTGATCCAATTTCAATAAAAGGGAACATGAAATATGTATAAGAATGTATTATTATTAACATGACTATGAGTGATGTATTGGTTAGGATATATCAAAAATTACTTTCAAGTATGTACATATTGCATACTCTTACTCATGACATGCTCAAGAACTAGATAATGAAATGTGCATGCCCACCAATAAACATGGTAAGCATGATGTTTGGAATAATATGGATTCACATTATAAAGAAGAGAATGACATCATTAAACCTAAATTTGAAGAATATATATTATTATCTACTATATATGAGTTACATAGATTTATGTGACTAAATATGGGTAGTTTGGACTAACATAGATATATACAGCATCACATATTATCTCAACAAAGATTAAAATCATAAACCCTAAAATGACATTAGAAGATTGGGAATAGGGTAAGAGTAATATAAAAATATGATAGGAATGAATATGTTCAGTTTGGCTTGGCTAACATACATAATGTGTTTCTAGGATGAAAAGTTGACTTTATGGACCTAAGTATACTATTCGAGTTAACCTTTATGTGTGAAAATTAGGTATGTGCATTTCTAAACCCTATGTTGGACATTTTTTTTATCCAAACCTAATTTCCCAATGAGGCATGAGCCTATATACTAGTTTCACCATTTATTATTTAGTATGTTACTTCAATAATTCTAGGGTCTTGGACCCCACTTGCAAAATTTTCAATTACTTAAATTTTCTGTATAAATTCTTCTAGCATGATGATGTAAATGACTAATTAACTAATGTAGTGTACATGAGTAGAACCACCCATAGTTTGGGCATGAGCCCTGGGGAATGTAACCACTCTCCCCACTTTTATATATATTTGTTGGTGTTTTAGAATGTGACCACTCTCCCTCACTTATTTATTTGGTCGAGGTTAGGTAGGTGCCTCATCCCTATATTAGTTTAATGTAGTCATATTAAATCATGCATGCAACTTTATTACTATTTGACTTGGCATAATTCTTAATTATTTACTTGCCTCATACTTTTGAAATCTCTTAGCTTAGTAAATCTTTACTTTGCCATATTTTAAACTAATAAATGTCCTTATTCCTTTAACTGACACATACCTTTTCTCTCCTCTTGTTGGGTGATCCCAACCACCCAGTTTTAGGATTAGAGTGCACGATAGGAGCATGGTGAACCAACCTAAGATTAGGAGAAGGTGTTCATCCTTCCATCATGGACTTATTTTTTAAGTTATTTTATTGGAGACATATTGATGTAGTTTAGTTTCCCTTTACCTTAGATCATTTATTAGTATAAAGCATGTACACCCTTATTGGGACAATTTTGATGTACTCTTTATTAAATTTGAATACAGTCAACATCTTAACTTCTGCTGCTATTCGTTGGTCTTTTGGATATCATTTTTATTAGTAGAGAGGTGGTTTGACTTCTTTATAACGTGGTATCAGAGCCCATGGTAGTCAGATTATTGACTATTTCAATTTGTCTCCCTAGTTAGAAACCCTTAGCTCATATAGTTTCCCTTTAGTTAAAATGTTCACCTTATAATTGACCTATGATGAAAGGTTGATTTAGGATCATAAACATTTTCACATTAGAAATATCTTTAGTCATATTTTACCTGATTATCCTATTAGGTAGATACTACGACATAATTTGAAAGAAAGGGTCCTCCGAAAGGGTCAGGGTCTGGGGGCTGGCAATATTTTCCTCCACGCCACTAGCTAGGTTCAAGAGGACTCCTGAATCCATATGACACCGACCTGGCCTGAGATGATACTAATTGTCTGAAATAGCATACATTTAGGCAATAACATCAAGGTTGAGTATCCTTGGGAACCTAATATGATGCTTTTGTTATCCAAATAAAATTCCCTTATATACCATAAGTTCCTTATATGAGCAATAGATTTCCATGTTTAGGGGTAGTCTTCCCTATGCTATACTTTGAGATTGGTGATAATGATTAGTAAACCAATCAAGTGTTGGATCCTACACGTGGTTTAAATAGACTCACACTTTACCTCTAGTTTAGTTTGAATTGGTAGGTCAACCCTTTTAAGGGGATGTAGTCCTACAATATGTTGAAATTTAGCTACTCTAAAATTTAGAAACCCTAACTCCATAGATAAGAGATTTGTGAGCTTACATCATTAGAATTGACTAAAACAAATCATAATTATAATTTAAAATGTTTGTTTATACACTAATGAATACATAATAAGTCATCTAATGAATAGTTCATATGCTTGAACCCTAACAAATAGTTAAGGTACATAATATGAGTAACTCACTAATTGTGAATGCACATAATGTCGACCATGTCACTCTAATTCTATGGTAAATGGAACTAATGCATACTAAGAATGCATAACATGTAATGGTCATGTTGACCTAAACCCTAAGATGTAATCATATAACCTTAACATATATATAGACATGTCCTTAATGCCTTCATGGTTTATTAGTGACATTAGGTGTCATCATTAGAAAATATACTTTGATACACATAAATAGTATATAATCACCTAATCATAATTTAATCAAGTTTTCAATATATTTAACACATATCACCTTCTTCTCTAATATACACCTCATCAATCACCTAATCATAACTTATTATATGAATTAATTCATTAATATGCAATGTGTTCCACCTTATTCACTAAAATACTATAATGACTCAAATGTGATAAAGAGTAATTGGATTTACATAAGCATACATGAATGCCTAATGTGATGTTAAATGTGTATAATTGATAATACGAAGTGAATAAATAGGAGAAAATGATTGATGATGACATTAATATGAGTATGAAAGGTGATGTAACAATGTGTAATATAAATTAATGTGACATTATTTGGAATTATTGTAGACTTAATAACTTGTTGGATAATATTATCTATTCCTTACAAAATAATCTATGATAATTCTACATGAAGGTAATATGAGGATAATGGATAATAAATTCAAGTGATTAAGGATTGTGACCTAACATATTAATAAATATTGAGATGATTTAGTAAACCCTAACTATGCTTAAAATTCTTAATTAGTAAATAAGAAATACATGTGATGTGTGTACAATGTTGATATATAATTCTTTTGACAACAATGTGAATATAACATGACACAAGTAATATAATTATACAAAAATGAGCCATTTTCATAATGGAGATATGCTAATAACCCAAAAATGTTAATTGTGCGATATTTGATAAAAGGTAATATGAATAATGGAACCCTTAGTGAACCATGAGAACCTAAATTATGAGTAGAGTATGTGAAGTACCATAGATAAGATGCAATCACCTAGTTTCTTAATGTTGGGACGTTATGTACTCACCCTTCCTTCTTGTTGAGATTTTGGGGTCAAAATCCTCTTTAAGGGGTGGATTGCTCTAACATACTGAACCTTGGATTTATTTGCAATTTGACCCCTTTCAAGATTTTATTTCCTTCATATCATTTTTGGCCTTTTTCCTATCTTTTCTGTCCTCTTTGGCCTCAATATTGAAGTTGAGGATAATGGTGTGAATTATATTGGACCCACATTTATTACTATGAATGGGTTTTTGCACAAATATCTCAACTAGTATGTTAATTACAGTCTAATAATGCAAAATCACCATTAATGATTGCGAATTAGTAGGATTTATTAATTTAGAGTTTCTATGGCTTTTTGGGATAAGAAATGAGAAAATAAAATATTTTATATCAAAATTTATTAAGAAAGGTACTAAATATATTTATTTGGTACTTAGCATACAATCAGATACAAAATGTGTTCAAAAGTAGAAGTTAATGTAAAGTTAGATTCCACACACTTTAATTAGAAAACCCATGATTTTTCAAGTCAATTAGAATTCCCTTACCCTCTTAATTAGTTGAATGAATATGCAAACTCTAATATATATATAAATTCCTAACACATGTGAAAAAGGAAACCTATTTGACTCCTAATTAGCATCACATAGATGAAGGAGGGGCATCCGTAATAGGGTGTTGCTAGTAGGCAATGTCGAGATCAGGTCATTCGTTGCAGTTACGACACTGATGACAAAGGGGGAAGTTGGTCCCCTATCCAACTCCACCGGGGTGAAGAAGAGGTGTACAGTGTTCAAAGGCAGTGTTGGAGTCGGAGGGGTGTCAGGATCATGTTAGGTGATGTATTGTTGGATGCAGGTCATCAGTGCAAGAGGAGCGAGATTTGGCATTGCTGTGGTGACGGTGTTGATGCCTAATGGTGACACCTCATATGGCGTTGATGGTGTTTGCATAGAGAAAGTCAAGGAGGCACTGCCTGTGGAAGGAGTGTTGAGTGGTGCATAGGGTTCCTACCCTTTGTGGACAGAGGATGAGAGGGTCATACAGTGACAACGGTTGAGTGGGGCCAGCGGACCCAATTACAGAGGAGGGTGATGCTTTGTGGGTGACTGTGGATGGGCGACGACCTGTTGCAGGTCTGTTGCACATCGTTGGGTGTTGGGAAGGGGAAGATGATAAGAGTCTAGGGTTTTGGATGAGGAAGTGAGGAAGAGACAACGGGAAGAAAAAGAGGAAGGGGTGAGGGAAAGAAGAGGAGGGAGAGGGATATGGGTGCCCCGTTGCGGTTGTTGTTGCCTGACGAAAGGGTAGCATCGCTGATGGGGTGGGAGTAACACATTAGCCGTTACGTTGAGGGGAGAAACATGTTTAGGAAATATTTAATTGCTTAGTCAAATACCACAACAAACACCATGACACTAGCGACGCTGTTATCTGCAACCACCTCCATACAACATGAAAATGGTGACTCACAACAGATTGCACCTTCCTGTGCAACATGTTCAAAGAGAAGGTGATGATGTGTTGGGTCTCCAAATTGCTGTGAATCAACTAGACACACGATCTTCATGAAACCCTTAACATGTAAGTCTTCATTGCTCATTTAACAGTTTTGTTTCAGAAAATAGATTATAAAGATAGGATATGAAGGAGGGGTAATCTAGGTATTTATATATAAAGCTTACAAATAATATTATATTAACAAGTTAAACAGCTCACCTATTGATCCTAGGCTATGCACATGTAAATGTTTGGGTTATGAAATCAATTACAATTATACATTAAATAGAAGACATTGTATAAGACCTAGGTACATTGATAACTGAACTGATTTATGAATCACCCTATGGCTTATTATATACTTTACCAAGCCTTATAAATCATTAGTGAGTGTATCATTGTTTTAATGTATCCTTTACATGAATTAGAAGCCATATATATATATATATGCATTACATGATAACTAGAAATACATATGTATCTAGGGAACACACTCACATCTAAACTGATCCAAATTCAATAAAAGGGAACATGGAATATGTATAAGAATGTATTATTATTAACATGACTATGAGTGACGTATTGGTTAGGATATATCAAAAACTACTTTCAAGTAGCTACATATTGCATACTCTTACTCATGGCATGCTTAAGAATTAGATAATGAAATGTGCATGCCCACCAATATAGATGGTAAGCATGATGTTAGGAATAATATGGATTCACATTATAGAGAAGAGAATGACATTATTAAACCTAAATTTGAAGAATATATATTATAATCCACATATATATGAGTTACATAGACTTATGTGACTAAATATGGGTAATTAGAACTAAGATAGATATATAAATCATCACATAATCTCTCAACAAAGATTAAAATCATAAACTCTAACATGACATTAGATGATTGAGAATAGGGTAAGAATAATATAAAAATATAATAGGAATGAATATGTTCACTTTGACTTGGATAACATACATAATGTGTTTCTAGGATGAAAAGTTGACTTTGTGGACCAAAGTATACTATTCGAGTTAACCTTTATGTGTGAAAATCATGTATGTGCATTTCTAAACCCTAAGTTGGCTAGTTTTTTATCCAAACCTAATTTCCCAATGAGGTATGAGCCTATACACTAGTTTCACCATTTCTTGTTTAGTAAGTTCAATAATTCTAGGGTCTTGGACCCCACTTGCAAAGTTTTCAATTGCTTAAATCTACCATATTAATTCTTCTAGCATGAATATGTAAATGACTAATTAACTAATGTAGTGTACATGAGTACAACCCCTCATAGTTTGGGCATGAGCCCTGGGGAATGTGACCACTCTATTCACTTATATATATATATTTGTAGGTGTTTGGGAATGTTACCACTCTCCCTCACCTATTTGTTTGGTTGAGCATAGGTAGGTGCCTCAACCGTATATTAGTTTAATGTAGTCATATTAAATAATGCATGAAACTTTATTACTATTTGACTTGGTAGAATTCGTAAGTTTTTACTTGCCTCATACTTTTGAAAATCTCGTAGCTTGGTAAATCTTTACTTTGACATATTTTAAACTGTTAAATGTCCTCATTCCTTTAACTAACACATACCTTTTCTCTCCTCTTGTTGGGTGATCCCAACCACTCGAGTTTAGGATCAGAGTGCGGAACAGGATCATGGTGAACCAACCTAAGATTAAGAGTAGGTGTTCATCCTTCCATCATGGACTTATTTGTTAAGTTATTTTATTGGAAACATATTGATGTAGTTTAGTTTCCCTCTACCTTTGATCCTTTATTTGTATAAAGCATGTACACGCTTATTGGAAAATTTTTGATGTACTCTTTATAAAATTTGAATATAGTCAAAGTTTTAACTTCCGCTGCTATTCATTGGACTTATGCATACCATTTTTATTAGTAGAGAGGTGGTTTCACTTCTTTACAAAGGCATTTCCAAACCATGTTCTTACCAACTATAGTGTAGGGATGTCATTCCTCATTAGTCGGATGTCATCTACATACAATATGAGGAACACAATTATGCTATTACTAACCTTCTTGTAAACATGAGTTTCATCTTCATATTGGATAAACCAAACTATTTGAATGTATCATCAAAACAAATATTGCATCTCTAAGATCCTTGCTTCAATTACTATATTAATCTTTTTAGCCTACATTTGTTTTTGGCTTCATTTCATGCAATAATACTTTCCATTTGTTTCATGTATACACCATCAAGGAGACTTACATTAAGGAATGCAGTTAATGTCCATTTTTTTGAATTTCATAGTCATGCTAAATTGTAATGAAAAGCATGATCCAGATGGATTTAACCATGGCAACTGGTGAAAATTTTCATCATAGTCAATACCTTGAACTTGTTTGAAATCTTTTGCAACCAATCAACCTTTGTAGGTGTGTACATTACCATCCATGTTGGACTTATTCCTGAAGATCCCTTTGAACTATATGGGTTTTACCCCTCAGGTGGATCCACCAAGTCCATACCTTATTGGCATACATGGAATCGATATCAAATCTCAAGGCTTTAAGCGATTTTCTAGAATTTGGTCCCTCAATATCCCCATTGTAGGTTGTTGATTCATTATCCTTTATAATCAACAAATCGTATTCTTGAGTCACAAAAAATCCAAATCTCTCTAGCTCAAGATGTGCCAAAGTATACCTTCTAGGTTCTGGTTGTATAGGAGGAACTTGAGATTATGCAATACATTGTTATTCATCTTGTTCCTTATCGACCTCTATATGTTCAATGTAGTTTGGTTGGCATCGAATGGTCTCAAACTTCTTTGAGTTCTAATTTATTCCCACTAGTTTCTCTAGAAATAAATTTCTTTCTGAACTACTACAGACTTTGACAACAAATAAAGTTGTCATATTGAATACATAAATAAAATTATATTTTTTTCATTGAAATATTCAACAAACTGGTATTAATTACATTTGGGTCCAGGTCTTATAAAATACTATATTCTAACATAAGCTTCTGATCCCCAAATCTTCTTAAAATACATATTGGGATTTTTCCAGTCCATATCATGTATGGCTTCTTTTGAACCATTTTTCTAGTTATGTGGTAAGTGTAAATGATGTGATTTCCAAAGCATATCCCCATAAGGAAGTAAGAAGAATAGCATAATTCATCATGGGATGTACCATGTCCAACATAGTAAGATTCCTTCTTTCTAACACCAATACATTCTGGTGTTCCAGATGGAGTCCATTGTGATACAATATCATAATGTCTCAGAATGGCCTCAAGCTATTGGCTTAAGTATTCACCACCTCGATATGATTGAAGTGCTTTAGTACTCTTTTTAAGTTGAATTTATAATCATCACACATTTCTTGAAATTTTCCATGGATTCTCACTTGTGTTTCATTAGACAAACATAAACATATCTACTGAGGTCATCAATTATTGTGATTAAGTATTAATACCCACCTCTGGTATTTACGCTAAAAGGTTCACATACATTAATATGTATGAGTCTTAATAAGTCACTTGCCCTCTCACTATTACTAAAAAGGATACTTTTGTCATCTTTCCTAATAAACAAGATTAACATGTCTAATTTGGTTCAAAATCAAATGAGTCTAGATATACAAAGTTATGGAGACTAGAAAGCCCTTCTCATTTTTGTGGACTAGATGATAATGACACTGAGAAATGTTTTGGGGTCATTGAGTTGAAACTTCTTTGTATTTGTGTGATACACATTTGTCTCAAGATCTGATAAATAAAGACCATAACACATAGATGCATTGATATAATTGATCTCATCTTTATAAACAAATAATTGACTGTTATTGATATGAAATTCAAAACCACTCTTGTACAAACATGAAACACAAATGGTGATGCTATTCATGGCAAGTGCGGTCCACTAACTCTATTACAAGCCAACTAGGAATAGACAAACAACAGGTTCCTACAACAATATCGATAACACTTGCTCAATTTTTAAAACATAGTTCCACCTACCCCTTCTTTAAGGGCCTACTTTGTTCTAGATCCTACATATTTAAATATATGTGAGATCTACATCTAGTATCAAATAACTAAGAAAATGAAGTAGCTGAATTTATCTCTTTAACATATATACCTGAACTGGAAATATCTATACCTTGCTTCTTGTTCTTTAGTTACTCTAGGTAGAAATCACAATTTCTTTTCCAATGTCCAGTCTAGTGACAATAGTGATGATTGCCTTCTTTACCCACTCCTCCTTTTCCTAGTGCATAGAAGACTTAGACTTATGTCCAACCTTAGAACTTTTTTGGCTTTTCCTTTGCCCTTGGGATTTCCTTTTCTCTTGGTGACCATCAACACATATTTGGTCTTGTCATTCTTCATTTGCCCCTTAGCTATTTTAAGCATGCAAAGAATCTCGAAAAATGGTTTGACAAAAGAATTCATGTCATAATTTATGAAAAATTGCTATATTAATCCCACAATGGTTTCAAGATCACATCCACGACAAACACTAGGATTTCCACATAGCCAATTCACTTGAGAACGTGAGGCCCAACGAGATCACCTTCTCCCATATTGAACTTAAATAATGTCTTGGAGACATCATACATGTCTATCTTTGCTTGTTCTTGTGACATGTTCCTAAGATAAGATATCATCTCAAAAACTCCCATGTTCTCATGTTGCTTCTAAAACTCATAATTTTTGGAGAATATCATGAAGCACTTTATGTCCAAGACGTCATCAAAAATACTTATTGTAAGCTTCCCTTTTCTCTCTAGTCATATTCTGAGCTAGTTTAATTGGTACTGGTGTATCCAAGACATAGATCCTACTTTCACGCGCGTGAAAAGTTCCCACATATTAAACCAGTCATGGAAGTTATTTCGATTAAGTTTATCCTTCTCAACAAATGATCATATCAAAAGGAGGTTGTTGTTGTTTGCCATTCGATCTAAAAGAAATTTATGCAAGATTAAATGTTTGATTTGAAAAAGTTTTATTGATGTTAATTTGGTCTTTAATTAAATATCACTCACTATTTTATTTCAAATTAATACTCCTCACAATTAATTCATAAGATTGCATCAAATAGCCTTCTAGTGAGTTGAGATCCATATTTTATCAATTTACAAGTCAACTTTGGATGATCAACTAAAATTTGATTATTTAGGTAGGCGGCATTTACAATTGCATCGAATGCAACTCTTGATAGATGGATTCTCAAACCTTTATTGTAACCATCTATATACCTCTCGGTGCTTAATCCTATATACAACACCTAGTTAAGTCTGATGCAAATGTGAACACAATAGAATATACACCCTACTTTTATAGACCCACATGTCTATTGTCACACTTCCCTAAGATATACAACACACCATACTTTAGCTTCCTATACTAGTTGATCAAAGTTTGCATGTGTATTGCACATTGGAAATAATATAAGATTTAAAATTTGTTTGAGGGGTTATACATACATACATACATACATACATACCCACATGCATGCATGCACATACACGCATGTACACACACACACAGATATATATATATATATATATATATATATATATATATATATATGTATATGTATATATATGTATATATATATATATATATATATATATATATATAACAAATAAAAGTTGAAGGGAGTATTGTAGGTGTTGGATTACTTTGTAGTTTGACACTATTAACTTAGGGGCTTTGGAATAAAATTACCAAATTCTGATGTGTGTGTGTCTATATATATATATATATTGAAAATTGTGGAGATGGCATGTGCATATGGATCTAATACCACTATTCCTAATTCTAGATTTCCCATGAGAAAATATTGTCTTCATGATGTCCCCAGAAGTAGGGATGCAAGATATATATTGTCATATAGTAGATCAGATGATGTTCTTGATGTAGAGATATAATCACACATTGCGTTAATAATGTGCTCCTAATCTAGTTGTATATTTCTTGTGTGTATATGTAGTCCATGCAGATGATGAGAACTTCACGTTTCACTGCAAGAGTCGGTGGCAAAGGAGAAACCTTTTTTTGGTAACATTCTAGTGTGACATCCTATCACCTTCTCTCTCTAACCCTTGTGGGTAATGACAAGAAGGGTCACATGTCAAAAAGGTGTAACTAAAACCATGTTGATCATTTCCCATTAATAGAAGAGGTAAAACCCTCAGTAACAATAAATGCAGTGGTTGTATTTATGCACCCACTCACAGACAACCAGTTAGTCGATTGTCCAACCCATTTGGTCATCTAGAATGTGTTATAACTTTTTAGAATCAGTCAACTATCTGACTAATCGTGTCCATTCAGCTGGATGGAGTTGCCTGTTGACAGATTTAGTTGTTCTTATCCAGTCGATCAACTGGGCTGACCATTTGACTGATTGGTATGATCTTAGCTTAGTCAATCAACCAGAATTGTTAGTTGATCGAACAATCTATCTACTCTTTCGAATGGACTTTACAATTAGATGATTGGACTTGCACTTAGTGTATCATTTCTCAAATTGGTTAGCTAAAGCTTTTAGTAACTAACTAATATTGTGTACATATTCATACTCCTCATATGAGCATGGTCAAGTATTTCATAATCTCACTCATCAAGTGTTTCACTTGAATAGGATGGACAAATTCCAACTACATCAATCAAAGTAAACTACATGTCACATTGTGCCCAGGTAGTACTAGTATGGCAACCCTTACTCAAGGTCACATTAAATAGTGTTAAAGTATATTGAACAACATGCGGTCATTGTAGTGACTTCAGGACTAAGGACCATAATCACCACTATCTAATTGAGATATGTTTCCAAATACCATTTTTGGCTTCCATTAATCAAAACCAAGCTAGGTCTATCCAGTACACTTTTTCATAACTAGTAACTATATGTTAGACTTGATATCCAATTTTTGGTATATATACTCAAAGAGCCAATCATATGATGATTGTAATGATATAATTTGTAAATGATTTGATTAATAATAAAAGGCAAGATTTCAATTTATTCTTTTTATTCATGTGTGATATAATAAAGTAACATAATAAATATCTAAAGAATGATATTACTCAATGACGTATGTCTTCAAGTACGTGACTTGAACAATGAGATCATACATATGTTAAGAGTAAATACATTATCATTATGTCCCTGCTCAGATGTTATTGTGGAAGGTAGGTATACAACAATAAATAAGACTAGAGTGTGTGTTGGTTGATGACAGAATCTTATTAGTCATGATGTGTGATATCAAACCAAGCACATAGATACATGTTAGAGAATAGTGTATTGGACAGATCCACCATGAGACTGACGTCACATGCAAACCATTATGATGGTAGTCATAGTCATCTCTGATAGTGTTGGTAGTGATTGTGTTCATTAGACCTAAAGTCACTACAGTCATCACATGTCATTTGGTATGCTTTGACATCATCCAACATAACTATGAATAAGGATTGCCAGAATAGTAATGATTGGGTGACTACAACACATGGGGACTGACTGTGAGTGATGTAGATGGGATTTGTCCCTCCTATGGGAGTATGATATCTAAGGTCTCTTGATAAGAGAGATGAAGAAATGCATGGCCATGCATATGTGAGTCAATATGTTATATTGAGCTTATATTTATCCTGGACAATCTAGTTTGGTTCAAGAAATTAGATTGAATGTTGAAGATGATAACTAATCCATGCCTCAAGTTTAATATGGATATTAGTGACAAAGAAACTATACAAACACTATAACACCATACACATATTGTAGGTTAAAGTTGTTCTCCAACTTTCAATTTACTTGGGTAGCAATGATGTATGACTATTCACCACTCATTGCTTATGATGTCATAACTAGTTATGGACATTCACTACCAACATAATATGGGATCTATAGGGTCACATACATAGGAACTGATCTAGAAGAGGAGTTTTGATCATGAATGGTAATTGAATTGAGTGCTAAAGTGTTTAGGCATCCAATTTAAGAAACCTGGACTCTCGGCCGATCGACTCATGTGATGAAATGATTAGTTGGAGTGTCAGGTAGATTGGATATTGCATTGACTGAATTTTGGTTGAGCTGGGGAGTGAAACGAATGGTTCAATTAGGAACTGACTAGTTTGTGGTGTGAGATGACCATTTCACTGAGCAAAATGTCAGGTTCATTGTGCAATTTGATTACATCAAGGATTAGTGATGACGTCATGTCATGCATCAATTGGAATAGAAGTAAAAATTCATATTCAATTGGGAAACATGAAGAAACACCAGAGAATCGATCAGATCGCATGCCAACTGATCATTCTCTTGGCAAACTGACTAGTTTGCCACTCGTGGGTTGCGAAATTTGTGAGATTCTAGTCCCTTTTACTCCCACACAAACTGAGAACCCATACCCCAACACCTCCTATAAATAGAGGGGTATTGGGGGCTTCTCAGAGACATCAATTGCCTCTGTCAATTGTTTGTCTTCTTTGGTTGTGGTAACTGAGAGCCCGAGAAAGTCCTACCCGATAAAGGGAGGGATAGTAAGGGAGAACAATTGTGCGAGAGCAAGTTGGTGACTAGTACACCAACATGAGAGACAACTCCTTCCTGTCTATTCTAGTAGGATGATAAGAGTTCTAGGCGTTACATGTGGACTTCTATAGAGGTAAGGTGGCCTTTGACCATCGCTAAGAGAACAAAGTCATCTCGTAGTCTGTGGTAGAGACAAAGTAGTTGTCGTAGGTGCCATTAAAATCTGTTGTTCGTGGTGGAGCTGCAGACGTCATCCCAGTGCAACAAGGAGTGTTGCATGACTACAACAATGAGTAGATGTTGCTGGACTTGCTCTAGGACCAGGTATATCATCGAGTCCCTCCTTTCCATTATATAGTTGTTGACACAATCAACTGGTTTAATGGGGCATATAGTAGTAAATTTTTTATTTGCACTACCTATTCTGTCACCATATTTCCTTACAGCGGTATCAGAGCCACACCAATCATTATATTTAGGATAATCAATATGAATAGATTTTTGGATTTGTCATTTATTTATTGCATGCGATGTGAATCAATTTTATCCAATCAAATATCACACATAATCCAAACTATATATATATATATACACAATTTACACATGTCGACCTAAAAGTGAGTTTTGATGTTGGATGTGTAGCGTGGTTATGGCTAATAATCCTAATATCTTTGCATGATTGTGTGGTTTGTTATTCCTATTTCATCCTTGTTTGCATATTGAGTCTCTATATTATCTTCCAATTGTTAAAGTATTATTCTCCCCTATCTTTGCTCCCTTCAAATCTAACTCAAAATTTTTCTATAAAATTGTAATAGTAGGATATTTTATTTTATTGTTATGATGAAGAAGAAAGACACTCAGTCTAGGCCAACCGACCATCTCGAAGGCAATTCGGTCGGCTAGAGGACTGAGGAGGACCAAGAAGATGACCAAACTAATCGGATGGTAGACCCAACCAATTGACTAGAGGACCCAGAAGATGGTGGAGCACATACTAGACACTGATGAGATGACCAAACAACTAGCCAGGAGGCAAGCCAATCAGTTCAAGGGTTGAACAGATAAACCCAGATAGGCAAGCATAGATCTTCATCAAAAATAGGTTTCTGCATTCAATGTGGGCCCTAGGTTGTGGTAATTCCTTTTGTCTCCAAGGAATTACATTAGGATGGTCATAACTATGGCTTTTTGTTTATTGCATATTTTCTTTTTGGGATATAGCACATATATGATATGTACTATATATGTGGTGATTAGATAAACTATATGTATTTATAAATACAAATCCCTTAATATAATATTAAGCCTAATATGCTTTTCATAAGCAACACACATGAAAAGTTTGATCGATTAAGCATAGTTTGCACCAAATCATGGTGCACCATCTATCTCGTGGAAGTGTGATGGTAGGTATGTAGATCTGCCAAAGTAGGGTATATATTCTATCGTGTTGTCTTTTGGGTCAGGCTTAACTGGTGATTCTCAATGGGATTAAGTTCCATAGGCATGCAAATGATTATGGCAAAGAGTTCTACATATCATCTATCTAAGTGTTGCATTTAGATACAATTGGTAAAAGTTTCCTACCTAAATAATCAAGTTGTGGGTGATCAGCCAAAGCTGAGTCATGATTAGGTGAAATATGGATCTTGGCTCACTAGAAGATTATACGCTGCAATCTTATGAATTGGTAGTGAGGGCTATCGATTTGAATAAAATAGTGAGAGAGATAATTAATTAAAGGCCTAATTAAATATCTTCAAAATTGTATCAAATCAAAAAGGTTTTGAAAATTGCAGAATTTTCTTTTTTAGAATCAAATGAAAATCCACTCAATCATGGAAATATGATAAACTAAATGTGATTTATTTCCATAACTTGTTCAACTACTTGAGAGAAATGTTCTGCATGGTCCTGAAACACCATTTCCAGTAAAATCCACTCCATATTCACCTGAGTTGGATGCTTACTTGAAGCATGCCAATGAAGTTGTAGATATCAAGAACCTTATGTTGGGTTGGACAAATTATGAGTTGCATAAACAACATGATAAGCATGAAAGGTATAATGTCTCTAAGGTGTTGTTTAAGTGCAAACTGTCATAGGGAAATCTATTAGATCCTCATGTGCTCAATATGATTGGCCATATGGAACATCTAGAAAGACTGGGATTTCCTTTAGGTCAATATTTGGCCAGGGATATGATTTTGCAATGTTGCATAAATCATATAGCCATTTTATCAAGTGTTACAACTTGAGTAACACGGCTTGATAGCTATCTAATTTTCTTGACATATTGGTATATGTCGAAGCACAGATGAAGAGGTACAAATCCGTGATGGAGATAAATAAAATAGAATCCAAGGATAAAGGAAAGGCCAAGAAGCATTTTGAGGCTAAGATAAAGTCCAAGTCTTCTGCACTCAAAATAAGGAGAAGGATAAGTAAAACCTAGGAAGGTGAAACAAGGGATGTAGATCTCTATTTCATGTATGTACATAATTGAGATTAACTTCACTACTTATTCATCTTGGGTATTAGATATCAGATATAGATCACACATTTGATCAAATGTGAAGGATCTGAAAAGAAGTAGACCTTTAGAGAAAGGTGAGGTTGAACTGTGTGTTGCTAATGGAGGAAGAGTTCTACCAAGATAGTTCGAACCTATAAGTTAGCTCTACCCTACAGGCTTGTAATTGAGTCTGAAAACTACTATTGCATGCCTTCCATTAATAGGAACATCATATATGTATCTTGTTTAGACAAGAAAGGATTTGAATTTATTATAAAGAATGGAAGATGTTCTATCAGTAAAGATGGGATCATGTATGGTAGTGCCCCAATGTCATATGGTATATACTTGATAGATCTAGAGACAAGTGTATATAATGTAAATACGAAAAGACAAAAACTCAATGACTCAAACCAAACATACCTTTGGCATTGTTGTCTAGGGAACATAAATGAGAAACACATCTCCAAACTCCATAAAGATGGTTATCTGGACTCTTTTGATTTTGAATCAATAGAGACATATGAATATTGTTTGTTGGGAAAGATGGAAAAGACTCCCATCACTGACAACAGTGAGAGGGCTAGTGATCTATTAGAACTCGTACATACTAATGTGTGTGGGCCTTTTAGAACAACCTCTAGAGGTGGTATCAGTACATCATTACCTTTACTGATCACTTCTATAGGTACGTTTATGTTTACTTGATGAAATATAAGTAAAAAACTCTTTATAGGTTCAAGGAATTTATGAATGAAGTACAGAACCAACTTGGAAAAAGTATTAAGGCACTTCATTCTGATCGAGGTGGAGACTAATCTAAGAGTTTGAGGACTTTATAGGTTCAAGGAATTTATGAATGAAGTACAGAACCAACTTGGAAAAAGTATTAAGGCACTTCATTCTGATCGAGGTGGAGACTAATCTAAGAGTTTGAGGACCTTCTATGAGCCCGTGGTATCGTATCGCAATGAACTCCACCTTGAACACCTCAGCATAATGGTGTATCAGAAAGAAGGATCACACACTACTGGATATGGTGCGATCAACGATGAATTTTATTGATCTTCCAACTTCCTTCTAGGGATATGCTCTTAAAACCACAACATTTACACTTAACCGCGTACCATCTAAATTGGTTTAAAAGACACCAATGAGATATGGACTGGGAAGCATCCCAAATTGTATTTTATGAGGATCTGGGGTTGTGAAGCTTATGTCAAGAAAATGTTTCTTGAAAAGCTAGGCCCTAGATCTGATAAATGTTATTTTGTTAGATGTCCAAGGAAACCAAGGGATACTATTTGTATAACCCAATTGACAACAAAGTGTTTGTTGACAAGGGTGCTACATTCCTAGAAAGGAAATTCATTTCTAAAAGAAGTAGTGGGAGGAAAGTAGAATTCGAAGAAGTTCGAGACCAACAAGAAAACATTGAACCAATAGATGTATAGGAGGAACAAAGAGAATCATAAACTACTATTGAATCTCAAATTCCTCAAGTAACATAGGGATCTCATAGATCTCATAGGACATGCTTTCAACCTGAGAGATTTGGATATCTTGTTACTCAGGAAGGCAGTGAGTTGGTCATAGATGATGAGCCAACAACATATTGAGAAGATACTGAAGGATCAGAGTCTGCAAAATGGCTTGAGGTCATAAGATCTGAGATGGAATCCATGTATACCAACAAGGTATGTACCTTGGTGGATCCACCTGAAGGGGTAAAACCCATAGGGTGCAAGTGGGTCTTCAAGAAGAAGATCAACATGGATGGTAAAGTACAAACCTATAAGGCATATTGGTTGCAAAGGGTTTCAAAAACGTTTAAGGTGTTGACTGTGACGAAGCCTTTTCTCCAGTGGCCATGGTTAAGTTCATTAGGATCATCCTTGATATTGTAGCTGATCATGACTATGAGATTTGGTAGATGGATGTTAAAACCACACTCCTTAATGTGAATCTTATCGAGGATGTGTACATGCCACAACCTGGGAGTTTTATAAATCCAAATGATGCAAATAAAGTATGTAAGCTACAAAGATCAATCTATGGATTAAAGCAAGCATCTTGTAGCTAGAATCTTCATTTTGATGAGATAGTCAAAGAGTTTGGCTTTATTCAAAATGAAGATGAACCTTGTTTGTACAAGAAGGTTAGTGTGAGCATAGTGGCATTCCTCATATTATATGTAGATGACATACTATTAATGGGGAATGGCATCCCTACTTTATAAAAGGTAAAGACATGGCTGGGAAATGTGTTTTCGATGAAAGACTTGGGAGAAGCATCCTACATCTTGGGGATAAAGATCTATAGACATAGATCTAGAAGGCTTCTTAGATTAAGTCAGGGCACATACATGGACAAAGTGTTAAAGCGGTTCAACATGGAGAGCTCGAAGAGCGGAAACATCCCATGCAACATGGTGTTACCATCTTCAAAGCTTAATGTCCCAGTTCTTGTAAAGAAAGGGAACACATGAGTCTAATTCCATATGCATCAACGATTGGATCATTCATGTATGCAATGTTATGTACCTGTCCTGATGTCTTATATGCACTGAGCATGATGAGCAGATATCAGTCAGATCCAGGTGATGCTCACTGGACAGCCATGAAGAACATCCTTATTAACTTGAAAAGAACCAAGGATCAGTTATTAGTGTACGGTGGAGAGGAAAAGTTGGTGGTAAAGGGTTACACCTATGCAAGCTTCCAAACTGACAAAGATGATTAAAAATCACAACCAAGATTCATGTTTTTCATAAAAAAATGGAGCCTTGACCTAGAAGAGTTCCAAGAAAGAAACACTTGCCAATTCTATAGCATAAATTGAGTATATTGCTGCATCAAATACAATAAAGGAGGTTGTATGGATCAAGAAGTTTATCTCTGAACTTGGGATTGTTCCAAGCATCAGTGACACAATTGAGCTATATTGTGACAATAATGGAGTTGTTGCACAAGCTAAGGAACCCAAATCTCATCATCTCTCAAAGCATATACAAATGTGGTCCCATCTCATATGAGAGTTCATAGAACAAGGATATGTGAATATTTGTAGAGTACCAACTGAGAACAATGTTGTTGATCCCTTGACAAAGGCACTTTCACAATAGAAGCATGATTGTAATGTTACGTCACTTGGAATAAGATTCATGGGTGATTGTCTCTAAGTGTAAGTGGGAGTCTATTGGTATGTATGCCCAGAGAGCCAATCATATGATGATTGTAATGGTATATTTTGTAAATGATTTTATTAATAATAAAAGGCAAGCTTCCAATTATTCTGTTTATTCAGTTATGAGATAATGAAATAATATAATAAATATATGAAGAATGATATTAGACGTAAGTCTTCAAAAACATGACTTCAACAATGAGATCATACATATGTTAAGAGTATATACATTCTCATTATGTCCCTGGTCTGATGCTATTATGGAAGGCAGATAGACAACAATAACACATAAAACTAAAGTGTGTGTTGGTTGATGATAGAATCTCATTAGTCATGATATGTGGTATCAAACAAAGCACACAAATACACGTTAGAGAATAGTGTATTGGACAAACCCAACATGAGACTAACACTTGTAAACAATTATAATGGTAGTCATAGTCAACTTTGATAGTGTTGGTGATGATTGTGGTTTTTAGACCTAAAGTCACTACACTCATCACATTTCGTTCAGATGCTTTGACACCATCCAACATAATCCTGAATAAGGATTGCCATAACGGTGATGATTGGGAGACTGTGACATATGGGGACCGACTGTGAGTGATGTAGATGGGATTTGTTCCTCCTATGGGAGTATGATATCCTAGGCCTCTTGATAAGAAAGACTAATAAATGCATGGTCATGCACTTGTGAGTCAATATGTGATATTGAGCTTACATATATCTTAGACAGTCTAATCCAGTTCAAGAAATAAGATTGAATGTTGAAGAGGATGACTACTCCTTACCTCGAGTTCAATCTGGATATCAATGACAAAGGAACTATGCAAACATTGTAACACCATACAAGATTGTAGGTTGAATCTGTTCTCCGTCTTTACATTTAATTGGGTAGAAATGATGTGAGATTAGGCACCACTCATTGCTTGTAATGCCATAACTAGTTATGGACTTTCACTGTGAATGTAATATGGGACCTATAGGGCCACACACATAGGAACTTACCTAGAAGAGGAGTTTTGATCATGAATGATAATTGAACTGGGTGCTAAAGTGTTTAGGCATCTAATTCAAGCAACAAATCAACTGACCACACTCCCAACTGATTGGCTAATGTGATGAAATGACTGGTTGGAGTGTCAGGTTGATGATATTGCATTGGCTGAATTCTGGATGAGTTGGGAGTGAAACAACCAATTCTCTTAGTGATCGACCAGTTTGTGGTGCAAGATGACTATTTTACTAAGCAAAACTCTCAGTTCATCATGCAATTTGATTGCATCAAGGATTAGTGTTGACGTCATGTCATGCATTAATTGGAATAGAATTGACAATTCATATGCGATTGGGAAACATGATGAAATGACCGATTTGCTATGCGAACTAATTGACTCACATGCCAACCGACCGGTTCCCTTGGCAAACCGACCGGTTCTTCACTCACAGGTTGTGAAATTTGTGAGATTCTGATCCCTTCCACTCCCACACAAACTAGGAACCCAAACCCTAACTGTGAAACACCAATCAAACCAAAGCACGATTACTCAAAACAAAAGTGTGGAATTATCAACTAACAACCACATTACCACAAAACATGGTAAAATAAAACCAATCTTAGATAATCATCTCAAGCGGAAACATATAAATCAAGTTTCACAACCTTCCATCACATGTATCATATATATATATATATATATATATATATATATATATATATATATATATATTACCATAAAGGTATACACATTAATATACAACGGCCATTTGCCACAACCTGAAACCTATTACAAAAATAATATTTCACACATAGAAGACATACATGTACAACCATGGCATACTACCAAAAACCTCGCATCAATTATAACATCTGCAAAACACACCCAAGGACTCGAGAGTGTAGGGAGGACATAATGGACTCTACTACAAAAATAGCATCATATCCAACCTTCAATGACTACTGATCTCCTTGATGCTCTTCCTCAACCGCAAGATCTTTACTGCGTCATGCATGACCACCTAGAAGATGTGAAAACCCATGGGGTGAGACCAACATCCCATAGAGAAATATAAGTCTCTGCCAAAAACTATTGTGAATATAGATATTTCAAAAATATTAAGCGTTATGAGCAAATTCAACTAAATGAACAATTAAATCTGATAACATAGATTCATAAGATTAAGCAGCTACAACTGATAAGTAAAACATCATATACTTTTAGAAGGAATATGAAGAAAATGTATAACCTTTATCAGCTAAACAATATAAGAAATAAGGAAAAGGGTAACGTCCAATGTGATTTGTGTTTTACCCTAAGAAAATATACTACATGACTACATTACATATTTTATTATGTCTCGTGGAGATGAGGTATACGAATCATACTCCAACTGACCGCTGCTAAGTAGAAATCAGTGTGATACAAGATCTAGGACAGTCATACTTCTATGGTGTCCCACACCCTCATCTAGTCTAAGTCCTCCGCAATGACATATAGAGTCCAACAACAAAACAACCTAGTCCACCTTGGTATATAGGCATGACACTAGTAAACAAGGTATACAAACCCAATCATCTGAGGTACAACCATATATATCCTATATCATGTCATATATTGAGATATGACCAAAGTCTTTCTCCTTCCAAGGCATGAACACAGTCATCCTCCATAATCTGTAATTGTGGATGCAAGGATATACCCTAAACTTGCACCCTCACATATTATACAATATGCACTTCAAGTATCCTTTAGGAATTACTCATTTTACCATCCAACAAGTACTGACACTGAAGATGGATCTATGGCTTAGAGAAACTACACGAGTAGGGTTTCATTGGATTAATTAGTGCCAATTGGGTATCTTTTAAAGCATCAATCAAGTTACAACGTACAAATCAAAAATAGATTCTAAAAAGATCATGGTAGATTGCAATGTCAAAAGATATAAAATGTATTAAGCATTAAGTCGATCACATCACCACATGATACTATCTCACTGCCATACACAAGGCTATCACCATTGTCACATCACTGTGGGATAACCATCCCTCATCACATCATAAGAGGATATCACTTCACATTAGGCACAAAGCCGTCAGTGAGGTCATTAGACCATTCACACTATTTTCGTTCTTGCAGGGAATGGCATAAGCTCACCATACCTCATCAAAGCATACAATATCACCTTGTATTACATAAGGATAGCACATCATTCATAAGATATTATGTTTATTCAATCTACAACTTAAGGGTTACACAAGTAGGAAAAAGAAAAAAGCACTTCAATACATGCTAATTATACAAGCAAGTAAGCATTAATCACCATGTAATTAAACATTAGGGTTATGGTTTCTCATAGATAACCGATTAGGGTTTCCAAATAGCTATTAAAATCAACTCTAAATATCCTTACCACATTCTTGGAAAACTTAAGTCTAAGTCAACCATTATCATCACAAGGTAGTCACACAATGTAAATAGGTGTCCATGAGCCACCATCAACCTAAAGGGACCTAGGTCCCAAATCTATGCGATCGAGGAGAAGATTTTCACATGGTCAAAGACCATCACCAAAGCAAACAACCAAAGACACAACCATCATCCCTTCAACCGAAGGGACATACAAGACAACTTCGATCAAAGAGAAACACAAACATTACACCTAGGTCGAAGAGGACAACAATACACTCAGGTCGAAGGGAAAACCAAGTCGTGGGAATGAAGAGAACAAAAACAACCTCATCGACCAAAGAACAAGGGGTTAGCTATGTGACCACTCTAAGGAAACCATCTCATCGACCAAGAATCATCACCACACCTTAAACCACTAGGACCATAGAACGAAGCTCATCAAGAGAGAGAAAACCACTTGTTAAAACCTGATCAAAACAGATGGGTTATCAACACGAAACTGAAACCTCAAAGAGTGACGTACTCCAAGGAAAACATCATCCAAAACCTTATAATCTAATCAGCAAAATATAGTGATTACCAAGCCTTGATCATGAGGAAAAACCAATGTTCCAAACCATCATATGCATCTAAAATCTTCATCACCAAAAGAGTAACCATAACCATGATGAGAAACCAACATTTAAACATGTGCATGTAAGAATTAATGCTTCCACCATCCCTTAAATATCGGGTACACGAATTAGGGTTTAGGAAAAAGAGGTAATCTATGCAAGAATACTACAGAATTATAAAACCTAGATTAAGGTATTGTTATCAAGAAACATACGATCATGTTTTAGCAATAAGATAAACTTTGCATGCAAGATTACAATGCAACAATAGTAGAGGAAAGAGTTATATAAATCAACTTGAGGTGAAGATAAACTCCAAAAGCCAAGAAGATCTAAGAGAGAGAAGAAAGGCCAAGATTGGATCAAGACCACGACCAAGAAAGATCACCTCAAAAGAAGAAGAGCAAACCAAGGTAAAAGGAAACTCAAGAGAAGAGGGTAAAAAACCTAGATAGAGAAAGAAAGAAAAGAGGGAGGAGGTCTTCATCTCAAATAGGTACCACGATGGAAAACCATGGATTTGACCTCTATTGGAGAGAAGTTCCTCAAAAAGACCACCATAGAGAACCGTGGTGCGGATAAGGAGAAGAATAGAGGGTAGGGTTTAAGAAAAGTCGAGATTAAGAGAGATAAACCACTTACCAAGCACAAGGATCAATAAAGGATCAACAAATGAAGATGCTACAACCCTAGAACACTACATGCAAGGGTTCAACCACCTTGGTCCAAGGTTGAGTTCCTTCTCCACCACCAAGGTCACAAGGACGACCTCCAAGGAACATAGGAGTAAGAGAGCATGCAAAAGGATCATATGCATGCAAGGAGGGAGATATATATGTTCAAGGGTAGGAGAGAGATTAGGAAGGATAGATGTCCAACTAAACATGCCACTTGTCCATCATAGAACCTCCATGCAAGAACCAAACAAGAACATTCAACTTGGGTTGTTAAAACCAAAGAAAATAAATGACCTCACTTGGTCCAAAGGACCATCGGTCAAAGAGGAACCAAGGTAATCCACTTCGGTCAAAGAAGAAAACCGAGTGACTAAAACCCTAGAGTCCATAGCGACCAAGGAGAGGGTTTAAGACCCTTTGACCATAAGGACACAGGGAACACACAAAACACCTTTGACCACTACAAAACATAACCAAAGAATCGATCGCTACACACAAAGGAACCAACATCAACTAGGGAATCCGTGCATCCCATGCAAACCCTAACTCCACACATGCATCACCTCTTCCCTCCTCATCAAAACAAGGTACAACAAGGCACCCTCAAGCACCACTCCTTCATCAAGATTCCAACACATAAAATTTGCATCAAACATGTGAAAAATTACATGATAAACCCTAAATATGGGTAAATTGCAATTAGGTCCAAAAAAGCATACATATAGAACAACTAGATCAAACATCATGCAAACTGGAACAAACTAAAAGAACAAGCACATCACATGTTATTAAGACACATAAATTATTAGATTAATGTCTAAGAAGATTATTAATCAAAAGAAAATAAGATCAAGAACTTAGATAAGTCAGGGGTCTTATAACCATAAACCCCTAAAAAGGATTTTGCCCGTGAAATCCTATCAGAAAGAGATAGATACTTCCCATGCATCTCATCCACCAACTCCCACGTGGCTTCTTCCATGCCATGATGATTCCACAAAACCTTAACCAAAAAGATATCATTCTTCTTCAACTTCTTCACCCGTCTATCTAAGATCAAAACTTGACCTTGTACATATGATATCCTCTTCCAACTACACCTCAACAGGATGCAACACCAACTCTGTGTCAGGGTGACACTTCCTCAACATCGAACATGGAAGACTGGATGCAACATGTGCAACTCAGGTGGTAGCTCTAACCTATAAGCCACCTTCCCAACACGTGCCACCACAAGGTAAGGTCCCGTAAACCTGGGAGACGACTTACTCTTCTTTCCAAACCTCATCACGCCTTTCTAAGGAGAGACCTTGAGGCACACTTTGTCTCCCTCTTAGAACCTCAAATATCCTACGGAAATTATCAACATAAGATTTCTATCTCTCCTGGGTTGCCTTCAACTGTTGTTGTATCATCTTAATCTTCTCTGTTGTCTATTGTACAAGCTCAGGCCCCAAAAGTTGATACTCGCCCCTTTCATACCAACACAATGAATACCAACAATGTGTCCCATACAAAGCCTCGTAAGCTGCCATATCGATACTCCTACGGTAGCCATTGTTGTAAGCAAACTTTATCAAACTGAGGTGCACATGCCAATTGCCCAAAAACTATAGAACACAAGCTCTCAGCAGATCCTATGGGGTCTCAGTAGTCATCTCAGAATGTCCATCAATCTGTAGGTGAAACACCATACTTAATCTCAACTATGTACCCATAGATGTGTGCATACACTCCCAAAAGTGACAGATAATCTAAGGACCTCTGTCAAACACTCGATACTGGAATACCGTGAAAACATACTATATCATCAACATATATTTGTGAAAGCTTATAAGTTGTATTTGTCATCTTCATAGGGAGGAAGTGAGCTGACTTGGTCAACCTATCCACTATCACCCAATTGGAATCATGACCCTTGGATTCCCTAGGGAGACCAACTACAAAGTCCATCATGATAAGATCCCATTTCAATGTGGTATACATAATGGTTGTAATGTCCCTATAGGTTTCTGATGCTCATCCTAAATCTGCTAACACATATGAAACCTTGCCACAAACTCATCCACATCACGTTTCAAGCCAGGACACCAATATAGATCTTTTAGATTATGGTACATCTTGGTGGTACCTAGATGCATATCATACATTGAGGAGTGAGCCTCTTCTAATACCAACTTCCTCAGATTATCAACATCAGTAACCACTGCTCTATCATGGTAACACACTATCCCATTCTCTGACTCATGGAATCCATCACGCTTATCACTACCAAATTCTACTCGGATCTATTGTATCATAGTATCATCGTGCTATGCATCTTTGGTATGCCACCTCAAAGAAGGATTCACTTGTAACTGGGCCAAAAAGCCTGACCTCCAACTTGACATTCATCTGACGCAACATCACTGACATATCTCTCTAATGTCACACCAAAGAACACAATTGTGCCTTATTAGTAGATGATGACAAAGAAGACTTCCTACTTAAATCATCTGCCACCATATTCACCTTCCCTGGAAGACAATACATGGTGCAATCATAATCTTTGATCAACTTGATCCAACATCACTACTGCATATTGCTCCTGCTTCGAGAAGATGTATTGTAGGTTCTTGTGGTCGGTGAAAATCTGACACCTCTCCATAAAGGTAGTGTCTCCAAATCTTCAAAGCATGGATCACAACTACAAGCTCTAGATCATGTGTCAAGTAGCTCTCCACATGTTTCTTAAGTTGTCGTGAAGCAAAAGAAATCACATTTTTGTCCTGCATCAACATGCAACCCAAACCATTTTTCGACACATCACAAAGGACAATATAACTCTTCCCTTATTCTGGCAGGACCAACACTGGTGCACTAGTCAGCTTCTCCTTAGAAAGTTGGAAATAATGCTGACACTTGTCATCCCACATAAACGGTACACCTTTCCTCATTAGCTTTGTTAGGGGTAACACCACTACATTGAAGTTCTTGATAAACCTCCTATAGTAGCCTTCCGGACCTAGGAAACTGTGAACCTCCATTGGTGCCTTCTTATGCTCCCCTTTTTACACAGACTAAATCTTCTTTAGATCCACACATACTCCTCTAGTAGATATCACATGTCCAAGAAAATACACCTCCTTTAACCAGAACTCACACTTGTTGAACTTGCCATACAACTTGTGCTGTCTAAGAAAAGTCAACTCATGTTGTAGATGATGCTCATGTTGCTGGCTATTTCTAGGGTAAATCAAGATTTCATCAACAACTACGAACTGGTCAAGATAAGGCTAGAACACCTTATTCATCAAGTTCATGAACACTGTAGGTGCATTGGTGTAATGACCACATTTGTACTTAATTGGTAAACTAGGGTTTACCTGAATGATTACATGCTTGATTAGATTGAACATCGATTAGACTTGATTAATGATAGTAGCTCAATTTTGATGATAAAAATCTAAGAATAAACTCAAATTATGATTTTAGTTTGAAGAATTAGAGTTTGAGAAATGTAAACCCTAATCGGCAAAAATTAGGGTTTTGATAGTACATGAATATAGAATTAGATCAGGATAGCAGTGTGGTAAATAATTTTTCATATTTTCTATGAATTTTTATTTAATTGAATTTTTTATATGATATGTATAACACAATCATACATATTGTACAAAAATTTCAGAATGTTTGGATATTCTTTGAATGTGGTTCTCAGTTGAATTATACTTCAACCGAAATGTTGACAGAGTGTTGTTCAATAGTGTAATGTTTATTTTTTTGTCTATGCATTGGTAATTCCGAATGATCTAAAATTTATACTAGATCTCTATTATTATATTTCATACATCATAATAAATTTTCATAATTTTTGGATGATGTTTGACCTCTTAAATAAACGAATTATAGTAACTTTTGTATAACAGAAAAATCTGCTGAAATAAGAAAAAGTATAGTGAGGGGTTAATGTGTAAATTACCCATGCACCTAAATTTCTCTATATGAGAAAGCTAGAACCCAAGTAGCTATAATATTTTGTGATCCATTCCAGAGAAAAGAAATCCTAGAGAGAGAGTGAGAGTTAGGGTTTGAGAAAAGAAAGTGGTGGAATTGCTGATCTAGGGTTTCTCTATCCGAGATATGATGAATTCAAGTAAGTTTAGCTTCTTTGCATAGCCTTTTATGGTGAATCTTCTCGCACATGTCAAGATCCCGTCCCTCGTCTGATTTGATTTGAAATGGTATCAAATCTTCCCCTTTTCTAACTCTTTCTTCATAATCCCCCATTTCTAGGGTTTCCAGGTTGAAAGGAAGAAGAATCTGATGATTAGCTAGTGTTTTGATATGGATTTGAGATTTTTAGAGATGGACTAAGTTTTTACGGTGTTTTCAAACCTTAGGGTGAGTGGGTACTTCCTTTAAATAGTAGATTGTATTAAAATAAGTTAAATGATCAATAACCTTTACTTGTTTTGTATGCGACTACAAACCCTAAACTGTCGTTTTGACCTAGCTTTTGCAAGATGATATGAAATAGATTATTTCTCTATTGTGATGGATTATAGGTTATAAATCATACTAGAAATGCATACAAATTATATAAATGATAATTCCTAAAGTAAATTGCAGAGTGTATATGAAAATAACAAAATCTAAGGTTTTTGACTATGACTAAATTTGTTGTATAATTGAATAAAGAAGTTGATCTAGTTGAATCTCTTTGGTTACAAATGATTGTTTTATCTGAATGTGTAGTATATATATGTCAGATAAGATATTATATTTCATTTGATGATATCAATGTTTTCTTGATATACCTGTAAAGAGGGTGAAACCCTAAATGAATGGAAAGTTGGAAGTTTGTGAATAGATTCATGAATTCAACTAATGATATTCTTTATTGTTATAAATTCATTTATTTAAGGTTATTCTTGATGCATGATATTTTATTGAATATCTTGGAAACCGTAGTTAAATTCATTCCAGGGTTATATATGCATGACTGATTCAAATGAGTTATGTGATAAATTGAGTTTCTAGCTGAATATCTTTGTATATGCATACACATTTTGATTTGTGATGCAAAAATCTCTAGCTGAGTTAATTGACATGAAATGTATAAGTTTTTATGGTAATTTAAGAAAATAGAAAAGGCATTTCCCTAGATATGGATGTCATTGATGCCATGAATACGAGAAATGTTGAATGTAAATGTTATATCATTAGATGAGAAACTCTGAGAGAAAGGTAATTAGTATGTTAAGCATCTAAGAAATGAGAAACCCTAATATAAGGGTAACCAATATGTTATGCATTCAACTAAGTATCATCAAAGAATTTGTCTAATAGCTCAAGTAGTCAGTATAACTACAATAGTAATAGTAGATGCCTTGAACACCATATAACCCTCCCTGGAGGTATGTACTAGGATGGGTGAAATAGGCTATGGACTATCACATATAGGAAGAATTAGCCCAGAACTGAGTATCTAACATCAACTGATTGGATATAGGTGGTACTTTTGTTGAGTAGCATAGTACCCAACAATAACCACAGATCCTAGTGGTACTATTTCAGTAGTAGGGGTATCCAATAATAATTGGGGATCCAGTGGTACCCACCAGTTGAAGTATACAACCCTTGTGGACCTACTTCTTCTAGATGTTACTTCATTTTGTGTGTCATCCCTATTGGAATTGCATTACGTAGAATTGAGGCTTTTTAGCCTATAGGCACCCCTTCTGAGTACCTAGGAAAAGGGGCCACAGTTTACGAATGATGTTTAGCCACCGTTAGGCCAGATGTGGCAACCTCGTTGCAGATCGAGGTTGTTAGTAGTAGTGTTAAGGTCCCAGGTTCACCTTAAGACTTGTACGGTAAGTCACACAGTAGTGGATTTTGTTAGGATGGTACAATCCAAGTGAGTTCAGGGGAAAAGTAAAAAAGAAAAGTTAAATGAGTTCAATTGAGTTCAGATAAAGAGTACATTAGTCAGATCAGTCGGTTATGTTTAGTTGGCCAACATAGTAGTAGTCAGTTTAGTAGTTAGGTCAAGTCAAGGTTAATGAAATATTACAAAGAGAATAATAAGAAAAATGTTTAGATGTTTGTATATTACTACTGATGCATTATAAGATGAATGAGAGGTCAACTAAGAGTGTGCAGTTATTCAATTATTCTTTGTATGCTTCTAGATTATTAGTTGTCTTTGTGGTTAATGAAGCATGTTCATATATTGATTCACTCTTGTCGATGTCTAGAGTATTCTGCCATATTTATGTTTGTGAATGATTAGTATCTTTAGAGCTTACTACTTTTATAATTGATATCAGTTGCAAAATAGTTTATCTGTAATTATATCGGTGCTTTAGACTATTTGTTAAAGTACTCATTCACTGAGCGAGTAGGCTCACCCCTCTACTCATAATTTGAACATATGAGAATTCTTCTATGTGCATGAGAAATGAGAAACCATGAGAGAAGGGTAATCAATATGTTAAGCATCAAAGAAATGAGAAACCCTAAGATAAGGGTAACCAATATGTTATGCATTCAACTAAGTATCATCAGAGAATTCATTCTAATAGCTCAAGTAGTCAGTAAAACTACAATAGTTATAGTAGATGCCCTGAACACCGTAGAACCCTCCCTGGAGGTCTGTACCGGGATGGGTGAAACAGGCTATGGACTATCAGATATAGGAAGAAGTAGCCCAGAACTGAGTATCTAACATCAACTGATTGGATATCAGTGGTACTTCATTTGAGTAGCATAGTACCCAACAATAACTAGAGATCCTGGTGGTACTATTTTAGTAGTAGGGGTATCCAATAATAACTGGAGATCCAGTGGTACCCACCAGTTGAAGTATACAACCCTTGTGGACCTACTTCTTCTAGCAGTTACTTCGTTTTGTGTGTCAGCCCTAGTGGAACCGCATTACGTAGAGTTGAGGCTTTTTAGCCTAAAGGCACCCTCCTGAGTACCTAGGATAAGGGGCCACAGTTTAAATATGATGTTTAGCCATCGTTAGGCCAGACGTGGAAACCTCGCTACATACCAAGGTAGTTAGTAGTAGTCTTAAGGTCCCATGTTTACCTTAAGACTTGTATGGTAAGTCACATAGTAGTGGCTTTTGCTTGGATGGTACAATCTAAGTGAGTTCAGGGGCAAAGTAAAAAGAAAAGTTAATTGAGTTCAATTGAGTTCAGATAAAGAGAACAGTAGTTAGATCAGTCGGTTATGTTTAGTTGGCCAACAGAGTAGTCAGTTGAGTAGTCAGGTCAAGTCAAGGTAAATGAAAGATTATAAAGAGAATAATGAGAAAAATGTTTAGATGTTTGTATATTACCACTGATGCATTATAAGATGAATGAGAGGTTAACCAAATGTACACAATTATTCAATTATTCTTTGTATGTTTCTGGATTATTAGTTGTCTTTGTGGTTAATGAAGCGTGTTCATATATTGATTCACTCTTGTAGATTTCTAGAGTATTCTTCCATATTTATGTTGGTGAATGATTAGTCTCTTTAGAGCTTACTGCTGTTATAATTGATATCAGTTGCAAAATAGTATATCTATAATTATATCATTGCTTTAAACTATTTCTTAAAGTACTCATTCACTGAGCGAGTAGGCTCGCTCCCAACCTACAATTTTTAGGGATAACTCATGGACTGAAGATGTCATTGCATCAGATTAGATCTGTCATAGGAGTTTAGTATGAGATTAGTTAAGTTCAGTCAGTCCCTATCACTCTAGGTCCTTGTATAGAAGTGAGAGAGTTGTAAATGATGATGTTTATCTTTGTTTCCTTAATAAGAGAGTATGTATATGATTATTATGTCATATGTACACATAATTGTGAGAAACATAATGAATGTTTAGATATGTATCTTTAATGTTGAGATCATATTAGAGTAATCATGGTTTAATTCTTTTGTAAAGTTTGTTTATGTGATTGAATGCGAGAAAACAAAGAGTTTGAAATAAAGAAAAAGAAAAAAAGTTTGGGAGTTAACTTTGTATTAAGTATAATCCTCAAACTTATACCCTAATCTTATGATTAGTGGTAATTATGGGATGTGGGTGTAACAACTTGGTATCAGAGGTTAGGATGAGTTGTTAGGGACCATTAGGATAGAAAGTAAGAGTTATTAGTGTGGCATCTAGGAGGTGATGTGTCTATAGCTTTGGGAGGTCTAAGCATTTAGATACCCTGGCCTGGTATCTGATTACTTAGGTTGATCAGTATCAAGCTATTCTATCTATTCTTCTCTGGATGCCCTGGCCAGGTATGCAGAGGAAGGATGGGCTAGAGAGAAACCCTAGAAATATTAGGGTTAGAAGACCAGAAAGAAATGAATGAATTGAACATAAGAATAGAATGTGATACAAATCTTGCTTTATATTGCTTCTTTGATTGGAGATCAATTGAAATACTCTTATATATGAATTCAAATTATTAGTTTGTAGAATATATATATGGTTCTTTAAGAATGTTGTGTATGATGAAGTTGATTTAGTTATTCTTTGTATCAAGTAGACTAGAAGTTATGTTTAAATGAGTCTATCCTAATTGGGTATTCTTTCCACATGTTTGAGATGAATAGGATTTGGTTAATCCCAAGTAGCTCTTGTCTTCAGGACTGTAGGTTTGGACTCGTCTGGTTGGAAGGATGCGTTACTGGGATCTGACGACTCCTATTAACAATATAATAAGATTTGACTCTGGATAAATCAGACCCACATCATAGTGAGAATGTACATACACTAAGATGTTGAAATATAAGGGAAATATTAGAATAGTTAAGAATCAATTGGAATTGATATCTAAGATGCAACTTGGGGCCTTAGATAAGAAACCCTAAGTTGGTAATAAAGGAAGAGGGATATAGTTACAAGACATACATTAGTATGTAACATACAAAATGAATAAGAAATGATGGATAAAGGGAACTAAACTTAATTGTGGCACTTTATCCAATCTAAAATCAAGGAAGGATAAGAGAAAACTACATGGAAAGCCAATATAGAAAGAATCAATTAGAATGAATGGATCATATTATCGAGTAAAATATACTTATGTACTCTACAACAAAAGTAAAATAGGAGAAAAGAGTTAAGTATGCAATAAGTACATAGAAGTGAAGTTTAGAAGAATGAAAGTGAAGAAAACTAGATGAACATGTAAATTATAAGACTAGGATGAGAAACTAAGATGAAACAAAAAAGAAGTGACAGAAATGATGAGTTTGATTTATAAAGAATGGTTAAATGATACAACAAGGAGCATGGAATGTGTACTTTTATCATAAAGTTTAAAATATTCATCCTTACTAGCTTTTGATTCAATCTCTCTATTTAGTAGAAACCTAGTTGACATCAAGTGTGTTCAATAGGCTCCTAGTGATGAAATGGAACTAGTTCTTAAAAGAAGAACAAATGTGCGGCTAAATAAATGAACAACTCATATAAAGGTAAATTGTATTCAGAACATAAAAGCTTGATTGAAAAGGAAGATACGATTGACCCCTGCATGAGATGTTTGATTCGAAATGAAGGACATGTAATGTATTAGTAGTAGGGATAATATTGAATTAGAATTTCAACTAGATAAAAGTAAAAGGATGATAAGAAAGTTTATATGGCATGGAATATGGAATTATACACAAGAGTGAGAAACATGATCATAAGAGATAAGTAAAAGTAAATAATGGCATAGGGAAGAGTAGCAAACATGTAGCTGATGATAGAAAATAAAGAAGGAGATGAAACATGAGGGAGTAATATAGATGATATAAGAGAGAGATTGTGATATGTGAGGAAATTTGAAATAGTCTAGTCTCATTGATGATGACTAATATGAGAATCGCATTAAGTGAATACTCAAAGATTATAACTTTGTGTCTCAAAACCAGATTCTCTTCTATATCCTCCTTAGTGAGTGTAACATGGGATGAAGTGATATGAAAATAAATCATAAACGACACACAACCATCATGAGAGACACATCTACTGAATATACTAATGACACATAATATGATGATGAAACCCTAGTAGGGTAGATCAAGAAAGTAATCTATCAAAATGATGAAGTAAGATAAAGAAAATTCAAGTGGTAAAGACAAGGAAGACTTTAGTAAACCTCAAGAGAGATAAGGTTTGCATATCGAAATAGGGGAGTAAAATCATGTCACAATAACATCATGTTTTTTTATAAAGATCAAACCCTAGATAGTTTAGGGTTGTAACATTTAAAGGGATGTCTATAGTGATTTGACCTTAAGCATGAACATCTCTATAAAATAAAATCTAGAGATCATCAATATGAGAAGAAAATAGAAGTTATAGTATCCATGGGTTTAAAGGTTACAAATGTGAAGGATAGATAAATAATACAGAAATGAGTATGAACGAAGGATAAGAAATATATTTGAAATATAAGAAGTGTGATTTGAACAAAAGGAGAAGTGCAACATGAACAAAGTGTAATCTAAAATATATTTTTTTTGTAGTGGTAGAAAGAATGATGAATAATCTATTCTTACCTTGAATGTTTCATTGTTAGGGATGTTTATTTTAGATTACCAAAATGAAAAGGATAAGTAAGAAGAAGTTGTAATGCATAAGAAGAGAAATTAGAGAAAATAAATGTCTTTCAACAATATGTGAATTTGTTTTAATGAAGTAAAGTTTGTTGAAGGCATATCAAGGGATGAAAATTTGTTTTACATATGACTTCAATTGTACATGTGCGATCAATATACTAAATTGTAATGTGTTTTATGGTTTCAATCATTCATGTCAGTAGTCTGACTCAGTTTTATACAATCTTTGTTACTTCTAGTCTTGTAGTTCATGAGTGCTTTTCTATTAGAGTGGCAAAATAGTGAAATTCAAAATAGAAAGGTGAATTATCTTTAATAACTCTGATGTGATGTACAAAATAAGTATAGATTGATGTGTATGAATTAAGATAGTGGGATCAGATTACCAGTACTGAGGTAACATCTCAACATGGTTTGGAAAAAAAAATTGTTTATCTATCTCTTTCCTATTATTGATTGTGACAAAAAAAATCTGGCTTAAAATATGTCGTGATTAGAAGAGAAATAAATGACTCAATATTGAAAATAACATTCAAATATGAAATACAAGAGTATAGTGACACATAATATTTTAGAAGTTTAAAAGAAACTTTGAATATACTTTGTTTGCATATTTATGTTTCGGAGATGAAACTTTTTTAAGGGGGTGAGAATTGTAATGACCACATTTGTGCTTAATTGGTAAACTAGGGTTTACCTGAATGATTACATGCTTCATTAGATTGAACATTATTTATATTTTATTAATGATAGTAGCTCAATTGTGATGTTTAAAACCTAAAAAGAAACTCTAATTATGATTTTAGTTTGAAGAATTAGGGTTTGAGAGATGTAAACCCTAATTGGAAAAACTTAGGGTTTTGATAGTACATGAATATAGAATTTGATCAGGATAACAGTGTGGTAAATGATTTTTCATATTTTCTATGAATTTTTTTATTAAAATGAATTTTGGATATGATATGGATAACTCAATCATACATATTGTAAAAAGATTTTAGAATATTTGGGTTTTCTTTGAATGTGGTTCTCAGTCGAACTATACTTCAAACGAAATGCTGATAGAGTGTTGTTTAGAAGTGTAGTGTTTTATTTTTAGTTATTTATTGGTAACTCCAAATGAACTAAAATTTATATTGGAGCTCTGAAATTACATTTGAGACATCATGAAATATTTAATAATTTTTGGAGGATGTTTGACCTCTGAAACAAACGAATTACAATAACTTTTTTTATAACAGAAAAGTCTGTTGAAATAAGAAAAAGTATAGTGAGGTGTTAATGTGTAAATTACCCAAGCACCTAAATTGATCTATATGAGAAAGCTAGCACCCAAGTGGCTCTCATATTTCGTGATCCATTCTAGAGAAATGAAATCCTAGAGAGAAAGTTAGAGTTAAGGTTTAAGAGAAGAAAGTGGTGGAATTGCTGATCTAGGGTTTCTCTATCCGAGATATGATGAAATCAAGTTAGTTTAGATTCTTTGCATATCCTTTCATGATGAATCTTCTCGCACATGTCAATATTCCATCCCTCCTCTAATTTGATTTAAAATGGTATCAAATCTTCCCCTTTTCTCACTCTTTCTTCATAATCCCCCATTTCTAGGGTTTTCGGGTTGAAAGGAAGAAGAATCCAATGATTTGCTAGGGTTTTGATATGGATTTGAGATTTTCAGAGATGAGCTACGTTTTTAAGGTGTTTTCACACCTTAGCATGAGTGGGTACTTCCTTTAAATAGTATATTGTATGAAAAAAGTTAAATGATCAATAATCTTTACTTGTTTTGTATGCGACTACAAACCCTAAACTGCCTTTTTGACCTAGCTTTTGCAAGATGATATGAAATAGATTATTTCTCTATTGTGATAGATTCTAGGTTATAAATCATACTAGAAATGCATACAAATTATCTAAATGAGAATTCCTAAAGTAATTGCAGAGTGTATATGAAAATAGTGAAATCTAGGGTTTTCGGCTATGACTAAATTTGTTGTATAATTGAATAAAGAAGTTGGTCTAGTTGAATCTCCTTGGTTACAAATGATTGTTTTATTTGAATGTGTAGTAGATATATTTCAAATGAGATCTGGTATTTCATTTGATGATATCAATGGATGCTTGAAATATCAGTAAGAGGGTGAAACCCTAAATGAATGCAAAGTTGGAAGTTTGTGAATAGATTCATGAATTCAACTGATGTCATTCTTTATTGTTATTAATTCATTTATTTAAGGTTGTTCTTGATGCATGATATTTTAATGAATATCTTGGAAACCCTAGTTAAATTCATTCCAGGGTTATATATGCATGATTGATTTAAATGAATTATGTGATAATTTGAGTTTCTAGATGAATATCATTTTATATGCATACACATTTTGATTTGTGATGCAAAAATCTCGAGCTGAGTTAATTGACATGAAATGCATAAGTTGTTATGGTAATTTAAGAAAATAGAAAAGGCATTTCCCTAGATAGGGATGTCGTTGATGCCATGCATGAATGCGAGGAATGTTGAATGTAAATGTTTATATTCTGTTTGAACATATGAGAATTCTTCTATGTGCATGAGAAATGAGAAACCCTGAGAGAAGGGTAATCAATATGTTAAGCATCTAAGAAATGAGAAACCCTAAGATAAGGGTAACCATTATGTTATGCATTCAACTAAGTATCATCAGAGAATTCAGTCTAATAGCTCAAGTAATTAGTAAAACTACAATAGTAATAGTAGATGCCCTGAACACCGTAGAACCCTCCCTGGAGGTCTGTACTGGGATGGGTGAAACAGGCTATGGACTATCTGATATAGGAAGAAGTAGCCCAGAACTGAGTATCTAACATCAACTGATTGGATATCAATGGTACTTCAGTTGAGTAGCATAGTACCCAACAATAACCAGAGATCATGGTGGTACTATTTCAGTAGTAGGGGTATCCATTAATAACTGGAGATCTAGTGGTACCCACCAGTTGAAGTATACAACCCTTGTGGACCTACTTCTTCTGGCAGTTACTTAGTTTTGTGTGTCAGCCCTAGTAGAACCACATTACGTAGAGTTGAGGCTTTTTAGCCTAAAGGCATCCTCCTGAGTACCTAGGATAAGGGGCCACAATTTAAATACAATGTTTATCCGTTGTTAGGCCAGACGTGGAAACCTCGCTACATACCAAGGTAGTTAGTAGTAGTCTTAAGGTCCCAGGTTTACCTTAAGACTTATATGGTAAGTCACACAGTAGTGGCTTTTGCTTGGATGGTACAATCTAAGTGAGTTCAGGGGCAAAGTAAAAAAGAAAAGTTAATTGAGTTCAATTGAGTTCAGATAAAGAGAACAATAGTTAGATCAGTCGGTTATGTTTAGTTGGCCAACAGAGTAGTCAGTTCAGTAGTCAGATCAAGTCAAGGTAAATGAAAGGTTATAAAGAGAATAATGAGAAAAATGTTTAGATGTTTGTATATTACCACTGATGCATTATAAGATGAATGAGAGGCTAACCAAATGTGTGCAATTATTCAATTATTCTTTGTATGTTTCTAGATTATTAGTTGTCTTTGTGGTTAATGAAGCGTGTTCATATATTGATTCACTCATGTAGATTTCTAGAGTATTCTTCCATATTTATGTTGGTGAATGATTAGTCTCTTTAGAGCTTACTACTGTTATAATTGATATCAGTTGCAAAATAGTATATCTGTAATTATATCATTGCTTTAGACTATTTCTTAAAGTACTCATTCACTGAGCGAGTAGGCTCACCCCCAACCCACAATTTATAGGGATAACTCATGGAATGAAGATGTCATTGTATCAGATTAGATCTACCATAGGATTTAAGTATGAGATTAGTTAAGTTCAGTCGGTCCCTGTCACTCTAGGTCCTTGTATAGAAGTGAGAGAGTTGTAAATGATGATGTTTGTCCTTGTTTCCTTAATAAGAGAGTATGTATATGATTATCATGTCATATGTACACAAAATTGTGAGAAACAAAATGAATGTTTATGTATGTATCTTTAATGTTGAGATCATATTAGAGTAATCAAGGTTTAGGTCCATTTGGAACGCCGACAGTTCGGCGACACCACAAATAAATGCATCTGAATATACTAACCTGTGTTTGTTACATAGTTAACAGGTCAGGTAAATTGATGTATGGACTAATTAACAGCTAAAAACACAGTTTATGTGTCGCAATAATTCCTTGCGACAGAAAATGAGGTTAACTTGTCGCCAGTTAACTCACCCACAACAAACAAGTTGGATGCTAAACACAACCTTAACTCCTTTATAAAGTTTGTCTATGTGATTGAATGCAAGAAAACAAAGAGTTTGAAATAAAGGAAAAAAAGTTGGGAGTTAACTTTGTATTAAGTATAATCCTCAAACGTATGCCTTAATCTTATGATTAGTGGTAATTGTGGGATGTGGGTGTAACAATTGCTTAACCCAAACAACATAATCACAAACTCGTAGTGACCATATCTAGTCCTAAAACCTGACTTGGGTATGTCATCCGCCTTGATCCGCAACTAATGGCATCTTGTACTTAGATTTTCTTAGAGAGCATTGCAATTTCTATTAACTAATCAAACATATCCCTTGTTCTTAATTGTCATCTTGTTCAACTATAGGTAATTGATGCACAACCTCCTAGATTCTTATTTATTCTTCACAAAAAATATGGAAGCATCCCAAGGGGAAGTGATCAACATGATAAAGCCCTTCTCTAGCAGCTCTTGCAACTACCTCTTCAACTCCTACATCTCAGCTGGTGCCATTTTATGTGGTGTCCATGCTATCAGCTGTGTATCAGGAACCCAATTGATCTCAAAGTAAATCTCTATAGGAGGTGGAACACCTAGAAACTCATCAGGAAACACATCTTGAAACTCACAGACCACTGGAACCTATTAGATGCTAGGGCTCCTTACCTTGGTATCCACCGCATGTGCCAAGAAAGCATCACAACCCTACCTCATCAGCCTCTCTACAATCATTACTGGTACCAAACACATTGGAAGAATCTTCCTATATCCTTGGAAGATCCATGAGACATCACTGTTAAAGACATCGTTATCTTGGAAATATAGTCCAATACCACCCAATACTTCTCCAAGGTATCCATACCAAGGATCACATCAAATCCATGCATGTTAAGTGGTATAAGGTCCACTTGAATATTGTGTCATGAGAAAGAAAGAACATAGGATGGACACACCTCCCTCAACTCGGTGGAACCAACCAAAGGGGTTTCTAAGCAAAGACTGTTAGATCTATGACTAACATGCAAGGAACAACTATATATCACATCTCTAGTGATGCAGGAGTGTGTCACACCCAGGTCAACCAAACAAGATATAAAGCAGGAAGAAGGCAAAACAGAATGAAATAACTCCATCTAACCTGTCACAACCTGTGGATTAGCTACTCCCTTCGACTGACTCATGGTGTAGAATTGAGCCGTCACCTGTTGTCTCCCCCATCCTATGTTGTCCTGTCCAGATGATCCTACCTGTGGTGCATGATTGCGTCCTCTGCCTCCACCACTATTGAACTACAACTGTTATAACCCTTGTTGATTCTGTCTAGGCTGTTGCATCACCTCCTCATCTTTTATTGGTAAAAACATTCTCATATGTCCTTGCTATCCACACCTATAATAGGTCCTTGTGTCAAACTGCATCCAAGGCAGCCCTGTCACTGAAACTGATGTTGTACTGTGAGCTCCTATCGATGGAAAGCTACAACCTCTGCCCTCAGAGACCACTAGGACTGTACCACTGACCTCTGTTGTGACTGAGGTGATGAAAACCTAGGCTTCTCGAATCCTCCAAAAGACTTCCCGTGAAACTGTATCAGTCTCTTCTTGGCATTATCTTCAGGCTTCTTTATCTCTGGCAGCTCTATCCTTCTCACAGACTCTAGAAACATGGAAAACTTCTCTCTGTTATCTAATGTTGACACCGTCATTGTCAACTCCCTGCTCAGACCCTTCTCAAAACATTGAATCCTCTCCTTGTTTGTTACAGCCATGTGTTGGCAAAACCTCAGAAGCTCCATGAACTTGGCCTCGTACTCATTGACTATCATAGATCCCTACCAGATCTTCTCAAACTCAGAGATATTCTCATCAAGGTATGTCTCTGGGAAGTATCAGTTCACAAAATCCCACCAAAAATCTTCCCAACTGATCACCACACCAAGTCTATTCTCTTCCTCAACGACCCACCAATCACTAACACTACCCTTCAACAGGTACACTACATGCTTCACCTTATCCTCCTCTAGGATATTGAGGATCTTAAAGACCGTCTTAAGCGCAGCCAACCACATATCAGTATCCATCAGATCTGTCATACCCACATACTCCAATGCTCCAACACGTTGCATCCTCTCAAAGGTCTTCCCAGAACCCTAGGATTCTACATTGGGAATAGCTTCCCTTTCTTGGGGTATGCACCTTATCCACCATATGTGAAATCATAGAGATAAACTGTCCAAACATGGACACAAAGGTGGGGCTAGCTACGGTTGCTGGGTCTATCTAACGAACTTCATGCACTCCATATACTCTTGCCTACCTCCTAGAACCACATCTTGGTGCAACAATACTCTCAACATGTTCTTCATGTTCTCTAGACATATCTTCTTCTTATGCATAAGCAAAAGCTGCAATCAGATATGTTGGATAACACAAGAACATATACAAACCCCAGTCCCATGTCCCTATAGACTCAACATACCTAGAGCTCTGGTACAACTGAGTTGTGACACACCGATCACACCAAAGCAAGATTAATCAAAACCAAAGCATAGAATTATCAACTGACAACACAATACCACAAAACTGACTCAGATAATCATCTCAAGCAGAAACATATACATTAAGGTTCACAACCTACCATCACATGTATCATATATCATACCATAAAGGTATACACATCATTGTATAGTGGCCATCTTGCCACAACCTGAAACATGTTACAAAGATAACCTATTCTCATATACAAGCCATACATGTACAACCATGGCATACTACCAAATACCTGGTATCAATGTACAACCTCTACTAAATAGCCCAAGGACTTAAGAGTACAAGGATGACACATAGGACTATACTATAAAACACTAGAAGCATGCCCAACCTTCAACAAATATTGATCTCCTTGCTGCTATTCCTCAATCACATGATCTTTACCGCAATGTGCACGACCACCTAAAAGATGTGGAAACCCACAGAATGAGACCAGCATCCCAGTGAGAGATATAACTCTCCACCAACAATTATTGTTAACACAAATATTTTAGATACATTAAGCATTATGATAAGATTCAACTAAATGAACAAATAAAACTGATAACACGTATTAAGAAGATTAAGCAACTACCATTGATTAGTAGAACATCATATACATTTAGAAGGAATATGAAGAACAAGTATAACCATTATCAACTAAACAATATAAGAAATAAGGAAAAGGGTAACACCCAATGTGGTTCATGTTTCACTCTAAGAAAATATACTACACAGCTATATTACACCTTTTATTATGCCCCGTGGAGATGATGTATACCACTCATGCTCCAACTGACCATTGCTAAGTCAAAATCAATACCATATAAGATCTAGGAGAGATGGACTCCTATGATCTCCCACACCCTCAGTCAGTCCAAGTCCGCCACAGTGACATATAGATTCCAACTACAAAATAGTCTAATCTACCTTGGTATATAAGCACGACACTAGTAAATAGAGTATACAAACCCAATCATCTGAGGTACAACTATAGTTGTTCTCTATCATGTCATATATTGACATACAACTGTAGCCGTTCTCTTACCAAGGCATGATCACATTCATCCTCCATAACTTGTAATTTTGGATGCAAGGATATACCCTCAACTTGCACCCCCGCATATTCAATAATATGCACTTTGAGTTTCCCTTAGGAATTACTAGTTTCACCATCCAACAAGTACTGACACTGAAGATGGATCAATGGCCCAGGGAAACTACATGATTAGAGTTTCACTTAATTAGTTAGTTCCAATTGGGTATATTTTAATGCATAAATTAAGTTACAACATACAAAACCTAAACTGATTCTACAAAGATAAGGGTAGATTGTAACGTCAGAAGATATAAAACATATTAAGCATAAAGTTGATCAGATCAACACATGATACTATCTCACTGTGATACACAAGGCTATCGCCATTGTCATATCACTATGGTAAAACCATCCCTCATCACATCATAGAGGATATCACTTCACGTTAGGTACAAAGCCGTCACTGAGTTCATCGAACCATTCACACTATCATGTTCCTAAAGGAAACGCCATTAGATTACCATGCCTCATCAAGGCTTAAAACCATCACCTTGTGTTACATAAGTATATCACATAATTCACAAGCTATGATGTTTATTCAACCTACAACATAAGGGTTACACATGTAGGAGAAAAAGAAAAGTACTTTGATACATGCTAATTATCAAAGCAAGTAAGCATTAATCATCATGTACTCAAACATTAGGGTTATAATTTCTCATTGATAATTGATTAGGGTTTACAAACAACCATTAACATCAATTCTAAATTTCCTTACTCCCACATCCTTGGAAAAATTAAGTCAACTATTATCATCACAAGGTAGTCACACAGCAGAAACAGGTGTCCAAGAACCCGAAGGGGACCCAAGTCCCAAATCTATACGGTCGAAGAGAAGATGTTCACATGGTCAAAAACCATCACCAAAGAAAATGACCGAAGACACAACCATCACCCCTTCGACCGAAGGGAAACACAAGACACCTTCAATCAAAGAGAAACACAAACATCACACCCAGGTCGAAGAGGACAACATTACTCTTAGGTCAAAGGTTAAACTAGGTCATGTGAATGAAGAGAACAAACAATACCTCATCAACCAAAGAACAAGGAGTCAACTATCTGACCTCTCTAAGGAAACCATCTCATCGACCAAGAACCATCACCACACCTTTGAACACTTGGACCATATCATGAAGCTCATAGAGAGAGAGAGAAAAAAAATCATTTTTTAAAACATGATCAGAACATATGGGTTATCAACATGCAACCAAAACCTCAAAATGTGATGTAATTTAAGGAAAATATCATCCAAAACCCTAGAATCTGATCAACAAAACGTAGGGATAACCAAATCATGATCATGAGGAAAAACCAACATCCAAACAATCATATGCATCTAAAATCTCCATCACCAAAAGAGAGAAACTGATCCATAACCATGATGAGAAACTAACATTTAAACATGTGCATGTAAGAATTAATACTTCCACCATTCATGAAATCTCGAGTACAAGAATTAGGGTTTAGGAAAATGAGCTAATATATGCAAGATTACTACAAAATCATAAACCTTAGAACAAGGTATCTTATCAAGAAACATATGATCATGTTTTAGAAATAAGATAAACTTTTATGCAATATGAGGGTGCAACAATAGTAGAGGAGAGAGTTATATAACCCACCTTGAGGTGAAGATCAACTCCAAAAGCCAAGAAGCTCCAAGAGGGAGAAGAAATGCCAAGCTTGGATCAACTCCATGGCCAAGCAAAATCTGCTCAGGAGAATATGAGCAAACCAAGTTCAAAGGAAAGCTCTCAAGAAGAGAGTAAAAACCCTAGGCTGAGAAAGAAAGAAAAGAGAGAGGAGGTCTTCATCTCACATAGGTACCACCATGGAAAACCATGGATTCTATAAGGCCCCTAACCTAGCTTAGAGCTTGTTTGTGTTTGATTTGCTTAATAAGATGCTTAAACCTTAATCTAACCTCTTGAGATGCCTTATTGACATGTGATAAGTCTATGTTATAAATTTGGTCCTATTTGGTTGATGTTTGACCTAATTATGCTTGTTCTGCACCAAGTTGCAATTTATCCAAGTTGAGGTTCTATCTTGCAATTTTTCACATGTAGGTTGAGCTTCTTGTGTGTTATCATAATGAGAGAGAAGATGGTGTTTAAGGGTGCCTTGTTGGACTGTGGTTGATGATGTGGCATATTGTGGTAATACTAGGGTTCTTGAGGGTTTGTTTGAGGGTGCTATCTACCTTATGAGTGTTGACCCTTGCAACGACCTACATGTTTGTATCATGGGAGTGTTACGACTGCAACACCTTCCTTGGTTGATGTTTTTTATGACCATGGTACCCTGACTTTGGTTTTGCTCACTAGGGTTCCTAATGTGGTGGTATGTAGCGACCTTGCCTTGTTTGTCCATGTGTAGAAGTTGCTACATGAGGATCTTAGGGTTGTTACAACTACAAGAGGGTGTGTAGTGGACCTAGTGGTTACTACACCACCTTTGTTTTATCACCCTTTGATTCATGAAAGTGTAGAGTGGTTGCATGACCGATCCTTTGATGGACAAGTGTCCTTGTGGTTCTCTAACCTCTTGACACCTCATATCTTTACCTCCCTCCAACCTCATATGTATATAAGCTCTCTCCTTTACATACAAGCAATCCTTTTATCTCTCTCTCCTTCCTCTTCTTGCTTGAGCCAACCTTAGATCCGTGTAGAGCTAGAGAGAGCTGATCTTGGAGCTTTAGTGGCCGATCATCCTTGCTTGTTGTGATCTTGAACTTGATCATCTCCTTTGTGGTGACCCTTGGTGATCTTCTTTCTTGGTAAGTGGTTCTCTTTCTTGTAGAGTGGTTGCATGACCGATCCTTTGATGGACAAGTGTCCTTGTGGTTCTCTAACCTCTTGACACCTCATATCTTTACCTCCCTCCAACCTCATATGTATATAAGCTCTCTCCTTTACATACAAGCAATCCTTTTATCTCTCTCTCTCCTTCCTCTTCTTGCTTGAGCCAACCTTATATCTTGCTAGAGCTAGAGAGAGCTGATCTTGGAGCTTTAGTGGCCGATCATCCTTGCTTGTTGTGATCTTGAACTTGATCATCTCCTTTGTGGTGACCCTTGGTGATATTCTTTCTTGGTAAGTGGTTCTACACCATTGATCTCATTTTTCCTATGAACCCTACCTCTTCCTTTATCCTCTTAGCCATGATACTATGGATCACCATGGGGTCTATCTTGAGGATCTTCTATTCACAATGGTTAGATACTATGGTTTGACCATGGTACTACCTAAGTGAGATGAAGCTTTCTCCTTTCTTCTTTCTCCTTATTTATTTGTTCTAGGGTTTGTGTTTCTTCCACCTTGAGCCTTCCTTTGACCTTGGCATGTTCTTACTTTTGAGGTGATCTGGTGGAAGTGGAGTTGATTCAAGTTGAAGCTTCTTCTCTCTTTGGAGATCGGGGTTTTGGAGCTTGACCTTCTTCTTAAGGTGGGTTGTATAACTTTCCGCTGTTATATTATTACACTATATTATTACTTGCATGTTGTTGTTCGAATATGTAAAATGTGGATGTAAAATGTTAGATGATGTTATCATGAACTAGGGTTTATGATTTTGAGGTATTCGTATGTAGATTTCTCTTATTCCTAAACCCTAATTTCATGTGCCCGATTTGTTAGTGATGGAATTGTGTTGACTACTACATACAAAATGATCTTTGGTTCTATCACCACACTATGTTTCAGTTATCATAAGATTTTGGAGGTTTTGGTCTTATAACTATATGGGTTGGACGCTTGGTTTTCCTCTTGGTATCATGGTTTTACCCATGTGCACCTTGGCAACATTCATGAGGATTTTTGATGTTTCTCTTTGCATGGAGCTCTACCCTCTTGATGATGCTCTAATTTCTTGATGCTAAACACCTGCTCTAATCAATGTTTGGTTTTGTTTTGAAGTAGGTTATGTTATTTTTTGGAGTAGCTTGACCTTGAGCTTTGCATACTTTACTTGGTGCTATGTTTTCAAGTTAGTCACTACATGTTATTGGTGTTTTTTGTGTGCAACATGCCCCAACCCTAGTAGGTGGTTGATATACATGTTGTGCCTGGTTTCATCGCTACATGTATTGTTACCATGATGGGTTTTGTTGCGGTTGAAGAGTTGTTAGCCCTGGTTAATGATGTGTTGTGGTCGTAACACAAGTGTTTGTATGGTCGCTACACCCTTGTGTTTGCGTGGCTTGGTCGCAACAAGTATTGATGCTTTGTTTGGTCGCAACAGGCGGTTCTCATGCAGTCATTACACTTACCCTTTTGTTGTGATCGCAAGGGTAGTCTAGCCCTAACCATGTTGGTCACTATACTTGTGATGTGTTGGTCACTACAATGTGTTAACATAGTAGGTCGCTACACATGTTTATGTAAGTGGTAGTCAATACATAATCTTATTTAGAATGAGTGATTAATTGATAATAACTGTGATGCCTAATCCCAATGTGCTCTAAGAATGTGGGAAGTGACTTTATAGGGTTTATTGTTGAGTATTGAAATGGAAACCCTAATTGGCTACATGAGAAATTCTAATCCTAATTTCAAGGGTAATATATGTTGTACTTTTTGAGCTTGTATGAAAGAGTAATATGAGACAATGTTTCTCTCTCCTACTTGTGTTATCCTAACCTTGTTAGTGGAATGAATAACATAGCTAGAGAATGCTATGGTGCAATTGATGTGACACAAGGTAATAATTGTGAACGTTTATGAGGCATGATGAGATAGTAATGCTGTGTGGGAACTATGTGATTGGGTCTTATGACCTGGCAGAGGCTTTATGCCTAATGTGAGGTGATAACCTCTAGTGATAAGATAAGGGATGGTTATTCCCTAATGATGTGCTGATGTTGATGGCCTTTTATGGCAGTGCTATCAAGTGATGATGTAAAATGTTTATACCCTACATGTTTGATATCTTTTGGAGTTGTAACATACCCTTATCTTTGTAGAGTTTGTTTAGGGTTTATATGTTAACTCAATTGATGCTAAAAGACACTCAATTGTCTTAACTAATCAAGTAAAACCCTAATCATGTAGTTTTCATGTGCCATAGATCCATCTTCAGCGTCAGTACTTGCTGAATGGTGAAACGACTAAATCTTGCGAGAAATTCAGAGTGCATATTGTTGAATATGTGGGGGTGCAAGTTGAGGTATCTCCTTGTATCCTTAATTGACAGGATTGGTTGCAGTCATACTCTGACAGGAAAATGGTCAAGGTCGTATCTCAGTGATGTGTTATATTATATTATATATATATATGAGTTTGTCTTTGTTGGCCACCCGGGTAAAGAAATTTCTGCTACCCGTCTCAAAGACGGTGGCACAGACCAGTAAAAAGCGTTAGTTTGTGAGAAAAAGAGCGGCACGACCGAAAAAAACCCAAATCGAGAGTTCAAACCCTCAGATGTGTTCTGTGTGGTTACTCCACTTTCCCTCAAACAACCATCGTCCTTCGCCTTTGTAGTTGCTCCACTGAGATACTTCCCTGCATTTGCTTTGCTGCACTTGCTCAGTGGATTTTTGGCCTCCGTCTGCTTCTCCATCTCTATTCTTCGGGTTAGGTCTTCCACTGCCTCTCTCTTCTCCCACACAATTCTTCTACTCTTCAAACATGGTGAGGACATAGAAATCATCAGGGAGGGCCACAGTAAAGCCGCCATGGAGAAGGTTCGTTCAAATTGTAACTGATGATGAAGAGGACTTTGTGTTGAGGCACTACGAAGTCGTCAAGCCACTGGCCAACCAATCAATTGAAGCGGAAGAAGCACCTTCTCTGAAGGGGAAGGAAAAAGTAACTGCAACTCCTCTAAGGAGAACACCATCAAAGAATAAAGGAAATACAATAAGGCGAATGCTACTGGTGTATAAGGCAATGAAGGTACTGGGGATGAGGAACAACCGCGTGATGAAGCAGAACATGAAGAAAGACAAGGTAAGTTCTATTTGCATGTACATTACAAGAACATAAGTAAATGTTTTCGAGTAAAAAGTAACAATGTCTGCTAAATGAGAAACTGCTAGAACAATAGAGTAACTATACGATGCCTAGAGTAACTAAAAAAACGTTGAAGTAACTATGTCACAAAAAAAATATCTCGTACACTATAAATGTAGCAGTTAAACTGGAAAGTAGTTTTTGTTAAACTAAAAAGTAAAATTTTCAAGTAATAATGAATCTTAGTATGCAAAGGATGATAGGCAAGGGTCTGATGACCAGACAAAAGAAAATCTGGAAGGGAATGAGGAAGAAAAAGTTGTTGGGGAGGAAGGAGAAGAGGAAAAAAGAAAAAGGAAAGAGAAGGGCAAGGGAAAGGATGACGAAGGTAAGGTTATATGCATTTACAATTGAGTAAACTTGTTGTTAATTTTAGAGTATAGTTAATAATACGTATAGTTTAGTAAGTTGTTGTTACCGTTACAGTTATAGTTAAATTTTAATGTGATCAACCTATTATGTAAAGTAAATTGTAAAAATGTTAGAGTAACTGAACTGACTGAAAAGTAACAAGGAAACAAACTAAGAGTTATGTTTTGATATGTTTGCAGGTGGATTTTAAAAGGTATACCACAGATGCTATATAAAAAGCTACAATAGCATCAACAACAATGTGGTGTTTACCAAGAATCAAAATAAAATGATGAGGTCTATGACATTTGGAAACATGATCAAGATGCCCAATCTTATAGTAGATGTAGGACTTTTGGAAGATTTGATAGACAAATATGTGGGAGATGATAGGTTCTTGTTGGCCCATGGGGTAGAACATAGAATGGCAATGGAGGATGTGGGGGTCATTCTAGGTATCCCTAACAAAGGTATGGATATCATACCTAGAAAGAACTCTAAAATAGTGAGCTCCATACGGAGAGAGTTTTCTAGGGCAACAAGGTGAGATGGCAAGGAAGGTGAGACCTCAAAAAAGTTAAAGGAGAAGGATGTCATGCACAAGGACAACTTGGCAAAGCTTTGGGAAGAATATGCCAAGAGCGACAACCCCACCGACTACCAGAACATGTGTCGTGCATGGATGTTGCACTTGCTGGCAAGATTCCTACTCACTGATACCAGCTACTGTGGCCTGATTTACATAATGCACTACTTGGATGATGTAACTGCCACAGCACAGTTAAATTGGGAAAAGTTGGTGCATGGGAGTATCTTGAAGAAGATGAAGGTGTTGAGGGAAAATGTTTAGATGAGGAGAAGAGGAGAGAAAGGAAAAACCACACTCTACACAATAGGGTGTGTCATGTGCCTTTGCATAAGTAAATAATTTCATACTTTATTTTCATCTAGATTGTTACAATGCTACATAGGGATAGTTACATATGAATTGTATTTTTCTCTATTAAATGCAGGTTTGGGCATATGAGATGACAAGAATGGCAAAGCCAACATTCCTAGATGCCAAGCCAAGGATAAGGAAGTGGACTGCTCCTGTGAAGAAATTGATAGATATAGGGTGTGTGGACCCTAAAGATGTAAGAATATTTGTTATTTGTTACAAAACTAATATAAAACATAATCATATATGTAGCTTTGTGACACATTGTTTAACTTTTTGGACAGGTTTGTGAGCGGATGCAGCTAGACCAGGGCGATGATTGGCAAGCTGCAAAGGCAGTAAAGGACTTGCCCTATTACCTTGTGGCAAATAGGGCAAAGAGCAAGACAATGGCAGAGAAGGTGGTAGCAAAGCCAATCATCACCAAGGGAGTATCTGCTGGGAACTCTAGCCTGGAAAGAAGAATCCACCACCTTGAGGAGGAGTTGAGGATGCAGAAGAAAATATGCACGACGATAGCAGTGGAAGCATTTAATGACCTCCAACAGGAGAAGAAGAGGCTAGAGAGAAGAATAGCCGAATTGGAGGAGGAGAACAGAATTCTGAGGTGGAAGGGGGGAGAGGAATGCGATAAAGCACAATCACCTGCAAGTGAGTTCACACACTTTACTAAGGGGTTTGCCTCAGTAAATGTTGATGAAATCAATGACAGGATTGAGGTGCTACGCAAGAAGGTTATGACAATGGAGGAAGAAGAAAAGAAAAGAGGTGTGGAGAAGGGGGACACACCAAGGACACCAAGCAAGTTTCTCCTGAAGAGAAAATGTGTTGAAGAGAAAGGAGTAGATGAAGAGACGCCTGAGAAAGAAACTACTACTGCAGAGAAACATGACAAAGAAGAAGGTGTTGATGCTTCTAGCCAAGAAAAATATGCACAAGATGAAGAAGAAAGAGGGTAGGAAAAAAAGGGAACAATCAAACAAAGCAAGCAAAGAAGAAGGAAAAGAAGAAGAGACAAAGCAAAAGATGACAAAAAGAAAGCAGAGGACAAAGCATTAATGGACAGGATAGAAAAAAAAACATAAAGAAAAGAAGGGAGGAAAAGGTAAGGTCACATTTAATTTTAAGTAAAGCAGTCCTTAAAGTATTTGTGTGAACATAAGAGTAACTATGTGAATAATAAAGTAACTACAAGAATATAAAAGTAACTACGCGATTGATAGAGTAATTTTATAAAATGAAAAATTATTGATGTGCCTAATAAACTAATTGTAGGACATATAAGTATTGTGTAACTTGTTAATGAAGATGAATTCTAACATGAACTACACTTTGTTGACAGCACAACCTCTCCAATTTCATACGTTTTAAACATTTCAAAAAAAAAAGACACCAAGGAAATTGTCCATCACTTCATGGACAACATCGAAGAAGTGTAAGAATCAGTTATTTTAATATTCCATTTGTCAAGTGTACAAATACACATTAATTATTCAATATCTAACTCATATGTATCACGATTATAATAATTGGCAGGTCAAACAGAGAGTGGAGATTCAGCAAGGATACTTGGTGCATGGGGAAGGACCTTACTGCCCTCCTATACAAGGATTAGATGATGCAATCACCTATAAGAAACCAATGTAGTGTAACTATTTGAAACAATAATTTGGATTGCTAACATAAGCTTGTGGATTGTTTTAGGTTCTGTACTGCTTTGTGCAAATGCTTAAGGAGAGCACAAGCAAGAGGAGGAAGAAGGGGTTGTCATGGCACTGCTTGAGCACTTATGCTCTAGTAAGTCAAACAAACTTGTGATACACAATTACATCAAATTACAAGAGATACAAACACTGAAACTTAGAGATGTGCATTTTTAAATTCTGTATTTGCAGCAACAACTGACAATTGATGTGGAGAACATCACCCTAAAGGAGATTGACATGCTTTCTCCACTCTTCAACATTCCCTTGAAAGAGTGGAACATGATGGACTCTGTGTTCATGATACTAAACAATGACAACCATTGGCACTTGCATGAAGCAAACTTCAGGGATGGCACACACATGTCATATAACTCAATGAGTGGAAGTGGCAAATCAAAGAAAGAATTCATTAGATGGTAAGCAATGAAAAAAGTAATTGTGTTAATAATGGGTTGAAAGAAATAATGTTGGTTGATTGATAATTAATAAAAGTTATGTTTTTTATTACAGCTGGGCCCACGAATTCTTTAGGGGGGCACCAGACAAGGGAAGCCAAATTTCACAGTGGTAATGGGAGTACCCACAATGCCCACAACAGGAAGAAGACTTTGTTGACTGTGCAGTTTCGTGGTGAAGTATCTTCACTGCCTAGTCAATGACAAGTAGATGGACTTCACTTCCAAAGACATGCCAGCAATAAGGGCTGCCATTTTCCAAAGAATGCTGAGAAGAGGACAGCTGCAGCCTATCCAAGAAGATGAAAAAATGCCAATGATGATGCCAAAGAAAGTCCATGTGAACAACATAAGGAAGAGGCAGATCATGAACAGAACAAGCAAGAAGAAGGGCAGAAACAAATCCAAGATGCAGATGTACAAGAACTAAAAGACAAGTATGAAGAAGTTGTTTCAAGCTTGGACAGATGGCTGAAGTCTAACTTAATACTCTTTTATCAAGTGAAATGTAATGAAAACAATTTGGTGCTGGAATTAAAATCTATAACTGCTATAAGATACACTTACTGATGTGCTGGAAGTCTAAAATTACATTTACTCTAAATCAGTTTATAAGAGAAGTATTTCTGGGTTTAATGGATAATGTTTTATGCTTTATATGTGGTATTCTTGCATGAATAGCTACTATGCGCTTGTATGAAGATATAGACTTGCTGTTAGCTTTGAATCAAGAGAGAAACATGTTGGAATCACAACACAATTGGTTTTATGTGAGGGGGATGTCAGTGAAAATTTAAATGATAGATTATGAACTTTAATGGAGAAATTTTTGTTATATAGTTCAACATGTAATAAAAAATCATGTCAAATAAACTCACTGAAAAAGAAGAGTGATCAGGTAATCCATAAAGTAATTATATGAAAACTAAAGTAACTATGGCAATAGAAAAGTAATCCTAGAAACCAAAAACTAACTTTTACACTTTATAAAGTAACTCTAGAAGAGGAAGGTAAATCAAAAATAGAAAACCAATGTATGTGAATCATAAAGTAACAATGGACATTTTTAAGTAATTTTCCGAACATGAAAGTAATTGTTCTAATCCAAAAGGTAACTATTTCAGAAGAAAAGTATCCATTGGACACAAAGAGAAATGATATTGTTCAAAGAGTAACATTTTATCATAAATAATTTTGTATAAGATATTCAATTTCTACATAGAGTTGCTGGAGCTCAAGGGGTAACACATATAGATTCAAACACATGTTAAATACAAGGAGGATTACAATTACTTTCAAAAGACTACATATGAACATCCATTACAATTAATTCAAATTTGGATATGCCTCACTCACACACTAATCAACTACAACTCCACTAAAAACATGGAAACAAAACTAAGGACAACCATTCATCAAGAGCAGTAGCAGCAACAACTCCAACCACATGAGATCAGAAAAAAGAACAACACAAGTAGCAGCACCAAGATGCTCCAACCAACATCAACAGAAGAAGGGTTAGCAACAACAACAACTCCAAGAGCAGGAGTAGCAGCAACATGTTAGGACATGATGAGACAAGCCCAACATCAACAGAAACATGAGTAGCAACAAACATAATCGTTGAGAAGAAGGAAGCATGATTACATATCAGAAACAACATAAGTAGCATATCAATCAGCAACAACACAAGTCCAGAAAAAGTATATATGAAGAATGAACTACTTATTTAAAGGGCAGTTTCTACTATCATGATTGACTCCAAACTCTAAGCAATTCTTACACTGCCTCTCTCTTTTAGACTAAGCAATTTCAACTCCAAATTTAAACCTCACATTAGTCAATCTAGGTCTCCCTTTAGTTTTGCAAATACTAGGGATATGGACCTTGACAACAGAAGAAGAAGCTGTATTAGAAGCGGTTACACCAACATCATCATCGGCAAGATCTAATTCTAAAAGCTCCTTTTGTAAAGCTAAGAGTTATTCATGACAAAGATCTATAATGTTGTTCCTACACGCCATGTTGACAATTGAATTGCAATCAGAAACAATCTGAAGTGTCCTCCCAGTGGATGGATGCGTAAGTGATGCTTTGCCAAAAATCAAAGGGTGTTCTCTATATCCTTTAGTCCACCTATTTAATTTGTATGGCTCGGGAAGAGTGCAACAGTTACAGCTCTTCAGATAAGACAGAATGTGCCTACACGGAATACCTTTGAATTCCAACATGAAGCAATTGCATGAAACCATATCAATAGATGAGTCTTTCTTCAAGATACGAGGAGATCCAAAACCACCAAGATGATACATCTCAAAGACACCTTTTTCAGAGGTTTCCTTTACATTATACACCATGCTTTGATGAACCTCAGACTAAAAGATCTTAAAAATGGACTTGGTGTATATACCTCTCATTTGCTCCTCTAGGGTCTATAATGATGACAAGGGAAGATTGTTGTACTTGTCATCAAAATCTTTGAAATTTTCAATCTCCCGCACGTGAGGGTAAGCAGTCTCTAAGAAACATACAAGTTCAAATAGAGTCTTCCTACTGTTGACGTGGCTTCTAATGAATTTATTCAGGCTCTCGCTTCTTTGAGTTGTCCTCATGCCAACAAAGAAATAAGACTGCATATAACACATAACCCAATCCCAACGCATCACATACATATAAGAAAGCCAACTAATGGAAAACAGATCATTCTCTTCTACTACAGAATTCCAACTCTCTTAAAAAATGTCCACATCATCTACGTTCCACACACAATCATTCAAAGAGCTTATGATCTGATCCTTGTTAGGAACGCCACCAAGCTTAGAGGGAAGCTTCTGTAGGATGTACCAACTGTAGAAACGATGCTTACAATTTGGAAAAATAGTTATGATAGCAGCATTCATATCCGTGTCTTAATCGGTTATGATGGAAACTGACTCTTTGCCAAAAAAAAGTAAGTATTGCTTGAAAACCCAAACAAAGGAGTCATACTTGTCATCCGCCAATAGAGATGAGGCAAACAACATTGTCTTGCGATGGTGATCCACACCACCAAACATTCCAAAAACCATGGAATATTTGTCGGTACGGTAAGTGGTGTCAAACACAATCACATCCCCAAACAACCCATAATCTTTGACAGAAACATGATCAGACCAAAACAAATGTGTCAAGCAACAATCAGGATCATTTTGATAAGTATAAAAGAATTTCAAATCTAAAACCTTCAACCTAGCAAAACGATCCAACACCATGTCAACGTCATATTTAGCCAACTCTTTCCTCTTGCTACTGAGGTGTCTATGAGCTTGTCTACTTGTAAATGTAAAATTTTCATAATCTCCAGACTCGGTTGCTATCAATGCAAGTTGTCTCGAAACATGTATGTTTGCTTGACTCATGTAAGAAAGCATATCTTTTTGAGTTTCATCAAGAGATGAGTTACACTTCAAGTAACGCAGGTGAGCATCATCAACAAGATTGTGGTTGTGTTCCTAAAAAAAAGCAGTCATAACCCACATGGATGAGGACTTGTCTAGTGTGAAGCGGATCATGGCTCTACACCTACACCTCTTCACAGAACGCTTGTGCTTCTTGGACAAATTATCCTGTAAATTACCCACTTCATCACAAACGGGGCTCAAAAGTCCTTTGGACCTCTTAGAGCGACTAATGTTACCCTGCTTGTCACAAACCAATTCTTTTAGAAACCAGATTCTTAGTTCCTCTTTCATACCTATTGTAGTCTTTCCTAAGATTAAACCCAATCAAGCCAGCGTAACTAGAATAGAAGGAGATACCTTCATCTAAACTTCCGAATTGAAGTCCAATTGTAGGGACTTCTTCTAAGGACAAAGTGCCATCAACAACAAAAGGAGAAGAATGAGGAATATCATCATCACAGTCGACATTGACATTACCAACATTTGTATCAAGACTAGGATCCATGACAGCTGTGCGAGAGTAAATCTACAGACAGAAACGTAACCCCGAAACATAAAATAGTAACTCTATTAATCATCAAATAAACACATATCACAAAACATAACTACATGAAACATAGAGCACGTATGACAGTTGCTTCTTCAAATGAAATCCAGACACACGTTGGATTTCCCACACAAAAATAGAGATGACTGCACAATGTGATGAAAAGGAAAGATTGGGGAGAATTGATGGAAGAGATGAAGAGTATTGATATTTACCTAGTTGTAGCTTGGACAACTACTACTCCTAATGCAGTAAGATCAAGAAATGCTCCCCCTACGACATGAGTTTCATTCGGAGATCTGGAGCGTACCTATGGAAGAAGAGGAAGGCACTTACTTTCATGTGACCTGGTAAAGATCAATACCTGCTACTCATACTCTGATGAACGTTAAAGGAGATCCAGACATGGTCTATTCACCTTCGTCCTCCTCTAAACAACTAGGATATGTAGACTTGTTCTTGCTGTTCGGGTCTATAATTGCAGATCGGGGGATTGAGATGCTAGACTGTAAATGCAACTCAAAAAGTCCACACGGCAGAAGGATGGACAGAGTTCAGAGAACACAACATGGCGTACGACGGTGGGTGCATCCTAAAAGATCAAAGATTGGAGCAGGTCGATGACGAAAGAAGATAAGGAAGAAGGCGGATGCGGCGGCCAAGAACAAATCTGTGTGGGAGCAATCCACTCGTAATTGAGTCTTTCCACATTTCAAGATCAGTTTCAGGGTCCACTCTTTTTGGATTTCAGTTTAATTACGACTTATGCCACCACGTGATTCAGCTATTAATTAGTTCCATGTATTTACAAATTATGCCACTGCGCCACTTTGGGCGGGTAACTAATTTACTGTACCCGCATGAGCATAGGTAACACGTGGATCATGATGTGCTATTAATAGCAACATGTAAGACATTAGAAAATGTCATAGTTTGTTGGTAGCATGAACCAAGACGAAACAATGTTTCTCAACTAGGGTATATCTACCTTCAATTTCGATGAATTTCCTAGATGTATCATTGATGACACATTCTTCGTAGTTGACTTGTTGTGTTAGGACTCCTTCCCATTGTTTCTTCCTTGACTTAGAGCCTCCAGATTAGCATATGACCTTGCACTTGTGGTCTAAGTACATGTGGGTTAGATAAGTATTGTGTCAATTTGTCAAACTTAGTTTAATATTGATCATCCCAAATGTTGTTGGAGTTTTTGCACAACAACTTGAAGATTGGTTCACAAACCTTGTATCAACTTTTCGGTGAATTTGCAAATGTATTCAAGTTTCCATGCATGCCTATAATATCTTTCTTTATAAAAGGAGTGGGTAATTTGATGATCACTCAATATTTCTTTGGATCTATCTATATACATTGTTTGATAACTATGTAGCCCAGAAGATTGGTGGATGTGACACCAAAGGTAAACTTTGTTGGATTCAATCGGATTTGGGTTTACATATTTTTTCCCAATTAATAAGGTGCAATTTCAATTTGTCCCCATGATCACCCTAAATAACAATCATATGATCTTATCAATTAGGAAACAACTTTAGTTGGTAAAGGGATACAACTAAGAAAGTAAGTAATGATGGGAGTGAGAGAGGTAGCACAAGAGGGTGAGTGACCAGCTAAGTTAAGGGTTCTTGATTTCCAATAAAACAACTTATTGGATGTTCTTTAATGGCAGGTTACCATACTAATCTTGTAACATGAATGAGGAAAGAGGAAATCCAAGATAATTGAGAGGGAAATTTTCCTCTTTGCAATGCAACATAGTCTTGAATATTTCAAGATCATATGGGCATATGTGAATACCACATAAAGTTGATGCTCTGGTAAATGTGATCATAAACCAACAATATGAATAATATTAATGATGATGTAATGGTTTGGTTTCAGGAAAAGGATTGTATCGTCCACATATTAAATGATGTTATCTTCGTAGCGAGTCTATTCAATGGAATCATTCTAGTTAGCAAGGTTTATTTTTTTTTTGGCAAAAATGGAGGTAAAATGCTGAAAAGATAAGAAGATATGGGCTCTCCTTGTCTGATCCAATTAGTAGTATGGAAGTATTCAAAAGCCGAATCGTCTGAGAGTGGAGAAATGAGCGATCTAATGCAACTATAGATCCGCTAAATCGATCTTGAAGGGAATGATAAGTGTTTGAGGGCGGTAAGTGATGAATTTCCAGTTGATAAGCGAGGCCCATATCACCCTGATTGTAGCGTTACAATGAGTGGGATTTGACCACATGTGCGTGCCTTGTTTGCTATTATTCTTGGAACTGGGCCCTTTTCTTATTGTAAATGAACCAATGCAAAGTGGCGGCCAAATTTTCATCTTGGGCTCAAGGAGTCTTACATAGGTATGGACTGTTATGACAGCACTATGAAAGTTACTAAAGAAAATTTGAAGTCCAGCGTTTGAGACCATCATCGATTGAGACTACATAACTTTTCAGTTGATCATCGATGGTGGAATAATGCTCTGATGCAAGTCTTGTGCATGAGGAGGATGGACAGTATATACCTAAGGGAATCTTGGATCTACGAAAAAAAACATGATTGCATCAATCGGCCACTTTCACGTTTTGATTCATGCCCCCACCTTATCTAGAATTCTCATCTAATTTCATATGAGGTCATCTCTCTTCTGGCAATGCCACCCCAAGTCGGCTTGCGCTACACCTAAATTGATAGATAAGATAAGAAACCCGAAAAGCACAAAGAGGAGGGTGATGCTTTTCCCTCGTCCATGTATATGCAATCTTGCTTAGTACCAACGAACGCGAGGGATGTGGGGGGGGGGGGGGGGGGGGGGGGGGGGGGGGAGGGGTGGTGGTGTGGTGGTGGTGTTAGAAACTGCCACTTGCCGACTTGCGTTTGCGTAACTGGAAAGGATACCTCCGTCACTGCTGACTCCTCTCACGGTCGTTTTCTTGGCAGGAGTCGGCATGAAATGTAAAGTGTGCGTGCAAACACGGCATTACATCATCTTCCAGACGCTTCCCCTGTGTCCAACAACTGCGTCCGGACTCCAGACTGAGGGAGGACGGAACAAGCAGAAGGCGTTCGGGTATTTGCCGTCCGGCTCCTAGGAATGGACCGGACAAAATTACATAGTTAAACTTGATTAGATTTACTACTAAAATTACAAATCAAACCATATTCGTTTGTGATATTTCGAAATTGAACTAAATCATCAATTGGTCGAAAACCAACCTAAGCCGAACTATTAGTTTGTATAGTTCGGTTCGGTATGGTTTTGTTTCAGGCTGATACATGAGAAATTAAAAACTTGTTCATTAGAATCTTCATGACAATCAAACCATTTATCGTCGTATTTAGCAATCTGTCTAACATGATCAATTTACTCTCAAATAAATATTATTTTACAATAATATCAGAACATCTATAAACTACCTATTGTCGTAGTACAACTCACTTGAAATTGGTCCGCATGTTGTTTAACACATATATATTTTAATTAGTTTTTATTGAACCTCATTTAGCTAGAGTTATTTATATATTTAATACATCTTAGTATTATATAATTAAGTTCAATAAGTATTTTTGCATAATATTATATATTATTACTATGTAGACACATGTATCGGTTCGGCTCAGATCAGTCCCATTTGATTAAATTACTCCTTTAAAATAAATCAAATAATTCTTTAATGATAAAAATAGTTGGAAGTAAATCAAACAATTCACCTCAATAAATCGAAGTGAAGTGATGGGTTTGATTTGATTGTTTTCTATGATTTAATTTGGTTTTGCGTCCACCCCTAATCTTAGTTGTCCCCGTTATTATCTTGGCATGTACGATAAACAACATCATCGTAATAATTACATACCAAGTTGGTTAGTGAAAACTATAATGTTAATATCTATATAAAGTGTGAAAATAATATCTTCTTGAAATGGCGTCTAGGGGACAACAACGCCATGACATAATTTGTGATCTGTGATCCTAATGATGGATCAATATGCCCCTGTTTGGGAATGGACTGGGATTATTGAGATTATGAAATCCGGATTGGGATTAGTCCAGTCATCATCCAGATTGGGATTGGGGTTCCCCACTTGGCCCTGTTTGGCAAACCAATCCGGCTGGCCTCGTAACTTGTGTTTTTTAGTATGTTATATAAAACAAAATACACAAAAGACAGAGCTTAATCGGGACTGAGATTCCTAATCCTGCTGCTGGCAAGACTGAGATAGTCCAGTTTTTGGGATTACGGAATCTCGAAACGGGGATTCTAGCCAAACGCGCAAGTGCAAAATCGGACTGGATCGGTACTCGATTTGCTGATGTGGCGCAGACGTGGCCTAATAAGACAAGCCCCAATCTCATCTCATTCCGTTTCCAAACATGCCCTATATGATACAAGTTCAAATCTATATATTATTCAGATCTTATTGTCACAGATGTGTCCCATTAAATCTTTGTCGTACAGAAACTTCATTGATTTTTGCTGGGGTGGGCATGTGGGTAAATGTATGACAAGGGTTCTTTGAGACACTACCGAAACAACAAGTTGGTGACAACAGATTTGTTGGGTTCAAATCTACTATCCCGACTTTGTCCTCACCAGCGTGTCCCATTAAATCCTTAGCATATAAACACCTCGTTTATTTTTTAGGGGTGAATTTTGAATAAATCTATGACACATATTTTCTTGGACACAACAGAAACAACAATGTCAAGACAGCAGATTTGAAGGCGTAAAAATCTGTTGTACGGACCTTGTTGTCACATGTGTGTCACATTAAATGTCAAACGTATAAACACCTCATTGGTTCTTTATAGGATGGTTTTTTAAGTAAATTTTGGCAAGGGTTCTCCAGGACACAAGATAACAGCAAGGCCGGGACAATAGATTTGAAGGCCTATTTATGTGCTACATCAAAGAAAAACATGAATTTTTTAATGGCTCATTGTAAGCTCTTTTTATAAAAGTTGGAGATATTGTTCACCGTGTCACAAGTGCATGGATAGATTAGGCAAGCTCATGGTTACAAACCATTCAACGAGCCAACTGGGTTTTGACTCATTTGCAAGGATTTGATACAAGATATGTAAGTATCCTATACCACATCTTTTTTCAGATTTTTGATAACTCGGAAACGGAGCACAACAATTAAGCTTGTAGGAATGTATCATTTCACGAAAACCACTTCAACAATTGTAATGATTAGAATTTGTCTTCACATTCAACTCAACACGTCCTTTCTCACTATATGTTCGTGGATAGAGTACTAGCCATTACCCACTCGTTGGATTTCACTGCCACCGTAATCGTCAACATTGTACTCATAACAATTTGTCATCACTAGTCGTCATTGTTGTGGCGATTGCCCCCACTAACGGTGATACTTGTGGTGTCCTACGACTAAGAATGTATATGAAGATGTGTAAATGTTTGATTCATAATCATCTTTGAGGATAGGCTGACCCACATCATGCTTTGAAGGTATATCCATAGCTCGCTAAAGTGAAACTTGTCTAAGTGAAGAAATGGAAATTTAGATTGAGTGAGAAGGAATGGCTATCCACCCTTTTGATATGGATGAAATGTCGTATCCCACATTAATATTTTGGGCTTCATGAATGTTGGCAAATATTGGTAATATTTTGGTATATGCATGCAAATCTATAGTGTACCGAAAAATTGGCCAGAATATGTTGGACTAAGTGTGATAACACTTTTTTAATTATTTCTTTCGCAGTCTACATTCTAATAATGATTTATATGGGAATCCAAAACACTATGAACTTCCAATAGGAGCAGATCTAATCTTGAGGCAATCAATGTGTAAGTTTTTGTCACGAATATTCCTTTATTATGATAAATTGCAACTGCTCAAAATGCAATCTTACGACACATAAACTAGTTATTTTTTATGGCCGTAAGAACATGCCCGTAATTTATAAACTAGGACAACTGATGGAGAAAGAAGGATCACTAAGATAAGTCGTATAAAATTGAGCATGTAGAAATTGATCCATCTAAACTTTGAACTCCTATTCCACAACTTTATAAGGAAAGTGAGGGAAGATATTTGAAAAAAAAAAAGAACGATCAGGGTCCTTTGAGTGAATCACTTTCTAAAATAATTAGCAAAAATGAATTTCGTAAGGAAATCTGAATGCTAATATCTTGCATGAATGAGTGATAACAATCCACAACCCAATTTATAGCCTAGTACAATGTTAAATAGTTTAGTTTCTTTTATAATTTGTTCATGATTGCTTTTACTACTTACACACTATTCAAGACAAATTAAAATGAATGGAATTATAGATCATGAATGTTAATCAATAAATTGGATTAAAAAAATGACTGGTTATAATACTTCACACTAGTTTGAATTCATATAAAAAATTAGATGCAAAATTTAAGGTTGATCAAGTTAGAGTTTAGGGAAAAGAAGATGCAAATGGTATTTTTTACATAAAAGTTGAGATAATTTTGGTGAAAGAAGTACACTTAAAATTGTATACAATCATATATTATTGGTTTGACCTTTAAATCGAGTTTTGAGGGTTTTTGTCCATAATCCATGTTTTGTTGGACGTCTTCAAAGGCCACTCCATATAGAAGGTTGCGCCAATCTTCTATAGAAGTTAGACAACCTTTAGAAGTAAAACATAATGACTTTATATCACTTGATCGGAAAGGTTGAAAAACCTTTCAAAATACAACTTCAACCAAGACCATGTTGGCTAAATTGGACATTATTATACCCTTTGTTTTGATGATGACAAACATTTCATTCTTGTGGATCTAACTTGTTATTTAAGTATTTCAGGGATAAACAAATAAGGAAGTGGATAGTTGAAGATCAACACAAATGGAAGATCAATATGCTTAAATTACTTTATTTTCATGATTGTACTCAATGTAAAAACTTGTACAAGTATATAATGTACAAGTACTTAGACCATGTAAATCAAGCGTTCGATCTTCCCTATCCACTCACAACACTTAAATAGATCCTCCCCTAAGATAGAAGTACAATTATACATTGATAGACACACTTAGTAGATGGCTCAACACATTGAAACATGGACTTTCTCAATCGACAAAGTCCTCAACCGAGACACTCTCTGTCGACACAGTTATCGACCAAGATTAGACCCTCTAGCAAGATCTATAGTTGTTAGTCTGAGTCTGAAAGGTAGTTGGGAGTTGAAAATGAACGTTGCAACACATTTACCTCAACCTCCAATTCGGTCAAAGAAAAGCTTGACCAAGACAAACTCGACCGACAAACTTCTCGACCGAGAGAAGTTCTGGACTGCACTTTTTATCACTAAACAACTAGCCATTGTAATATAATTTAAGGACACATAACGGCTAGTTGAGCACTAAGAACATCCTAGAAAGTGTCTATAACGTCCCTAATCTCCTGTAACCTATTCCTATAAATAGGAGAGGCCTTAGGACACCCAAAGTATCACTTGTACATACAATTACACTTGAGATTCATTCTTAGTGAGCAACAAGCTGAGCTACACTTGCAATCTGTTTCTTTGAGCTCTACATTAGTGTCCTATAGCCTAGCATCTCCTAGCCATCATACTACCATGTTCATCCATAGTGGATAGGAGATCAATACACTTGATATAGGATCAATGCACTATACTTATTGGTAACATTGTTTCTTTCTTCCAATGTTGTTCCTTTTATTATATTTTGTTCTCCTTGACTACTCTTAGGTTGGAGGTTGTTGAAAGGAGGTTCGTGGAGCTACTTCAGGTGGTGAAGGCTACTCCCGGTGACTTGGAGTTACTTTAGAAGGCTGCCTCAAGGTGAAGCTACTTCAGGTGAAGGCTACTTCAATGGTGAGCTTGGAGTTACTTCAGAAGGCTGCTTCTAGGGGGATTGAGGCTACTTCAGGTGAAGGCTACTTCAAGGGTGTGGGAAAGCAATTGTATTTTATGTAACATCCTTGCGATGTAATAAAATAAGTTTCTTTCAAAATCCCAATTGGAAGCAATCGGGTAGTGGACTGACTACCTTAGATTTTTAAGGTAGGAACCACTCTACATCCTTGTGTCTTCCTTGTTTCCTCCTTCTTCTTGTTCAAGTGTTTAATTAACTTTAAAAACTCCAAAAATCTCTATTCACCCCCGCTAGATCTTTCAATTGGTATCATAGTAGGTCTTCAAGGAGCTTTAACAGGTCTTGAAGAGATGGGGGATGGTGTTTCCAGCAACCTTAACATGAGCCGACCATCATCAAGTGATCAAGATTGTATATGGTGCTTTGAATGTGAAGTAAAAGGCCACTCGACATTCAACTGTCCAAAGAGGAAGAAAGGAGAAAAGTTCCACAAAGATAAAAGGGAAAACAAAGAAGAAAAGGTAAGTTGTTTCATTGCAACAATCGATGAAGAAGAAAATGAGGTAAACCTACTTGATTTATCTAAAGAAGAGTTAGTTGCTAGCATTGAAGAATTACATGATAAATATATTGATTGTAAAAAGAAACTAAAAAGAGTTACAAAAACTAATGAAGAATTATATGCTCAAATAAATCATCTTGCTTCTGAAAAGGAAAGTATTATTTCTAAAAATTCTACCTTGAAATCATCTTTTAATGATTACAATATGAAGTTTCTTACTCTAGAAACAAACTACAATTTTCTTTCTCAAGAAAAGGTTGAACTACTTGCAAAATTGAATGATCTTCAAACTCAACCTATCTTGTGTACTCATTTAGATTATGATGCTATTGTCAAAGAAAGAGATAGTTTGTTATCTAATCTAGATCAAGCAAAGTTAGACATTAAAATGAGAATGGATGAAATTGCTAAGTTACAAAAGGATATTAGTATCCTGAAAAATAAAGATATTTTTGATAAAATTCTAAAGTGCTCTTCTAGTCAAGTTGGAAGGTGAGGACTAGGTTATGTGCCCAAAGATAAATCCTATCAAAAACCTATAACAAAAAGGACACAAGTAATCTTGACTAAAGTCATGTATGTGCCTAAAGACAATCTAGCTAAGAAGAGAAATGAAATTGATTCTATATGATGTCAATATTGTTTATGTCTTGGACATTATTCATTCTCTTACCCATACAAGAAGAAGGATGTTAATCTAGTTTGGGTTCCAAAACCCAACCTTAGAAATATTGAACATGATTAGTTTATATTTGACCTAAAACTTCATTTTGATACTCAAAATGTCTTATCTCAACTAAACTGAGCTTGAACTTGCATATTTCTATAATTGTATTAGAAGTAATTGATGTTTTACTTGAAATTAATTGCTGAAATAGAAACATTCTTGACTGAATAAATCCTCGAACGATATACTCTTCGGTCGAGAAAATAATCGACCAAGAGAGTTTATTTTATAACTCACATTTTTTGGACAAGTAGTAACATAATCGGTCGAAAAAGTTGTCGATCGAGAACATTTTGGTCGAGAAAATAGTCGACCGAGGAAAACTCTGTCAGAATTGTTTTATAAGAATAAGATACTTCAATTGCAAATAACATAGGTAACTCAAATATGTGATGAACTTTACTAATTACATTGCTTTAAATATTTGAATGACCCTAATCAAAAGGAAGAATATATGGGCATCAAAACTTTATACTTTGCATAAATTGTCCCAAACAAGCATACATGAGGAAAAAATTGGTTTTATTCAAGAAAAGTACAAATGGAAAATCTTTTGGCATAGGAGACTTTGTTCAACATTAATATAATCAAAATTGAAAACAAAATAAGTGATCATACAAGGAACTTGGTTAAAATATAATCATCACCATTTTGTGAAAAAAATTAAAGGTTTGAGCATTCTAAGAAATTATGACAAGATAATCTTTCTCACATAAATTAAGATCTGAAAAGAAAAATCTTAAGGTGTTATCTTAGATCATTCAACATTCACAAGTTCTTTTAGGAGAAAAATGAAGACATAATAATGATCATACACAACAAGATCATGTCATATTCTAGAAATGGTTCATTGGATAACTCATGAAAATGCATATATTGGATATCTATAGAACTGCCTCTCGGTCGAAAAAGAGTTCGACCGAGGGGCGCCCTGGTCGAAGTCATGTTCAACCTAAAATAAGCGTGACAAAAGGCTTATTTGTAAATAATTTACCTGCACTCAACCTTAGTATATTTGCTCAGTATGTTAAAAACAAATTGATTCATTACTTTACTTATTCAATTGAACTTCAAACTAGTTATAACCTTAGTATCTTTAAATTAATCTTGGTTATGAAAAGGAGCCTACAAAATTTTTGAATATGACGATCTTAATTGAATTCTCTAAACAAATTAGGGCTTAACATCCTGTGTATTTGGTTAGAGATATATGCATTGATCCTACTATGAGCCTTAAGGAATCTGATATCATTTCAGAGCTTAACATCCCTTGTATATGGTTGAGAAACTAATAAAATATATTGATGAGCCTAAAGGATTCTCATATCATTTCAGGGCTTAACACCCCTTGCAAATGATTGAGAAATAAATCATGATTTTTGAACTATGGCTAAATTTGACATTCTTGTTATAATATACAATTAAGGGGGGTATCCCACTCAGGGGGAGTAAATTGGTTATATAGTTATCTTTTTGAAATGACAAAGGGGGAGAAGTAATATAAATCAAAAACAAAAATAATTGGTTATATGGTTATCTTTTTGAAATGACTCAGGTATGAAACTCATGCTTTTTAAATTCCCTTGATTTATATTTTAGGAATGTTTGTCATCTTCAAAAAGGGGGAGATTGTTGGCTTAACTGGAGATTATTATACCCTTTGTTTTGAAGATGACAAACATTTCATTCTTGTAGATCTAAATTGTTATTTAAGTGTTTCAGGGATAAACAAATAAGGAAGTGGATAGTTGAAGATCAATAAAATTGAAAGATCAATATGCTTAAATTACTTTATTTTCATGATTGTATTGAATGTAAAAACTTGTACAAGTATATAATGTACAAGTACTTAGACATCATGTAAATCAATCGTTAGATCTTCCCTATCCACTCACAACACTTAGATAGATCCTTCCCTAAGATAGAAGTACAATTATATATTGATACACACACTTAGTAGATGGCTCAACACATTGAAATAGAGACTTTCTCAGTCGACAAAATTATCAACCGAGATTAGACCCTCTAGCAAGCTCTATAGTCGTTAGACTGAGTCTGAAAGGAAGTTGGGAGTTGAAAACAAATGTTGCAACACATTTACCTCAACCTCCAATTCAGTCTAAGAAAAGCTTGACCGAGACAAACTCAGTCGACAAACTTCTCGACCGAGAGAAGTTCTGGACTGCACTTTTCATCACTAAACAACTAGCCGCTGCAATATAATTGAAGGACACATAACGGCTAGTTGAGCACTAAGAACATCCTAGAAAGTGTCTAGAACGTCCTTAAGATCTTGTAACCCATTCCTATAAATAGGAGAGGCCTTAGGACACCCAAAGTATCACTTGTGCATACAATTACACTTGAGATTCATTCGTAGTGAGAAACAAGCTGAGCTACACTTGCAATCTATTTCTTTGAGCTCTACATTAGTGTCCTATATCCTAGCATCTCCTAGCCACCATACTGCCACGTTCATCTATAGTGGATAGGAGATCAATACGCTTGATATAGGATCAAAGCGTTGTACTTATTGGTAACATTTTTTCTTTCTTTCAATCTTGTTCCTTATATTGTATTTTGTTCTCCTTGACTACTCCTAGGTTGGAGGCTGTTTAAAGGAGGTTCATGGAGCTACTTTAGGTGGTGAAGGCTGCTCCCAGTGACTTGGAGTTACTTCAGAAGGCTGCCTCAAGGTGAAGCTACTTCAGGTGAAGGCTACTTCTAGGGTGAGCTTGGAGTTATTTCATAAGGATGCTTCTAGGGGGATTGATGCTACTTCAGGTGAAGGCTACTTCAAGGGTGTGGGAAAGAAATTGTATTTTATGAAACATCCTTGTGAGGTATCAAAATAAGTTTCTTTCAAAATCCCAGTTGGAAACAATCAGGTAGTGGACTGACTACCTTAGATTTTTAAGGTAGGAACCACTCTACATCCTTGTGTCTTCCTTGTTTCCTCCTACTTCTTGTTCAAGTGTTTATTTGTTTAATTAACTTTAAAAACTCCAAAAATCTCTATTCACTCCACCTCTAGATCTTTCAGACCAATGCCAAATTTTTGTTCAAACTTTCAACACGTCAATATTAGGCCAAGAATTCAACCAAGGCCAATGCCAAATATTTGTTCAAACTTTCAAGAAATCAATATTTTTTCTAATCTAAAACCAAAAATAGAAAAAGTAAAAATAATCATTTACTTATGTTAACTATAAAATGACAATATGAACATTTTTTAATACACATACTTCCTCCAAGGACATGCAATACCATGAGAGGATTTCAGAGGTCGGCTTGGATTTTTGATGAATAGAAAACATTAAAAGCTAATTTGGAGTTGGGCCCAATTAATAAAATAATCTTGGAATAATTTCCCTATCCCCATATGGTTTCTTTAAATTCATTTAGTTGTTTCTGGTCACGATGGTTATGAAACTTCAATTTACATCCATTAACACCTTATAATGAGTAATTTATCTTGAAATTGTTTCTTTTTGCAAATCTAAGCCTCCTCTATCTATTATTTGTGACTATTAAGGAGAAAAAATCCAATTGAAGGCCTTCTACAACTATAGTCTAAACCTATTAGAAACTAGGCGAGTGGTTGAATTTAATTTCTCTAAAATAAGTCTAACCATAATTAATGACCAAACATATACGCTATGCAATAATGATGCAGTATGAGGGACTTTTATAGATGTTATGTTTGTTTTATATAGATCATTTTTGGGTACGTAATAAAGGTCTTAAAATAAAATACAACAAACTTTTCAGTTCAAGTTGTGGCTCAAAACACTTGTAAATTGACTTGATCAATGCATGAGAAAGCAAAAACTTGCATGGTATGCAAACTTGGGCACAAAATCCCTATAATTATATCTATGAGGTCTCAACCATAGATAAAATCTTGCATAACACCTAACAACCATGTTCCTACTAGACAAATCATGGAGGATCAAATGTTTATATTCACCAAAACCATTTCACACGATAAATCATGTTAGAATCCTATATTTATGTCCATCACGAGGCTTGGAATGGAAGAAAAATAGTCAATAACTTTATTTAGTGATGGATATACTCTTCCCTATCTCTCTCGGTCTTAGGGATATGATATTTCTTATCTTGTGGTTTCGAGGTGCTATTATTCTTCTATGCTTTCCCCTAAAAAAATTGCACGTACTACATGAGTCTGACATCAAAAATTGGGTGTAGTGATCACTTAATTATACCCTTGACTAATCTTAAACCATAACCATACAATTTAATAAAGGTAAAACAAGGAGGTGGATCTTAGAAAAGGATCAAAAGAGCTCTTCTAAGGATCTAAACTGGAAAAATACATGAATAAAAAAGATGGATCTCCATGAATTAGACAATAAGAAAATGTTAAAATATATTATAAGCCAAAGAAACCAATATATAATTCATGTATGCTATGATGAACTAGGTGAAGACTCATCGTTGTTTAGTTCTTAGAATTAACTCTCAGACCTATATTTGGAATCCATAACCAGTTTGGATGATTGAGTAAGGGCTCATGATTAATGGAAATGTTTCATACCTTCCAAAGAAAGAAACTTTGCAGAGACATTGAGGAGGTATGGATTATAAAATGATCTAAAACTAATTCCAATATGTATATATCAATTTCTAGTTAAGAACACATACCCGTATTCATTGTTTTAGTTTTTGAAAAGGTATAAACATAAAAACTACAAAATATCTAATTGATATCTTTAATTTCTAATTTTGGTTGTCTAGATAAACCAAAAAACCTCAAATACATGTGTGTATCCCATTTGCATTCCGCCCTAGTCTAAGAATGGATTTACCCACTACCTCAAGTTGCTTCTCTAGGGTAGAAGTGGTAGTGGACAAATGTGGTAGTAGTTATACTATATCTAGTAGGAATGATGGGGTTGGGGGGGGGGTAAAGTTGGACATGGGTAGAGGAGGTGATGGCTGGTCTGATGGTTGTCCCTCCCTTTCTACATACCACACTCCTCTATAGGAGGCATGATAGGAAGAGGGACATATAACCCCACAAAATGGTGGTTCTAAAGACCCCCCCCCAAACTACTTGATAGTCTTAGGGTTAGAGAAAATATACTCCATGTTTATTGCCTGAAGTGATTTTCTAGAATAATTTTGTATGAATTCATATGACATGATGAATAAATGTTTAGAACATTTAGAATGCGGATTCATTCACAATAATATTAGATTTAGTAATTACATATATTCATAATGTCAGAAGTAGTAACCTTCAAACAAAAATGTTGGATGTAGTATAAGTTAAAAAGTGATTGCATTGGATAACACTTTGAATATTAAACTAAATTATATGACATGTAGATGAGAAAATGAAAATTTTGAACCATGTATAGAGTCCATACTATATAAGCAAGGTTGTGGAGGCTACAATTTATCTATTTTTATATTGATCGAAACTACAGAGTAGTTCTTGTACTCTACTATGTAGGAAAGAGTGTGGGAGGCATTGCATGCAATCTTCAATATATTTTCATTTACAAATTAGTCTTTATTCAAATAAGGTGGTCATGCAAGAGATAAAAGGGTTTGGATGCAATTACTTTGTTTAGTTTTCAAAATTATAAATTGATCATAGTGTAATCTAATAAGTTATATGAATTGTTGTAAGGGAGGAATTACAGATTGCAATTTGTATTACTATGTATGAAACATACTGATAATGGTTCCATGCTATTTTTATCTATTTCCTTTAACTATTAGTTGGGAATTGTGGAATTTAATTACGTTGTACGTACCACCAAAATGAAGTATGACACCTACTTATCTCCACTCTCACACCACATTTTGGAAATTTCTAAAGTTGGGAGTTTAACATAACTAAGATTAAAGGAGGTGGAGAACCTGGGCACTCCAATGTAAAACTTGGAAGGATTCACATGGTGACACAAGGAAGTGATATTATTACTTTAGTCTCTTGCTTCTATTTTTAGTGATATTCTTCTTCTTCCTCCTATTATGTCTTATATGACATTGTTGAAACCAATTCAACTTGTGTCTTTTCTTTCCATCCTACCTTACTCATAAACGCAACTTCTAATAGCCTCAAATTTTATATGTCATTTTTTGCCTGGATAAGGTGATGCAACATTATGTTTATGATCTTTAAAGTAATATAATATTCCCAACCTGATGCATTACACATGTATGCCTACTTTATTTAAAACGTAGTTGATGGCATTTTGAGAATCATTATTATATGTACACCAAATTTCTCATAAATTATCTCTAGGTTTAATTTGGAATAGATATAACTACAATGAACAACATTTGAGGACAATTTCTCCCATAGCTGGACTGACATGTCAAACAACTAGTTTGACAATCCATACCTATAGGGAGCTCATATTTTATCTATCATAAATTGTACTCTTAAGAAAAAATACTTAAACCTAAGCCCAATCAAGAGGTCATATACTAAATTAAAAAAATGAATAAATGTTTCCATTTTAAGGAAACTTCATAATTACTCACCATATTAAATACCACATATTGACTCATGAAGTCTACCATCCCAATCATAAAATCATTACTTCTTAATTTCATTGAACTAAATAATTTTTTATTATATACACAAGTTTGATTACATCAGATGATATGTATTGAAAAACAAACTAACTAAACGTATAACCACACCCAATAAATAAAGAGTATAGGGTCAAATATAACCTTAGTTACTACTATTTATGTCTTAATTATAACAACTACTCCACCGGATGATGATATGTGTCATTTCACCAAAAAATAGGGTCTTAATCTCTAGCCTAGAGTTTAACCTTCCTAGTATAGAAAGGATCGATCCACAAACAATGTTACTAAGATTGAAATCCCAACCCAAATCACTTTTGAACAAGATTGCAAGAAAGTAAAGATCTAGAGTTTGATGGTTTCTTATAATAAGAATAGAGAAGTAAATTGCAATGGAACAAAAGTTACACTAAAAACAATTAAGATAAGAATTATTATAAAAACAATAAAGAGAAAATTATCTATAAGCAAGATTAAATTGCAGGAAGTAAAGAAAGCAGTTTGAAACAAGCAATTGAAGAAACGAGGTTGATTGAATGGGAAAAGATATCGAGGCTATGGGTTTTACCATCACAACTGGCATGAAACAAGACCAAGTGGAATTCATATGACAAAATTAGTTAGAATGAAGTATGAAAAGTTATTCATAAATGCGTTCGCAAAAGTCAAACTCCTCGTGGACCCATTGGTCCTGGCACCCACAAATCCCATCCCAAATATCCTAACAAGTTTCCTTCCGAGGTCTCATCCAGATCCTTGTGTATTTGGTTGGTTGTTTCGAAGTATGGATTCCACGGTCACATCTCTAAAACTATCATTCGATAGAATTGAGAGGTAACTAAAAGACATTTAACTAAGAAAATCATGTAAAGTGTCGATCTATATTAAACCATGACCATCGGTTTACTCCCCACACCTCGATATGAGGAACTACTCACGATCCATTAAAGGGAAAAGGAGAACAGAGGAAGAAAGAAAGCAAGGCATAGACTAGAATAAGAAGAATCCCAAGGGGACCTTTTCTAGCGACAATTTAGTGGCTATATCACTTAGTTCCTCATTCTCAAAGAAGAACAAGAATCAAAAGAATGAGAATTTGATATCTAAGAAGAAAACTAATATTTATTGAAGAACTAGAAGATTACACATGCAAAAATTGAAGTAACGAGTGCTGAAATAAAATAACAGTACAAAAAGTTGGATGTGTAATGAAACACAAAATGATAGAAGAAGGGATTATAAGATTGTGATGCCCCAATGCACCACAAATGATATTATTCAAAACTACACATGGAAAACATCAATAAACATGCAGATTACCAAAAAACACAAAAAATTAATCTGATTGCACAAAGGACCTCAAACTAAAGACCTTCACATATAAGTCCTCAACAGGGCACATGTATCACATAACATAAACCACGATGCTTACATCATCACTGTGCATCATCATTCTTGTCATCAACCTGTTATACGAGGAAACTATTCCATATATATACATATATACATCCCATAACTTACATACTTGGCTCACAAGCCCAAATACTGTGTAACGATATCGTATCCATAAAACACCGAGAAATTCCTCAAGGACCTGAGTGTACAGGGACGACTCTAGGACTCTAACACCAAAAGACTAGCTGCACATCCAACCTTATTAGTTACTGCTCTTACTACTACTCTTCCTTGGATGTACGATCTCTACCTCTTCATGCAAAACCACTTAAAAGATGTGGAAAACCCATAGGGTGAGACAGAATGTCCCATCGAGAGATATAACTCTCCGCCAATGTCTATTAAAGCATAGATACTAAGAATATAGATAAATGTACTTAGCAGGATGAGGAAATTCAACTAAACAATATGTAATCAACAAATACAATAGATTAAGCAAAACTAGGCAGCTACCACTGAGCAATAGAATAATTAATATTCTAAGAAGGAATATGAATAACACATATAATGATTGACTTCTCTTATCCCCTTATAATTCAAGAAATTAGTACAAAGATAAGACAAAGACTCAACTAATTTTATTCACATTTGACCCTATACAAAACACTATATGGCTATATTATGTCTTCTATTATTGCTCCAAGGATTTGAGTCGTACCACCCAAATACAACCGAACACTGCTAAGTCGAAATCAGTGCCATACAAGGTCAATGGAAGAACCGAAATCCATGACCTCCCCAACATCTCTTGGTCAGCACAAGAGGAAATACCATAGAGACATATCAGCCAACTGCAATGATGACATATAGTCAAGCTGAAGTATTGGCTCACATATGGCCATCCAAATATATATAACACCTAGTCCACCCTAGTATAGGTAATGACATTAGAAGAACATACTCATGCATGACCATTCTAAAGAGAAAGATTAGCTCACGCATGGCCATCCATATCACAAGAGAGCAACTCACGCATGGCCATCTCACATCACCTGTAATTGTGGATGCAAGGAAATTCTTGACTTGCACCCCCACATATTAAAAAATACACACTCCGAGTAATAATCGTTTCACCAATCCAGTAATTAAAGTTGAATCTGGATAGGATATGTGGCAAATGGCACCTATATGATTGGGGTTCTACTTGATTAATCAAGCCACTTGGGTATCTTTTAACATCAATCAAGTTACAACGTACAAAGCCAAAACAAGCTCTACAAAGATAAGGACATAATATGACTCCAAAGGATATAAAATGCATAAGGTGTGAACTAGTCACATCATCACCACATTATACTTGTAACACCGCCATTCACAAGGTCATCACCAATATCACATCCCTGTGGGATATCAATCCCTCAATCATATCACTAGGGGACCACACTTCACACTAGACATCAAGCATCACCAGGTCAAAGGACCCATCACATCAGTATGATCTCATCGTGTCTCGTCAAGGCTCATAGCCATTACCCTATGTCATATAATCACCACCATATCATACACAACTATGATGTTCAAGTTCATGTCACCTGTAAGGTTAGGGGCTTATAAATAGGAGAGAGAAAACATCATAAGATAAAAACCACTTCAAGAAAGAGAAGCAAACACATCACTTGTCCTGGAATTAAGATTAGGGTTGCATATCTTAGATCAATCACCAAACACTAATTTTATCATCTCCCACTTTCTTAGAGAATGTTAGGATTAGCACATCATTAAGAAAATGTGATTAGGGCATTATGTCAAGGGAACTAAGTGTCAATGTCATGTAAAAGTGTACGTGTATTGTTTCATTATGTATACATGTGTTACGAAAAACCGTCACATGTATGTCTCGACTACACACAACACTAGAGTCATGACCACGACACTCCAGCTAGGTCACAACCAAGACACACCATCCAGGTCATGACCATGCCATCCATGGTCGCTACTGAGACGCACCACCAAAAGCATGTCCCGACCCATGCACAAAACATGTCTTGGCTGTTAACATAAGAAGGCGTGCGGCCATTCTCAGACAGGCTTTGCATCCAGAACCAAACTAGGCGTCTCGACCAACACCAAGGGAAACATCTGTATTGTGACACAACCATGTTTCAACCGTCCATTACAACACATGTCACGACCCATCAAACATGGGCACGTACATGTTCAAAAAAGAAGCAAAGTCACGACTAAACCAACAACAATGTCACGAGACAAACCACAACACAATGTCATGACCAAAACTACAACACAACATCATAAACGCAACTAAAAGTATGTGTCTTGACCCAAGAACAAACAAGGGTGTATGTCTTGACCCAACACACCAAGAGGACACATGTCGCAACCCAAAACATCAAGGGCACATATGTCTCGACTGTAACAAAGGTCAAATAGCAAGAAACCAAACATCACTAAGATAAAAAAACTCATGAGTTCAAGATCATCAAACCCTATAACAAGCTCTATGAAGATCATCAATTAAAACCACTTAGGAGAGAGAAAGTAGAACCACAACACATGGGTGAAAACATCCAAATCTCTAAGGAAAACATGATGGACGAACTTAAGACATGGTGAAAAAACCAAAGCTCAAAATCCATGAAAGATAATCCTCTCAAAATCACTTAGAAAATGTGCACATAGAAATTAGGGTTTAATAAAGAGAGTCACTTTCATGAGAAAACTAATTTCATGACAAAACCAAAGCTCTTGATGAACCTCCTGTAGGATCCTACCATACCCAAAAAGCTACGTACTTCTGTCGGTGTCTTTGGTTTTTTTCACTCCAACACAGATTCAACCTTCTTGTGGTCCACACGAATAACCTCAGCAGATATCATGTATCCTAGGAAATACACTTCCTTCAACCAAAACTATGCATCTTGACCCAAGAACAAACAAGGATGTATGCCTCAACCCAATACACCAAGAGGACACATGTCTCGACCCAAAACATCAAGGGCACATATGTCTCACTGTAACAAAGGTCAAACAACAAGAAACCAAATGTCACTAAGATAAAAAAAAATTCATGAAGTCAAGATCATCAAACCCTAGAACAAGCTCTATGAAGATCATCAAGCAAAACCACTTAGGAGAGAGAGACAAACCAAAAAACATGGGAGAAAACATCCAAAGCTCCAAGAAATTCATGATGGACGAACTTTAGATATGGTGACAAAACCAAATCTCAAAATGAATGCAAGATCATCCTCTAAAAACCACTTAGAAAACATGCACATAGAAATTAGGGTTTAAGAAAGAGAGTCATTTTTATGAGAAAACTGCAAAGTCATAAACCCTAATTTCATAGGATCATCGTCTATCATCTTAACATCAATTTTAGACATGGAAACAAGAACATGCAAGAATAAAAGTAGGATGCTAGTAATAGAAGAAGGTGGAGTGTTATATAACCTGCCTTATTTGAAGAGAAACCAAGCTCCAAGCTCAAGCTCCAAAGAGAAGGAAAAAGCTCCAAACAAGATCCCCACTTCGGCCACAAGGTCACCTATAAAAAGAATACACCTTATCCAAAATATAGCTCAAGAAAAGGGAAAGAATGACCCTAGGAAGAACCAAAGAAGGAGGTAGGGAAGAGAATAAAACATCCTTCCACTAGTTACCACCATGGTAAAACCACACTCTATGACCTTTCTGAGGAGGGGTTTCTCTCAAGGTGACCACCAGGGTAGAACCCTAGTCTACGACCAAGAAAAGGGGAAGAAGAAGATAGGGGTTCCAAAGAAAAATGTGATCAAGATGGTAAAACTACTTACCAAGGAAAGAAACCACCACAAGGAAGAAGATCAAGCTTCCAGGCACCACATGCAAGGTCGATCCACCTCCAAAACACTAAGAAAAACACCTTCCTTGCTCCACCAAGCCTCAAGAATGAGAACAAGAGAAAGGAGAAGAAGGATGGCCAAAAAAATATCACTTGCATGAAGGAGGAAGGCGTTATATACCCAAAGGAGGAGGGAAGTAAGGTATAAATGATGTGTCAACACCTAAAGGCACTAGAAGGATACTTGTCCACCCAAGAAACCTACATGCAACCACTTAAACCTTGCATACATGAGATGGTGATACAACCTATGTTGGATCTTGACCTCTTGGGGTCCCCAAAACATGTTTTCGGTCGAGACACTTCAAAGGAGGTAGAAACAACACCAAAGCACATGTCTAGGTCGACACAAAAAGGATCATCACCACTCAAGGTCAAAAAACAACACACAAGGACAACTGTCTCCACCCAAGTCCAACGTTGTCGAGAAAAATCACACCCATGAAAAGTGTATCGATCGAGACACACCCCAAGCACCCACAAAGTCTAAGACAAGGTTCGAGTCATACCAACAAAGCACACATGGGTCAAAACCAAGAAAACCCTAGAAACCCTAATCACCTCTAGTGATGCCACCACTCAACCAAGGCCCAACCAAGGCGCTGGCGTGGAATATTATCGCACTAAAAAACTCACTCGGGGTTGAGATCCCCAAGCTTTTACCAAAAACTTGTGCAATAATACCACCCGCAAGAGGACGGGTCTTATCACAATATAGTTGAGGATCGAATCCCAAGAGACAATGTTTTTAAGAATCGTCGTTAGTCAAATCTAGCTCAAGTAATACTAATATTTAGAACCAAGGGTTGATTTAAGGTTAATTAAACTAAGTACAGGAAGGTAAAGAGCAGAATTAAAGTGGATCTAGATTAATGATATGGAATCACTGGGATGGTCTCGGGTTTCACCACCACTACACATGCAAACTCATCCAAGAATCAAACATCCAGGCAAGACATAACCATCCAAATGGAGCTACTGCAAAACCCCCCACATGGGATTTAGGTTTGCGTAAGCATCACCTTAGGTATTAGATGTCTCATCACCATCCAGATCACTCACCTATGGCTCCGAAGATACATAAATCTGAATGAAGTTGTAGGCCCCCTATACAGGCATTAGGCACACAGAAGTGTCACTGTGGTCTAGATGGCTCGTCCCCTTATAGATCATACACTTACGAATTCAAGGAATCCTACCAGAAGTTCTCATCAAGGAGTCAACCGTGCTAATCAACAAGTAAGAAGGTGATTAATCTACAAGCAAACATCGATGATTAACAAAGAAGATACAAAATCCAACTAAGGTTGTGGGCCCCCTATACAGGCGTTAGGTACACAGAAGCGTCACCGTGGGCTAGATGGCTCGTCCCCTCACGGATCATACACTTACGACCTCATGGAATCCCATTCTATTTCTAGTTTGGGAGTCAACCTCATTAACCAACATTCTACCCTATGTATAGAAGTTCTCACAACATAGGGAAAAACATGATGAAAGCAAGCAGGTAACCAAACTACAAACATTAACGATTAACAAAAAAATGGAAAGTTATATACATTGCCATGGAATGTTTAATAAGTGAACATGTTTGCATGGGCAATGGGGCTAGTCCCCGCACCCCAGTAAAAAGGAACTACTCGCTCATGATGCGAGAAACAAAAAGAACAAGAGAGAGGGAAGATTCCGCCATGAGCATGATGCAGAAGGAAGTCGTAGCTCGGTGAAGATGATGCGGTCCTCTACGTCGTGTCAGAGCAGATTTGGACGAGGAACGAGGGATGCCAAGATAGACAGGGTAGTCTTTCTCACTCCTCCTTCCTTCTCTTCTCGATCTCCCCAATCACAGCAGGAGCAGCAGGTGAAATGACGACAGTGTGGAAGATGGATTGAGATAGAACTTGCATTAGGGTAGCCTGTCGGCGTCCCAGATTTGATCCCACAAATGAGGACCCTGTTGGTCCTATTTATAGGCTCAGGTTTGGTTCTCACATTTTTTGTGTGAGTCCTCCTTATGGTTTGGTCCAAACGGTTTGGTGACTTTTGCCCAAACGATTTAGTATATTTAGACATCCAAACGGTCTTGTATATATGCCCATATGGTTTTGGAAGCCTTGACTCTAACGTTCTGCTTTGATCGGTCTTTAGATATTAGTGACCATACGGTCTTGCGCTGATGAGTCCAAGCGGTCTTGGACTGTGTCTTCACATGGTTTGGAAATCGATCACCGTCAAACAATCTGCTGCTATCGGTCTTCTTGCTCCAACCAGTTTGATGCCCTAACGGTTTTGGCTTCCATGCCCAAATGGTCTTTGGTGATCATTCAAACGGTCGTCACCTCCGATCAATCTTGAACTCCCAGCATTCCAAACAGTCTTCATGACTTCCGCTTGGCCCATCGGTCTTGATCATTTTTGGCAGCCCAAACGGTCTCGAGTCAGTGACCAAACGGTCTTGAGAACCCAACGCCGTCAAACGGTCTTGGTCGATCGATACTCATCCAAACGATCTTCCGTTCAACATGTCTTAAATATCTGCAGCGCAAATAGTTATGCTGTGGGGGCCATATGGTCTTAAAGACCGTATGCTGCACTCGATTTGGAAATCGTGTGGAGGGTAGAAGCAGATCGAGCGAGTTGCTATGCAGTGGTGCAGGTCGCGGCTGAGGACCTTGTTGTAGGTGCCGTATAGGGCTTGCGGTCGAGGCAGAGGGAAGAAGAAGGGAAGGTAGTAGGATCGAATGGAGCTGATGGTGGAGGCGGGTGATGCCGAACGCTGGTGCATTGACCTGTTGCATGAAGAGGTCGAGGCACTGTGGCTGGGCGACACTTAAGCGGGTTCTAGGGTTCACAGATCGGGTATAAGGAGGAAGAAGAAGGCGGAGGTGCATGTTGAGAGGAGGTCCAAACGGTCTTGAGTAGGTTTCCCAACCGGTCTTGAAGACTGATGGCATCAAATGGTCTTGGAGAAGAGTTATGTCCAAATAGTTTTGGGGTAGAGGTTGCCCATATAGTCTTGAGACCATATGGAAGGGAAAGAGTTCAAAACCGTATAGGCAATGGAGGGCAAAGACTGTGTGGTCGTATGGATGGGTGTCGTCGATCCGTGATCGTGTGGTGAAGGGAAAGCCCATGATTGAATGGAGTGAAACTGAATAGATCAGGACCATATGGAGGAAATGGCTAGGACCGATAGGTCGAAACTGCTTGGATGAAACTATATGGATGAGATCGTTTGATCAATATCATTTGGTCAAAACCCATTGGTCAAGACCAAGGATGAGTGAAGGTAGATCTATGGTTGAGAAAGGTGGGTCCCACTCATTAGGGTTTGATATGGATGATTGTTGAACCTCATAATGACTTGCATAAAATCAACATAAACTCAGTTAAAACCTTGACAATTGAACCAATTAAGCAATTTGCACATTTTGATATTTAGTAAATGAAATTGGGTGTATTGAATCAAAATGAGTCCAAGATGGCGATTGATTTTCATCATGAATATGCATTCATTAAAACACCCTGAACTTAAACGTTGTTCATCCTTGAGTAACACAAAATCTGAAACTGTCACCAAATGAATACTTTCTGATAATGTGATTGCCTCCTCTTCACATCACGATTGTTTATTTTCTACTTAGTGTGACTAAGCATCTCAACTTCCTGAGACCCCTGAACACATCTTACCATATCTTCATTCCTGAGTTTGTTTTCCAACATCACTTCTTCCTCACTTTTTCCAGCAACAAGCATGTAAAAGAGTTTCGTAAGAGTCCAGAGATACCCACAGAACAACAAGTGTGCATCTGATCTGACATTGGTATATTTCAGGGTAGTGGAGGCATTTATTGTGCCTTTAGGTAGAAGGGGGAGTGAAGGGTGGTATGGAAGGAATAAATAAATATCTCCTCTATTCGACTTGACATTTTTATTATATTATTTGCAATTTCATTTATTGCATTTTTTTGTGTGTGAATCTCTCCTCTATTCGACTCGAGCTTGCATTTTTTGTGTGCGCTTTGGCATCTTTGCTTGGTGGTACGCCCCTATTAATTTGAGAGGGGTATGGAAGAAGAGGATATAGAGGGGAGTAGTGTGCCACCCCGAACTTAGGGTTTGGCACTATTTTGGCTCTTTTTGTTTCTTTTTGATGGATGGAGGGGTACAAAGATGATAGAAGAAGTGTAGAAGAGAGTTCAGATCAGAATGCAATTTGATTTACAATTCAGTGCAATGAGTCATTCTCTTTATCACACTCTACTCAAATAATGACTTGATGAGGATCTGGCGGGGATTCCATGTTATTGTTCCACTAGTCAGTTAGGAAGCATGATGTGTTTGATCCCTATCAGTTTGACAGACACTTGCCATTTTTGCAGAAGGATCATGATGTTAGGATTCATAAGCTTCACGAGATGATTTCAATCAAAAGGCTAGTCTCAAAAAGTGGTCGTTTTGAGGATTTTCTTCAAATAAGGAGGGTATAATGATTCAAAATGCATAGATATTGAAACGAAAAGTGTCAAAACTTCATCCGGTATCTGTTCAAATTTCTTTTGAAAACTTTATTTTTTTTGAAAATTTTATTTGAAAATTTTGAATTTGAAAATTTTGGTCAAAAATACAATGATGAAATCTTAAGTCAGAAATAGATGGGTGAAGGTGGAAAGTAAAGTACGTACCACCCACCCTCCACCCCAAACTTAGAATTTTGCTCATCCCGAGCAAACTCTAAATCTGAGATGGAGGAGAAAAGTCATGTTGGTTAGACCACCAGATGTGGTTGCGTTCCAATCAGCGTGCATCCATCATCTGAAAATCTCAAAATGAAGATCAATCAGAACTCAAAATGGCATCTCACGATGTGATTTTTATTTTATGCAAACTTATTGAAAATTTAAAAACAAAATTAAGGAAAACTCTAAGTAAAAGTAAAAATGAATTTATTAATCGGGTTGCCTCCCGACAAGCACCTTTATTTTATGTCGATGGCTCGACTTGATTCTTTCAACTTTACGGTGGATCTGTTGGATTGGTAAGCTCCAACATTGCTTCAATGCCTATGTCAATTGAGGTGAAATATCTCTTCAAACATTGACCATTTTCCACAAATTTGCCTGACTTTTCACTCCATAAAGAGAAAACACCATGTGGGGAGATGCTCTTGACAATGTAGGGTCCAGACCAGCGAAAATGGAGTTTCCCTGGGAATAACTTCAATCTTGAGTTGAAAAATAGAACTTGGTCTCCTACTTGTATGCCCTTTCTTTTCATATGGCCATCGTGCCAAAGTTTTGTGCGTTCTTTGTAGATTGGTGCATTTTCATAAGATGATATTTAGAGTTCTTCCAGATCTCGGAGTTGCAGAATCTTGGCTTGGCCCACTTTCTTCATGTCAAAATTCAGTTGTTTAATTGTCCACCATGCTTTGTGTTCCAGTTCAACAGGAAGGTGGCAAGATTTTACAAATATTAATCAAAATGGTGTAGTTCCAAGGGGAGTCTTAAAAGCAGTTCGGTAGGCCCACAATGCGTCATTAATTTTCACTAACCAATCTTTTTTATTTTGGCCTACTGTCTTTCCAAAATAGCCTTGATTTGTCGGTTAGAAACCTCTACCTGTCCATTTGTTTGTGGGTAGTAGGGTGAGGCTACCTTATGAGTTACACCATATTTCCTCAGCAATGCTTCAAACCTTCTTTCAAGAAAATGAGAACCGCCGTCAGATATCATAGTGTGTGGGACACCGAATCAGGGGAAGATAACATCTTTGAACATCTTGATGAAAGGTTTGGAATTGCTAGTGACAGTCGGTATAGCCTCAACACATTTTGAGAGATAATCAACCATGACTAGGATGTAGGAAAATCCATAAGAAGATGGGAATAGACCCATATAGTCCACACCCCAAACATCAAATATCTCGATTTCTTGCCACAAATTTAGTGGCATCTCATCTCTCTTCATAATGTTACATGATATAACAAAGTTGTAAGAGTCTTTGGATATGGTTGGCCAAAAGAATCCACATTGCAAGACTTTTATCATAGTTTTCTTAGAACTCATATGGCCTCCAACTGGGCCTGAGTGGCATTGTTCTAAAATGAGTTTGGCTTCTTATTAAGCGATATAACGTCTGTAAAGACCATCAACATAGATCTTGAAGAGGTACGACTCATCCTAGTGATACTGCTTCACATCATGCATAAATTTCTTTAGTGCATTTCCGGTGCATTCAGGGTGGATGACACCATCGGCAAGGTAGTTCTCATAGTCCGAGTACCAAGGGGTAGCTTCTGAAATTTTCATTAGTTGGTCATCCGGAAGAGAATCGTTAATCAGGATCTTCTCGGTATCCAAAGTGTGGATGCGACTGAGGTGGTCTGCTACAACATTCTCTGTACCCTTTTATGATCTTATCTCTAGATAAAATTCTTCCAAGAGTATAATCCATCTAATTAGCATGGGTTTAGCATCTTTCGTTTCCAGGAGGTAATGGATAGCAGCATGGTCTGTGTAGACAATGACTTTTGAACCTATGAGGTAGGATATGAACTTGTTAAAGGCATATACAACTACAAGAAGTTCTTTCTCAGTAGTTGCATAATTCCTCTAAGCTTCATCAAGGGTCTTCGATGCGTAGTAGATCACGTAATGTTTCTTCTCTATACATTGCCCTAGAACAACACCCACAGGATAATCATTGGCACCACACATAATTTCAAATGGGTGATCCCAATTGGGAGCTCAAATGATTGGTGTTGTTGTAAGAGCATGATTTAGGTTGTTGAAACTTTTGACGCATTCTTCATCAAAGTGGAAATCAACATCCTTTAGTAATGAGTTGGTCATAGGCTTGGTTATCTTGGAGAAATCTTTGATAAATCTTCTGTAAAAACCTGCATGACCAAGGAACGCACGAGCCTCTCTTACATTGGTTGGGATAGAGAGTTTGGAGATCACTTCGATCTTGGCCTTGTCCACTTCAATTCCTCAGTTACTGACCCTATGGCCAAGGACAATGCCTTCTTTCACCATGAAGTGACATTTCTCCCAATTTAGCACAAGATGTGCTTGTTCACATTGTTTGAGGACTAGGGAGAGGTGCTTCAGGAATGAGTCATATGAATCCCCATACACAGAGAAATCATCCATGAAAATTTCCATAATGGTTTCAGTGAGTCCAGCAAATATAGCTGCCATACAACGTTGGAAAGTGGCAGAAGCATTACAAAGTCGAAATGGCATCCTTCTGAACGCAGATGTTCCAAATGGGCAAGTAAAGGTTGTTTTCTCTTGGTCATCTGGATGTATAGTAATTTGGTAGAATCCAGAAGAATCTTCGAGATAATAAAAATACTCTTGGTGAGCCAACCTTTCTAGGACTTGGTCAAGAAAAGGCATTGGGAAATGATCCTTTCGAGTTACCTTGTTCAACTTCCTATAATCAATACACATCCTCCTACCTATGATTGTTTGAGTGGGGATGAGTTCATTGTCCTCATTCTGTATCACCATAGTCCCACCTTTCTTCAGAACAATGTGTACATGACTTACCCATGGTGAATCAAAGATCGGATAGATAATTGTTGTCTTGAGAAACTTTATAACTTCAAGGAGGACAACTTCTTTCATATTCAGATTAATCTTCCTTTGGTGTTCAACAGTTGGCTTGTGATCTTCCATCATGGGGATTTTATGCATACACAGTGCTTGACTGACCCCAGTGAGATCACTCATCTTATGCCCTATTGCTTTTCTACTTTCTTTTAATTCTGTCAAGAGTTTATCTTCTTGTTCCACTGTTAGATCTGAATTTATAATGACTGGGCAGACCTTTAGTTCATCTAAAAACATATATTTCAATCCTTTGGGTAAGGGCTTCATTTCAGGAGCTTTTGGTTTCTCACACGAGTCTTCAGTAATATCCACAGCTTTGAGTACCTCAAATTTATCTTCAGGATCATCTTTGGCAGTGTTGAGTTGGAGATCACAATCTTTTATTTGTTCATTAATGGAATCATCAGCAGATAGGGTTGTTAGAGCCACTTCTAAAGGATCGTCTTGTTCATAATCCTCTTGCGTAAGTAGTGTCATCTGCTCTATGCACTCAATCAAGTAGACTTCTTCTTGCATACTTGGTCTTCACATACTTTCAAAAACTTTAAATTTGAGAGTTTCTTTGCCTAATCTGAGTAGCAGGGTTCCTGCTTCAACATCAATTAGGGCTCTTGCAGTGGCGAGGAATGGACATCCAAATATGAGAGGGTATCTATTATCTTCCTTTATATCCATGATGACAAAGTCACAAGGGACATAAGAATCTTTTCCAACCTTGACAGGGACATCCTGAATGGTTCCTAAGGGTAGAGTCACAGTGTTATATGCAAGTTGTATTGTCATAGTAGTCGGGAGTAGTTCAGCAAACCCTAGCCTTTTGCAAAGGCTAAGTGGCATGATGGAGATACTGGCACCAAGATCGGCCAATCCTTTCTTACATGATGAATCACTGATATGGCAAGAGATCCTAAAAGATCCTGGATCTTTATGCTTCTTGGGCATCTTACTCTGGATGATGTCTGAAGTAGTTGTTGCTAACTTGACTGTTTCATATTCTTTAGTTATATATTTCCTGGTGAGAAGGGACTTCAAGTACTTTGTCCATGCTGGTATCTCAGCCAGAGCATCTAAAAAAGGCATATCAACATGAAGCTTTTTCATGGCTTCCTTGAACTTGTTGAATTGAGTGTCAAGCTTGGTCTACCTCAAACGAGCTAGAAAAGGTATATGAGGCTTGTACACAGGAACAACTGGTTCTTGTATTTCTATTTCTGCAATAGTTGATTTCTCAGAACTTTACTTGTCTGTCTTATCAGTAGTTTTTGTTTCTTTTGGTTGAGACTCAGATGTGGTAGATTCTTGTTCAATGACGAAGTCACCTTCGTCTGTAATAACCACAGGTGCCATAACGGGAGAATCGAAATAATCTTTTCCTAACCTGGTTGTGACAACCTTCAGTTGTTCTGGGTGTTTAGGATTGTTCTCGGGTTGGCCAATAAAGGCTCTAGTAGGTGGCTTCATGCTAGCTGCAAGTTGAGCTAGTTGAGATTCAATAGCCTTCTGATGGGCTTGCTGGTTAGCTATCATAGTCTGCTGTGACTGCAACATCTTCTCAATGGTTGTTAGTTTTTCATCTGGAGAGATGGGACCGACTTGTTGTCCTTGTTGTTGATAAGGAACTTGGTTAAGATTCTGGAACTGAGGGTTGTTCTGGTACTGGTTGTAGTTCCTATTCTGAAAGTTTCCCCTAAAGTTCCCTTGATTTCCAAAGTTTTGTTGTTGGTTATAATGAAATCCTGGAAAGCCTCTTTGTTGATTAGTTGAACCAAGTTGTCGCGAGTTATCCGCTCCTGAAGGATTTCTATATTGAAAACCTGGATGGTTCCTATTTTGATTCAGATTATATCCTTGACCAGGAATGGTGTTCACAACATTAAGATTTTCCATTTGACTATTATCTCCTTGTCCACATGTGTTGCTTAGAACAACATCATAGAGAACATTGCATGCTAAAGTGGAATGATCGGTACCTTTACATGATTCACATAACAATGAAGCTGACTTGATCTGTTCTTGTTGTTGAGGGGGTGAACGTCCTCTTCCAAATGCAGCAAGGGATGATTCGATATGGTCTTGCTTGGCGACAAGAAGTTTGAGGGTTTTGGTGATAGACTTGTATTATGGAATAACTTCAGCCATAGCTACCTCCAACACGCCTTTACCTACAGATCTACCCCAATTAGCTTGATTTTTAGCTCCAAGGGTGACAACTTTCCATGCGCTATCATAACTTTGACGCATGAAGTTTCCTCTAGACGAGGAGTCTAAAAATCTCTTGATATCATCATCCACACCCCTATAGAAGATCTCGATAAGATGATTCTTAGAAATGTCGTGGTGTGGACAGTTACATAGAAGCTCTTTGTACCTTTCCCATGCTTCAACAAGGGTTTCTCTAGGGGCTTGAGTGAACATTTTTATTCGACTTCTAATTTCATAGGTGAGAGAAGGAGGGTAAATTTTTTCCAGAAAAATATTTTGAAGTTGTTCCCAGGTAGTGATGGGTTCACATTGTAAGGAGTTGTACCAACTTATAGCTCTATCAGCAAGGGAATACTTAAAGCGACGTAGTCGAATGGCATCGTCTGTGACTCCATTTTGTTTTGTCATAACACATAGACCGATGAACCTTAAAAGATGTTCTTGGCTATCTTCTCGTTATTTACCATAGAATGGGCTGTTTTGAAGCAAGGTAATCCAATGCGCTCGTATCTCGAAATTTGGAGCATGGATGGGAGGAGGTTGAACTGGGTGATGAACGTCGGTAGCTTTAGGGATTGAGAACTCCCTAATATCCTTTTACAGTTCGACTGCTTGCGCTGTTAGGATTTCTTCTTGAAATACATCTTTGGCTTCTTGCATGAGCATTTCTCTCTGTGCATTGATGGCTTGAGCCACCCTTCAAGCTATTTCCTCCTCTTGAGCCATCCTTGCTAGGTTCTCTCTATTTTGATGATGAAAGGTTCTGTCTATTTCATGATCAAAGCTGGCAGCGAGTCCATGACTGTTCAAATGGTGCATACACCAGTCTTGGGGGTACTTGAAATGAAAAGATATAAAGTAAGATTGATGGAGTAGAGTGAAATTCAAGTAGATGATCGATTGTATCAAAAGAAAAACAAAAATCCTAGATTAACCTTAAAAGAACTAGATTTGACTAACTAATTCTGTTGTTCTCGACAACGGCGCCAGAATTTGATGTGGAATATTATCACACTAACAAACTCACTCGGGTTTGAGATCCCCGAGCTTTTACCGAAACCTTGTGCAATAATACCACCCGCAAGCGGACAAGTCTTATCGTAGTATATTTGAGGATCAAATCCCAAGAAACAATGTTTTTAAGAATCGTCATTAGTCGAATCTAGCTCAAGTAAGACTAATATTTAGAACCAAGGGTTTATTTGAGGTTAATTAAACTAAGTGCGGGAAAGTAAAGAGCAGAATTAAAGTGGATCTAGGATGGAGGGAAATAAGGCGTAGAGATCACTAGGGGGGTGGTAGTTTGAAATATGTCTAACTGAATGAAATCTTGACGATGCCTAGAAACTTATAGAAGTGAGCTTCATAATACACCCGATGGATTTGGTGGTCCTAGAATCTCAAAGGGCCTTTTTTGTTGCTTAAAATGATGTTGCTTGTCACCTCTAAGTCCCTCTAGTAGGATCCACATATCTTCCTTCATCATTGGAGGAAGTGTTGATGATGTGTAAGGATGGGGTATTTGATAATGTCATTTGTTGTATTTAGGATTAATACCTACCCAAATACCCGAGGTGGGTCATATTTTTTGAAAGGGAAGGTGGAAAAAGATGAATCGACTATGTGTAGCATCAGTAGTGGTAGATTGTGTGAAGGTCCTGACTTGTGTTTCTTTTCATGACCTGTATCTACATGTAACAAACATGGTGCTGACATCAAAGGAATTGTCTTATCATCTTGGTGCATCTTTGTATGTGGATGTCTGTTCTCTTCATCTAACACTTCATCGATATGAAGATGGAGGCATCTATGCCTTTTACTATGCTAAATGGAAGATCTAATTCATTCATATAACATGTGTCCAACTTAATGGGCTCAAAAGGAGTCACCTCACAATATAATGGTGTCATGTAAGGTTCTTACATAGGTGGAATCACCTCTTCAAGTTCAACTAGGTGTGGAACAAGCAGTAGTTAAGGTGGAACATAGTGCTCTTGATGAGGAAGCCTTTTAAAAGAATATATCAGTGCAACCAAGGGAGTGATGGTACATTGGCCACAATAGGCTCAATAAAGCTTGGATGATTATTGTAAACATCTGAATCTGAGCATGTAGCCGAGAAGGGTGGTGGAGCTTTTGGTTGTTAGGACGTTCTTAGAGACCACAAGTCTTTAATCTTTTTGTTGAAAGACTCTTGATTTGTGAATTTATCCACATAGGCCCCAATCCATCCATTTCCTAACTTATATGGATAGTCAGGGCTCCATACCACTGCTACCCTAAATATATGAAGTTATTCATTTGCGACAGTCTTAGTTTCTTTAGAACAACTATCCATCTTCTGATCAAGGTTGTATGACATCTCTACTACTTCACATTATACTTCTTCTAAGGGTGGCAGTTCATTATCCAGAAAGGGTTCAAAGGAAGCAGATTGGTCATTAGCAACAACTAGATTAACATCCACAATGGGAGTGATTGGTGGAGATTTAGGTACTAGAGTTGGTTCTACTAGATTGAAGATGATATAATCATCTTCATCATCATCAATTAACATCATTCTTGTCTTTTTAAATCGAATTGGCTTGTTCTCTAGGAGTAAATTATTAAAACCATGCAGGAAGCCCTGATGACCTATAACCTTGAGGAGCACCTATGTGACACAACAATTTTCCTCATCCCTAAAGGCTCAAAGCCAGAGCTCAGAAGCCAGTTCTGCCCATTTCCCTTAACAAAACCATCCTGAAGTTATGCTCTAAGGTGGTTGTTGAAAGTCTTAAGGAATGGTAACTGTGGTGGATTAGTCCTACCCAAACGCCTTTGTTGTTCCTGAATGAAACATAACTAACAATATAGCAGTTGTGTAGGAGTTAATGCACTTGATCAGAAAAAAGAACTCTACCAAGATGATGGCAATAACGATAGACCTTACAAAGGCTTATGACAACATGTCCTGGAGCTTTATTAAGGATAGTTTAAAGAATATGGGCATACCTGATAATTTGCAAGGTTCCATTATGAAATACGTCACAAAAGGCATGTCTACTAATTCTGTAAATGGTCAAGTATCTCCCCTTGGAATCTACATGGGGTCTAAGATAGGGAAATCCTTTGAGCCCTAATATCTTTGTGTTATGCATGGAGTGCCACAGTCAATCAATCTAAGACCTTGTAAACAAGAAGAAATGCCATCCTATGCAACTTGGCAGGAAATGTCCACACATAACACAGTTATGCTTTGCGGATGACATAATCCTCTATGCTAAATCTAACAAATTGAACATGCATACTATCATGAAATGATTTAAAGACTTTGAATTAGCATTAGGCCCGACAATATTGATTGAGAAAACTAGAGTATTTTTCTCTAGAAGTGTCAGCATCCAGGAGGTAGAGAGGATATGCAATTTCAATGGCTTGTAGAGGACCCATGACCTTGAAAAATATGTGGGAGTCCTAATCCTTCCTTCTAGGGTGAACAAGTGAACCTAGAACGAAATCCTAGAGTGGGTGTTGAGTAAAATCAACTCCTAGGCTATAAGGAGCCAATCCATGGTCAACAGAGTGTGCTTGGCAAAAAGCACTATGTCAACAATTCCTACCTATATCATGCAAATGGGCATGCTTCCTCTTAAACTGTGTGATAGAATAGATGGAGAAATCATGAGGTTTGTATGGAGTGGTGGATGAAGCAAAAGGACATGTCACTTAATTTCTTGGAACAAATTACTCGTAGGAAAATAAATGATGGCCTTAGCCTCAAATCCATGCCAGAGTGGAATCAAGCCTTACTCATGAAACATAGTTAGGTCATCTACAATAGATGTAAGGCCACTTCGTGTGAGGCTATGTCAAGAAAAGTGATTGATTAAGAGATATATACTAATCCCAATTTGTTAAAATTGGCTGGAACAATGCTACAAATAAAAGCTTTGTGGAGACGAATACATATCTAAGTCCACTAAGTGGGGAAAGCATAAATGTTTGGCATGATAGTTGGATACCAAGCAGAGTTGTTCTGAGAGAATTCACCTTACATCCTATCATTGTAGACTTGGAGGACTTGAAAGTCAGCAACCTAGTCAATCTAGAGGGGCGATGTGACCTTAATTTCCTGAAACACTCATTCCCAATCGTCATAACTAACCTACCATCGTGTAAGGCGTGGGTCCTAGAGAGGATCCACTGCCTACTAAAAATTTGAAGAATAGAACCTCCAGTCCAAACACACCTAAAAGGTATCTTGGAGTGGGTGTAAATTTTCAAATCTTAATTAATGATAATCAAAACAACCAAAGTGTAGCAGTAGAATGAAAATAAATACTATATTCAATTCTTATCAAAAGATTAAAAAAGTACATCATAATCTCCCATAAAAGTGTTTTCATGTAAGATACACGATATGGATCTAAGTAGAGGGAAATCTAGACTATAACAAATTATCTCCAAGCTTTAACTCCTTAAGCTAAATCCAAGTCTTCATGCCATATCATCCAAGTCCTTCACCTAGGGTTGGAAGCATACCCCAACAAGAAGAGAAAAAATAGAAGACATCAACAAAGGCTGGTATTTGCATACAAAAAAGAAAATTGAGCAACATAGGAAAATAAAGGATATCAAAGTAATGAAGGCTTTCCACAAAAAAAGAATAGGACTAATCCATCAATCATAAAAGAATACAAATTTCAAAAACTGATAGCCAAGAAATTACTTGCCATGAATAAACAATAAAATTGTTCCACATAAGCACATATCATGAAAGTAGGGCACATAACCCATCATCAACCTGAATGCATGTGAGATAAACATAGTACTAGAACAATATAAATAAAAAAGGCGGCCAAGCCTCATAAACTTGAAACCTGATAGAGATTGGCACATAACCAAAATCCCCAATGTAAAATGTGTGGGACAAACCTCATAAATTTGAAACCTGGGTACGTGGCACATAACATCCATACCAAAAATATAATAAGGGCACATAACCCAAAACTAATGTAATTACACTATTTTAGGGATACTGAGTCACATAACATGCTTATTAGAGAGGCAAGTAAAAAGTATAGTCAAATTTACAAATTAGTCACCACAAAAATGACCAACATATACCTCCACATCACATATCATTATATAGAATTTCATTATGAACAAAGCATAAGAAAATACCAAGAGGGTGTCCAAATATGATAACAAGATCAGTAACAATATAAGGTACTTCACATGAAGCATATTTTCTAAAAGAACAAGATAGTGTATATGCTAATGTACATTGGACCAAGAGAAAGAAGAAAGTTGGTTAATTGCTCAAAAGGAATAATAGGGGATGCAAACCTACCTCACTTCAGAGTCTATAAAAGTTCAAGTTAGATCTAGATCCATGTCTAGGTCTCCAGGAACATATTAATGATGTATGTGAAATTAGGGTTAGATTTACATTTATTTCACAAACCCTAAAAATCACCCTCTTTAGAATTTTTGAATTAGGTTATCAAAACCACGTCATATTTCATATTATATTTTTTTGATTTCAAAACATATTTTATTTTATTTTTCTAACTTATAAATCATTAGTTATAAATTTTACAAACTATAACCAATTAGGAAAAGTCATCAAAATTCATATATTAATTAATTTGGAATTAGGAAATAAGACCAATATAAATTTGTAGAGAATATTTTTCTGAATCCAATGACTATTTATTTGTAATTTTTAGATAAATAGAGAATTAGTTATGGATTTTACGAAACTGGCCAATGGGGAAAAAATCCTTGTCAACAAAGAAAACCCAATTAGCGGTCAAACTTGCTGAGTTGATCCAACCACACCCGACCAAGTTACCTGAGACCTAGGTCGTATGGAGCTTACACATCAGCATAAAATAGGGGTGTGAAAAGACCAAATTTCCCCTGAAGGAAAAATGAACAACAAACAGAAAAATGAGGGCACCACTGACATATAAAAGCCTAGCTTCTTCTAACCCGATCTCATGAAGAACCCCCACAATAGTCAGCTAAGGACATGGAGCAGATGCAAACAATCCAATGAAGCATCACCCCCCAGAGAGCATAAACACCATGCTCGACTTCACAAAGTCGACACGAAGCCAAACCTCAAAAACCTACAAGATAAGGGTAGTATTACATAACCTGTAGCTTTGGGATCTCAAACCAAAAGAAAGGAGACCAAGATGGGGTTATGCAATTACCTCTAGCTTAGGGAAAAACTGAAGTCTAGTAAAGCTTTAGTCAATCAAAATGAACCCCTTGGAGGTACTTTTGAGTTTGAAGTAGATCTGGGTCATCTGTACATCAAGGTGCCGACAAGCGAAGGCCCTAGAGTTGGGGAGGCCAACTCGTCAAATTATAGGGGAAAACCAACTTAGGAAAAGCTTCTTGGATTTCAAATGATGGTGGGGATGATATTAATTGGTGTATAGTTTCTAGTAGAAAAAACATTGTGAAAAGAGTTTGGAGGAAGAAGACACATCCCTCGGTGGCTTCACATGCATCTTCGGTTCCAATTGGAAAAGGAGGAAAGTCTAGCAAGACAATAGCTTGGATTCGGAATGGTTATCAAGGCTTATGACGCCAAGGTTAAGGGTGTGAAATATCATGGTGTTATGAGAGGAGAACCATGATTGAGGGGTTTCTTATATAGTGATCCTTAGGGATAATGTGAGGGATCGATGGAAAGAGGGAACACTCCCAAAGACAATGGAGAAAATATCTCAAAGAAATATGGTGTGTAGACAGAGAAATAAAAAAAAATGGATTCAACGTGTAATATGCAACAAGTTTCCAAAATGAGCACAAGGTAGATGACGAGATGCAACTCGTCAATTTGAAATATAATAGCTAACAAAGATTTCAGAAAAACCCAAACCAGTGTGACAATTGAACACATTCGATGCTTTAGGAAATCTAAAAAATATCAAGCATTAAATTAAAGTTTAATTAAAGTTCTTTTTAAATAAAATTGAGGCCTCAAACATTATTTGATTGATATGAAATTTTAACCCTAGATTAGTTAGGACTTGAGATTTTGATTTTGTGTTGGATTTTAAATTTTGGAGACTCCAAGTATTTTATTTAAATCTTTTAAAGTAAACCATATTTTCTCTTTCCTCTTGATTTTGAGACATCTAGAAACTGCCAACTAAAGTGAAACTTTACCCTTAAGCAACTTTAAGCATATGGAACATGAATTGTCCATTAATTTCATCCTTTGGAATTATTTTGCTCATTATTTAATATTTTACACTTTGTCTCTCCTAATCTACACATGAACATTAAAGATTATGCAAATCACATGAAAATTCACCCAAAGTTTGTTTTTAATGTGTATAGTACAAATCCAAGATTAGTTGCCACTTCTAGAGGCATTAAATATTTTATTTCATATTTTGAAGGAAAATTACCTTTTTTCTAAATAAATTAGATGTGATTATTATTTTTCCAAATTTGTGAAACTTGGACTCCAAGCTAAAACATACCCAAAGAAAACGAATTTATTTGAATTATGTATCATTATTCTCAATTATGGACACCTAGTCCTTTTATGCACATTATTTTTATTAATCAACATTACCTCATGTGACACATCCTATGTATCCTTTATTTGTCTATCTGAAAGCATTAAGCCATATTTGTTTATATGTCTATATGTTAGGGTTTCAATTAAGCTACTAATGTATATATATTTATCCTTGTTTGGCTAAGCCCAAAGAACTAAGCTGACTATCTTCCAAGACATATGATCAGGGTCAAGAGGTTTGGTTTCAGTTCATTGCAACACTCCACCCCTTAAAAGGATTTCTTCCTTGAAATCTATTTATCCATATATCAACAACCTACTACTCTCCATCCCTTAAAAGGTTTTACCTATCAAGTCAAACTAAACAATATTTAGAGTTAAACACATCTCTTTTAGTTGTGAATATTTTAGAGATTTATGTTTCTCATGTTTTCAACTAACAAGCCAGAACCATATAGGGTTGAGTTTTAGGTCCCCGTGTCTCTAACCTAACAACCCTAAGACTCATTGTTAAACCAAAATGTCATAAGATATAAAGGGTAGGTCAACCTTTAGATAAAATTTATCTTCCTAGTCATCTTTCCAATATCATAACTGGGGTTTTAGGATCACTAATTCTAGGGATTCTCTATCAAGGCTTCATGACTCTCTTAATCATGACTCAGTTCAAGAAAATCTCGATAAAATCTAGAATACTTTCTTTTGTACATATAAAAGTATAATGTAAAATAATTTGTAGCAAAGAAATCCATTCAACATAAAACAAAATGAGCTAAAAATCAATGCGAGAAACCAAGTCACAATTTTTCCATAATAAGATCTCTTATCCTACCAATATCTCATCCTCATAACATGACTCTATCCTCAAGCCAATTCTTCATAACATCCAAAGATATATTACACCATTAACCTATATGGTAGGGTAAAATCAGCTAGATCCATATCATTAGGATATACTAAATATGGTTTTCATGTGTAACTCATATTATTCTAAATCATCTTTCCATCATATCGTGAGAAACATAGACCAATTCTAGGGTGAACATTTCACATAAAGGGCAACTATCTAAGGCAAGGGTTCTAATCAGGGAGACAAAATTGAAATAGTCAGATTCCGACTACCATGGGTTCTGATACCATGTTCTAAGGAGTGGGACCCAAAGGGGATCGACTCCCTACTCAAAATTTGAAGAATAGAAACACCAGTCCAAACACATCCAAAAGGTATCTTAGAGTGGGTGTAAAATTTTCAATAATTAATGGTAATCAAAACAACTAAAGTGTAGCACCAAAATGAAAATAAAGACTATATTCAATTCTTATTAAAAGATTACAAAAGTACATCATAATCTCCCACAAAAGGGTTTGCATGTAAGATACACCATATGGATCTAAGTAGAGGGAAATATAGACCATAACAAGTTGTCTCTAAGCTTTAACTCCTTAAGCTAAATCCAAGTCTTCATGCCACATCATCAAAGTCCTTCACCAAGGGTTGTAAGCATACCCCAATAAGAAGAGAAAAATAGAAGACATCAGCAAAGGTTGGTATGTGCATAATAAAAAGGACATTGATAAACATAGGAAAATAAAGGATATAAAAGTAATGAAGGCTTCCCACAGAAAAAAATAAAAGGACTACCCAATTGGGCATAAAAGAATATAAATTTCAAAAATTGAAACCAAGAAATTACTTGCCATGAATAAATAATAAAAGTGTTCCACATAAAAACATATCATGAAAGTAGGGCACATAAACCATCATCAAACTGCATGCATATGAGATAAATATAGCACTATAACATTATAAATAACAAAGGTGGTCAAGCCTCATAAACTTGAAACCTAATAGAGATTGGCACATAACCAAACTCCCCAATATAAAGTGTGTGGGCCAAACCTCATAAATTTGAAACCCGGGTATGGGGCACATAACCTCCATCCAAAAAATATAATAAGGGCACATAACCTAAAACCAATACAATTACACTACTCTAGGGATATTGAGTCACATATCATGCTTAATAGAGAGGCAAGTAAAAAATATTGTTAGATTTACAAACTCGTCACCACAAAAATGAAAAACTTATACCTTGACATCACATATCATCATATAGAGTTTCATTATGAATAAATAATAAGAAAATAACAAGAGAATGTCCAAATATGATAACAAGATCAGTAACAATATAAGATACTTCACTTGAAGCATATTTTCCAAAAGAACAAGATACTGTGTAAGCTAATGTCCATAGGACCAAGAGAAAGAAGAAAGTAGGTTAATTTCTTAAAAGGAATAATATGATATGCAAACATACCTCACTTTAAAGTCTATACAAGTCCATGTTAGATCTAGATCCAAGTCTAGGTCTCCAAAGAACATATTAATCATGTATATGAAATTAGGGTTAGATTTAAATTGATTTCATAAACCCTAAAAATCACTCTTTTTAGTATTTCTGAATTAGGTTACCAAAACCATGCCATATTTTAGATTATATTTTTTTATTTCAAAACATATTTTATTTTATTTTTTTAACTTATAAATCATTAGTTGTAAATTTTACAAACTATATCCAATTAGGAAAACCCATCAAAATTCATATATCAATTAATTTGGAATTAGGCAATAAAACTGATACCAATTGATAGAGAATCTTTTTATGAATCCAATGACTATTTCTTTGTAAACTTTGGATAAAAAGAGAATTAATTATGGATTTTACAAAACTGACCAATGGGAAAAATAACAAAAATCCTCGTCAACAAAGAGAACCCAGTCAACGGTCATACTTGCTGAGTTGGTCCAACCACACTCGACCAAGTGGCCTGAGACCTTGGTCGAATGATGCTTACACATAAAGATAAAAAAGGGGTGTGAAAACACTGAATTTTCCCTAAAGGAAAAATGAATAGAAAATAGAAAAACAAGGGTACCACCAACAAATCAAAGCCTAGATTATTCTCCCCTAATCTCATGAAGAACCTCTGCCATAGTCGGATAGGGATATGGAGCAGATGCAAACAATTAAACAAAGCATCACCCCCCCAGAGAGCATCAAAACCCTACTCAACTTCACCAAGTAGACACGAAGCCAGATCTCAAAAACCCTTGAGATAATGGTAGTAGTGCATAACCTATAGCTTTGGGTTCTCAAACCAAAGGAAAGGAGACCAAGATGGGGTTATGTAATTACCTTTAGCTCAGGGAAAAATTGAAGGTCGATAAAGCTTTAGTCGATCAAAACAAACCCCTTAGAGGTGCTTCTGAGTCTGAAGCAGAGCTGGGTCATCTGTACATTAAGGCGCCGATAAGCAAAGGCCCTAGAGTTGGGGAGGCCAACTTGTCAAATTCCTGGGGAAAACCAACTTAGGAAAAGCTTCCTGGATTGGTGTATAGTTTCTGGTAGAAGAAACACCATGAAAAGACTTTGGAGGAAGAAGACAGGTCCCTCAGTGGCTTTGGATGAATGTCTGGGTCTAATTGGAAGAGGATAAAAGTATAGCGAGACAATAGCTTGGATTATGAATGGTTATCAAGGCTTATGATGCCAAGGTTAAAGGTGTACGATATCATGGCATTGTGAGAGGGGAACCATGATTTAGGGGCTTCTTATATAGTGATGACTAATGTGAGGGATCGATGGAAAGAGGGAAAACTCCCAAAGACAATGGAGAAAATATCTCAAAGAAATATGGTGTATAGAGAGAGAAATCACAAAAACGGATTCAACGTGTAATATGCAATTGGTTTCCTGAATGAGCGCAAGGTAGATGACGAGATGCGAACTGTAGATTTGAAATCTAATGGTTAACAAAGATTCTAGAAAGAGCCAAACCAATGTGACACTTGAACACAGCCGATGCTTTAGGAAATCCGAAAAATATCAAACATTAAATAAAGTTTAATTAAGTTTCTTTCCAAATAAAATTGAGGGCTCAAACATTTTTTGATTGATATGAAATTTTAACCCTAGATTAGTTAGGACTTGTAGATTCTGATTTTAGGTTTCATTTTCAATTTTGGAGACTCCATGTATTTTATTTAAATATTTTAAAGTAAACCATATTTTCTCTTTCCTCTTGATTTAGAGACAGCTAGAAACGGCCAACTAAAGTGAAACTTCACCCTTAAGCAACTTTAAGCATATGGAACATGAATTGGCCATTAATTTCATCATTTGGAATTATTTTGCTCATTATTTAATATTTTACACATCCTCTCTCCTAATCTACACATGAACATTAAAGATTATCCAAATTACTTGAAAATTCACCCAAAGGCTATTTTTAATGTGTACAGTACGAATACAAAATTAGTTGCCACTTCTAGAGGCATTAAATATTTTATTGAAGGAAAATTACCTTTTTTCTAAAATAGAATAGATGTGATTATTATTATCCCAATTTGTGAAACTTGGCCTCCAAGCTAAAACATACTCAAATAAAAGGAATGTCAAGTTATTTTAAACCATTTTGTCTCTCATTCATGAGTTTTACATAATTGACATTTGTGGTCCATTAGTCAACATATTATATTATTATTGTTGTTATTATTCATCGTATTGCAACCAAAATGTTATATATAATTTTAGGCATGAAATCAAATACCTTTATCTTCTATCTCATTTAGTTTATTAATTTCTTATTTATTTGAATTATGTATCATGATTCTTAATTAAAGACACCTAGTCCTTTTATGCACATTATTTCTCTTAATAAACATTACCTCACGTTACATATCCTATGTATCCTTTACTGGTATAAAGATTATATCTGAAAGCATTAAACCATATTTGTTTATATGTCTATATGTTAGAGTTTCAATTATGCTACCAATGTGTATATCTTTATCCTTATTTGGCTAAGCTCGAATAACTTAGCTGACTATCCTCCAAGACATATGATCAGGGTCAAGAGGCTAGGTTTCGGTTCCTTACACATCAGATCCTAGAGCTCAAGATATCAGGGTATGGAAACCCAACACAGGCGGGATCCACACTGCAAAAACAACCTATACTACTTTGTAAGCAAGCTCAAAAGTCAAAAGACAAGGGCAATGGATCCTAATATGGAAATCTAAGGTCACAACTTGAGTTAAACTCTTCACGTGGATAGTGAGGAAGAATGTTATTCTCAGTAACAAGAATAGTTTGAGACATCATGTGACGACAGACTCAACCTATAGCAGGTGCAATGGTGGAGAAGAAACAAATCTACATGCCCTACGAGACTGCAACAAGGTCCAGTCTGGCAGGGTATCCTTTCAATGAACACACCAACTAATTCCTCAGTAGTTGAAAACTTCGATCAATGAATCTATTAGAACCTCAGACCGTTTGAGGAGCACAAAGTTCTCTTTCTCATAGCATGTTGGAGCATGTGGAAGCAGTGTATCCTTTGTATCTTTGAAGGAAAAGTCACAACAAATCAACATCAAATTCACTTCATCGTCAAGGAGGTTTGCATGTCAAGTATAGCATGGAACAAACACTTGAACCAAATGACCCATAGTACCCAGAGCGAAGGTGGAGACCTAAGCCAGGGTACATGAAGATTAACACTGATGCAACACTGAAAGGGAGGAGAGGTGTAGTTACAACCATTATTATAGATCACAATGGGACTTGGCGGGGGGGGTAGGTCAGTCTGTCACAATTGAGAATCCCATTGAAGCTGAATTGATAGCCATCAAACTTGTAGTTAAAATTATTGAGGTATGATCTTTAGACGGAGTTGGATTTTAAAAAGACAGTCAACTAACTTCAATCATGCTCCTGGAAGACAATAGGAAGCACCCTCGGTATGCTAACCTCTTAAAAGGGATGTAAAATGTTAAGAATCATATCACTTCGATCACCTTTTGCAAACAAGAGTGTAATATACTTGCTAAATATTTAGATAAGTACCACTAAAAAAATATTGGGAGTGGGCAATACCTACGACCTCCTAAATTAGTCCTTGACATTGGTCAAGAGACAACTTGTAATGGTAGTAGTAATATCATATTTATTTCTCTACAATTTTCAAAATTTTATAACTTTAGATTAAATTGGTTTTCATGAGGTGGGTAAGATGAATAATATATCTACTTGACTTACACAAAATAAACTCATCATCCTTGGATTCTCCACATTTCTTAGGGAGTTTTCTGATTGACTCTCAAGAGGTATGACTTGAAGAGAGAGTCATACTATCAAACATTCCAATTGTGCCTCCAATATTTTTCTAATAGCTACTCCATCAACTAATATCTTTCGAACAATGTCTAACCCCTCATCTCTATTTGGTGGGTAATAATTTTCACGATAAGGATGTATTCCATAATTTCCACCACATTTCTGACATTGACTTGTGTATCATGGTTCCTCATACTAATCTTCTTAATTTTGTGGATTGTAATATTCATTATATCCAACTTGGTACAAAGATTTAATATTAGAAGCTACCACCATAAAGTGAGGGGACTCATTTGGACAATTTTGTGGTGTATGGTTATAATAACCACAATGTGACATTGTGAACCATAATGTGTTGACCGCTCCATTTGAAAAGATTCCTTTTATTTGAAGAAATAAATTACAAAAAGGAATCTAAAATAGAAAGAAAAATTTAAACTAGAAGGATTAAAAAATTATGAAAAGAATTGACACACATTAAAAATTTACAAAAAAATAAAATGATAGTAATAATGCTAAGAAATTATGAAATGAAAAATTATAAAAATAAGATAGAAAGTAGTACTGACAGACTGTAAATTTAATAGAAGGAGGATGTACACTTCCATAATGGTGCTCGGAAGGCAGGAAAAAAAGAAAAAAAATGTTCAAAAATCTTTGGGGCTCGAAAAACAATCTGTTGTCTCTGGCAACGACATCATTTTGATACGTGTCATCGCGTACACTAAAAACTAGGATCTCAATCCTAGACTTTATCATTCTTAGTATAGAAAGGGGTCAATCCAAAAATAAAGTTATTAAGATTGAAAACCCAACCCAAATCACTTTTTAACAAGATTGCAAGAAATTAAAGATCCAGAATTTGATGGTTTATTATATTAAGAACAAAGAAGTAAATTGAAATGAAACAAAAGCTACACTACAAACAATTATAAAAATAATTCTTTTAAGAAAAATAAAGAGATAATTATCTATGAGTAAGATTAAATTGCACGAAGTAAAGAATACGATTTGAAACGAGGAATTGAAAAAACAAGGTTGAACCAATGGGACAAAGATATCGAAGCTATAAGTTTTACCATCACAGCTGCTGTGAAACAAGATCAAAAAAATTCATATGATAAAACTAGTTAGAATAAGGTATGCAAAGGCATTTGTAAATGCATTCACAAAAGTCAAGCTCCATGTGAACACATTGGTCCTTACGCCCACAGATCCTAGCCCAAACAACCTAACAAAGATCCTTTCGAGGCCTCATCTAGATTTGCATGTATTTGGTTGGTTGTTCTGAGTCTTGGGTTCTACAGCCACATCTCCCAACACTAACTTGACAAAAAATGAGAGATCAATTTTTTTAAATCAGTGATTATCTGAAGAAAAAAAAAGCCATCTAACTAAGAAAATCACATAACACATCGACATATATTACAACATGGACATGAGATTACTCCCCACACCATGATATGAGGAACTATTCACGATTCATTAAAGGGAAAAGGAGAATAGTGGAAAATAGGAAGCAAGACATATACTAGAATAAGAAGAATCCCCAAGGGGACCTTTGTTAGTGACAATTAAATGGCTACCTCTTTTAGTTACTCATTTTCAAAGAAGACCAAGAAGTACAAGAATGGGAATTAGAGATCTGAGAATAAAACTAATCTTTATTGAAGAACTAGAAGATTACACATGTAAGAATTGAAGTAACAAGTGTTCAAATAAAATTGTAGTACAAAAAGTTGGATGCGTAATGATACACAAACTTATAGAATAAGGAATTACAATATGATCTTTTCTTTGGAGTCCCCCCTTCTGATATAAGGAGAAAGGAGGGGGGAACCACAAAGAAATGACTTACTTCTTCTCCAAGTAACATGGGTCAAAGTTTGACTGCTTTGACGGCTTCTCATATTGACATTTGACCAATCTTCTATTACATTTTTTCTTCATACAAATATACAAAATTTTCCAACTTTTCTATTAAGAATAGTAAACTTTTATAAAAATAATTATTTGCTAACAAATGGAGGGATTTATTGAGTTATCTTTTTTAATTAAATATTTGACCATGTGACTTTCTTTAATGTAGATTTTTGCAGTAGTGATTTTGAGCGAACTTCACTCCCATCAAAGGCTCAAAACAATCCAAATAATTTTTTTTTGGAAATTAAATTTTCTTACCAAAGACTATTTATGCACTCGATTTGGAGTTCGAACACAAAAGCAATGACACTTTTGATGCAAGGCATACATGAATTTCAAGCATTGCGGGAAATTGTGCAAACCCTTCCGAAAGTGATTTTTGAGAATTTTTATACGTTGAAGTAATTGTATATTTTCCTACAAAATACACAATAATCAAGTAAAAACTCCATTTCAAACAAGAAGAGTTAAACTAACATAATTTATGCTAAATGTGAGACCCCTAATCTTGCTTAAAGTGTTGAACACGCTTAATTATCATCATTTAATTCTTATAACCCTAATTTAACCTTGTAATATGCTTTGAAATCAAAATACAAGCTAAAATTTCAAATTTTGTCCAATTTGGACATTGTTTGAGCAAGTTATGCAATTTTATGCACATTTTGGATTTTTTTGCAATTTAACCAATTGAGAGGTTTTATTTACAATTTATTACTTGAATTATGTTCCTTGGATATTCTTGTTGGATCCTAGATGGGTGATTAGATGCTCTACAGGGGGGTGAATAGAGCTGAATGCACTTAAACAAAATTCGTTAGACCTTCAAGATATATCACAAGATAAGGTTGCTAAATAGAAAATTTGTGTGCAACTATAACATACATAGCAAGGGGGAGAGAGATTGAGAAAACACAAGTATACAAGCTATTTAGAGTGGTTTCACACTTCAAACTAGAAGTATGCCAGTCCACTTACCTAGAGAGGTCAACCTCTAGGATTTCCTAACCATTGCATTCTTATATTCATTCATAAGACTTACAATACATGACCAAACAAAGGACTTACCTATCCAATACAAAGAGTCTTCAACCTTACCAAGGACTTACCCACTTTTCAAGGAGCCTTCCGCCTTCTTCCAAGGACTTACCTACTCTTGCACAAGTCTTCAGCCTTGTAGGAATTACCCACTCTTCTTAGATCTTCTGCCTTTGACTTCACCTTCACTCAGAGAAGCTTCCACCAAGGGCTTACCCACTTGAGCAAGGAGTCTTCTGTCTTCACCAAGGGCTTACCCACTCTTGCTCCAAGTCTTCATCCTTGATCTTCACCAAGGGATGCCTTCCATTGTTCTTCTTCACCTCTCTTAGCTAAGAGAGATAACCTTCATCTTCATGATTGAAATGAGAGAAAGGGAGGTGGTGGAAGTGAGAGCCTCACAAGATATACATGTAGGACTAGCTATCTTACAGATTTCCTACTCACTCTAATGGATGTAGCAAGTGATTAATCTTAGAGAGAGAGAGAGAGAGGAGGCTGTAGGAAGCACTCAACTATGGAATAGGGACCTCACATAGAGTTTTGCAATGAATGCTCAACCTTGGAATGAAGCCCAAGGGGTCCTATTTATAGATGGGGATGCCTCTTAGCCTTTGGGAACACTTGAGAATGAAAACTAGCCATTTTGTGGCTTGCAACAGATATATTTTCACTTGTTGCAACTCCACAACGGCTAGAAGCACTTTTCTGCACTTTTCCGTATAGTGCAATCGGTCGAGTTTCTATAAGGGTAACTCGACTGATAGAGTAAAAGACAAAGCCGATATTCAGACCATCGGTCGAGTTTGTCCTGGGGAAACTCGATCGACCAATGAAAATTGAATTGATCAGTTACTCCATCGGTCGAGTTCTGTGAAGTGTAAACTCGACCGATTAAAAGTCATTTTCAAGATCCAATCAGGATCGGTCGAGTTTGCAACTCACAGAACTCGACCGATGAACAACCTTATGTGAATTTTGGAAAATGGCTTTTGAGTGCTTAAACATTCAATCTAAGTGCTCCTGATTTTTTATAAGAATAATTACAAGTCATACAATCATTACAAGTGATTTACAACATGATTCTAATGGATTTACATCATATTACAAAAATGTGGACTTGTATTGACTTTGACTTGTCTTTTCTCCAATTTGATATGCGCAAGTTAGGGCATTTGGAGTGTGTCTATACCTAATCTGAAATCACTCAAGTAGAGACATTAGACACCAATATGTGGAATGGTTAGTCATCATCAAAACATGGGTTTAGTCAATTTAGACGTGAGTCAACATTGACCTAATTGACCTTGAGTCAACATTCTCCCCCTTTATGAAGATGATAAACCATTCCATAAATGTATTGAAAGCTTTCAAGTAGAATCATACCTTCGGAGAAACCTAGGGTTTTCAATAGAATGGAGTTCATATGCTCCCTCTCAATAGATGCGCATGGAGTTTTCATACTCCCCCTCAATTGATGCTATTTCTCCTGCATGGTTAGCTTTCATAACATTTATAGAATACTATGTCTTCTACTCATATATGTTCTACACATATATGTCTTCTCCCATTTACCTTCTCCCCTTTACATGGACATACTTCTCCTCTTCATGTAAGACATGCCTTCTTCCTCTTTTACAAGAAGACATACCTTTCTCCCCCTTTGTCATTTCAAAAAGTGGGGTTATGAAGAAATAAGAAACATCACTTGTTAAAGAGAAAGGAGATACACAAAGTTATGTAAGGAGAGTAGTAGAGCACAGATAGGGGCTTGTACAAGCATAGAAATAAAAGTAAGTTAGAGCATATACTTGAACAACCCAAAAAATGCAAGATAAGGTTCTGTAGAAAAACAATATCTCACAATTTTGACTCTTAAGATGACAAAATTTTCCTAAAAAACGTTAGGGCTCATGGCTGCTCAGAAGGTCGTTTCTGCATAAAAACACTAGTCTTGCACCAAAAACTGAAACTGGAGCAAAATCTGCATAAAATCCAAAAATACTCCAATTTCTACATATAATGTAGATCTATGTACCCTGCATCACAATGTTATGCAAGCAACTCAAGATAGTAGATATGTAATTTTAGAAGTATGAAAGGATATAACTCACATACAAATATGCATCCTTACCAAAAGATGATTACCACTAAGAACCTCAAGGTTGTATCAAAACAAGATATACACCTTGATAGATGTAGCAAGTTAGAGCACAATGGAAGCAATTTTTAGACACAACCAAGAGATCCAAAGAGATCATCATCAAAACCTACAAAATAACTCAAAACAAGTAATTGCAAGATATAGATATACCAATTTAGAGCAATTAGAGAGATAGAGTTGTAAGCAAGATAGGCAATTTAGAACATGGCAATATACATGTATAAAGGTACCAAACGAGAGTGCCAAAGAATAAGGCTATTGGTTGAGAAAATCTAGTTGAGAGGGAAATTCTCATTCAATAAGCCAACTGTGTATTATGTGCACAGTGTTATCGGTTGAGTTCTGTGCATTGACAACTCGGCCGATGTTAACTACTGGCAACACCCATTGGTGCCCATCGGTCGAGTTTCAAGCAGGGAAACTCGACCGACAGAGCAACTGGAAAAAATCACATATATGTCATAAAAACATATTTAAAGGCATGCTAAAAATACAAACCATATCCAAACATATCTAGGCAAGTTGGTAATGCACTATAGAAGCATTAGAAATAGTTTTTGAGTAAGAGTGTGAAGAGAATCACAACATACCACTTTTAAATCAAAAGCCACATGCATAGTGCACACTAACTTGACAAAAAGAAGTTAGGATAGGTTATAAGCAAGAGAAACATTACCTTTGTGTTTACCATTCCTTTTCTATTTGTTTTCACTGTCTATACATCTCACCTCTCTTCTTTCATGTGGATTGAGAAGTCAGTTTGCAATTCAATATCTCAACTCAATCCATTTGCAAGTACCTACAAGAAGAAAGATAAAAGGGTCCCCAATCATTTTTTTGGGTCCGGAGGGGTTAGTTTAGCAACCCAAGTCCTATTGCTCTTGGGTGCTTTCCTAAAAGGACAACAAGTAGAATAATGACCAATTTCATTGCAATAGTTGCATGTGACCATAGTCTTGGAACTAGAGGATTCTCCATAGAACATTGGAGGTCCTTTATCTTTGTTGTTCCTTTGACTACTATCATACCCCAAACCATGTCTACCAATTTGTTTAGTAGTATGGTGTAGGATATCATTAAGGCTCTTCTTACCAACCAAGAATCTTTGCAAAGAAGATCTCAAATTATCATTATCATGCATAAGAGAAGTAATAATAGAAGACAAATTATTGATATGATCTCTAGCATGAAAAAGATCATTTTCTAAGCAAAGAGCTTTAGTTAAATAAGAATCTCTATCAATATGAAGAGCAGCAACATCATTCTCTCTACTAGTAGAACTAGAACAAGATTCATGCACTTTGATTTTAGCAAGCAAGGAGGCATTTTTTGTTTCTAATTCTTCCATACCAAGATCTTTGTCCTTGTTTTCAGATTTAAGAACATCAATATCATGTATGAGAGAATCAACAATCAAAGTATGCTCCTCATCAGAACTAGACATGAGAGGTTGAGCTTCTAGAAATCTAATATTATCAAGCAAACTAGCATTTCCAAGTTTAAGAGAGTCTACTTGGCTAAGACAAGAATTTTTATCATCAAGCAAGCAAGAATTAGCATGTTCAAGATCATCTAGTTCTACATGCAAATTATCAACAATTCTAGCAAGCTTTTTCCTTTTCCTTTTAGAAGACTTAAGAGAGGCATAAGTATCAAGAATAATAGCAATCAAAGATTCTTTTTCTAAAGAGTTTAGATTTACCTCACTTGAGTCCTTACTTTTTGATGCCATAAGAGCAAAATGACATTCTCCTTCATCACTAGAGCTTGAGCTTGATCCTTCACTTGAGCTTGAGTTGGAGGAGCCACTTGAGCTTGAGTGTCATTTCTCCTTCTTCTTGTGAAGATGGGTGTTTTTTCCTTGTGGGCATTCTTCCTTATTGTGACCCTTCTTTCCACATGTGAAGCACCGTATGGAGGAGGACTTGCCTTTGTAGAATCTACCCTTAGAGTACATGGCATCTTCTTAAACTTGAGAGGATGGAGAAGCTTGACCAACAATAGCCTTAATTTGAGCTTTGATTTCAGCCTTCTTCATTCTCTTGAGTTCTTTCTCTTCTTGTCTTTCAACTTCCTCTCTTTTGTCAAGTGTAGCTTCATGTGCTTGTAGATTTCCAATGAGCTCTTCAATAGGGATATCCTTGAGACACCTTGCTTCTTCAACGGAAGTCACCTTGGGTTCCCACCTCTTGGGGAGAGTTCTAAGGATCTTTGAGTTGATCTCTCCACTAGACATAGGATGTCCTAGAACAGAAAGACCATTCACAATGGTGTTGAGCCTTGAGTACATGTTGGCTATCCTCTCCTCCTTTCCCATCTTGAAGTTCTCAAGCAGCCCTTTGAGCATGTAGACTTTGCTTTCCTTCACTTGATCTGTCCTTTCATAAGTGATGCATAGCTTTCTCCATACCTCATAGGTTGTTTCACATGAAGAAATCCGGTTGAACTCGGTGGGGGTCATGGAGGCATAGAGGATGTGCATGGCTCTAGCATTCAAGGTTGCTTTCTTCAAGGTAGCTTCATCCCATTCTTCAATCTTTGTCCTTGGTAGCATATATGGGTTATTCACCATTTTCCACATCTCAAGACTTGATCCTTAGATGTAGAATTGAAGCCTTCTTCTCCAATAGAGGAAATTTCTCTCATCAAAGATTGGTAGGCTGATCAAGTATCTCCCTCCTTGGTAGTCACCCATCTTCTCCTACTTATTGAAGTATGCTTGGAGAAGACTCGCTCTGATACCAATCGTTGGATCCTAGATGGGTGATTAGATGCTTTAGGGGGGGGGGTGAATAGAGTTGAATGCACTTAAACAAAATTCATTAGACCTTCAAGATATATAACAAGATAAGGTTGCTAAATAGGAAATTTGTGTGCAACTATATCATACATAGCAAGGGAGAGAGATATTGAGCAAACATAAGTAGACAAGCTATTTAGAGTGGTTCCACACTTCAAACTAGAAGTATGTCAGTCCACTTACCTAGAGAGGTCAACCTCTAGGATGTTCTAACCATTGTATTCTTATATTCATTCATAAGACTTACAATACATGACCAAACAAAGGAGTTACCTATCCAATACAAAGAGTCTTCAACCTTACCAAGGACTTACCCACTTTGCAAGGAGTCTTCCACCTTCTTCCAAGGACTTACCTAATCTTGCACAAGTCTTCAGCCTTGTAGGAATTACCCACTCTTCTTGGATCTTCCGCCTTTGACTTCACCTTCACCCGGAGAAGCTTCCACCAAGGACTTACCCACTTGAGCAAGGAGTCTTCTGCCTTCACCAAGGGCTTACTCACTCTTGCTCCAAGTCTTCAACCTTGATCTTCACCAAGGGACACCTTCCCTTGTTCTTCTTCACCTCTCTTATCTAAGAGAGAGAACCTTCATCTTCATGATTGAAATGAGAGAAAGGGAGGTGGTGGAAGTGAGAGCTTCACAAGATATACATGTAGGACTAGCTCTCTTACATATTTCCTACTCACTCTAATGGATGTAGCAAGTGATTAATCTTAGAGAGAGAGGAGGCTGTAGGAATCACTCAACTATAGAATAGTGACCTCACATAGAGTTTTGCAATGAATGCTCAACCTTGGAATGAAGCACAAGGGGTCCTATTTATAGCTGGGGATGCTTCTTAGCCTTTGGGAACACTTGAGAATGAAAACTAGCCATGTTGTGGCTTGTAATAGATATATTTTCACCTGTTGCAACTCCACAACGGCTAGAAGCACTTTTCTGCACTTTTTTGTACAGTGCAATCGGTCGAGTTTCTATAAGGGTAACTCAACCGATAGAGTAAAAGACAAAGCCGATATTCAGACCATCAGTCGAGTTTGTCCTGGGGAAATCGATCGACCAATGAAAATTGAATTGGTCAGATACTCCATCGGTCGAGTTCTGTGAAGTGTAAATTCGCTCGATCAAAGGTCATTTTCAAGATCCAATCAGGATCAGTCGAGTTTGCAACTCACAGAACTCGACCGATGAATAGCCTGATGTGAATTTTGGAAAATGGCTTTTGAGTGCTTAAACATTCGATCTAAGTGCTCCTGATTTTTTCTAAGCTTAATTAAAAGTCATAGAATCATTACAAGTGATTTACAACATTATTCTAATGGATTTACATCATATTACAAAAGCATGCACCTGTATTGACTTTGACTTGTCTTTTCTCCAATTTGATATGCACAAGTTAGGGCATTTGGAGTGTGTCTATACCTAATCTAAAATCACTCAAGTACAGACATTAGACACCAATATGTGGAATGGTTAGTCTTCATCAAAACACGGGTTTAGTCAATTTATACGTGAGTCAACATTGACCTAATTGACCTTGAGTCAAAAATTCTCTCATCATTTTTTAGCTTGTTGAGCCATGGGGTGCCTATTTAAATCTTGGTTTGAAGGTGTTTTCCTCAAGGGTATTTTAGGGTTTACCCCTTCATGGATGAGCTACCTTTAGTATCTATCAACGAATGAATTATTTTTTTTTCCTTGGAAATTCAAGAAATGAGGAATAAGCATGTCTATATGGATGGTGCAGGTGCTGCTTGTGTGTGTTCTTCTATATTCTTAATAGTTTAAGGCCATGGACACTTGGAAAGATACTAGAACTTCAACTTTTTCTTTATCTTTATCTTAAAGTTTCATATACTTATCCTTAAGAACCCAAACTAGCCATTTTCTATCCACCACTTCCCTCCTCCTATGAACCTCGTTCTCCCTCTATGTTTTTATGAATTTCCTATCCAAGGAAGAAGAAAGAGGGGATCTTCTTGTAAAAAGAATCTAGGGTTGCAATTGACTTCCTTTTAGGGGTTGAATATCTTTCTTCTGGTGATCTTGACCTAAAAGAGTAAGAATACCCTTCTTTCTTTTGTTTATTTATTTTCTATCCTTCCTCCTACCTTTCTTTAGATCAGAACCTTACTATTCCATGGAATAAATTGCTCTAAATCTCTAAAACCCTACCTTTCTTGTTCCTTATGCTTAGGGTTTTCTCATTTGATGAAGAAATGTGCTAGATGGATGAGTTCACATCTTATACTTAAATTTTCTACCCTACCTACTTGAGTTTTCTTTTGTTTGGGATTTCATCTTCTCATTTGAGGCAAGTTTTATAACTTTCTCCACGTGTATTGCTTACCATAAGCTTGTTAGCTCATGTTCTTTCTTGAAAATGGTGACCATGCACTAAAAAGCTATGCTTGACTTGGATTTCAATTTTTATAATGTTCCCTTTCTAATTTCTATTCTAGATGAACCTATGATCATGTGTACATTATTCCTAAGGTATAATATGACTTGGATCAGGTTGGTTTGACAACCAATGCTGCTAAACACCTATCAACCAATGGTCAATTTTAGGGATTAAAGTTGATTTCTTCTATAAACACATGACTCAATGGTGGTACCATTGCAACAATCGATGGTGTTATCTTCATGAAAAATGATGATGGTGACCAAGGGTGTCAACTTATGTTCATCCTTTAGGTCAGGTGTTGGCCTAATTAGAAGCTTAGTGATTAACCACTAAGTACCCTAACGATGCTATCAATCAATGTTTATATTAGTTTGATATTCGAGGGTGATTAATGAATATAGTGCTGATAAAAAAACCTATGGTGACTTAATGGTCACTAATGATGGTGGATCAGGTCTCCAAAACCTATGGTGAGTTAATCATATAGTTTTAGCATCAATTAAGCCTTAGACCAATGGTTTCTTGGTTCACTTGATGCAATGGTCGGACCTATACTATAATTGATGGTTTTAACATATGAACTTTACCCAATGCTCAAGATCTAATGTTTGTTCTTCCAATAAAGTGGAATGATGGATAATGTAATATGTTGGTCCTAATAATGTGATTTATATGGTTTACTTTATATGATCAACTTAAGGAGCTCACTTGTTGACAATGGATGGTTGTTTTAAATGAATAGTCGATTGTGGGTTTTACCCTACTCTCAACAAAACCCTTATTGTTGTTAATCAAAGTATTTCTAGGGTTAAATGGTAAATTTTTTATATCACAACTCAATAACATCATAGATGATTCATTCAAGGTTTTTACTTATGTAAACAACCAATGGATTTACCTTTTCAACATTTCATGGGTAGAATTTGATACCTCAACATTCCCATTGTTTTGGGTGAAGCGTGTAGTGTAATGTTATGATTAAAATGATGAGAATTTGATGGTTCAATGCCTTAAACTTGTATTCTTACCCTTTCCCTCATATGATTATGATTTTTAATCACCATAATGAATTAATGGGTAACCCTAATGAGGTATAACTTGTTATACCTAGCTTTAATATAACTAAATGATGGTAATTGGGTATGAATAGTCCTTGAATGACTAATACAATCATGGAGTACTCTGTTACTGTTGTTGAAACCCTAGTATTTTATAATGCGAAGGTTACACCTTGATTTATGTGTGGGTTCATACTTGAGAATAGTATGGAATGTGATGGTGATGCTTCACCTTATGCATCCATGATCCAATGGGGATGTCTTGAGTTAGGGTTTGGGTATAAGTGCTAATTAGTAACATGAAAATAATTTATCTTGTTGAACCTAACTCTAATACAAATAGATAAAGATGAGTATTCATGTTTAACATTCTTATATGATGGAATGATGGTGGAATAACCTCCTTAATATGATTATAACCTTAATGTGATAATTGGTGGTTATCATAGCCACATGGTTGATACTTTCTTATGCTAAACATGCATATTACGAATATGATGAGGGTTAATCATATCTAGATTCCTTGCATGTTGATGTAATAAAGGAATGTTCTTAATGTTAATATAACCCTGCTATGATTGTTTATGAATATCTCCTAGCTCACTAATGCAATATTGTGTTGATCCATTGTATTATATGTACATGATGTTGTTGAGCCTTGTTATAAGGCATGCAAAGATAATGATGATATTTTAGGGAATAGTATGATGGTCTTAATGACCTTTGGGCATGGTTGAGCCATGAATGAGGTGTAATCCTCTTGTGTTGATAAGTGTTGATACCATGTGTTATTGTGAAAAGGATTTATATCATGTGATAGTATGATGGTCTTAATGACCTTTGGGCATGGTTGACCCTGAATGAGGTTTAATCCTCTTGTGTTGATAAGGGTTGATACCTTGTGATATTGTGAAAAGGTTTTATATCTTGTGATAGTATGATAAGTAGTGTGGTCTCATGAATAGTAAGTGAATACTACCATGTGATGATGAGATGAGAAATCATGTTTCACACGTTTTATATCTTTTGAAGTTGTGATATTTATATGCTTGTTAGAAGTGAATTAGGGATTGTATGTCCACTTGTTTGATGTAGCCTTAATTCACCCAATTGGCTTAACTAATCAAGTAAAACTCTAATTATGTAGTGCCATGTGCCATAGATCCATCTGAGTGTCAGAACTTGCCAGATTGTGAAATGAGTATTCCTAAGGGAAACTCAGAGCACATATTGATGAGTATGTGGGGTGCTTGTCATCCTAAATTCAAGTGTTTATGGAGGATGACTATGATCATACCTATCCCTCAGTTTGAGAACAGTTGCGATTGTGTCTCAGTGATTATATATATGATGAGATTGGAGGACAACTGCGGTTGTACCTCGGATGGTAGGGTATGCGTACCCACCTCCTTTCATTAGTGCCATGACCTATACCAAGGATGGACTAGGATGTTAGTAGCTTGACATTATGTATCGATGTGGCAGACCCATACTAACCAGGGGAAGAGAAGATCTTAGGAGTCCAGCTCTTCCTATATCTTGTATGGAACTTATTTTGACTTAGAAATAGTCAGTTGGATTTTGAGTGGTATCCTCAAATTCCTCATGGCATAATAAAAGATGTAAGACAACCATGTAGCATATCTGTTTATGGTTATACACAACGCTTCATATTAGATGATAACCCTTGTTTGCTTTCTTTTCACTAAGATCATGTACAATACAATACTAGATAATAGATACGCTTATGTTGTAGTTATGCTCATGTTGTAAACATGCTTACGATGTCAAATATACTAACACTGATGGTTAACATGATGCTGCTAGCTATATTTAATACTGCTAGCCATGCCTATGTAATTAGAAATGTTTAAACTATTAATCATGCCATGTAGTTCATTGTGTTATGATGTTAGTTCTACTTATGATATAGATCTGTTCCCATTATTTGAGATGCCAATATTGATAGTCATGTTATGTTACTAGACATAATCATGATGTTAGGGGTGCTTATGCTACTAGATTGTTTGTGTTGTTCGCAAGGAATATGATGATAGTCATATTAATGATGATGACTGTTATCAGATGCAGTTTGATGAAATTTGAGTAGATATCTATCGAGAGAAATGAATTTATTTGTTACCTATATATACATTGATAATCATACTTGTTGCTAAGATTAATTGCTTAATTATTTTAGCATAATTCCACTGTTCAATCTATTCGATTGATTATTAAATTCTCCAACTACTCAATTATCTACTATTTAAAATGTTGTAATCAATAAGCGTTGTTGGAGGTTATATCTCTTGCTGGGTCATGGGTCTCACCCTTGTGGTTCACGACATTTTTTTAGGTAATCATAAGTGATGAAAATAAACATGGGGAAGAAAAGAGGAGCTATAGTAATGAATCTTTGAGAAATTAAGGGAGGTGGAACCTGAGGTAATCTCAGACCAACCTATGTGCGTAAGAAAGTGTTAATGTAAAATCAACATGGCATGTGAAAGAAATTAAGGGAGGTGATCCTTGTTTAATGAAGAAAATTTGGAATATGATGATTTACCTGTTGATAAATCATTGAAAAACATAATAAAATAAGAGAACATACCCTAGTGGGAAAAATAGTCATCAAGGAAGGAGTAATGAGATATGTTAATCATGGTGATTTCTATGCTAATGGCAAGGAACCCCAAATGAAAAAGGTAAAATGATACATAAGAAGTTGTAACCTGCATAATGAAAATAGAATTGGTTACCTTTTTGCTAGTGACCCTTGAACAATACTGCTATGATGTGGGAAGTGTGTTTCCCTTTGTGTCTTTCCTTTATAGGGCACAACTTTAAAATGGATCATTGCCACTTGGTACGTGTGGATTCACTACAAACATGAGGGTGGATAGCTTGTTATAGCATAAGGTTCCAAGATCATAAAGTTTGTGATGATTTTGCTTTTGAGCCTTCCAATAACTAGGAAGACTCCACTTATATGTCTTGATATCTATTATGTTGGTAAAAGTGGATGGGATAATGATGTGAGTTCCTTATAGCACATGAGGTAGATACCAAGGTAATGAATCCTAGTATCCAAGATGTATCAATAATATGAGAAATATGTGAAGGTTGGATATGTTTATTAAATGAATATTCCAAGTATTCCTCTCTAGTAGAGAGAGAGATAGAGAGAGAGATAGAGAGAGAGAGAGTTGATGATGATCCCATAAATGTTGTTTGAAAGGAAAAACAAAAGTGACTCTATAATGTTGTGTATGGTCTAGTAATAGCTGGGAAAGACCACTATCAAGGATAGATGGTTTGTTGATACAATAGATATAATTTTAGGATGATAGCTAGAATTTAAATTTGAAAGTTACTATTAGATTTTTACAGGTGGCACAACAAGTTTCTATGTTCCATATTTGCAAATGTCTTCTTATGTGGGGGTTTTTGTGTTGACCCAAGATTAGATATGTATGAATTGAAAGAGAAGAACATGACCTCTATATGAGAGACATGACATTACCATAATATGGAAGTAACCATGTGTAATATTGAGGATGATGTGAATGAGAAGTGTTTATCTATGTGTACCTTGGATTTTGGGGGCAAAATCCATGTTAGGGGATTATGGTTGTGAGACCCCTAACCTTGCTTAAAGTGTTGAACAATCTTAATTATCATCATTTAAATCTTATAACCCTAATATAATCTTGTTATGTTCTTTGAAATCAAAATACAAGCTTAAGTTTCAAATTTGGTCCAATTTGGACATTGTTTGATCAAGTTATGCAATTTTATGCACATATTGGACTTTTCTACAATTTACGCAATTGAGAGTTTTACTTAGCAATTTATCACTTGAATTATGTTCCTTGGATATTATCTCATCATTCTTGAGCTTTTTAATCCATGGGGCTCCTATTTAAACCTTGGTTTGAAGGTGTTTTCCTCAAGGGTATTTTAGGGTTTACCCCTTCATGGATGAGCTACCTTTAGTAGCTATCAACTAATGAATTATTTGATTTTCTTAGAAATTCAAGAAACAAGGGATAAGAATGTCTCTATGGATTGTGGGGGAGCTTCTTTTGTGTGTGCTTGTATATTCTTAATAGTTTAAGACCATGGACACTTGGAAAGATACAAGAACTTCAACTTTTTCTTTGTCTTTATATTAAAGTTTCATATATGTATCCTTAAGAACCCAAACGAGCCATTTTCTCTCCACCACTTCCCTCCTCCTATGAACCTTGTTCTCCCTCTATGTTTCTGCGAATTTTCTATCCAAGGAAGAAGAAAGAGGGGATCTTCTTGGAAAAAGAATCTAGGGTTGCAATTGACTTCCTTTTAGGGTTTGAAAAGCTTCCTTCTAGTGATCTTGACCTAAAAGAGTAAGAATCCCCTTCTTTCCTCCATTTATTTCTTTTTTCCTTACTCCTACCTTTCTCTAGGTTGGAACCATTCTGGTCCACAATACAAATAGCTCTAAAGCTCTAAAACCCTACCTTTCTTGCTCCTTATGCTTAGGGTTTGCTCATTTGATGAAGAAAGGTGCTAGATGGACGAGTTCACAGCTTATACTTGAATTTTCTACCCTACCAGATCGGGTTTTCTTCTGTTTGGGATTTCATCTTCTCATTATAGACAAGTTTTATAACTTTCTCCACGTTTATTGCTTACCAAGAGCTTGCTAGCTCATGTTCTTGCTTGAAAATGGTGATCCATGCACTAAAAAGCTATGCTTGACTTAGATTTCGATTTTTATAATGTTCCCTATTATAATTTCAGTTCTAGACGAACCTGTGATCATGTGTACATTATTACGTAGGTATAATATGACTTGTATCAGGTTGGTTTGACAACTAATGGTGCTAAACACCTATCAACCAATGGTCAATTTTAGGGTTTAATGTTGATTTCTTCTATAAACACATGACTCAATGGTGGTACCATTGTAACAACCGATGGTGCTGTCTTCATGAAAACTGATGGTGGTAACCAAGGGTGTCAACTGACGTTCACCCTTTAGGTTAGGTGTTGGCCTAACTAGAAGCTTAGTGATTAACCACTAAGTACCCTAATGATGCCATCAATCGGTGGTATTATTAGTTTGATATTCGAGGGTAATTAATGAGTATAGTGTTGATCAAACAACCTATGGTGACTTAATGGTCACTAATGATGGTGGATCATATCTCCAAAACCTATGGTGATTTAATCATATAGTTTTAGAATCAATTAAGCCTTAGACCAATGGTTTCTTGGGTCACTTGATTCAATGGTTGGACCTATACTATAATTGATGGTTTTAACATATGAACTTGACCCAATGGTCAAGATCTAATGTTTATTCCTCCAATAATGTGGAATGATGGATAATTTAATATGTTGGTCCTAATAATGTGATTTATATAGTTTACTTTATATGATCAACTTAAGGATCTTACTTATTGACAATGGATGACTTGTTTTAAATGAATAGTCGATTGTGGGTTTTACCCTACTCTCAATAGAACCCTTATTGTTGTTAGTCAAAGGATGTCTAGGATTAGCTGGTGAATTTTTTAGATCATCTAGTTGTACATTCATCTAGTGAAGAGACACTAACATGTCTCGTCTATGGCACATCAAGGAATACAACTATGCATTATCTACAGGCAATGATGAAGACAAGTTCCTGCTAAATGCATCAACTACCAGATTTTTCTTTCTTGGATGGTATTGTATCATGCAATCATAGTCTTTGATAAACTCCATCAATCTCCTATGCCTCATATTCTACTCTTACATTGAAAATATATATTTCAGATTCTTATGGTCAGTAAAGATCTGACACTTTTCTCCATAAAGGTAGTTTCTCCATATCTTTAAGGCATGAACCACTATTGCAAGCTCCAGATCATGTGTTGGATAATTCTCCTCATGTTTCTTAAGTTGTCATGAAGCAAAATAAATCACATTCTTATCCTGCATTAATACACATCCCAACCCATTCTTTGAAGCATCACAAAAGACAATATAACCTTTCCCTTGATCTGGTAGCACTAACATCAGTGCACTTGTCATATTCTCTTTCAACTGCTGGAAAGAATGCTTACACTTTTTGTCCCAAGAAAAAGGAACATCCTTCCTTGTGAACCTAGTTAGGGGTAACACTATAGAGCTGAAGTTCTTGATGAACCTCATGTAGTAACCTGCCAAACCTAGGAAATTATAAATCTCTGTCGGTGTCTTAGGATGTTTCCATTACTAAATGGTCTCAACCTTCATATGTTCTACATAAACATTTGTAGATGACATAACATGACCCATAAAAGACACCTCAGATAACTAAAACTCACTCTTGCAAAACTTAGCATATAAATGGTTCTTCATCAACAAGGTCAACACCTATCAAAGGTGTTTCTCATACTGTTGGCTATCTTTAGAGTATATCAATGTCATCTATGAACACAACCACACAGTGCTCTAAATATTGTCTGAACACCTTGTTCATCAGATCCATGAAAGTTTCTGGCACATTGGGTATGTGATCCACCTTGATCATCAATCGGTGGTAACATGATCTTAGGTCTATCTTTGAAAACATAGTGGCACCTCTCAACTAATAAAAAAGGTCATCGATCCTTGGAAACAAATACTTGTTCTTTTCCGTCACCTTTTTCAACAATATGGTAATATATACACAATCTCATTGAATCGTCCTTCTTTTTGACAAACAACACGAGAGCACCCCAATGGCAAGTTCTTGGTATAATAAAGCCCTTCTCTAATAGTTCATGCAACTATTTATTTAAATCCTACATCTTTGCTAGTTCCATCATTTATGGTGATTATGATATGGGTTGTGTTCCTGGACAAAGATTGATCTCAAAATCAATTTCTCTAGGAGGGGGAACACCAGGAAACTCTTCAGGAAAAACATCTTTAAATTCCTACACCAATGGCACCTTTGGAATACTAGGACTTTTTGTCTTTGTATCCATAATATGATCTAAAAAGTCCTCACACCCTTGTCTCATCAACCTATCTGTTGTCATAGATGACATCAAACACATAGGAAGAATATACCTATCACCTTGGAAGGCCCATGAGACATCTCCATTATAGAACATTTCCACCTTAGTACTATAGTCCAACACCACCTTGTACTTTTCTAGGGAATCCATCCCTAGAATCACATCAACTACATGCATGTCAAGTGGAAAAAGATCCACTTAAATGGTGTGTCCTGAGAAAGAGTAATGCAAGAGGAACACACCTCCTATAACTCAACGGAACCAACCAAAGGAGTCTCTAGTCGAAGAGTGTCAGATCTATGACTAACAGGAAAATAACAAATATCTATCACCTCCTTAGTGATAAAAGAGTGTGTCTCACACAGTGCAACTAGTACATATATGAAAGAAGAAGTAGATAAATCAGAATGAAATAACTCCATCTGACATATCACGACCTATGGATTGACCACTACTTCTGGATAGCTCATGGCATAGAAACTAGCTGTCACCTACTGCCATCTATGTCCTCTGCAAGCCTGTCAAGAGGATCCTACCTATAACTCTTGGCCACATCCTTTTCTGCCACCACTTCTAAACTATTGTTGTTACGAACCCTGATGACTTTGCCTTGGCTTTTGGGCCACTTCCTCATCATTCATTGGAAAAAATGGCCTTGAATGCCCGATCTGTTGACACCTGAAGCAAGTCTTGCTATCATAAGATGGCTTAGATGGCCCTTCCACTGAAATTGACGATGAACTGTGAGATCCTAGCGGTGTAAAATTGTGGCCTTTGCCCCTACTTGGGGTCCACTAAGATGGAGTGTGTGACCTCTTCTCGGTAAAAGTTGACTTTTTTTGCGACTGTAGTGAGGAAAATGTGGGCTTCTTAAAGCCTCTTGGTGACTGCCCTTGGAATTGAGTCGGTATTTTCGTAGCATTGGCTTCATTCTTCTCTATAGAAGACATATCAACCCGCCTTCCTAATTCCAAAAATGTGGAAAACATTTCCCTATTCTCCAAAGTTGTCACTGTTATATTGAAATCCGTACTCAGACCCTTCTCAACCTATGGATCCTTTCCTTATCTGTTGGTGACATGTGAGGGAAGAACCTCAGAAGTTCCATAAACTTCAACTCATACTCATTGATGGTCATCTCTCCCTAATGAATATTCTCAAACTGAGATGTCTTCTCATCTAGATATCTCTCTGGGATGTATCAACTGACAAACTCTGACTGAAATTCCTCCCATCCTATCACAACTCCTGGCCTATGTTCTTCTTCTATGGTCCACTAGTGGCCTGCAGTGCCCTTCAACAAGTAAATATTGTGCTTCACTTTCTCTTCTTTAGGAATGTTCAAGATCTTAAATGCCTACTCAAGCTCATTCATCCACATGACAGTGTCTATTGGGTCCAAAGTAACAGTATACTTGATCGTCATGACAGGTCTAAGACGTCTAAACACCTTCCCAACACCTTGGGATTCCACATTAGGGACTATTTCCCTATCTTGAGATGATGGTTCTCTATCCGCTTGATGTGTAATTGTGGCCATCAACTGCCCAAACATGGATTGAAACACAAGGTTGGCCATAGTTGTCAGGTCAAACTGAGGCATCACGGGATGGTCTAACCCCGCTAATGGCACTCTCTTATCACGTGTCTACCTCCTAGAACCTCCTCCTAGTGCAACATAGCTACTCTCATGCATTCTTCACATCCTCGAGACATATCTACAAAAGCATAAACTATGATCAGATACGTTGGATACATAAGAATAGACTCAAACCTAAGTCCTATGTCCATATAGACTCAGTGAACCTAGAGCTCTGATACCAACTTATATGTGACACCTCATCATGCTAAATAAGATTACTAAAGTCATAAAACACGATCAACTACTATTTTATCCCATACCTAGAAAAGAGGAATAATTAAAATTGATTTTGACATCATAAACAAGTTCTAGAACATTTATATAAAGGCCCATCTTTTCCATAAACTCATATATCACACATGTATTTACATATGTATCTAGTAGTTGAAGCCACAACCAGTATACAAAAGAGATATTCCACAAGTACATGTCATGTATACAATCACTGGAATATTGTGAAAAACTCATGGCGATACTAGTTTATAATCTTTAAAACACTTTCCATACCTAGACCTGATGGTACACGAACGACACTACCGCTCTACTACTAACAACTACAACTATCCAACCTTCAACGTCTATTGATCACCATGCTTCTCCTCTTCTACAACATGATCTCAACATCATTTCCAACAACCACCTAAACAGTTTTGGTGATCCACAGGCGAGACCAATGTCCTAATGAGAGATATAACTCTCACCAATAGATATTGATTACAACAGATTATTTAACGATAAATAGATTGAGCAGATTTTGCATATAATAAGTAGTTGAGTAGATTAAGAAATTCTAGCATGCTATGAAAGTTAATTAGATAGGCTTAGCAACAAACAAGAATATCATATTATATATAAGAAAACAATTAAATTTAATTTTCTAACAATTTATCACTCTAATTGCAACATATAACAACTCTGTAGTGCAAGAGGGATGACAAGGGTTAACAACCAAAGTGAAACATATTTAACCCTAACAAATATGCTACATGGCTATGAGGATTTTGAGTCATACTACCCAAATCCAACAGACCACTGCTAAGTCAAAATCAGTGCATACTAGATATATGGAAGAGATGGACTCCATGATCTTACCAAAAACTCCTGGTCAATACAAGAGTCAACATAAAGACATAACAGTCAACTGCCAACAACAAGATATAGTTAAGATGAAAACAACTATCTATCCTTAGTATAGGTCACAACACTAGAGAACTGGTCACAAATGCATGTTCTATCTAAGGCATTCTATAGTTGCACCCACTGATGCGTATCACATATCACAATATCCGTGGCATACCCTATAAGTAAGGATGTCAAGGACACACACACATAGTCTCTTACACCCCACATACTCAACAGTATGTTCTCTGAGTTTCCCGTAGGAACACTTGTTTCACCATCCATCAAATTCTAACATTGAAGATGGTTTTATGGCACATGGCACTACATTATTAGGGTTTCACTTGATTCTTTATTGCCAATTGGGTGGATTAAGGCTGCATCATACAAGTGGACATACAAACCCAAATTCATTTCTACCAAGTGTATAATTATAACAATTCCAGAAGATATAAAATGTATTAGGTACAAATCTTAACCACAATTACCACATGGTACTATTTCATTGCCATTCATGAGACTATACTAGTCATTATACCACTATAGGATTCAAATCCTTATCACATTTCTCCAGGGTTCCAACCCTTATGATATCATTAAGAGGAATAATGCCTCCATTAGGGCTCAATCATGCCCAAGGTCATTAAGACCATCACATCATACCCTTTAAGATCATTATTATCTTCCCATGCCTTATAAAATGGCTCAACATTTTGTCACCAAACATGTGACATATGAGTATAATATAACAAGGAACTATGATATTCATGTAGAAGCATATTAAGGTTTCAACAACAATAAGAGAGCATTCCATTAACATACTAATCATTCAAGAGGGTTGATTATAGTCAATCACCATCACTTAATCACATTAGGGTTAGGTATAACAAGCTACATCACATCATACCCTATAAGATCACTATATGAGGGAAAGGGTAAGATTATAAGTTAAAAGCATTGGACAATTGATTTCACATGATTAGAACCAACATATTATATTATAGACTTCATTCTAAACCATTGGATGTGAAAGAATCCAATCACAAACATTAGATTACGTGTAACATTTCAAAACCATTGATTGATATTTAGGTTTAACCCTTAAATTATATAACCAAAGAAACCATTAGTTTATGGTTTAATTGAAGCAACATTTGCGACCTAGTCAGTTGTGGTAACCTAAACCACAATCCGTTGTGACACATTATGTCACCCTCGACTAATGGGGTCAATACTACCATCATTGAGCACCATTGGATGTTGAACTAAAAAAAGTTGCCATTGGTTCATACCATCTTCAGAGGACTAAACCATTGATCATTGAGCTTACAAAATATTCTAGAACTGAGCTAAGGTGTGACCATAATTTTACACCATTTGTCATCACTATCAATTGCCACAAGGAATCTCCATCGGTTCTAATACAAGGTTATCCATTGGTTCATGTATAAACTTGAAAATCAGCCTAATAAAACCAAGTATAAGCCATCATTTCATAGGTACTTAGCACTATCAAAGGGTATATAAGAAAGAACCAAGTCTTCTTGTACCTCAGGAAGATCATGCACATAATTTTAGGTTCATATAGAACTAGAAACTAATCAATGAACGCCATAAAAATCAAAATCCTAGGAAAGAATAGCTTTTATATGCATAAATCTTTGTTTTAGAGCAAGAACATGAGTAATCAAGATTGTAGTAAGCAATAAAAGTAAACAAGGTTATCAAACTCGCCTCTAGGTAAAGAACCCTAGCTTTAGGTTTGAATTCGGCCAAGTAAGCATCTTCTCCAAGAAAGGGTGTAAACCCTAGGTGAAGGGAGCAAGAAGATTTGTTCTTTGAGATTTAAAGCAAACTTTGCAAAGGAAAAACATGGTTCCATCTAGTATGAGGGTAGGAGGAAGAAGAATAGAAAAATAAACAAAGGAGAGAAGGATAAACTTACTAGTTTAGGTCAAGATCACCAAAAGGCAGCTTCACAAACCCTAGAATAGGCTAGATCTGAACCCTAGATGCTTCAACAAGAAGGTCAGCTATTTTCTTCTTCTTTGAGCACTCTATTATACACCAAGAAAGTGAAAAAGAAGATATGGAGAGGATGGAAAATATAAGAGTCCAAATGTTTCGTTTGTGAGCTAAAGGATCGGTATATAAAGTTTATGGATAAAGAAAGAGAGAAACTTGAGGTATCTAAGGAACTCTCTACGTGTCCATAGCCTGGAGCTTCCATGGCCACACAAGAAGATGTTCCACCAAAAATGGAGACCTGATTAGACATTAGTTTTTGACTCTATAGTACCAACATCGGCCCCCAAGTAAAGGAATCGTCGGTTCTTTGGACCCTTAGTCACTTAAGTGGTGAACCATTGGTTGACCATTTCTTTTAAGTGAACCACCAGTCCAAGTGAGCCAAAACTAGAAAACCATTGAACTACTACCTCTAGAGGTTACATTTAGTTGTCACCACCTGTTGGGGACCATAGTATGTCAACCAAATAGGGAAACCATTGGTTGATGGCTCCTAAAGGTAGCTCATCCATGTAGGGGTAAAATCCTAAGTCACCATTGAAAGAAACACCTCCAAACCAAGGTTCAACTAAGCTCCCCATGGCTCAAAAATCTCAATTATGATAAGATAGCATATAAGGAACATAACGCATGTGACAAATTGCAAGGAAAACCTCATATTTGGGTAAATTGTAGAGAAGTCCAAAATGTACATAAAATTGCATAACTTGCACAAATAGTGTCAAAATTGATTTTTTTTGAAACTTAAGCTTGTCAGATGATACCAAAATATATATAAAGGTTAGATTAAGGTTTAAAACACTTAATTATGGTAATTAAGCATGTTCAACACTTTAATGAAGGCCAGGGGTCTTATAGTATCCATATGGTTTGTGTAGTACATATTTTATATACACTTTCTACCCATATTGAACTAAATTTCAATCCACTTTATACCACATTTTGCCTCTAATTATACTTGTTTTCCCACTCTTTTTAGTTGTTTTATTTGTTTCATGCTTGTGACCATAGTTAAATGAATGTGACGAGGAAATGGGGTCAATCCAATGAAAATTCAACCTGTGTTAGATTCCCCGAGAGATCACTCCTATCATAATGGATTTCTTGATTTTTTTTGCAAGGAACAGGATGAGTGCATTTTAACACAGTGTCTACGGTCCCATTTCCCCTAAAGAGAAGAGACACGATGTGTCCCTTACACCACACGTCATATCAAAATGATCAAAAGATATTGCCAAAAGTTGTGTCGAAAGACACATTGTGTATTTATTAGAAAACACTGTGTTCAGTTCAACCAGATCTATCCAGGTCCTCTTCGATTATCAGCTACATGACTTGTCTCTCAAACAAAACATTGTGTACTCTACAAGCAGAGAAATTTAGGCATCAGTTACTCAAGGTGACATGGTGTGTGTGTTCTCAAACACAGTGTGTCCCAGTTGGTTTATATAATTTTATAAAGTAACCACCCCTCATTTAAAATATAGGAGAACACATATGGGGTAGTTATCTATTGTCGTTTTTGAAACACTTTTGGAGCGTAGGACGTACCAGAGCAGAGGAGAGGCAATTTTGGGGAGGAAGAAGTGGTTACTCGGGAGAGAACATCTATTCTTCTCCATTCATCAAGGATTACAACAAAAGATTCTCCACTCTAAGAAGATTGTTGAAGTAGAAGCATCAACAACAGTGGAATTTTATCTCCAAGCTTAAGTTCTTCCCTATTCTTCCTCATTCCTTGTGTTTCCCTTATAGTTTTCTTCTCCAGTTATGTTTGACTTTGAAATATGTACCTTGTACTTGTGTTTCACCATCATGAACGAGTAGACTTCCATTTCTTGACCATGGGAGCGTAGCTTCTATGTCATTACTCATGTGAACTCGAATTTCTTTATTAATACTAGTTACTTTGCTATTTTGAAGATATGCTATGGTGTGCATTTGTTTGTTTGCATGACTGGCCATCTTGCTTGCATATGTTATGCTTCTTTCTTTGATTTAGGAAGACATGTTGAGAAGTACAGAGTATCATTCTTGGAAACATATCGTTGACCAGGGGAGTGGATGGGATTATTTTGAGGATCTGAGGTTTGTGGCCCAAATCCAAGAAAAAACACAGGGGTTCTATGTGAAGATTAGGACAATCTCATATCTTTGAGAGTTCTATAATGACATTCAACATCTGTTGCATTTTTATTAGTATATTAATTTTCGTGGTTGTATATGAGTAGTAATACGAAAGTGAAATCCCATAACCAAGTTCTTCTAAAATATGATCTAAGTCTTTCTCTAGTGATTAGTGTTTACTGCTTTCTTTAATTTGCAAAGTAGATTAACCTGAAACCAACCCAACCTTAGTAAATCGATCAAAAATTTTGAAGATTAACACACTTGTAAATAACTCGACCTTGCTCCCTGGACAATCTCAAATATACTACATGCACATGTATACTTGTGGAGTCATGCTCGAGTTATAAATTTTAAGACATGCGCACATGAATAACAAGTTTTTGACATCGTTGTCGGGGAGCATCATTGTTATTTTGGTAGAGTAAGAAGTTTTAATTAGTAAGTGAGACTAGACCACACTGCCTTTTATCTTTTCATCATCATTGTTATCATCTACCACATTCTCCATTATTTTTTAAGTGTTTCTCAACCACTTATGAATTGCAGGACCGTACACTGCATTCGAATCATGGTCTCCAACCATCTATATTCTTAGATCCAAAGATCGAATTCACCCTAATCAGCCGAAGAAGCGCAAGGAAAAGTAAACACTTTTCAAGCTTGGGAGACTCACAACCATCATCATCTTCATCTTCACTACTATCTTCACCGGGCCATCAAGAGCAAAATATGGAAGATGATTGTCTTCTTAAGGACTTCGCCCATAGTCATAAATATCAATGGGGCTGTTAATAGCCCATATATCGAGAAAAACAACTTCTCCATCAGCCCGACAATCATGCAGATGATTCAGAAGAACCACTTTGAATGGACTCCCATTGAAGATCCTAATCTTAATGTAGATGCATTATTGCAATATTTGAACACATTCATGATTAATGGTGTTGCTCTTGACAGTATATACATTCTTATGTTTCTATTCTCTTTTCTGATAGAGACAAGGCATGACACTCCTCTTTTCCAAGAAAATCTAGAAACAACTGGGACGAACAATTAAAAGCTTTCCTTGCTAAATATTTTCCTCTGAGCAAGACATCCCAACAGAGAATCCAACTTAAAAATTTCTCTCAAAGTGAATGAGGGACACTCCACGACATGGGAGAGGTTTAAGGATCTTCAACATCTTTGTCCTAATCTTGACCTTAGAAACTGGATACTCATTTAGACTTTCTATATCTGGTTGGTGTACAACTACAGGATGTCTATAGATGATGCAACCAAGGATCTTTAATGAATAAATCTTACAGGGAAGCTTATACAATTATTGAGTACATGGCAATCAATCATTGCTAAAGGAATTCTGAGAGGAGTAACCATCCTTCCTCAACCTCTGTTGCTTCTGGGAAATAGGTTGGCATCCATGCCGTTGATATTGTATGTTACACCCACATCCCACGATTACCACTAATCATGAGATTAGGGCATAAGTTTGAGGATTATACTTAATACAAAGTTCACTCCCAACCTTTATTCCTTTATTTAAACTCTTTGTTTTCTCACATTCAATCACATAAACAAACTTTACAAAGGAATTAAACCTTAATTACTCAAATATGATCTCAGCATTAAAGATACATATCTAAAATTTCATTTTGTTCCTCACACTTCCATGTACATACAACCTGATAACCAGATATATACTCTATTATCAAGGAAACAAAGATACAAATCATCATTTAGAACTCTCTCTCAACTCTATACAAGGACCTAGAGTGACAGGGACCCAATGAACCTAACTAATATCATACTTAACTCCTGTGGAAGATCTATGCTGATGCAATGATATCTTCAGCCCATGATTTGTCCCTAAAAATTGTGAGTAGAGGGGTGAGCCTACTGCTGAATGAATGAGAACTTCAAAGATACAGTCTAAAACACTGATATAATTACAAATATATTGTTGAGGAACTGATATCAATTCTAACAATAGTAATCTTTAAAGAGACTAATCATTCACAAACATAAATATGTCAAGATACTCTAGATATATATCTACAAGAGTAAATCAATATACAAACATGCTTGATTAATATCAAAGAGAACTAATAACTCAAAAACATAAAAAGGATAATTCAATAACTACACACACTTGGTTAACCTCTCATTCATCTTATTATGCCCTGAACCCACATGAGGCGTACCACAACATGTGAAATAATCACATCAAGCTACAATATCACTGTACAAAGCTTAGAAGCATGACCGGATTCCTAATTCTATCTCTCAAGTAAGACCCCATCTGCAGTGGGCTTCGGCACATCTGCCTCTCGACGGCTAATGGGAGCGACCAAATATCTCAGAATCCACCTCTCTACTTGGGTACTTAGGCGGTGAGTCAAAGCCCTCAAGCTTATTGTGCATTAATGGACCTACTGACCACTGATCACTACAACATGTAAAACAGGTACCTCCGGCATCCCCGGTTGATGTTGGCTACCAAAAAACTGTAAGGAGTCTTCCCTACTAGTCAAGAACCCCACACCCTCTGGTGTGCTCCAACTTACCTCCATCTGGACTACCTCCAGTCAGGAAACCATTTCCTCCCCACAGAACATGCCTCATCTTGTGAGGATTCTACAGTGTTCAGGGAATCTAAATGTCTAATTCAATAGTTTATCTTTGTGAATCGTTCATTTCATAAACCTTTTGATAACATTTATCAATATTGAACTGTTAAGCATAACCACATCTCATACTGAGAAACATTGATATCAAAATACTTGATTCACTAAACACCCTATCCTTAGGGTTTCATTTACCTCATTTACTTATCACATGACTCGCATAAGGATTTAATGTGTCATAAATATTCATTAAATAAAGATTGCTTTCAACAAGTCATATACATTCAACATATGTATGAAATCTTGGAATTGAGCTAAATTAGATTTTCCATGCCATTCATTGATATATCGTGAATCAAGAATAACATTGCATAAATAAACTCTATGATGTCAAGAAAAGCACGAATGCATTTCACAATATCTATTCACAAATCTCCAACTTTCCACTGATCTAGGGTTTCACCCGCTTTACTGAGATATCAACCAAACACTATTCACATGACATGAAATCCAAGATAGTATGTACTACACATTTAGATAAACAATCATTCATAATCAATGAGATTCAGATAGACAAATATCTCTATCTAATTATACAATAATTTCAGTCATAGCCGAAAACCCTAAATTTCAATTTACTCTTATTTCCTTTGCAAATACTTAGGGAATTCTCATTAAGATGGATTGTATCCATTTATAATATTATTTTATCATCTGAAATTCATCAAAATATATGGAGAATCCATTTCATATCATTTTGCAAAAGCTAGATCAAAAAGGCAATTTAGGGTTTGTACTCGCATACTAAGCAATTGAAGATTATTGATTATTTAACTTATTTTCATGCAATATACTATTTAAAGGAAGTACCCACTCACCATAAGGTGTGAAAAAACCTTAAAAGCATATCCCATCTCTAAAAATCTCGAATCCATATCAAAATCCTAGCAAATTAGCGGTTTCTTCTTCCTTTCAACCCGGAAACCTTAGAAATGGGGAATTATGAAGAAAGAGTGAGAAAAGGGGAAGATTTGATACCATTTTGAATCAAATCAGAGGAGGGATGGAATATTTACAAGTGAGAGAAGATTCACCATGAAAGTTTATACAAAGAATCTACACTTACTTGATTTCATCATATCTCAGATAGAGAAACCCTAGGTCAGCATCTCCACCACTTTCTCCTCCCAAAACCCTAGCTCTCTGCTCTCTCTAGTATTTTGTTTCTCTAGAATGGATCATGAAGTATGAGAGATATTTGGGTGATATCTTGCTCATATAGAGAAATTGAGGTGCTTGTGTAATTTGCACACTAAACCCCTCACTATACTTTTTCTTATTTCAATAGATTTTTTGTTATAAAAAAGTTACTGTAATTCATTTGTTTTAGTGGTCAAAGATGCTCCAAACACTATTAAATTTAGCATGATGTCTAAAATGTAATTTAAGAGATCCAATAGAAATTTCAAATCATTCCTAGTTACCAATAAATAACCAAAAATCAAACACTACACTATTAAAAAACACTCTATTAGCATTTCAGTCAAAGTATAGTTCGACCGAGAACCACATTCAAAGAACATCCAAATATTCTGATATTTTTCTCTGACATGAATGATTAAGTTATCCATATCATATCCAAATTTTAATTAAATAAAATTTGTAGAAAATATGAAAAATCATTTACCACACTACTATCCGGATCAAATTCCATATTCATGTACTATCAAAACCTTAATTTTTGCCAATAAGGGTTTATATTTCTCAAACCTAATTCTTCAAACTAAAATCATAATTAGAGTTTCTTTTTAGGTTTGAAACATCACAATTGAGCTACTGTCATTAATCTAGTCTAAACTATGTTCAATCTAATCACGCATGTAATCATTCAGGTAAACCCTAGTTTTCCAATTAAGCACAAATGTGGTCTTAACATCATCGATCTTCTTGCTGCCAATTTAGATCCCCTCATCTAGAACTTTGAGAGCTTGAATACTCAACCTGCTCAAATAGTACGTTTGATAAGTGATGTGAATCATGTTTTGGGGTAGGCAGCTCCTCCAAGCTATCCTTCTCTAATTCCTTGTAAGGAGACTATCACTACTACAGAAATAGCTTATAACTTCACATTTAAATATGTCCGTTATTACCAAAAAACGACGCCTAAACCCTACAACGTCATCTAATTATAGAGACCAACATTTATATTTGAAGACCGGCCAGACACGGGTATCGCTTTTTATTATGCGTCGGCTCCCTAAGACGAACCGATGCCTAACATAGCCCACCAAATCCAATTTTTCGAGCAAAAAATAATTACCCCCCAAAGTTTCACATACGAAGTCGATTTTGTACCTAATAAACAATGCCTAACGACGAAAAAAATTACCTCCAAAGGTTGTCGGTTTTTGTGGAAAAACTAACGCGGATAAGGTTTCACACGCCGTCCCCGCAAAACTTTTAAGGGCTAAGATTGTCCAATGGACGTCGGTTTTTTCTGGAAACCGACACCTATGGTCATCATTCGAGAACATTTATTTTTTGTTAGCATATATAGATAGGCTTTGGTTTTTCTATTTGGAACCGATGACTATTAGTGAATATAAGTGTCAGTGTGTTGGTGGTAACCGATGCCTAAAGTTTTAAGTGTCGGTTTATGGTAATAACCGATTCCTATTGTTAACTTAATAGCACTAGCGCAAGCCAGGCTATTCCCCTTTCTTTGTTTCATTGTCGATTTCACTAGGGTCTGGCAATTCCACCACTGTCTACTGCTCTTCCGCCTTCCCCACCGTCGGTCTGCCTTCTCCATTGCCGCCGCTGTTGCCACCGCTCGTGCCTGCCACTGATTCTGCTACCGCCACATGCTCCTCTGCTTCCTCTTGCTATTGCCGCCACCTACTCCTCTAGTCCTCCACCTCTTCTTCCTCTAATCCTACTCCTGCTCCGTCCATCGCCCGCTCACTACCTTCGCCCACTCATTGTCGCCGCCTCCTGCTTCTGCTCTTGCTCCTCCGATGCCTCTTCTTCCTCTGCTCCTGCTCCTGCTCGTGGTAACTTTCTTCCTCCTCCTTTGCTCCTTGCTCCTGCTCCTGCCCCCCTACCCTCAGGGTGCGGGCAATGGGTTGGATCTTATACATGTTTGAGTACATTAGGGTTCTAATCTACCCTTTTGTTTATCAACTAAGCTGTAATTTTTTATCTATTGCCATAGTTTATTTATGGAAGTTACATAGAGAAATGCAATTTTTAGTAACAAAATGATCAAAATAACCCCTATTATATTTTGCTACTGTAAAAAAGTAAACCCTAGGATATAAATGCATCTAAACATTCATAAGCTATTAATGTGTCACTTGGAGAGAAATGGACATATTCCTATTTAAGTAAAAATTACATAGGACATAATATGAAGTAATGATTAGTAACATAATGTGAAGATTATCTATATGAAATTTATTATATATGCAATTCAAGTAGAAATACTAGAAAGAAAGATAATGAAACAAGCATGAAATTGCAAATAACCTTAGATGGGAAAGAAAACTTCAAATCAATGCATGGTGTTTTGTGGTCTCTCTTCTTAATGAGTTATGTTACAAATATCTGTATATTAGGTTAAGGACATGTTTGTGTTGTGACATGTTGAGTTTTTTTCTATGTTATACCCACCAGATTTGTGTTATATATAAAATAATACATTGATTAATTTAGGAAGCATTGATATGTTGTTATGGCTATCCACAAGTGTTTTTATAAGAAAATTGTGTGTTGAATGGGGTTGTGAACAAGGGACTGGTGTTGTATTTGTTGGCCTAGAAACCTGTCCAAGATTTACTCATTAAGAGTAAATCTTGGATAGTCCTCAGTTTGGGACTGTTCTTGAACACCTAATCTCACTTAGGATGTAAGTGTATAATGTGTATTGGGTTTTCAAGAAAATTTCGGTAGCATTTCCCCATTTGTTCTCTAAGTACATATGTACTTGGAGAATAGCGGGGAAATGCTACCGAAATTTTCTTGTAAACCCAATACACATTATACACTTACTAGTGAGATTAGGTGTTCAAGAATGGGATAGGTGGTACATATTTATTATATATAAGAATGACAACACATGTATTTGTTGGCCTAGAAACCCGTCCAAGATTTACTCAATAGTAGTAAATTTTGGATAGTCCCCAGTTTGGGACTATTCTTGAACACCTAATCTCATTTGGGACGTAAGTGTATAATGTGTATTGGGTTTTCAAGAAAATTTCGATAGCATTTCCCCGTTTGTTCTTGAAGTACATATGTACTTGGAGAATAGCATGGAAATGCTGCCAAAATTTTCTTGAAAACCCAATACACATTATACACTTACTAGTGAGATTAGGTGTTCAAGAATGGGATAGGTGGTACACATTTATTATATATAAGAATGACAACACAAGTATTTGTTGGCCTAGAAACCCGTCCAAGATTTACTCAATAGGAGTAAATCTTAGATAGTCCCCGGTTTGGGACTGTTCTTGAACACCTAATCTCACTTAGGATGTAAGTGTATAATGTGTATTGGATTTTCAATAAAATTTCGGCAGCATTTCCCTATTTGTTCTCTAAGTACATATGTACTTGGAGAACAACTGGGAAATGCTGCTGAAATTTTCTTGAAAATCCAATACACATTATACACTTACTAATGAGATTAGGTGTTCAAGAATGGGATAGGTGGTACACATTTATTATATATAAGAATGACAACACATGTATTTGTTGGCCTAGAAACCCATCCAAGATTTACTCAATAGGAGTAAATCATGGATAGTCCCCGGTTTGGGACTATTCTTAAATACCTAATCTCACTTAGGATGTTTTAACCATTATATATAAGACCTTAAACCCTAAAGTTTTAACCATGCTTAAACTCTAATATGTTAACCGTAGACCCTAATCTTGTTGTAATATATACTTGTTTTCTGTTTGATCATAGAATGGATAGATCATGGATGTCCATTCGCAATCGCTGCACCCCAGAGTTTATTTCTAGTCTTGATTAGTTTATTAGATTTGCCTAGGAACATAGGAAACAACCTGGAGATAGGTTCTACTATCCATGTAGGCATTGTGGTAACAACTTGAAAGTCAACACTGGTGACGAAATCAAAAGTCATGTCATGTGCAACGGGATTGTACAAGTCTACAGAATGGCACTGGCATGGAGAGATTTCAAACCCAAAACCAATGGATGTCGATAGCAGGGCTTGTATGGAAGAAGGTATTGCCTCCGATGACGTAGATGTGAATGAACCAGTTCCAGTAGACATCATTGATGCAATGTTGGATAGTTGTGGGGTAGATCACACCGAAACCGATCCACCTCCTATGTTTAGAAACATTGTGCATGATGCTAGGATATCGTTATACACAGGTTGTACTAAGTTTATGAAGCTTAGTACTGTGTTGAGATTTTATAAGTTGAAAGCTAACAATAGATGGAGAGACAAAAGCTTCACGTCATTATTGTATTTCTTGAAAGAAACTCTTCTTGAAGGAAACGAGCTGCCAATCTCAACATACCAGGTAAAGAAATTGTTGTGCCCAATGGGAATGGAGGCCAAGAAGATACACGCATGCCCGAATGATTGTGTATTATTTCAAAAGGAATATGTGGATTTGAAAGATTGTCTAAAATGTGGTGCGTCACGGTATAAATCGACGACTTCGGGGGAGTCCAAAACTAGTTCTCCTGCCACAGTGATGTGGTATCTACTTATAATATCATGGTTTTAATGCTTATTTGCCAATCCGATAGATGTGAAGAATTTGAGGTGGCATGCAGATGTTAAGAAAAATAATGATGGGATCCTATGACATGCATATGATTCCCCATAGTGGAAGAAGATTGATCTATTGTACCCTAAATTTGGTGAAGAAGTCAGGAATCTAAGACTTGGGCTTTGTACAGATGGGATGAATCTGTACGGGACATTAAGCAACCAACATAGCACTTGGCAAGTCATGCTTGTTATATACAATCTTCCTCCCTGGTTGTGTATGAAAAATAAGTACGTTATGTTGTCGTTGTTGATATCAGACCCTAAACAACATGAAAAAGATATCAATGTTTATCTTGAACCTCTGGTTGATGACTTAAAGAAACTCTGGGGTGAAGGTGTGATGACCTATGATGCTTCACGAAGAGAGACATTTCATTTGTACGCTATGTTGTTTTGCACTATTAATGACTTTCCAGCATATGAGAATTTGTTTGGATATAGTGTCAAAGGAGCTAAAGCGTGTCCTATATGTGAAGAGAACACTGATTCAACAAGACTAAAACATGGCGGCAAGACTGTATATCTTGTTTATCGAAGGTTTCTTCCAAAATTCCATCCGTATCGTAGGAAGCGCAAAGCATTCAATGGATGGAATGAGGAACGGAGTGCACCTAAACCTATATTGGAGGAGGTTGTTTATGAAAGAGTAAAAGACTTTGTCAAGTAATTTGGTAAGAGATCACAATGTACTATGGCAACACGGAGTGACAAATCTTTATTCAAGAAGAAGTCAATATTTTGGGATCTTCCTTATTAGAGTTCTTTGATAGTCAGGCATTGTATCGATGTCATGCACGTTGAGAAAAATATCTGTGATAGCATCATTGGTACTCTGCTGAATATACCAGGTAAGACTAAAGATGGGATAAAATCTAGACTAGACCTACGTGAAATGGGAATAATGTCAGAATTAATAGAATTATGTGAAATGGGAAATCGAAGAACATACTTACCTCCCGCTTGTTACACGTTGTCTAGAAAGGAGAAGAAAGCTTTTTTTGAATGCTTGGTAAATGTTAAGGTGCCACAGGGTTACTCATCCAACATCCGTAGATTGGTATCAATGAAAGATATGAAGTTGATAGGCCTTAAATCTCATGATTGTCACACTCTAATGCAACAAATATTGCCCGTGGCAATTCGATCTATATTGCCAAAGCATGTAAGGTTTGCAATCACCAGACTTTGTTTCTTTTTCAATAGTCTGTGTAGCAAAGTTATTGACCCTGATACTCTCGATACTTTGCAAAGAGAAGTGGTTGTTACCCTATGTCAGCTTGAGATGTATTTCCCTCCTTCATTCTTTGATATCATGGTACATCTTGTTGTCCAGTTGACTAGGGAAGTGAAAATGTTGGGACCAGTTTTCTTGCATTGGATGTATCCCTTTGAACGATACATGAGCATTTTTAAAAGTGATGTTTGAAACCGATATCGGCCTGAAGGGAGTATTATTGAGGGTTATGTGGTGAGAGAGGTTATGGATCTTTGCAATGACTTTCTGAGTGGTAATGACACTCCTGGTAATGACAAGAATATTGAGGAGTAATTTGGCAAAGGAATTTTGGGATCACGGGTGAAAGTAATCAACCATGAGCAGTTGGAACAAGGTCACTTGTATATTTTACACAACATGGATGAAGTGAGTGTTTATATCGAGGAACATACCGATTTCAACAAGAGACAATATCCTCGAGCCAATTCAATGTGGCTTGCTAGATTCATAACAAGACATTTATTAAGTGGTTTGAAGATAAAATCTTACATCAACTATCTCAAACACTAGATGATATTACTGAAACTATCAAATGCCTCACCTTTAAACCAAAATTGAATGTTATGTCATATGAAGGGTATGACATTAATGGATTCACATATTACTCAAAGTACAAAGATGGTAAGAGTGTCATCCAAAACAGTGGGGTCACCCTTCAAGCGTCGACTATGTTTTTTGCAAGTGCAAAGGATAAGAGTCCATGTGAAGCTAAAATGTCATATTACGGTGTCATTGAAGACATATGGGAGTTTGACTACATAGATTTCAGAATTCCGCTCTTCAAATGTAATTAGGTTGATAACACCAAAGGAGTTATAGTGGATGAAATGGGTTTAACTTTAGTGAACTTTGAAAAGATTGGCGAGAAGGGTGAACCATTCATATTGGCATCACAAGCGAAACAAGTATTTTATATCGATGATCATGCAAATGATAAATGATCGGCTGTTCTTCATGGTAAAAGATAGTTCATTGAAGATCCTATAGATGAAGAAGAGTACTTTGATAAGTATGATGACTCTAGTCCATTCTCAGTTGGGTTGCCAACACCACAAAATATTGAATCTAATGATGACTTGTATGTGCGTGGAGATCACAATGAAGGATTGTTAATTGATAAACGATTGCAATATTAGAGGCATGCATGTTTTTTTATATATTTCATTTTTCAATGTTTCATTTGTATATGTGAACTATACAATGTTTCATTTGTATATGTGAACTATACAATGTTTCATTTTTCAATATTTCATTATCTTCTAGTTATGTCAAATGCTAAATGTTTGATTTTTTAATAAAATTTTCAAATGGTTGAGCATGGGTATGATGACCATGATGTCCATGATGAGCATGGTGAGGATACCAATGAGCCGCTTCACAATGTAAGTTTTAAAAATATATCATATATTTCTATCTATATGTCCATTTATAGTTTATATCCTGTAAGTGTGTTTATTTTGTCAAATTTTAGGTTGATGATGCACATGTACCCTCTGAAGCACTTGAGGCACTTGATGAGCAGTACCAAAAAGTTGACAAGGGAAGGGGCATCACTATGATGAAGAAGTTAACAACGCTAAGGGGCAATGGACCCAAACTGGTTGTGGATTTTGATAATGTAGGAAATGCAATTGGAGTGAACCGCAATTTGTTTGTTTCATATCTTGGGTATGTTTCTCGTAGCCATTGTGGTTGTAAGATAGATTCTTGGCATAAAGTTCCTAAGGGGAAAAAAGACTTAATATGGAAGGATTTATGCGTGAGTTATTATTATTTGCAAGTCTATTTTGTAGATTACTATTTTTTGGATACTAGTTAATAGCAATTCTATTTTGCAGAGTATATTTGCGTTGGATGAAAAGTTGCATCGTAAATGCGTGATGCAACACTGTGGGAGGGTCCTAAGGAACTATAGGACAAATATAACCCAAGAATACATAAAATATGGTGAAAAGAGGAAGAAGTTGACCACTGAACAGTGGAACTTCCTGGACCAAGAAGAATGGGACACGTTTGTTGCTTCAAGAAACACTGATGAATTCAAGGTATTAGGTGTTACTCCCTATTTAATTAATATACGTTGTATTCACCTATTCAAGATTAACCTTTAGTGTTACTAACCAAATCAATGTGTATACTAACTAGGCTATCAGTGAGGCACAAAGAGCAAGGCGTGCACTGAATGTGCATGACCACACAATGGGTCCAAAGGGCTACGCAGGCGTTCACCAAAGACTACAGACTGAGTGTACTACTCAGTCTACTACTACTCAGGAGTCCTCTACTATAGTTACCACACCTCTGCCTCGCCATGATATCTAGATAGCTGGGAGGTAAAACAAAAAGGGAGAAATAAAGAAGCCCGCAACTGCTGAGGCGACTGCAAAAATGGTAAATACAACTCTTAGAGCAATCGTTCGAATATTGATTATTTGTGGTGTTTACTTACTTACCAATTTCTGTTGATGGCAATGAGCGGGAGATGCACGAGCTGAGGAAATAATGCAAGTTCATCCCTGAGGGCACACGGGATGAATTGACAGTTGCTTTGGGTAACCCAGAGCATCCTGGACGTGTTAGGGGTGCAGGCATTGGTGTGGGCATCAAATCATTCTTTGGGCCATCCCATCGCAAACATGTCCCAAAAGTGGGAATTTCAAAAGAAGAGGTAACCTATTCTTTTTTTAGAATGCTACTATAAAAGGGAATTCAATAATCAGAAACTAACGTTTCTTTTATCCATGTATAGGTAGATAAGGCAGTTGAAAGGAGAGTCAAGGAAGTAGTTGATAAGACACTCCATGAAGCAATGAGAAAGTGGCAGGCATCTCTGACTGCCACTCAGACAGTACCTATGGCGTCCCGCTCTACTCCTACTATAGAGGTTGGGAGTAATCCTGTAGACCCACCACCTAGCACATCCGCTGTAAGTATTTTTATGACATAGTAGCTAGTCTTTTCAAGATGATATGTATATATGTATATAACATTCTTTACATAAATTTGTAGGGGTTGAAGCCATGCCGTCTAAAAAGTAATGAATTCGTCGTTGTCGAGGCATTGGCTTACCCATCCCTTCCAGGGGAAATGTTTCATGGGTTTCCATCACCAAATGGTTGGGTTCGTGTGAGCCCAATATGTATATTCCCCAATTGGATAAATCTTCTATTGCCATATGCCCACCCAGATTGTGAAATGCTTGGTGAGGCAGAAGGTAGAGTGATATTTTGTCCCAAAGCAGATTTCGTCTATACTGAAATTGCATGGTAAATTTACATTACGTTTAATTGTTAGTGTGTATATATGAGGTCAATTGATATGAAATTATATATACAGGTTAAAACAAAGACACCCAGAGCATCTAGGCCTCCACCTCCACCTCCTACATTACCAAGTTGGGTTCCATAGGACCTACCTGCCCTGTTAGGTCCTAATTGTAGGGGTATGGTAGTATGGTTAGGTGAACATGATATAAATTGCCCTATAAATGTTTCTATAGATGCGGATGTTGTAGGTCAATCATACGAAAACAAACTATTTATACAAGATATTTTGGAGTTGTTTCGCTATGATTGGCTGAATACATCTGTGATAGAGCTATGGATAAGGTGAGATATTGTTTATACATCCATATACCTTGTGTAGGATCTGGTGATCTGGTTTTTTATATATTAATGCATACGTAATACATTGTTTGCAGCTACTTAGACAAGATATGTGCAGATTTTTCATTTGAACATGTAGGATTTTTTATTCTATCTTTGAATAGTCTAGTAGCTAAAGACCCTTCATCAATTCAACAATACTGCTGTGTTGCTTTTACAAATTTTTGTCAAAATAAAAAGACAGTGATAATAGCTCCATTCAATGTGGAGTAAGTTTACTTTGCTTATAATTTTTTTTGGTCAGAAAAGCGTGGGACTCCTATTTATAGATTTTTGTAAAGTATATACAGGCAAGGGGTTGACTCAAGGTAAGTCAAAAACAAAAAAAAAGAAAATAGAAAAACAAAAAGGAAGACTATACAATTAGTGTATCTATATCCTTTCTAATCCTCTTCCAGTTCCTATCTGCACATAAGCTCGCATCAAGAAAAATCCTCCCATTCCGTTCACTCCAAAGGCAATGAAGGATGGCCAAAATAGCAATCTTGTGCTTCCTTTCCCCTATAAGAAGCACATCATCCAGGGATCCAGGCACTCGATTAATATAACCCTCACCAGTAGCAAAATTCCACATCTCTATGGCATAAGCACACTCAAACAGAATATGACAGAGATCTTCAACATCATTCTTACATAACACACATCTCGAAGGTATATGCAAACCCATCCTCTTCATATGATCTCCTATCAGTAAACTATCTAGAAGACACCTCCATCCAAGGACAATGTGTCTCATACAACCTTTAGAAGTCCATAACTATTCAAACCAGGAGGGTACATGATTTCTCATCCTAATGACATTCCATACCTCCTTGAACTTATGTATATCTTTGCCTTTCAGCAAGATACAATCATCCTTCCCATGAGCAGGAGAAACCATCTCCTTAATAACCTGCAGAATAGAATTTACATGTCTCGATTTTGATTTGATCCAATTACCATCACAGAACAGATTGTTGAAAGTAATGTATTTCCCCATACCAAGCTTCATAACAGCCTTACTCCCAATCACATCCTCCAGAAACTGACCCTCCATCCAAGGGTCTCTCCACACCTTAATAGAACAACCATTCCCCACAGAAAAAGAAATATCATCAATAATATCTTTTTTGAGGTAAAGGATTTGTTTCCAAACCCATGAGGTAGAGGGAGGTACCTTACACCTCCAGATAGAATCCCCTTTTAAGTATCTTCCATGCACCCATCGAACCCACAGAGAATCTTTTTCAGTAGCTACATTCCAAAGATTAAGAATAAGATAGGCACGAGTGATGTCTCTGGACCCCTTGATACCAATACCACCTTCCTTCTTTGGTATAAAAACTTGCTTCCAAGAAACCAGATGAGTCTTCTTTTCAAGCTCTGCACCTCCCCACAAGAAATATCTACATAACTTATCAATTTCATCATTCACAGATATAGGAAGAGGAAAGGAAGCAGTCCAGTATCTTTGAAACGAGGATAAAGTAGAATTTATCAATTCAATTCTGCCTACAAAAGACAAATGCCTAGATTTCCATCCTTCAAGCCTCACCTTCATCTTGTCAAGAATAGGAGAACACAAGCTTTTGCTTAACCTTCCAATAAAAAGGGGTAAGCCCAGATAATTGACAGGGAGCTTTTCTCTCTTAATTTTAAGCATATCTTCCACCATATTAATATCAGTCCCCTCATTAGCAAAAAAAGATGACTTTCTATCACTTACGTTCAACCCCGAAATCTTACTAAAATTAGTCAACACACTCTTCAACTCAACCAACGAATCACCTTTCACTTTAGCAAACATAATCAAATCATCCGCAAACATAACATGAGAAACTTCCACACCTGCACCAGCTCTTAAAGGAATCAAACTTCTTTTAGCAACAGAATAAGCAATCATCGAGGATAGCCCTTCCGTAGCTATCACAAAGAGATATGGGGCAAGTGGGTCACCCTGCCTAATCCCATTAGAAGGAAAAAGATTAGTTGAGGGACTTCCATTAATCAAGATCTGAAAACTAGTGGTGTTCAAAATTTCAGAATTCCATTTCATCCAACACTCAGGGAAACCCATATATATTAAGCATCACCTTTCGAAGGTAAAACCAGTTAATGGAGTCATAGGCTTTCATTAGACCAGCTTTAACACAAGCCTTAGCAGCTTTACTCTTCATCATCATGTTCAAATAGTCATTAACTAGCATGATAGCATCTGAGATAGATCTACCTTTAATGAAAGCACATTGAGCTTTACTAATAATGTCAGGCATGACCATCTGCAACCTGTTAGCAAGCACCTTTTAGATAATTTTATAAACTGAATTGAAAAGAGATATCGTCCTCCAATCCTTCACATACACATCATTCTTGTTTTTAGGAATCAGAGTAATAAAGGTTCTATTAACCTCCTTCAATAAACACCCACTCCTGAAGAAGTTTTGAACAACTTTGACTACATCATTTCCTACTATCTCCCAAGAAGCTTTAAAGAAAGTGTAGTTAAAACCATCTGGACCAGGAGATCTCTCCCCATCACTCTTCATGACAATGCTCTCGATCTCCTCCCTAGAAACTAGAGAACACATAGTATTTATGTGACCTTCAGAGAGATTTGGAAGAACCCAATCTTCATTCCATTCAATTTCAGAACTACAACCTACATTAAACATATTATCATAATAATTCACAAAAGTATCATGAATAACCTGCTCATCAGTATGGAAAACCCCATTAATATTCACGCTTCTTATAGCATTCCTCATTCTTCTGGTTTGAATATATGAGTAGAAAAACTTAGAGTTCTTGTCTCCTAAACTGGGCCAATTAACTCTAGATTTTTGCTTAAGATAGGACTCTTCAGCATTATAGGCCTCCAAGGCTTCCTTCCTTTTAACTTTAGCTTCCTCTCCAATCTTAACATCAAAAGGATTAACATAAAACTTATGTTGAACAAGTATGGCTTCCTATTCTTTGAACCTCCTTTCTTCTGTAAGATCTTCGACTACCTCCTTATTCCACTTAGCCAGCTAAAATATGACATTATCGATCTTTCTGCAAACTTGGTACATAGGATTACCAATTACATTAATCTCCCAAGCATTCTTCACCACCTGATGAAAATCTTCCCTCATGCACCAGGCATTGACAAAATGGAAAGGTACCTTCTTCTTCTTAACATTACTATTAAGATGGATAAGAATGACCATGTGATCACTATGAATAGTTGCACAAGTTTCTCCTAAAAAATCTGGAAAGAAATCAAGAAGTTCTAGATTGTAGAAAACTCTATCAATCTTAGACATCACCAATTTATCTCCTTATTGCCTATTATCCCAAGTGAATCTTGAGCCTCTCAAATCCAATTCCACCAAAGAAGTATACATAACACAATCATTAAAATCAGCCATAGCTTGAGCACTAGGTTCACAGACACCATACCTTTCCTCCGAGCACCTAACAACATTAAAGTCACCACATAAAAGCCAAGGCATTGTGGTTCCATGACTCAAATCCTTCAAAGAATCCCAGAGAGAGCATCTATTTCTGAAATTGTTATGTCCATAGATAGTAGTAAGTAAGAAAGCACCAACAGGGAAATTAACTCTAGCATGAATAATCTGATCAGTTTCATAGATCTTCACCACATCAATATCACCATTAGTTTTAGCAATGATAACACGCCCTAAAGCATGACTATCATGATTCGAAATCCAGTTGTTACAACCAAACATCCTATTCAAAACTTTGTTAATCTTCTTCCTCCTGAGTTTAGACTCCAAAATATAAACAATAGAACACCCACAACTCTTGATAATCTCCTGTAATGCAGACTGACGACTAGAGTAATTCAGTCCTCTCACATTCCAGGAGGATATAGAAAGAGAACTATCCATTTCCATTTACTGTGACTAGAAGCCTGCCAGTCTCAGTAACAACTCGTTGAACACTTGCATTAACTCCACTAGTAGAACCACCAGCCTGAGAAGCTACATTCCTTTCTCCCTCATCAACAAACAAATTCTAAAAGGAATTAGGGGAAATATTCACTCCTGATTGGTATGCCACCTCCATAGACTTAGTTGGGCCTCTAGGAGGTGATTTAGTCTTTCTTCTATTTCTCCGAGTAACAGGAATAAACCCATCCTCTTTTTCATCACCACTAGAAGGGGTGATGAGAACCTCCGTTAACACAACATTCACCTCCCTAACTACCTCTTCACATATTTGAACAGCAGCTTCCACACTACCTTCAATCTCCACAGAAGAAGGAGGGACATCAGAAGCATCTTCAAATTGTTCTAGTTCAGGGTGGCCTTCTTCTTCAGGTTTATCATTGGCTTTCTTCAGAACCCACACCATCTTCTTTCCTTTCTCTACTTGACTTTCACACCCTGCGTCTTCATGCCCAAACATCCCACACAATCTACACTTGCAAGAATACCACTCATAGTGTACATTTAGTTTGTCTTCTATTCCATCGTCAAAGACCAATGGAACAATAGTAGGGAAGTCTGAGGAGGCCGGCATGAGGACCAACATCCTACCAAACTCTAGCCATTTAAACTCCAAAGTAGCTTTATCAACCTTGATCGGAGTTCCCAAATAATAACCTATCATCCCAAATATTTCTTCATCCTAGAGCTCCAGAGGTAGATCGAATAGTCTGACCCAGACCAACACCTCCATTAACTTCAATTTCTCCAAGGATGACCCTCTCGTCCACTTCTTCAGTATCAATGGTTTTCCTCCTATAAACCACGGACCCTTGTCAATAGTTGTCTCCATATCCTCCGCTTCAGAAAAATTGATAATGAAGTATCCATTTCCTCTTGAAATTATCTCGATAGACCCCTTTGCCTTCCACAGGTTTTGGAGGTGATCTTGCAGAGAAGGCCAATGTGGCTTCAGATCTACTATGTACCCGACCTCCGTCAACCTCCATTTGCTAGCATTCTTCTCTGCTATCGATCTAGAGTATACAATATCCCCTTCTTTCAGAGTAACCTCCTTCGACTTCAAAGCACCTACATCCTGACACACCTCCGATTCATGGAACAGATCTGACCATTTTTTAGGATCTTTCTCTACACCAACCACATTAGGCCTCTTCCTTATATCTGGCCTATAAGGGATACCAGATGGAGGTGGATGCCCCCCGCCTCGAAACCCTACACCGCCACCCTTCCTTCCATCGCCCTCTCTGTCGCTAGAGCCTCCAGGCCGAGCCATCCAAATCCTTTCACTTTGCTTATTATTTGGATTTAATAAAATTATATTTTTATTGTGGATTTCGAGTTATTAATTTTTAACTTTTTTACCTCTATGGGTACGCATTGGGAGTTACTAGTTATTGTCCCCGGGATGTTCACTGTCTATTATCTAGATCCTAAGGGGACTAAATTGAATCCAAAATATGGACATGCCATGAAAATGGTATTATTCCGGTGAGAAATATTTCATTTTTATTTTCGTTAACATATGTTATTACATTACTATTTAATTATACAATTTACTATTTTACATTAACATGTAGGGGTTTACATGAGTTCAAAAAGTCTGGAGGAAAGTTCCCCATGAAAAAAACCAGCCAATAATTTGGGAGAACGTGGAAGTAAGTTCCCGACTCCAATATATATATTATTTATGTGAATTGTGCTTAGTTGTATTTTTTAATATTTTGTATGTTTAAATTTATAGTGTGCTACACAAGACAATGGCTGGGCATGTGCATACTATGTGATGTGATTTATACACATGATTATCAAATATGCCGCAGTGGACATCAATACCATACATGAGGTATTATATATAGTCTCATTAGATAATATGAAATATATCAATCTTATTTATATATTATTAATTATATATATACATCATTCTCTTATACATCATTCTCTTTTTAGGTGTTTAAAACTGACCCCACTACAGGTAAGGCCTTATTAGATGTACATGCTTCCTATACAATGGAAGAATTAAATGATGTAAGAGAAGAATGGGAAAAAGACATACAAGTACTGGGGTTTTTAAAATATAATTGGGATGTTGATAGCGATAATGACTAAAGAATGATATTTTGTAAATGAATTTTTCTGAATTGTCATATGTGTGAATGTTTCTACATGTCTAAATGTTTCTACATGTGTCTGAATGTTTATACATGTGTGAATGTGAAAATGAATGGAACTGCAGGTTGCTACATGAATGTTTCTACATGTGTCTAAATGTTTCTACATGTGTGAATGTGAAAATGAAAGGAACTGCAGGTTGCTACATGAATATTTCTACATGTGTCTGAATGTTTCTACATGTGTGAAAATTGAATGGAACTGCATGTTGCTAAATGTGTGAAAATGAATCTTGTTAAATTTGTATGTTTGTGGCCTGTTGTTGGCTGATATCAATGGATGTCATAAACCTACAGTTCAGTTCCACTGAACTGTAGGTTTCTTTATCCTACGACCAGCCACAGTAGGCCTGCAAACTGATGAGAAAAAAAAATCAAAACATAGGCGTCGGTTATTAGTATAAAACCGATAACAAAGACATACATCGTCAGTTATTAGCACAAAATCGACGTCTATGTGGCTAGGCACCACGACCATGCTGGGAAGCACGACTGTGAGGGATATGTCGTCGGTTATTACTAAGAAACTGACGCCGATGGTGTCCTAGATGACGCCCTTTTGTGACGCGAAGGGTTTGGGCGTCATTTTCCCTACTAATAACCGACGCATATAGTTCCCCTGTTGGCGCCCTTTTTGTGGCGTGAAGGGTTCTGGCGTCAGTTTCCCCACTAATAACCGATGCCTACAGTACCCCTGCTGGCGCCCTTTTTGTGGCGTGAAGGGTTCTGGCATTAGTTTCCCCACTAATAACCGACTCCTATAGTGCCCTTGCTGGCGCGTTTTGGTTGGTGCGAAGGTTTTTTGCGCCGGTTTTCAAACTGACGCCTATGGGTTCGCCTTTTAGTGTTGTCCACATATGTGTCAATTTTTAACCGATGCCAAAGGCCTTAAATAACCGACACCAAAGGTTAGTTCTGTAGTAGTGTATGGAGCAATGCAATATGGTAGGAAACTATGGGAATAAACACCTCTACAACCCATATTCAAGCTCCTACAAATCAGGTTGGAGATATCATTCTAATTTTTCCTACCATGACAATAACACTCAAAATCCTCAACCACTTCAAAAATAATCAATCACAACCTATTTGAAATAGGCCCTACGTAAGTAACACTCCTCCAAGATTCGATAGAAATAACTAGAATTTAAACCAACTTCAGTCATATTCAAAACCCCATCTTGAGTAATTTCTAGAGAATTTTGTCTCATGTTAGATCAAACAAAATGAGGAATCTTGCCAAAAAGAACAACTGATGAAATACACCATCCAACATATTTCTGACAAAGTGGATGGCATAGCCACCCACACAAATATGATAGAAAATCAAGGTTGTCTACGAGCCCTTGTCAACCAACAAACACCTCTAGTATCTCTTCCAAGCCAGCCAAAATTGAACTTAAATGATAAAGGAAAGTGTATTGCAACCAACTCCTTCTATAGAGCACACTAAAGAAGAACAATGAAGAGTCTTACTCTAGACTCTAAATGGAGGACCTTGTCAGAGTTGACCCCACAATTCAAATAGATTTCATTTCATGCATTTGCTCAAGAACATTTCCATCATGTGGTCCTTTCACCAACATCACCTTACTGAAGTGGTGACCGACACATCCTCCCTTACAGAGCTTTATATAAAACCCGATACTGGCTATGGTGGTCATTGTCACATCTTTCATAGGATAAGAACTGTCTCTAGATATCACCCTGAACGAGCACACATGCCCTCATCAGACCCTCTAGTCTGGATCATACTAACCATAGTTAGGGGTGATAAACTATACTAACATTGAGTCCTTCATGCACCTACTTCCATCTTTTGGAAGGAAATCTTTAGGTCAAACTCAAGAACCTTTGAACTCACTTCATGGTGTAGTTGAACCATCTTTCTCATGGGTAGTTCAACTGGATCTGTCCCTTAACTGAACTCTTACTTTCTCATATTATCTAGGTAAGGAGACCTACCATAACCCATATTGTATCTCGACCTTCTTTGGCCTAGGGAATACCTATCACAGCATCCATAGTGTTGAGCTCCCATTCCCTCTCAGGGACTCTTTTGTCCTCTATATCGATACCCTGGGTTACTGGGGTTCGCCCTTTACCTCCTGGCTTGCATAGCCATATACCACATGCAACTTCATCTTAGGTATCCAAAGTATTACTGTCACTTATTATCTTCGTAGTATGGTGTATGGTGATCTTCAATCATGATTTCATGTATGTCATGATTCTTCAAGATCGATACCTCAAAAACCCTAAACCATTCTATCAGGGTTTCTTTACCTTCCTTTCCAAAGAAGTGCACTTGAGGTTCTACCACTATCCATTCATTGTATCAAGGACTAGACATGGCTAACCAAACAACCCTTAATTTTTGAACGTATCTTGTTACATCTGAGTGTTATCCAAACACCTCTCCTTTTCAAACTTAGGGTTAGCCAAACAACCTCTTCTAGCTTCTAGTCAAACAAGTCAGATGTGTCTCAACCAGAGCATCCATTACCACTTCACATCCTTAGGTATTAGGTAACGTTGAAGACATACACTTCCATGTATTTCACTTATCATCTCACCTCAAACTCTATGTCTATCTTCATTAAGAACACTTCTCTGATTTCATCATCATGGTAATCAAACTCTACCTGGCATAACATGTAGGTTCTACCTAATTCATGATAAAAACATCCTCTTAAGGTGACTACTTCATTCCTTTTAGTGTTTGCAAGCCATCCATGTATCATTCACTTTACCAGGGTAGGTTATCTTCTCTATCCCCAATTCTCGTGGCAACATTCCAACCTAAATCATCTCTTATCTTTGGTGTATGGCATGTGTAATGTCCTATCTCTCATTTCCATAACGAGAGGAAATAAGCATTTGGCTGCAGTCCAAATACAGATTTCTTCCTATTCCAAGAGTAGAGATGGTACATCCCACCTTGCCAATACACCTTTACATCTAAGTTGCAACGTGCCACATATGTCTCTTCATCACAAACATTTCGATATCAAAGTTACCTTCATGGAAAACTAGTCTTGAACCTACTGAGGTTTATATCCTTGGTCATCTCCTCTAGGTCTATAGGGTACCGACTCTTTTGGGATCATCCCTCTTCCCTCATGCATCAAGAGAGTGCCCTACTCATATGCCCTTTTGGGTCCCATGAGTTCATGAAGGTGATCAATCTCCTAACCCATGGCCCTTAGACAATGATAGTTGTTACCTCCCGACCCTATGGTCATGTGCAACTGGGGAATTAGACAACTCCTACTTACATCGGTCTTATCCCTACCTGACCCTAGGATAGACTTAGGATTCTCCATTACAGTACATGTTCACTTAGAACCTTACCCAAGTCTTCATCATCTCTCTCTTTCTGCATTCATGGGCTGACTTTTTCATAGGGATCATGGCAACCTGCCTACCTTGGTCAAGCCCCATACCGGTTACCTCCATGGTAACACATTCATATGCAATTAGAGATGGATATCTATGGGTCTACAGGTTCATTCTCATACCATGTACTTTTCACTTAACTTCTCAAGATCCTATGAGACCTCTTTAGGTTACCTTGAACCAACAAAACTGATATACACCCTACCAAAGGGGTCCCTCTCCCAGGATGGGAGGAAACTATCTCTTGTCAACAAGGTCACAAAAGCTCTTAGGTCTAGGGTTTACATCCACACAAGCCTACTTAACCCTAGTAAGCCATTAAGGCACAAGCAGATCACTTACCGAACCATGCTAGGTCATACTTGTCCTCTTTCGTCGACGTTGGATCAAGATCATACCTTTCTTTATCATCAACCTAGCTGTGAGGGGTTCGTCAAACACACCTTAAACTTCAGGGGCTCCCCTTTTTCCTCTATACATGAGGATTACCATGCTCGCTTCTATAGGAACTCAACTTCTCATCATGAGCATTAGGTATACCACTTCCCCTCTTAGGCCTAGGAACCCTAGGTTTAATTGTAGGTGTCCAACTGCATGCTCTATCTCTTAACTATGAACCAAGCACGCAAAAGGCATGACATGCACTTCTTGTCATCCTTCAACTTGAGCAACACTTAGGGTTCGGTCCTCCTTAAAGACAACCAACAAGGTACAAGGCCTCATAACCTGCTACTAAACCTTTCTAGGTCTAAGGAACTCTTCTTCCTACTTCAGAAGGTAACACCCCTACCGTAGGCACATAGGCACCAGATGCTTCATCTTCACTCTCTAGGGGTTGGTCCCTCTAAAGGAAACCAAGATATTATCAACTTTCAGGGATCGATCATGAGGAAACCACTATCATCCATTGCTCAGGGTTTTAGGCTTCCAACTTTCTTGCTGGGTTTCCTGCTCTCTCTCTAGAGATAACCCTACATCCAACCTCACCATTAGAGGTTCTCTCTTCATGAAGGATCAACCACAAGGCATGCCCTACGTGGGCGAAGCCTAGGTTCAAACTTATGTTTGCTCAAGATCATCCATAACCCTTTGTGCTCCCTCATGATTCCTTATCCAGGGTTTCATCCTACTGTCAGCACCATGACGTGCCCTAGGTACCAACTATGCCCTACTTGTACAAGCCCATAGGGTTTCTTTGGTCCCTCACTAACATCATCATCTAAGGAGCTATCCTTTACCCTAACATGCACGACCCTTCCCAGGGTTGGGTTGCCAAAGGTGCTAGGTCACCCATGGATCATATGGCATCCCAAAGGCATGTCCTTTAAAACACCTGGTCCAGCTCACCTCTCTCTAACCTTCACTTAGGGTTAGGGTTAGCATCATCCTACGAGGATGTGCCAGATCTCTACTTGAAATGGAGATCTTTATCTCCAAGACTAACTTATCCTCCTGTCAAGAAGGTCTAGCCTCAGGTCTCTTCTGAGGACATGACAACTTATGTCATACGACCTAAGCATGTATCTATTATTTATTTTGCGGTTAATCTATTAAGCTTATGTCCATGACATCTTATTTACATGCCTTTCATTAATTTAGTGGAGGATTCCTTAAACCTTATTAACCTTACCCATACCTCAAGAGGGTGAGGAGAAGAAAGAAAACCCTAATCCTTCAGGTCCTTATCAGAATTTTGTGATGAGAAGGGATGAATAAGATGAGAAGTCCTAAAGGTATCTTATTTCGATTCATACCCTAAGACTTTGGCCAGGCGGTCACACGGGTCTGGGAGTCCTCGTATTTTGACTAGCGGTGCAGAGGAAAATCTTGCCAGCCCCCGGTCGTGATCCCTTTCTAGACACCTCCATCTTTCAGATACTTCTCTAATAACTCCCTTGGGTTCTATGGAGTTTGTAAAATTTAATAATTATTAATGGTTAACTGAGGAACCTATGCTCTGATACCAAATGTTATGACCCCACCTCCCGATAACCCCCAATTAAGGGAGACCAAGAGGTTGAAGCCACACCCATTAATCCCGGATCAAAGGTTCGACATATAACCATAAACAATTATTAAATTCTAACAGACTATACTGAAAATGGTAATAAAATTTTTCTTTGCATACCTTTGAAAAGTTTGGAACAAACTAAACTTCTAACCTCAGCTGAACTATTCTAACTAGTTCCTCCTTGTTCTTTAATTCTTGAATTCACAAGGTGTAGCTTTATTGTTTGTTCTTTTCATTGTACCTAAAACACCGACAAACAAAACGTCGGTCAGCCAAAGCTGGTATATGGGGGAAACAGATAATCATGCAACTATGATAACCATGTAATCATTCAATTAATCATTTAACAACCAAGATTACGTTTTAAGCCAAACTACTCAATCCATACCTATTCACAACTCTGTGTTGTCCCTGTAAGGACTTATATGGTACCTCTATAAAGGTGACTTGATGGACCTACCCTCTAGGCAGCAAAAGTCTTTCATGACCTGATGGACCTACCCTCTAGGTAGCCATGTACTAGGTCAGCCATTACGACACAGAGGGGAATAATGATTGAGCTAGAAGGCATATACATTATGTGATAGTCATAGTCACTTTATAATTGCCATAAATAAATAAACATTCAACAGTTTAGTTGCATTTAATGCGATTAAACATCCGGGAATCCATCGGAAAACCTAAAGCGGTTATTCATAATCGTAACCACATACCTGATCCATAGTAACTTGATGTCCATGCATTAACATTCAACACAATTAATCAAGCAATCAACAATATCCTGAAAATAATGCATAACATTCAAGTGTCATTGTTTTATTCAAACATCCATAAGATCAACTTGGATTCCACCTTATAATTTCTAGGCCAACCTTAGGTATTTATTAGGTTTTTAGCCTTCATTATGCATTTATCACTTTTAATGTTCTTTTAGTTCACAAACCCTAATTTCTGCATCATAGGCACAATTGAATGTCAAATAAGTCTAATATGTTTCTTTTACACTGAAACTATTATCTTTATCCTTTTAGGTCATATCCAAAACATTAAGGCTAATTATCATCCTCGGTTCCTTTCAAATTGACAAATCATATTTCATTATAGTTCAACTCACATATATGAACCTTATTTATCACTATTTCCACTTTTATACACTAGGAAACACTAATTATCCAAATAATTCACATTAAAGATCTTCGGTACTCAATTTATCTTCGAATCATCATATCTCTATTTTATTCTTCGATTTGTACAATTAAAACCATTAGAATTCATATCAACATAAATTAGGGTTTCTAATCCCATTAAGGCATATTCATGTACATAGAACCCTAAATTAAACCAACTATATAAAAAGATCATCTTTTTAAATCCTATTCTCACTTTTATTAACAACAGGTTAATATCAGCTTGAATTATCCATCTATCATCAAATCTAAGGGTTTTTCCTTAATTGAATCATTAAAGATGATAACTTTATGCCCTTTTCAAATTCCATGCATTTTTAAGCACATAAACCCTAAATTAGACTAATCACGTGCAAAGTTCTTCCTTTTTGAACTCAATGTTCCTTTTTACATTTAACAGATTAATATCAACTCTAAAGACCCATTAAACCCTATTAAACACATTAATCATATCAAAATAGGGTTTCTTAATCTTTAAAGCATTAAAGTTGATAATTTACACTATTGTTCTAATAGCAAGAGGAATTGGCTTCTAAATATATTTTTAATAGATTCCTCACATTTTTCTGAATAAATTTCATATATTACATGTTTTCATCGGGGCTACAGATAATTTGTACAAATTATTGTGGAATTACCTTTAATCGACCAATCGAAAACTGACATGTCATCTATTTCTTTTTCTTTTCTTTTCTTTTTCCTTCTATTCTTCTCCCAGCTTGCGGGTCTTCCTTCGGATCCATTTAACTGGATACCCGGTCCGCCCCCCGTCTTCTTCTTCGCGGAACCGAGCAAGACGCTGCTCTGTTTTTGCGGCAGAACAGGGGTCCGCTGCCTCCTCCTCGACGGCGCCCTCTCCGGCCCAACCTATGGGTTTGTAAGGCTGCCCATGATAGAAAACGACCACCCTTCTGACGCGCCCTGATCTTCCCCACCTGTACTGATCCCTACCTCGGTTGGCAGTGGTAGGAGCGACAACACAGGGATGTCGCCCTTCAGCCTTCTTGGCAGCAGGACACATAGGGAAAGGAGGGAGACAAAACGCTTCAGCCCTCACGCCCTTTGGGGTGTTGGTTCCAAACTGATGGGAACTATCTGGGGTCTTTTATAGACATGTATCCAAGGAATCCCTCAAGCCATGGAGTCTGCTCCTCCACGCAAAATAGGGAGAGTCCCCGATCCCTATTGAAACATGGACTTCTTGGGATGCCTGGGTCCGGTTTCTCACCCTTCATATAATGGAGAAAACTCCAGATTCGCTCAAAGATCGGGTGTAAAGAAAATCGATTGCGAAAATTTCCATTTACAGTTCCCCCTTTCCCAATCTAACTCGAAAAGCAGCTACCGTTGGATCCTTGATCCAACGGCTATCAAGCCTCGTATTAGAACATAAATTCTGACATTTAAAGTTATCCTTTACACTTTGGGAAACTTACAAAATTCGTATCTCTCAAACCGTTTATCCTTTTAATTCCAAAATTTAAAGGAAAGTCCTTGATGACTCTGGCTACTTGCATGCCAAGTTTGGGACTCAAACTCGAAATTATGAATGACGTTTCTTCATATGCAAGTTATCTCATAATAAAGCATATTTTTAAGCATATTTTCTCTCTCTTAATCTTTTATTTTCTTTATTTTGATTCCTTTTAACATTAGGAATCCTTTTGATACGAAAATCCATAAAGGATAACTTAATTATACCTCTTTCCACTTATTTTCCACATTTTATCATTGTTTTCAATTTCTTTCTTAATAAAGAAATATTTAATTGATCTTTTCATTTCTTATTGCTTTCTTTTTGCAAATTTGGACTCCTTGGAACCCAAGAGGCACGAAATCCTCTTTAGATTTGCCTTCTAGAGGTTTCTACATATTTCTTTTCTTAAAAATTCAATTATCCATTCACTAATTAAATTTTCTTTGTTATTTCCTTGTTATTGGGCCCAATAGCCAATAAAGCCCACAATACAAACATCAAGGCTATTGTAAATGAAATCCATTTATTTGAAACAACCTATATCATTATTTGTTCAAATATCTTCAATATGAGAAATTACATTTCTCGTCAAATGAACCCAAAATTTGGGGTTGTAACACAGGGGGTCTGTGGAAAATAAGACATTTTCTTTCTAAGGGCAATGCACAACAACTTCAAAATCAATGTAGGGTATTTTATCCTCTACAGGTTCTTTAGAACCAGAAAGAAGAAATCTAGTGATATCATGATTGGGGGATAGTTTACTCATATTTTCTACAAGGTAAATTCAGTTTTGACAGGTTTTAAAGCTTCTCCTGGGAGGAATAAAATTGTCCTCTAGCTTCTCATTTCATCGGGTCTCATTTTTAGGGATAATTTTGATGACAACAAGTCTAAACAACACTTTCTTGGTCATGACCAATACATTGAGTTTCTTGACTAAGAGGGAATGACTTCAGCAAATCCCAACAATTGGAATTTTTTTGACAACACTGATTCTGAGGATCATCCAGATGACCCCACTGGAGTTGCAACACCACCTCCTCCTCCCTCCACTAGAACATGGACAAAATACAACTAGGCTATGCCAGGCGTGCAACACCTCTATGGCTCTGTCCAACAACATTTTGATCAGTAGGTCATTCACCTAGACCAGATGAGCCAACAATATTCTGACGTGCACAACATGCTTCCGAGGATGAATATGTGTCACAATTCTTAGGGCCACTATGCCATGCCTACACCTCCACCTCCACCAACGTTGTAAGATATAACTTTCTTTACCATCCCTGATGATAATGATACCTTGATTCATCACATTTTGGGTGGAAATGAGGGAACTATCCCTACATTTCAATATCCATGGTAGGCTCCTAGTTTCTTACCACTTAGGTTTGATTTATGCAGTGAGGACACTACAAAGTTAAAGCTAAGGGGGAAGCAATCGACCAATATTTTAGTTGTAGTTTCTTTTGTTACCTATCTCTTAGTTTTTTAATGTAGTTTTTATTTTAGTTGTGGAAAATCTGGTATGATATGGAGGTTGTTCTTTTAATTGGGTTTAAGTTTCTTTATGATGAATTTATGTCCTATCTTTTTTAGAAATATCAATTGAAGAGATATTGTACAAGCCCTGCATCATTTAAATGGAATCTTTTTCCAACCACTTTCACTTCATTTTGGTTTATTGCTTTTAGCGTGAATGTTCACTTTTCACACTCTTGCCTAAATAATACTTGTAATAACTAAAATTTTCTTAGACTAATCAACATCATGACCTTATTTAGCATTCTAGATGACTTTATCAAATTTGTAGTGCATTTAAACCAAATTCTCAATGAAAATTTTTAGTAAATGAATACAATCCTATTAATTGAGCAGTCCAGCTAAATCTATTATGCTTGGGGGAAAAAGTATTTAGTTTAAGTCCTTGTGGTTCTAAAGAGAAACCCGAGTCACTCTTGAACAATATGGGTTTATACTTACATTTACTCCTATTAAAGATGTATAAACCACCCATGTAACATGCTAGCCTAGTGTAAGTCTAGTGTAGATCCAATGGTTAGGTGTTATGTCTTAAAAGAGGGTAAATTACCCCAATCGGCACTCCATGTGTGCATAAATCTATATTAGCTTCCAAGTGTTGCATTGATACTTCATTTCTTATCTAAAGGCAAAGAGATTGTTGTTGGACAGTTTTGTGGACTTGGATTTCATCCTTTCCGTCATTATTAATTGAGAGAATTAGGTTGCATATTCAGTACTTATTTGGTCTAGTCATCAAAGTTTTTACATGATGTTGTTTTGTTGATTCTTCCATGTACACTTTTGCATTTTTTCTAAACTAAAACTTAAATCTTATGTGTTTAAGTTGATCTCATGGCTAATTGCAATAAACTTTATCTATGGTTGAATTAACTTGACATAAATTTTCCATTACCTTTAACGAATACTTGTGCTTCACTTCCTCTTCGATTATATATCTTTACTCTTTTTTCTTGAGGACAAGCAATAGTAGGGGGATTTGATGTGCATATTTTATATACACTTTCTCCCTGCATTGCGTACATTTTCAATCCACTTCATACCTAATTTTGCCTCTAATTATACTTTGTTTCCCACTCTTTTTATTTGTTCTACTCATTTCACATTTGCAACCACATGAGTGGGACTATGATGAGAAAATGAGGTCAATCCAACCAAAATCCGATCTTAGTTGGATTCCCTAAGAGATCAAACGTATCTGAAATGATTTCTTAAAATTTCTGCAAGGAACATGGTGCGTGTGTTTGAACACACATCGTGTACATGTACAAATAAACCTCATTTTCCCTAAAGAGAAGAGACATAATGTGTCCCTTAGACAACACGGTGTGTCAAATCAATCAAAAGATATTGCCAAAAGTTCTATCAAACGACACATTGTGTGTTTATTAGCATATGTCGTGTTCAGTTCGACCAAATCTTCTAAGGTCCTCTTCACTCTTAGCTATACAATTCATCTCTCAGACAACAGGCCATGTAATTTTCAAGAAGAGCCATTTAAATGTTAGTTACTCAAGGCAACACAACATGTGTGTTCTCAAACACGATGAGTTGGAGTTGATTTCTACATTTTTCTAAAAATTTTGTCCCCCATTTTAAATACTTGAGCATACATATGGGGTGGTTACCTCTCATCATTTTTGAAACACTTTTGGACCAGAGAATGTAGTAGAGTAGAGGAGAGACAATTTTGGGGAGGAAGAAGTGATTACTTGGGAGAGAACCTCTATTATTATCCATTTTCTTCAAGGATTGTAGCAGACCACTCCATTTAGGATCCTTGGGAGAAAAGACTGTTGGTGTATAAGCATCAACAACATCACAATTGTGTCTCTAGGTCAGAGTTTTTCCATGTTCTTTATCATTCCTTGGGTTTCCCTTACTCTTTTCTTCTCTAGCCATGTTTAACTTCGAAATCTCTACCATGTACTTGTGTTTCACCATCGTGAATGAGTAGACTTCCATTTCTTGGGCATGGGGGAGTATCTGCCATGTCGTTACTCATGTGAACTTAGATTTCTTTACTAATACTTGTTAATTTGCTATTCCAAGATATGCTATGGTTTTAATTTCTTGTTTGCATGATTGGCCATTTTTCTTACTTGATTTATGCTTCTTTATATGTTTTAGAAGACGTGTTGAGAAGTACATAGTAGAATTCTTGGCAACATATCCTTGACCACGGGATTGGTTAGGATGATGTTGATGATCCAAGGTGTGTGGCCCAAATTGAATCATAAGCAGGGGAGTCTTATGTGCAAATTAGGATTGCTTCATATCATAGGGAGGTGTATGATGTCATCGAACCTCCTTTGCATGTTGACTAGTATATTAATATATGTTGTTGTATATGAGTAGTGATATAGAAGTGAAATCCCATAACCAAGATCTTTTAAAATCTGATCGAAATCTTTCTCTAGTGATTAGTGTTTACTGATTTCTTTGATTTACAAAGTAGATAAATTGATCTAGATTTTTGAAGAATAACACACTTACGCCTAACTCTACCCTTTCCTTGTAAAATCTCAAATATACTACGCACACCCATATGCTCTGGGGTAGTGCTTGAGCTGTAATTTTTTAGACTTGAGCACATAGTTAATAGTCTGATAATGTCAAAAGCTTTTATAATGGTGAAAAATATGGCTAAGGTGTAGGAAATTTATCATCCCATATAGATAGATCCCCTTTTTC